>CAJGYO010000013.1:66079299-66679299 GCA_904845875.1 Miscanthus lutarioriparius
GAATTGGGGATGGGAGTGGACGAACCGAGGGCAGTGGCGGAGCACGGGGGGTAGGGACTAGGGAGGGTGGTGGCCCTGCCGTGGAGTGGGGAGATGGATGGGGATGGGAATGCGGTCGTTGGGGACCGGACATGGATGAGGATTGAGGAGTGTGCCAGCCATCCCTCTGCTTCTGCCGCCAAACTCCGGGGTCCGGGCAGCTAGCTGGCTGCCATGTGGTTTCCCGTCACTTCTCTTTTGTTTATTGCTAAAGGCTTCTCCACTCACTTCGGCACCTTTTTTAACAGAAATTTATTTATTCAATGACATCGATCAAGTAATATAATATTTATTAAAAAAACCATAAATCTCGCCAATCTAACCGTTGGAAACATTAAAAAAAAATTTAGAAAACAGGAGAGGCTCAGGAGCCTCTACTAAAAAATTATTAAAAAGTAACCAAGCAGGTTACAAAGGTGTACAAAGTTCAGAGCAAAATAAAAAGGAAAGACTACGAAAAACTCATGATACAAAGGAGAAAAGGAAAATCAAAGCTCATACACTAATTGATCTAGCCATGATACAATCTTGGGGAAGTATTTCTTCTCGGCCCTCCAAAGGTGCAAACCAAAGTTATGTTTGAAAATTTCAAAGCCACGCATACTGCTTGCAGGAATCCCTCTGAAGATGACATCGTTTCTGAGAGTCTAAATGCTCCAACTCGTGACAATGATTACTTCCATGAAGAAAGGAACCCCAAGCTGCCCCTTGATGCTCTCAAAAATCTGCTAGGGACTGAGGGAACTGTCCACTGCTGTTCCAAGCTTATCTCAACAGGCCATGGCCATTTCACATTCCAGGAAAAGGTGCTCAACTGTTTCCTCTGTATTTTGATTGCATAGCACACAATTGTAGGAGGGAAGATGCATGTTTTTCCTTCTTAAGATATTTCTAGTGCTAAGTCTATCTCGGGAGAACAGCCAGAAGAAAACCTTATGTTTATGTTGGGAAGAAGACTTCCACAACCATTTAAAGATTGGATGAGACAGACTGGAACCTTTGAGATGGACATAGGCCCTTTTGGATGAGAAGTTTGAATTGCCCCAGATGTACATCCAGACATCATTATCATCTGATAAATGCATTCCTTGAAGAAGATTCTGTAGTTGCTGAAACTGCTCGAAGGCCTCAATAGACAAAGGAAGGTTGAACAGATTGGAAACTGAGTTGACAGTAACAGCAGCTTGGATGGAGATATTGGGGTTCTTGGAGAAAGAAAAAAGCTCTAGACAAGTTAATTTGAGGGGTTGGCCCTGCCAACAGTCATTCCAAAGCAAGCATGAAGCACCATCTTCCACTGAAACAGGGGCCATACCTTTAAATTTGTCCAAGAGCTTTAGTATGTCCTTCCACCAAAAGGAGCCTTTCCTGACATGGCTGGGAAGTTTATCATTTCTATAGTGTTTTTTCCACACAAGATGCATCCAAGGAATAACTGCTCTATTAAAAAACTTATGGAAATTTTTTAACAGGAGGGCCTCATTGTGTGTTTGCAGATCCAACCCCCCCAACCCCCCTCTTCTTTAGATTTGGTGACTAGAGTCCAAGCTGCTTTGGCATTGATCCTATTGTTATCATCTGCTCCTCTCCACAAACAGTGCTTTCTGAATTTGTCCACTTGCTCCCTTACAGTGACATGAAGAAGAAAGGTGCTCATGAAGAAAGTTGGGAGAGAGGAAAACACTAAGTTGGTGATCTGGAGTTTCCCTGCCTGAGATAAAAAGAGAGACGTACTAACCAACCTTCTCTCACATCTGGAAATTAGAGGCAAAAAATCATCAATCCTTGACTTAGTGAGTCCTCGCATTGCATAGGCGGGGGTAAGGCTTGCCACTGACACCCTTCCCCAGACCCCGCACAGAGCGGGAGCTCTCTGCACTGGGTACGCCCTTTTTTCTAATTTTTTTCTCACCTCAGTATGAAAGTCATAGCCATAATCTGTACCATTGTAGCCATATGCACTAGTATCATCCCCAAGTCGACTAGTTGTAATGAACATGGAGCTCTGCATTCAATATTCCAACATTTTGCATTGCAACAATGAATTATCATAAGAAGATATAGTAATACTCTTAGAAAAAATGAATAATTCTGTACCTCATTATAGGTATCACTCTGCATTAACAGCTTTGTGTGGCTGAATGGATCGATCTACACAAAAGCGCAACAACGGATTGGTTATTAATTTTGGTTTTTAGATTGTAATCAATTATGATTGACTAAAAACCATTTGAGTGCTCCATACTCACATCATTTCCAGTGCTTACTTGTGCATGCCCTTTTCTCCCTGGAGTAACTTTACTGTTGTTTTCTCCGTCATTGTTTAATTTGCCTTCATCATTTTTCAGACTCCTATGCACATAATCTAATATTGCTTGAGATCTTGGTGTTAGTTATAATTGATTGTTGATTTTTTTCTGTCTTGCTCTTTTCACCCCCTGCACATAGTTGCCGTTCCTGCAGAGTGAAAATGATGGAATAATTCACATGTGTGTCAATTTAAATGTTGGCAAGGAAATATCAATGTAAACTATCTCATGTATATACCTTTGTTTCTAGGGATCTTGCGCTTACTGCATTGACAATCTTTACATTTGTGTTTATTTTATTTTTTGGGCTGTCAACCTGCAAGGAAAAGGCAAATTTCAGTATAAGTTGTAGTTCAGGTCCAGTATTTCAGTTCAAGTTTATTAATGTTGACTCATAGATATTAACTCTTTTGGTTCAGTTTTGTAGAATGTATGTTCAAGTTTTGGTTAAGATCAGTATTACTTTAGAGTAGAATTTACTTTTGAGTATAGTCTGTCAGCTTTTTCTTCACTGGCTTTGTGTAGCTAATGCAGACTCTGATCGAATAGATAAGCACTATCACTCACATTAACACATATCAGGAATGCAGACTCTGATGGACAATTGTTTCCTGGAGAGTTCAACAAATCCACTTGAAGTTTTTGACTTCCTGATAAGTGATAGCAACCAGTCGGATAGAACATATCAAGATAACTGAAAGTTCAGGACTCATATTGTGCAACCTAATGATTTAGTTTTGTTTGCATACAAGTATAAAGATCTGGATTTTTTTTTGTTTAGTTTTGACACTATATGGCCTTCCAAAAGGTCCCAGAACTATTTTTTCATTAATTTGCAAACAGAGGAGCACTACAATTTTGCAAAGGTTTATCTGGATGAAAAACTATGGCTTGTCGAACTGCAGTTTTTTGGTTTTCCCTCTGTCCATAACTGAATTATTCTACTGGAGTTCTGAAACCTGACTATACCAACAATAGCTTAGAAAGTTCTGAGATATGTATCGGCACGAGGAAGACACTATCTTCCGGGCTTTGATTGAGAAAGGGAGAATGTGAGAAGCATGAGAGATCCGATTGCCTGCATCTCATTTCACAAATTCTCATTTAAGTTTTGGTTCAGTTTTGTAGATTCTAGGTTCAGTAATATTTTTACATACGCAAGCTGTATTGGCTTGCTGCTACTTTTCTGGAAGATAGTCGGGCTGCAATTTCCTTTTCTAAAGTTTCCTATTCTGCTTCCCTCTCCTTTTTTAGTTTTGCAGCTTGTTTCATGTCTCCATCTGTTATGCTGGTACCCCAGATAGCAGTAGCAGCAAGCTAGTGTTTTATTTCTAGTTGCTCATTCAAGGAATCAAGGTCCTTTACTTAATTGTCTGTTTGTTTGGACAGAAAGAATAGCCGTTATAGTGAGAAAGATGCTGCAGTGGTAGCCCGCCAAATGCTCAAAGTAGCTGCTGAGTGTCATTTGCGTGGGTTAGTTCACCGAGATATGAAGCCTGAGGTAGAAATCAAATACTTTCAATCTCTTTGCACACAGTAAGCATTTGGTGATATTTCACTACTTCCTCAGGCCATGTAAGACTGTACCTATTTTCCTTCCCAGAACTTTCTTTTCAAATCAAATAAGGAGGACTCACCACTAAAGGCAACAGATTTTGGTTTGTCAGATTTCATTAAGCCAGGTAGCTACTTGGGGTCATCTGAATCTGTTTGGAACCTGATAGGGCAAGTCTGCAGTTTAGCTTTTTTTTAGATAAAGGATAGTTTATATCCGGCTTCATCTACCATGAGGTAGAATCAGGCCAATTATTACAAGGTTCGACCCAACGATGAGCACACAACTTACACAGTTCACAAGCTTACAGCTAGACTTTGGAAACACAAAGCGTGAAGTAAAGTCTTGACTAAGAAAGACCGATAAATCTATTTGAGAACCACCCATTGGAACTAAAGAAATGCAAGGCTGATGTCTCCAAAAGCCGCCCAGCAGATGTCAGTTGGTCCCGTAGATCATCACACCGCTGCAGTCTTGCCCATTGTCGCAGCCAATGGGTTCCTCTGAAGAGTACCTGCAAAAAAAAATTTGGTCTACATTTGTCAAAAACCACTTCATTTCTTGTTATCCAAATTGTCCACGTAAAGCCGATGCTGCTGTTAGTAACAATAAATTGTGAATAGTACCACCAACTTTAGACCAATTAACAAATAAATTATCTATGCTGAGGGGAGGTGATATCCCAAACACTAAGTGTACAGCGCGCCACAGGAATTTGGCATAAAAGCATTCGAAAAAAAGGTGATGAATAGATTCTGGAGAGTGACAAAAGCTACACCTTGTGTCACCATTCCAGTTACGCCGGGCGAGGTTATCTTTGGTAAGGACCACACCTCTTTTTAGGTACCACAAAAATATTTTTATTCTTGTAGGTATTTTAATCTGCCATAAATCTTGTGACACTTTGACCCCATTGTTGATTAACGCAGCATACATAGATTTTACAGAATATCTGCCTGATGAATGTAGTCCCCAAACAAAAGCATCTCTTTCCCCCTGTAAGTTCACATCTTGTAACGAGGCAACAATTCTATGCCAGTCCCTTAGGTTCGTACCCACTAGGTTGCGGCGGAAGGAAATGTTTAGTGGAATCAAGCAATTCTCGCTGCCATCGAATCTTGTTTTCTTCTCACTATATTGAACAATGGCTGATTTCCCAACCAAGTGTCCATCCAAAACGCAGTCTGTGACCCATCTTTCACTTTGAATGAACCAAAGCTCATGAAGGAATCTTTAACATTCATCGACCTTTTCGAGAAATGAGAATCCGTTGGCTTTTTAGTGCATCCCCCTAGAGTCTTGTCTTTTATATATTTATTCCTCAACAATTCTTGCCACATGCCATCTTCATTCAAAAGTTTAAAAAGCCACTTACTCAGCAAGCATTTGTTTTGTAGGTCTAGATTGTGTATACCTAAGCCTCCTTGGCCTTTTGGTTGGCACAAGATCTCCCATTTGGCCAATCTATATTTGCGTTTGTGTTGATCATTTTGCCAAGAGAATCTTGATCTAAAGCAACAATCTTTTCTAATACACCTTTAGGTAATTCAAAGAATGACATCATAAACACCGGTAAGCTAGAGAGCACCGAGTTTATTAAGACCAAGCGACCTCCTACCGAGAGCAATTTACCTTTCCATCCACTAAGTTTCTTCTCAATTCTATTTTCAATTGTCTGCCAATCTTTATTACTCAACTTCCTAGTGTGCATCGGTAAACCAAGGTAGCGGAAAGGGAATTTACGCACCCCATCCAAACAAATTCTTGAATAAAACACCTCATTATCCCTTGCTTTACCAAAATGTAAGATCTCACTTTTGTGAAAGTTTATTTTAAGCCCCGAAAGTTGCTCAAAAGTATTTAAAATTAACTTCATGTTTCTTGCTTTTTCAAAATCATGGCTCATAAATGACACTGTGTCATCCGCATATTGGAGAATGGACAAGCCATCTTGGACAAGGTGGGGATGACCCTTCTACTTGACTCCGCTTCCTTGGCTCTAGCAATCAAGATGGCCAAAGATGTCTACCACTATATTAAATAGTATTGGAGACATTGGGTCACCTTGCCTTAAGCCTTTTTTCGTTTGGAAGTAGGAGCCAAGTTGATCATTCACCCTAATATTTACATTACCTCCTTGTGTGAACTGCTTCACCCAAGAGCACCATTTTTGTGAGAAACCTTTCATCCTTAAAGTTTGATGTAGAAAACTCCATTTTACTTTATCATATGCCTTCTCAAAATCTATCTTAAAGATTATCCCATCTTGTTTTTTCAAGTGAAGTTCATGTATTGTCTCATGGAGTATTACTGCGCCTTCCATAATGTTTCTGCCTGGGAGGAACGCTGTTTGTGTTGGTCTAATAATCTTCTGGGCAACAGTAGATAATCTATTAGTTGCAACTTTGGTATAGATTTTGAAAGAGACATTCAACAAACATATTGGTCTGTATTGTTGAATCACTTTCGCATCTTTCTTTTTGGTAGCAAAATTATCGTTCCAAAGTTGAGTCTATTCAAAGGCAAGGTTCCCTCATGGAATTCCATGAACATAGCCATCAGGTCATTTTTTATTAAGTCCCAAAAAACCTGATAAAACTCTGGTGGAAAACCATCCGGGCCTGGTGCCTTATTATGTTCCATTTAGAAAACTGTTGCCCTTACTTCTGATTCCAAGAAGGCATCTGTCAAGTACTCATTTTCCAGTTGGGAGACTTGTCGAATGTCATGAACATAGTGTTCATATAACTCAATAAAAGAATTCTCCGGAGGACCAAAAAGGCTCTTATAATAGCCGGTAATATGCTGCTTTAACCGAGCATCACCATCTATTACAGTGTTACCGTCCTCCAACTGGAAAATACGAGTTTTTCGATGTCTTCTGTTAGCCAATAAATGGTAATATTTTGTATTAGCATCACCCTCCAGTAGATGCTTAACCTTTGCCCTTTGGTACCATTTAAGTTCCTCTTCGCGAAGTAATTCAGCAAGTCTTTCGCTTAACACATGTTTTAAATTTAATTCCGAATCATCGAGCAAAGAGTTTTCTGCCTTTTTATCTAGCTCATCGAGTTTGTTTAACAAAGTTTCCTTTTCTTTCTTGTAGGCGCCACTCACATTTTTTGTCCATCCTCTAAGGTACTGGCGAAGCCTTCTGATCTTCGCTTGTCACCTCTCTAGGGGGCTGCCCTCGATAGGTACACTATGCCAAACATCTCTCACCATGTCGCAAAATCCATCCCTGAGCAACCATCCCAGTTCAAACTTGAACTATGGCTGGTAAGCTAGAGATGGACTATTTGTGCTACATAACAGTGGAGTGTGGTCAGAAATCTCTCTGCTCAAAGCTTGGACACTTGTAACTGGATACTTGGACTCAAAATCCGTACAAACAAGAATCCTATCTAATTTCTGGAAGGTCTGATTTTGTAAGTGATTAGCCCAAGTAAACTTTCTTCCCGCCATTTCTAATTCTCGAGGTTTAACGATATCTATTACAAACATTGAAAAGAAAAGGCCATCTATCATTATAATTGTCATTATTTTCTCATCCGGTCTCTGAATAATGTTAAAATCACCACCTTTAATAACAGGTAATGTTTCTTTTGAACATACTCGGACTAATTCGGATAAGAATTGTGATTTGAAATCCACTTGAGCTGGGCCATACACTGAGATTAAATTGAACTTGAAATCATCCTCTTTGTGTCTCAACATAAACCGAATAAAAAAGTCTCCTTCTTCTATTTGTCCAATGTCAAAGGTTAAATCATGCCACCGGACCAACCCCTTGGAGCCATGCCGTGCCAAAGAAAATCTCTGCCAGCGCAGATATTATTCAAGGTGGACTGCAGAAAATTGGCTCTCCCGGTTTACGATACTGACTATTAAGTCTAGGTTCTTTTCTTTTGTTAAATCGAAAAGGAATCTATATTTTTTGTCCACAAAACCGTTGCTATTCCGTAAAATTCCTTTCATCTCGAGTGGTTTTTAATTTTTCTTTTTGTTTTTGGACCTAGACTTTTGAGATATCAATAGGGTCTCAGAGACATACAGGTCACACCCCCATCACATAGGTCTTCGGAGATTTCAGCACAAATGAGGTTTAAAGCATCTAAATCTAGGTTCTCATCTAGCTAACAAACGGTAAGAAGCATCACCTAACAAAGAATTAGTCTCTACATGTAAACATTTACTCTCGTACATTCTACGAGATTCTATGTCTCTAAGAAGTTGCATAGAAAGAGCAGCTTCCTATTCATTAGCCCCAAGTGATATGCCTAGTGTGCTAGTAGAAGCTAGTAAGGATGAATCATCAAAAACATCAAAAGAAAGTGGTAGTTCTTTACCTTTGATAGAAGAAGAATCCATGTTCCTACGCGCCTTTAACTTCGTTGCCTTTTCCAACGAGTCTTGCTCCGAAGTAGACGTGTTCCTTTTACTAGCTCTCACCGGCGACACTACCCCACCACTCGGTGCTTTAGTCTTATTCAAGACCGAGTCAATCTTGGATTGCATCAAACTAGCTTTCCACTGTGCAGATCCACCTGGAGTCATCCCAGTCTGCGTGAGTAACACCACCGGCTTAACTACATCACTCTTTCTAGCAGAGTCAGAACCTGTGTCTTCCAGATCAACATGATGAAATGGTTCCTCTGCAAAGACCAGAGAAACCTCATCGGATCCCAGCGTCCTCTGCAAGGACATCTTTGAGTCCCCATTGCCAAGTCCACGTGCTGCTCAAGAGGTATAACTGTGGTAGCCTTACTCATGTGTTGTCCACTTGGTGCAACTGTGTTATTAGGCTTCTTTTTAGATGTTTGACCAGCTGGCGGGTCTTCCATCTTTCTACCATCATGATCCATATTCTCCGGCTCTTTCTCCTCTGGGGCTTTATCCTCATCCATGGTAGAGTCCATGTCAATGACTTGGGGCTCACCATCGGGCATATCTTTCTCCATTCTGAATTGTAGCTCATAGACATAATCCCCAATGACTACATCCACTAGGTCTGGGATGAGGTCGGGATTCAAAGACGGCTACTTTCATTCTAGCTCGCCATACTTCTTTGTAAACTTAGTATCAACTACTTGAGAGACACCTAGGATTGAGCCAATTGCCCAAATAATAGGAAGTCTCATAGCCCGCGTTAGGAGTCCCCAAACTACACCCAAACCTTGTCAATCTCATATTTAAAAACATCATTTTCATCCCCTTTCTCAAACCGAATCTTTCCTTTCACTTTGCTTTGGTGTCCATTGGACCTCAATTCACCATGTGATTGAGCACTTGAAAGAAGGAAATTAGTGATAAAGGTGTCGTTGCCTTTCTCTTCAATCACCCAACTGTTTTGGGTAGTAGTTTGTCGAGTTCCACCGCTAGTTGATCCAGAGTAAGAGAACCCTCCGTAACACGCACCACGTACTGATTTGTCCTCTAAAACTATTTTTGGATTTTCTACAACAGTATAAAATAGAATCCTAAACCTTCAACAAAGATATCCACATGGTATAGCAAAGAGAAAGAATATTCTTCAAATTTGGGCAAACTTTTTTAACATGATCCCCAAAGCAGATCTCACAGATAAGTACTGCTGTACAAACTAAAATTGTATGCCCTTTAGTATGACAACGATAGCAATATGGTTTACCCTTGCTTTTTTTATTCCCCTTCTGGGATGACTCTGGCACATCGCTCTGGATCACTGCATTGTTGGAGCTTGGTGGGGCAGTGGCCGGCTTGAGTATTTCGATTGATGCCGTTTCCGTTGTGGACAAAGGTTGAGGTGCTGCCCCCATGGTTGGATTGGAGACAGCACCCAGCGCCACCTGTGAATTGGCTCTAGGGCCTTGCACTATAGCCACGCCCTGCCCATGCACAGGTGCATGGCTTAGAGTGGGCTGTCCCGCCGATGCCTCCAACACCCCTCGTCCTGCACCACCGCCAGTGCCCAGGTGAACGCCACCATCGCCAAAGACTACGCATGTGCGTTCTCGCCAAAGCAGCCTACGTGTGCGTTCGCCAATGCCGGTGACAGCGTCGCGTGCCACCGGCGCCGGCCCTTTGTGTCTCGCCTCAACGTATCGCTTTGCACGGAAGGGAGGTGGATGTCTCGACGCCAAGGATGGCTAGTAGTATGGCCGGCCCTGGTTATGTTTCACATGGCCACGCCCTCCTCCGTATGCCCCACCATAGGGACGTCCACCTCGCCCGCCGCCGTTGTATACGCTGTTGAATCCATTGTATCCCGAACCGCCATAGCCTCCATGACCACAACCGCGACCACGAGGAGGAGCAAAGGTTTGACCCCTACCCCGTCCCCCGCGTCCTGGATAGAATCCCGGTTGGAATCCAGGATCGTAGCTCGCCGCCTACCCCTCCTCCACGACCAAAATTCCCGCCGAGCCCTCGAGCCGCCATGGTCGCCCCAACCCGCACCACGTCCGCGTAAGATTGTGATGGCGCGATAGAAGATGACGTAGCGGCGCTAGAAGGCTTGTATGGTGGCTTGGAAAGGGTTTTTGAGATTTCCCTGGTTCCTGTCT
Source organism: Miscanthus lutarioriparius (assembly GCA_904845875.1). Lineage (NCBI taxonomy): Eukaryota > Viridiplantae > Streptophyta > Magnoliopsida > Poales > Poaceae > Miscanthus > Miscanthus lutarioriparius. Next base: position 66,089,748 of record CAJGYO010000013.1, read on the forward strand.
TTCTGAAAAGAGCACAGAGTCCTTTGGTGGGCCGGAAAATTTTGCTAGGCCCGATACACTTTAGAGAACCTCGATCCATACTCTCCCTGTCGACACTCGCGCCGCATGCGGTTAGGTCGACCGGAAGCTTCGCAGGTGACAATGGAGGAAGATCTAGATCGATGCACTGAAGTTTTAGAATTTCAAAATTTTTTGAACTCTAGACATCTCTTGCCGGAGTTGACTGCACCGGCGATGGCGAGGAATTGGCACCGCCTCCGACGTGCCGTTCCGCCGGCAATCCTATCTGACGCGATTTTGAACTCCTCTGGTATGACGCCGTGGCCATGGCGTCACCGAGGGTTCGGGGTGGAGAGATTCTGGGAGGAGGCAACCGACCACCGCCATGGCCTCTCGGCCAACTTCCTCTCGAACCATCGTTGACACAATGGAATACGCAAGCCGGACATCACCGAATGCATACACGAGTCCGAGCTTTCTCGGCTCCGGAGAGTTGATCGATGGTGAAGCACGCTTGGCGCTTCCTCGACGAAGACCGGCGTGGATGGTTCGCTCTTCATTGTTCCGTCGCCATGAATTAGATCGACCGCTTTAGGTGTCGAGTGATCATCGTGGTTGCCTTCCTCAACCTCTCAACCTTCCGAACTTTGCGCCCAAAACTTGAAAGGCGCGATCGGGGACTTGGCCTCCCGACGCGCTTTGCCCGCCACCGCGCCATCCACGGATCTCGACAACTCCGCACGACCCTCCGCACACCTCCTTTCGCTGTCTTCCTCATTGCATCTTCCTCCTCCGCTGGCCGTCGAAGACGCTTTGTACTCCTCGCCCGGACGAAGGCGCAAAGGTCAACGTCAGCCGCATGGGTTGTCACCACAGCACCGGAGAGGCCGCCTCACGGAGGAGGCTTCTCTGGCGGATGAGGCCGAGGAGGCACAAGCGTCCGTCTGCAGCTTTAGTGACCATTTTGTTTTCTAATGCATGCTTTTAGGGAAGAAGTTCCATGACATTGTTGGAGGTGCCTTACTATGTCGCACTGTAAGTACTAAAACGACGGTAGTCGATATTTGGAGCATAGGAGTTATAACATACATTTTGCTCAATGGGGCGGCGCCTTTTGGGGATAAGATCTGAAGACGGTATATTCAAGGAGGTAAGTGAATGGTTTTTGCATACCATGTGCTTACATGTAAAATATGCTTTGGTTAGAGTGTCGTATCAGGGACCAGCGCTTTTCGAGCAGTCTTACACTGCTTTTCTACAATTTGTTTCTACAGCATATAGCAAATTGTGTTACCTTGTTAACTATTTCATGCCAAACTATTTGTCGATCACATTCGACTATTTTGAACACTATAAACCTATTTGAATCATTTGGAAGTCGGTATGGATTTGCAAGGCATAGAGTCTACATATTCAGACGTGCCTGAACCGTGACTTGGGGCTTTTGGTGGGTTTCAACTCTAACCTAACCCAACTTGCTTGGGACTAAAAGGTTATGTTGTTGTTGTTGTTGTTGTTGTTGTTAGTGAATAACCCAAGGGCAAGGCTAACAGCTGCACAAGCTCTATGAGGTTTCGAGTGCATCTGAAATGCCACTTCTAGAATGCGGCTGCTAGAATGCATCTGAAATGCCAATTCTGATATGGCTAGCTGTTTGAGGTTTCGAGTGCATCTGAAATGCCACTGCTAGAATGGTCATCAGGTTTGCTTTGCAAATCTAGGAGCTCTTAATTCTTTTTGCTAACTCCTCAATGCTTAATTTATGATTGCTGGGAAATGCTTCTTTTAATTATCAGTAGTGCTATGGTAACTGTAACTGCTAGTCTGTCCTCCCTTTTGCCTACACTAAATCTAGTTGTGCTAGCAAGTATTCATTTGTGATTCTTTATTCTAATTTTTGAGAAAATGCAAGCACGAGAAACTTTGGGGGTGGATCTTCAGAAGAGATCAGGCTGACAACAGCCTAGGAAGCTGTGAATCTTGAATCTGATTTTTTTTTCTTCAAGTTTGTATGCAGATTTTTTAGTCCAAAGAAGTGGGGAAGCAGAAAGTGATGATCTAGAGTTAAGTATTACCTGATTTTGTTGGGTATTATCATCTTGATCTGCATCTTCATCAATATGTATTCTTTGAGCTGGTTTTGCCTTCCTTTTTGTTCGCATGCTGTTCTCCTTGTGTTTTTTTTTAACGCAATGACAGGAGCTCTGCTTTTCAATTAAGATAAGGAAAGATTAGTTTATGTACTAGCAAGGATACTCCAGATGATGATTTCAAGCCCTCCGAAGCATGTAAAGGAGGGAAACACACACCTCAATGGGGGAACAACAGCTAAACATAAGCGAGTGCTCTCTTCCTTTGCTCTATGTCTTCCTTTATCCTTGCGGCTACTTGCGGCACTGTTTCTATCTTGTTGTTGAAAATTCTCCTATTTCTCTCTTTTTAAATATTCCAAAAGGTGTAGATTACTACCCCGTTAAGTCGTCTACGTTCAGATTTTGGCACTTTCCTTGCCGCCTCTTCCCACCATGCCCTGATATGGATGGGGTCTGCCTGGGGTTGCTGTTGCAGGTGAGTGAAGTTTTTTCAAGAGCGGATTTGATCCCAAACCGCCTTGTGTTCTGATCAACTAGCCGGAAGATATTTTTGGATCTGCTTCGATTCAGGAATTTTCCTTTCTTGGCCGTCAAACCTGTTTGTTATTGGGTTTAGATCCTTTTTTCTTTACGGGTTTTGGTTTCAGTTGTGTATCCTCTCTTTTTTCATTGTTCGGGTCTTGATCTGCTTCGATTCACGTTTTGTGCACCCGACCTGTGTTCGTACGTATTGGCTCCATGCGCACGCATCCTGTTCCGACTGGTTTTGAAAACAATCGAATGAAACACCAACTTGTGTTCGTACGTACGGGTTCCCTGCGGACGCGTCCTATTCTGATTGGTTGAAAAGAAAACAAAAATCAGTTGAGTAGTCACTTCATTCAAATCTCCTTAGCGCGGACCGGATGCGGTGACTGTAGGTGGCTACCGAAAAAAAAAAGTGAACAATTTAAAATCAAGCGGCTTTTTCAAGCGGCTATGGGTCAAGATGGCAACGGGTACTCGAAACCCGAGTACCCGACGGGTTTTACCCGATAAGGAGGCGGATATGGAAGATATTTTGCACCCGCGGGTACGTTATTGGACGAATTCTTGTACCCATCGGGTATGCGGGTACGGGTGTGGGTGTATACTACCCATACCCGCAGGTAAAAAAAACCCACATAAATAATATCCAACCTCTGCAATTTTAGCCCATATAAGCATATAGCCCATATTTGGCCCATATAAGCATATGAGTATATATATTCAAGAACTCCCTCAAACCCTAATCCTCATCCTCATTCCACTCCACCAGCCCATATTTCTGTTTTGCTGCTCTATTGTTGATTTGTTTTGCTGGAAGCTATTATATTTTGGTGTGTGAACTCGGGTATATTGTCGGGTAAGAATTACCCGTCGGGTAAAAATTACCCGTCGGGTGTGGGTATGGAATGAATTTTCTACCCGCCTGCGGGTACGGGTAACCCGACGGGTAAGATTTTGATCTGGCGGGTGCGGGTACGGGTGGCCAGTACCCAGCGGGTACGTACCCGTTGCCATCTTGAGCTATGGGGCCTAGGGTGACGCGGTGGCATGCGTGGGTGAGGAGAGATGTGGGTTTCGGCCCAGCCCAGACGGGGTCGGGGTGGGCTTCAGAGAGGAGGAGGCAGGATGAAAGATAGGATACTAGGAAATATCTGTCTTTCCAAAAATTTTGCAAATATTTTGAGAAGGATTTCAAAACTCTATTCGATCGTAGTCGCACTTTAAAATCATTTTGCACACAAACAAACACTTTTCATACGACATGAATCCAACAAAGTTCTTTATACCCTTTGCCATGTTTATTTTAGTTTTACAAAATATTTTTTTCCTCCTTTAATAATTATGCGGTAGCTAATTAATTCCAAAAAAAAATTACTACAAAAATTTGAATAAGGGTGTTACATTTTCTGACCGCCTAGAGAGTGCCAAGAAAGGCAAGAGCGTTGGGAAGCAGATGTTGGATAATATGGCAGTTTGGAGCCACATGGGAGACCGTGGCCTCGCCAATAACTTGGGGCTGAAGCCTTTGAGAGGAATAAGTTGTGTTGTGACAAAGTACTAGGACGAGGTCTCGAGAAGACACTTGGGCCTAGATACGAGTTTGTCACCTTGCTGTGGAGATGATTACATTCACTATCATTTTTTTTTGAAGAGTCTGGAGGGGTCGAAGGCCCTACAGTAGACCTTTGAAATCTTTCAAAATTTTCAGGGTTTCCCTCCGCCAGAAGCTCCTTTTCATAATATTGCTAGGTAGTTTTCCATTTGGGTAAAGCTTCTCTCGTACCAGGTTGACCGAAGGGTTGTCCAGTCTCTTAGAAAAAATTGCCTCTTTTTTAGGGAGAAAGACCATTTCCCGAGCAACTTTGGGTGGTTTCCTGTCATTAGCTTCTGACCCTCTCCAAAGACAATGCTTTCTATACTTGTCTATTTGCTTGATCACAGATGGTGGCAAGGTTAAGCTGCACATGAAGAAGGTTGGCATTGAGGAGAAGAATGAGTTTGTTAATTTCAATATGCCCGTTTGGGAAAGAAAGGTTGAGACACTTGCAAGCCTTATCTCACATCTGTTCACCATGGGCAGAAAGCCTTCAACTTTAGGCTTAGTGATACCCAAAGGCAGCTCCGAGTATGTCAAAGGTAAAGATCCCTTGTCACAACTAAATGTTTGGGCTAAATGGTCTAGTTTTTGCTCAGAAATATTAATTGAGACCATCATTGATTTTTGAAAATTGATCTTTAATCTAGTAGAAGCTGAGAAAGAGTTTAACAGGGCTTTCAGAAAGAGTAGTTGATTGGCATTGCCTTCTAGGATGATCAGTGTATCATTAGCATACTGCAGAATTCTAAAACCCCTTTTGGAGATTAAAGGGATTGGAAGGTTTAGTATCCCCATGTCCTTTGCCTTATTAACCATGCATTGAAGAAAATTAGCTGCTAAAACAAAGAGCAAAGGTGATAGAGGGTCTCCCTGTCTTCTCTTCTGCACTGTATTGTTTTGCCTAGGACACCATTCAGTAGCACTTCTGAAGTTCTAAAGGAAAGAATATGTTCCATCCAAGACAACCATTTTTCGCCACCGGCACTGGCCTGGACGGGAAACGGATCTTCCTAAACCCTCCAGCGCCTAAGCGATTGGTTATGTGAATAGTCACATAGGGGGCGAGCCACCAGGGGCGTCTCATCTTATTTATAATCGCGTTGTGGGCCAGGGTGCCGAACCCTAGAAGTCTAAGGATTGCCGCCGATCATGGCAGATCTTATTTAGTTGGAAATAAATGACAGGTGGGTGGACCAAAAACTTAACGCTTAATTAACCTCATAATTAAGTTCGAGGTTAGACGAAACGATCACATTCCAATAGAACCTACATCATCTCTCTCTCTCTCTCTCACACACACACACTAGGAGCCAAGCTATGTATAGTGCTTAGGGGTACAAATACACCGCCTCAAAAATACGTATAAAAACAATCATTATGACAAAATTTTCACCTTATGTATGTATCTCCTATAGCACACCACAAAGCAAGTGCACCCCTTTCCAATTTGCTCTAGTTTCACCACACACTTTTCTACCAACGTAACCCACCACTAACTGATCCAAGCACGCCTTTTCCCTTTCGGATGTTTTCCGCCACCGTGACCACCGTGGCTGTCCCACCCCCCAACCACCGTCATTGTCGACTGCCTTTCCCGCATAACGTAGCTCTGTAGCTCTCATTCATACACAGAGCTTGAAGCAACCCCATCATTCATCAACAACTGAAATTTGGGCGAGCTGTGTGATTAAGAAACGAATGAGGACAACTTGATATTGGTGAGCTCAAGACATTCAATAACTAGTCTTGCTTATGTATGAACAAAAAAAAAAGCATGCAAAACAAGATTATTGGACAATTAGGCCATATATTAATTAGCAACTCAACATTGCAAATATAAGCACACAGGCACAATGGTAGGGCGTCTCTCCACGGATCGGATGAAAACTCAACGCTTACATGAATAATATAATTGCAATTGCAAAGCAACAAGCAGTACGTACGCGCGTAATCAACAAGAAGCTAATAAGGAACAGAGATAAGCATGATTAGGCGCCGCCGGTGAGCTCCTCCTCCAAGTGCGTCGCGATGACGACGTCGGAGGTGGGGTAGGCGTGGCAGGTGAGCACCCAGCCGGCGGCGATCTGGTCGTCGTCGAGGAAGCTCTGGTCGGACTGGTCGACGCTGCCGGCGACGACCTTGCCGGCGCAGGAGGAGCAGGACCCCGCGCGGCAGGAGTAGGGCAGCTCGATGCCTTCCTCCTCGGCCTGGTCCAGGATGTACACGTCGTCGGGCACCTGCAGCTCCACCTCCCCCTCCGGCGTGACGAGCTTCACGTTGTAGGTGGCCTGCGCGCGCAGCCTGGCGCCGCGGACCACGGCCGCCTTGGTCGCCGGCAGCGCGACGGTGGCGGGCGCTGGCGCCGGCGCGACGCGGAGGGAGAAGGCCGGCGCACGGAGGCTGCTCAGGACGGTGGCCATTGTATGTTGTGGTGCCGGCCGGTGCGGGCTGCGGAGGAGGAGCAAGCTATGAGAGGCTGGAGTGGAGCGGCTGCTGGAGTTGGGTCGGAGGAGGCAGATAGATAGAGAGATAGCTGCTGCCCCAGATGAGAGATGGAAACGAAGGGATGGCGTGAGTGCAGCGTGTAGGCTTATCTTCTTGGTGGGGCCTCCAGCAGAACGGACCTACTCCAACCTCTCATTTTTATCATCACGTCCCCAACAATTTTGGCCATGAATTTTACTGAGAGCAAAAGTAGTGATACACAGTCATGGAAAATAAAATGTGGAAACCAATTGATGGCCACTGATGATTGGCTGTTATTGTGCGTGTGGAGGCCACGAGTCATGATCATTCATTGAATGGTTGTGAAAATATTGCTAGCAAACATAGCCTTGCGTTGTAACGGGAGTTCAGCTTGTTGCATATATATACTTGAGAGACTTGCGTCTCACAGACATCATGCGCTTCAATTTTTCTGGAAATTGAACTCCGGTCTATAGTACCTGGATGTGTGTTATTCTAACTCGTATGAGTACATGAGGTTCGGGGATTAGGCATATAGTAAGACTGAATTTTGGTACGTTCAGTTAAGTATGTAGTGTATATGCACATATATAGTAGCATAAATAAAACTGAAGAGGAAAAAAACATTATTATTTGATTTGCTTGAGCAGTGAAACTCATATATCATATCATGCATCCGCAGTAAGATTGGTAGAGACCAATAAATAACAGAGAGCTGCTGTCGTCATGGATGCATGATCATAGGTACGTAGCTTGCTTGGCCCATACATCGAACTCATGATGGCATGCATAGCGTGGTGCATGGTCTGCTTAGCCGACGAGGTCGTCCTCCTTGTGCGTCTCGATGACGACGTCGGAGGTGGGGTAGGCGGCGCAGGTGAGCACCCACCCGCCTTCGATCTGGGAGTCGTCGAGGAAGCTCTGGTCGGACTGGTCGACGGTGCCGGAGACGACCTTGCCGGCGCAGGAGGAGCAGGACCCCGCGCGGCAGGAGAAGGGCAGGTCGATCCCTTCCTCCTCGGCCTGGTCCAGGATGTACACGTCGTCGGGCACCTGCAGCTCCACCTCCCCGTCCGGCGTGATGAGCTTCACGTTGTAGGTGGCCTGCGCGCGCAGCCTGGCGCCGCGGGCCGGCTTGGCCGCGGGCAGCACCACGACGGTGGCCACCGGGGCGGCGGCGAGGCCGAGGGAGAAGGCCGGCGCGCGGAGGCTGCTGCTCAGGGCGGTGGCCATTGGACTGTAGTGTGTGATTGCTATAGCTAAGGTAGCTGCTGCAGCAGAAGCTGGGTAGCGACAATGGAGTGTTTTGTTTGCTCTGCTACAGCTAGCTAGCTAGCTAGGGGACAATGGAGAGTACGAGTGTCTGCCGGCGTTTTATCGTTGGCGGGCGAGGAGGGGTTGGGTGCCACGTGGCGGGCGGTGAGTGGTCGGGCTATCTGCGGAGGGATCGCCGGTGCAACGAGGATCACACGTTGCTCATCGTCGCTTCCAGCCATCCATCCATCCATCTATCTATCTATATCTACTACAATCTGTACCTCAGAGCGTGTCTGTCGATGGGCGCGTGGAGGCCATATGCATGCAGCACATATACCACTACAAACGCATATACCAAGTCTTCAAGCTAGTCGCTGTGTAGTATGTGCGTCCTCTTCCTGTATTTTTGGTGGCCCTTGGTGCTCCATCCATCCATCTATCCATCTGCTTTATTTAATTTTGAGCAATCATATATTTATATTTATATATATATATACATATATATATACATATATATATATATATATATATATATATAACCACGACATATGCATATATACAAAGGCAATGCGTATAACAATAAGGTACCTAGAAAAAAATAGTTTGATATAGGAGTATATACGTGTGGTGTGTTTTATTGTCCACGCGACCACACCACACATTGTATAACGTCCGTATCATGTGGAACTGTCTTGTTTAATCTCGCGGGTATAACCGAATAGTTGTTTTTTTATTTGTGGGTCAACCCTATAGTTGTATTACGGGTAACAAAACACCGAAAGTTGGCACTCTAGATAGGGGAACACATGCACTGATCCATCTACAAAGGCTATATATGGCTCCCATCATGATAGGGATCATGAATCTACTTCATCTCATGCTAGGTTCTTCGCTTCTGAAGTCTAGACTTTGTCATTGACTCGGCGGGCAACATATTCCTTATACTAGGGCATTCACCGTGGACAAGGAGTTCCACTTTGGAACCTTAGACTTCATCATCAACAAGTTTGGCAAGCTTTATGTCTACTACTCGGTTGGGCCAGTCCATGGAGAAGTTATCTTCACCTTTGCCCGAGCTCCCATTAAGGATTAGGGACTCGGTCACCATCACCCAGCAGTTGACACCCAAGTGTGTCGTTCTATTACCCAAACATGACCCTGAGCCCCTAAGCTAGTTGGAACACATTATGTATGGTCGACATTGTCATCGAATCTCTATTACCTAACCTCAAACATTAATCAAGTTAATCAAGTATGAATAGAGGTACGTGAAGTTATTACCTCTCTAGGACATTACATCCTTGACTGTGAGAATTCGAAGCAATGACACCAAACAAAACTTAATGATGAGTGCAATTAGCTATAGGCCGAGTGTTGCCGAATTGAAAGGATCATGCAAGACCTAGATAGGGGTGAATAAGCATGTACAAACTTAAAACTCGATGCAACAACGAATTAGAAATATCACTGCAAGGAACCTGTTAATCCATGATCGTTTCAGAGATCGTCATGGGGTTGAGCGTCATGGATTAACCCCCGTGACGATTTACCGAAAACCATCACGTACGGATTAATGGAAACGGCGACGGTTTCAAACCGTCACGATAGAGCCTGAGGCCTAGTTAGCCTAGCCCAAGTCCATTTCCTGTGACGAAAAATAACCGTCATGGATTAATTGCCACATCATCATGGATGCTTACATGGTTGCTTATGTGGATGATGATGTGGGCACTACCTCAGCCCATTTATTAATAGGCCAAAATCAAAGATGGGCCAATTTTTAGCCCAATTTCAGTCATTTTCGCATCTCTTTTTCAGCCATTTTGGCAGCCCATTTTCAACAACTTTGCAGCCCATTTTTAGCAGGTCCTAGTTGAAAACAACTACAACTTCGAATTGACAAAGAGTAAACTTAGATCGAGTTAAATACCAAACTTTGTGAATGTATTTCCTTCCTTTTGCACCATAGCCCTGCAGCTAGAACTTAGAGGAAAAGTAGATCAGGTGTAAACCCTACAAATGAATTCAAGTATGAAAGTGAACACCACCACAACAAAAACAAGGGGCAACACACAAGATTTAACCCTTCAGCGGAGCCACCAAGGCTTGTCTATATCCTCATTATTAAGGAAGCCACAAAGGCTTTGGGTCTCTTCCGACCCTATCCTCTTATCAAGAGAATCAATATGGTGTTTGAACTATTTATATATTGCGATTTATGAAAGTTTCCAACTTAATCTTCCAATTGAATACTTGTCATATTATTTAGTGCCAATATACCGAATTATGTTGTAGATTTGATAGTTGTTTGTCGAATTACCACATACTCCCTCTTTTCTAAATTATAAAGTACTTTGGTCTTTCTAGATATATTGCTCTTGCTATATATATCTGGACATAGGGTAGTGTGTATCTAAGTGCATAGCAAAAAAAATTACGATATAGAAAAAACTAAAATATTTTATAATTTAGAATAGAGGGAGTAGTTTTTATCGAATTGCATATTTGGTTTTTTTGTGCGGTATTATCCTCGTGTGCGACGTTGATGTCTTTCAAAGGGCCAGCCAGAACATGTAGTTTTTTTTTTTTTTTTTTTTTTGAGCAAAGCCGGAACATGTAGGTGACACCCGTACCTATCCAGTCCAGCAAGGCGAGAAGACGAGAACACCGCCACCATGTGAATGGGCTAAAAGCCAAAAATCCTCCTGCTAGTCCTTCGCAGTGGTAGGCCGGGGGCCCGCCCACCGGGCCTGCTAGCTGAGGCCACCAACTGCTGCTCCAGAGCATTACCTTTTGTATGTCGGGCCGAGAAAGGACCCTGGCCTCTTTTTTCTGTTGATGGGCTGTATTTGGTACTACTTGCAATGCGTGCATACCCAGCCCAGTACGCATGCATACCCAGGCAGAGATTTCCCTCGGAAGAAAATAAAAAAATAAAAAGGTGAGTGGGAGGAGATCAGGAATATGGCATTGCCATCGATCTCTTTTTCTCCTTCAATTCATTCACGCGGAGAAGAAAGGAAGAAAATGACTCGCTAGCTATGCGATTGCGAAGCATGTTCATCTTCTGACTTTTTCTCAGATCAGATAGATAATAAATAAATAGAATAGATATTTTGTGCCGCTAGCTGCGCGTACAGACTGTATTATCTATTTATTATTGGCTGCGAATAAGCCAGCATTTCGTCCGTTTCCACACATCCTTGAATTTTTGTTTCCAAGAAACCAAAAACTGTCTTATTATATATATCACTACCGGAAACACGTGCTTTGCCGAGGACCTGAGGCTTTGCCGAGGGCCAAATCTCGGGCACTCGGCAAAGACACTCTTTGCCGAGGGCCAGCCACAGGAGCCCTCGGCAAAGAACGGCCCTCGGCAAAGAGGCCTTTGCCGAGGGTCCCACCTCTCAGAAAGACAGTGCCCACTAAAATCAAATCTTTGCCGAGGGCATGCCCACAAAAAGATGCCCTCGGCAAATTAGGCCCGTTGGGTCACGGCGGCCATTCCCGTCAAGCTTTGACGAGGACCACCCGTTAGGCCCTCGGCAAAAGTTTTTTTTTTCTGTGAAACCAGTTTTTCGGCAATTTTTTTTTTAAAAGTCTTTGCCGAGGGCCCTAGACTAGGCCCTCGGCAAAGATTTTTTTTGTTGGAACCAGTTTTTTTGTCAAATTTTTTTTTAATAAATCGTCTTTGCCGAGGGCCTGAGGCGAAGCCCTCGGCAAAGAAGCCCTTTGCCGAGGGCCAGGCTAGGCCCTCGGCAAAGATTTTTTTTTGGTTTTTTTAGCCTAGTTTTTTTTGTGCTACAATACATTTTTTGAACTCAATTTTAAAATTTGGGTCAATTTTAACTTTTTTTTGTATATTTCCTTAATTTATTTCGATTCTTTGATTTTTTTTGAATATGTCAAATTTGAACTGCAGGTGCATGAAATATTACAATGTAGTGTTTCAAAAAATGTTATTCATGTTAATTGGTGCATGTTGAGTCCCTGTTCATGAACTCGCATCAAATTTCATGCATCATCTTCGCGTAACATGATGATGACTTAAAACTTGGGAAAAGTGTTTTAAAATTATATAAAATCCATATGAAGGATCCTCAAAATCATAACTTGTGAAATACCACGATCACATGTGTAGATGTTGTGTTTTAGACATCCGATGTCATAACTTGCTCGAAATCTTCTCAATTTTTACCATAGCCTACACATGCGATAACATGACACCTCGACAAGTTTCGAGATTTTCTTGACTTCGTATGGATTTTATATAATTTAAAACACTTTTCCGATGTTCCTCGTCATGTTACGTGAAGAAGATGCCCAAATTTGATGCGAGTTCGTGGATAGGGACTCAACATACATCAAATACCATGAATAACATTTTCAATCACTAAATTGCATTATTCCATCCACCTGCAGCTTCAAATTTGAAATATTCAAAAAATCAACGAAAAGAAATAAATTAGGGAAATATATAAAAAAATTAAATTTGGTCCAAATTTTAAAATTGAGTTTTAAATAATGTATTATAGCACCACAAAAAACAAGGTTCAAAAACCAAAAAAATCTTTGCCGAGGGCCTAGCCTAGCCCTCTAAGAAAGGGGTTCTTTGCCGAGGCCCATCGGCCAATAACCCTCGGCAAAGAATTTTTAAAAAACATAAAAAATCTTTGCCGAGGCCCCAGGATCTGGGCCTCGGCAAGCGCCTAACCCTAAATCGGCCGCCCACATTTCTTACGCCCCACCACCCATGTGCCCCACACCCATTCTGCCCGCCCGCCTCACCTCCTCGCGCCGCCCTACCGCTTCCCAACACGCCGCCCGACGCCACCCCACCGCCCAGAGCCGCCTGGCGCGCGCGCCCTCCCCCTCCCTGTCTCGGTCGAGCAGGGGGAGCTCGGCCGCCCGGCCCTCCAGCGACCCCCCCACCTTCCCTTCCCCAGCGGGTAGAGACACCGACCCGATCCCACCGGACAGCCCCGCCCAGCTACCCCAGACCCGCGACGAGCGATGCAAGGTTCGGTCTTGATATGGCTCGTCTCGTTTCTTTCGTGGGTTCGATCTGGGTTTCTTGGATTGTTCATTCTTGTCGGCTACGCGCAGTCGGCGAACTGGATCTAGGTGCACCGCGCGATGATGGCGATCAGGGACGTCGACGGCATGTTCAACTCCCTGGATCCCGAGTACTACGACATCCTCATGAAGTAAGGGATACCACCTCTCCCCTGCTCCTCCCTTTCCATCACTTGCTTCCCAGATCCAAATTTACTGGTCAGAGAAGGTCAGTGGTTTCCAGAACTAGATATCAATCACTGCATTATAAATTTTGTTGCATTGATCCACAGTGATTGTGTAATGGTATTGCTACAAAACTTTAGTTTTTATGACATCAGTTTTGTGCAGTGGGACTGTACAACTTCCAGTAAAAAATGAGTGCATTCTAGAATGCATGCAGTCAGTCTATGTTTGTTTGGATCGACCATATGATTAGTAGTTCAATTTACTTAAAAAAATATTGTAATTCCGTTGACCTAAAATTAATTTAGAATAGGAATTGCTGATCAAGTTAATGCTTTGGACTGGATGACACACTGTTTTATGAAATCTGTTCTATAAACGACAGTGTACTATTGACAAAATGACAATGAGTTGTATGATTCAATACCTGAACAAGCTCGGTTCTATAACCGACAGTGTACTATTGACAAATGACAATGAGTTGTATTACTCAATACCTGAACAAGCTCTGTTCTATAAACGACAGTATTGACAAAATGACAATGAGTTGTATGACTCAATACCTGAACGAGCTTTGGATACTATGGGCTGTCACTTAGATGTGTGCATTTCTTGTTTAATATTGCTCACGCCATGATCGAATGAACATGTATGTATGCTGATCAATATTCCTATGCTTGTCCACTTTATCACGTTTCACGTCATCCTTGATTTCACATTATTGAAGGTTGCTGTGCCGCTCACCTTAGAACTGTGGTAAAATTAAGTTAGCTGTACACCATTTTACTCACATGTATCTCTTTATTTCTGTCTTGGAATTGTTGCCTTCTATGATTCCTTTTATGCTAATATGAAGATTATTAGTCTCTAAATATCAGTGTGATGCAGGTACCTTTATAGAGGTTTATCTACAGGGGATAGGCCAACATGTAATCAGTGCCTCAAAATTCATGAAAAACTGACTGAGAAGGCAGGCCTAGGCTGTATATTGCGGTCCCTTGCTGATACTGTAAATACTGTATGAGCTTTGTCTCTGCTGCTGAGGGTGGATATAACAAAGTTCTCTTCTTGCTCTTTACTGTGATAAATCACATCAGGAAAATTAGCTGTAATTGTTAACGAGATGTTTTACATTCTCTCTTTCTTTGCCATTAGGCAATTTCAGTTAGAGCATCATTGTACCCTAACTAGAATGGCGGAAATAAATGTGTATTATGTTGGTTTTCAAGTCTTTGTACTTGACGGTTATATTTTTTTCTAAGTGATTTATGTACCATCAGAGCTGAATAAATGTCTTTTTGACACCAATTATTACACTTCCAACTTATGGAATGCAAAAAACAAAAAAAAATTAAATTTCTGCCTCTTTGCCGAGGGCAATGACCAAGGCCCTCGGCAAAGAAGGGTCCTTTGCCGAGGGCCGTCCCATTGCCCTCGGCAAAGATTCATTGGAAAAATTCTGGAACATTTCTTTGCCGAGGGCCATGGTTGGAGGCCCTCGGCAAAGACTTTTAAAAAAAAATTAAAATTTATTTGCCGAGGGTCTGCGGGGAAGCCCTCGGCAAAGATTTTTCAAAAAAAAAAAAGAATAATTCTTTGCCGAGGGCCGTCCCATTGCCCTCGGCAAAGATTTTTTGGAAAAATTATGCAACATTTCTTTGCCAAGGGCCATGGTTAGAGGCCCTCGGCAAAGATTTTTCAAAAAAAAAGAATAATTCTTTGCCGAGGGCCCCCGGAGACGGCCATCGGCAAAGACTCCGTCCCAGGCGCCGGCACCATGACGGCTGCTTTTTTTTGCCGAGTGCCGGTCCAGCCCTCGGCAAAGGCTTTGCCGAGTGCCCGATAAACGGCCCTCGGCAAAGACCCTCTTCGCCGACTCAAAATTCACCGAGAGCTCTTTGCCGAGGGCCGCCCTCGACAAAGCCTTTACCGAGGGTTAATGGGCCTTTGCCGAGGGCCTGGCAAAGAGGCCGTCTCCAGTAGTGTATCCTCGCCTAGGATCATTTTTGTTTTCCAAAAACGGGCTCTCGAGTACATATTTGATTTAGCTAGGCCATCCTTTGGTGGGAAGTTTGCTTCCAAGAATGCCACCGACAGGGTATTTGAAATAGCTAGCTCCTGCAATACATTGTTGGTTCTTGTTTTCATATAATGCATGCAATAATAATACATGCGATTGGCAAATTGTATTGGAAACATTCAGCCTGTTTAATTCTGGTGGTTTGACCCACGACGAAGGATGTTGTTCGCCGATTTTGCGCCACATGACTCGGTCTCAGCGGATAAATTTAATTTGTTGGCAGCTTACCAATGATAACTTGATGACAGATGGGTTTCGTTTCTTGTTGCAAACCAAATGAGGGTATTAGCTTGAAATTTCGGACCAACGCATGACGCGAACACAAACACGTTGTGGTAAAGCGTATATGGCTTTGTCTAGCTGCAGCTCCTGTTCTTTCTTTTCGTCAATTCACTCATTGCCACGTCATCCAAACGACCGTATGTGGCATTGTATTTAGTGACAAATAAATAATAAACTCCTATCAACACGTCTAGTGTGGTTTTACCTGTAATAATAAATTAATTAATGAGAGAATGTGAATTATAAAACATGCATGCCCTGTTTTTTCATCAGTCCAATAATTGACGTACGTGTCTTGGATCTATGAGCTTGTCCGTTTTCAGGATCATGGATGCCTAGTCGATCCAACTCAAGCAGCCGCGATGATCCATATCAGATCCATAATGGACGGAGATGCATGCTGCATGCTTGTACCACGTGCCATCTCACCTCATCTGATCAATCACCGTATCCATGCTTATCAGCTATGATACAGTGTTTTTCTCTCACAACAAAACAACATCAGCTGGCTTATAAGCCACAGAAACGATCAAACGAACAGGGTGCAGGACACTTCGTTTTCATTTTCATATAATATATATTGCCGCCATCTGTCTAGCACGTATACACAACTACATAACCACCTGCGGTTTTTCTTTTCCTACTTCATCCATTAAAAAACCATCATTTTCAGTGAGTTAAACTTTCCTAAATTTGACTATATTTTTATAGAAAATAGCATTGACATTTGTATCTCTAACTAAATCTATTATGAAAACACCTTTAATATTCATATGATGTGACCATCATACATATTAGTAATTTTTTATATATTTCGTCAAAGTTGAGGCAAATTAACTCCTAAGAAAAAAAATAAGAATAATGGTATTTTAAGGAGTGAGTTGCTTTTGCTTATTTCATTTGTTTATGGCTATACATTACGTGTATTAATGTGCTTCTCTTTCTCCGTCCGGACCTGCTGCTTTTCTACCGTCATGTTCCCTCCTCCACAAGCAAATCAAATTAGCACCGCTTTTTCAAGTATTAATTAGTACTAAAATGGTTGTTTATCTCCTGATATTTATTAATATATATGACCATCTTACATTCTTATGTTGTATTTAGACACAGAATGAAACTATGATAACATATATACAAGGAGGAATCATATATATCGTTATATGTTAGGGGAAAGATGGGTACTGTGCTTATTGTCTACAACCAAATATATAATTAAACTGCATGAGAAGATCTTCTTCTTAAGCCGGAATACCCGGAGGTTATCTAGCCATCGCGGATCGAGTTTTTCATTAAACAAAGCATATATAGGGAAAATCGCAAGGCGGACAGTTTGCACCACCTTTTCTCCCACGGAAAGGCTATACAACAACCGGGTGTTTTAGCACCCGGGCGCACACGATTTTTTTTGGCCGCGGAACAGCACGTCCGCCACGCCTGCGCCGCCGTGCCTGCGTCCGCCCGTCCCCGCGCCGCCGCCGCCGCCGCCGCGCCCAGCATCTTCCTCAAGTCCAGCGAGCTTCTTCCCTAACTCCGGCGCCTCCACCAAATTTTGTCTTTGTCCTTTGATAGAAAAAAATGATTTCTTGTGATTTGTGATTTGTTTCTTGTGATTTGTGATTTGTGCCGAGGATGAAGAGAAGAGAGGAGGAAGATGAACAGGACGTTCCCTTCTCCCAAACACACTAACCTGTCCTTGCAAACTGCAATCTAGAAAAGAGTACGAGGTACACCTTTTGGACATTTGGATGGTCGCATCGGTTTCGATTCTCTTTCGAATCCAAACAAACGGTGTCAAGTGCAATAACTTAAAAATTAAAATGAGATAGATTTAAGTTATTCTTCACTCCAAAAAGTTCTGAATTTTTTAAGCGTATTTTATATAGGTGTATGATAGAATACTAGTATTTGCATATATACAGAGCGCTCCCTCTACTTGCGTGCATCGGGTGACGCTGACCTTGCTTCTTCCGACATTCCCATATTTTATATACACACTACGCGTAAGCAATTGATTATCTATACATGGCTTGAGACATTAGCAACCGATTATCTATTAGAAAAGGATTAGAAGAAGAAAAAAAAGCAGGACTGGGAGCAGCAAACAGGGAAGAAGAAGTTTCTGGGCAACGAAGAATCTTTTGTACGAGACGTGAAGATTGCTCCAACACAGCAAATGAAGCACACCACAGCCGACACAATTGAAATGGTCTCCGTCAAACCATGCTGTGCTGCATGTCATATATTGCTATTTCCGCCGTCCCTGTTTTTTCTTCTTTTTTTTTTGGTCTGTCTACTAATATGTCAGGTGATTTACGGTGATTGGTCACCCGACGACACAGAACCATAAATCACTCGATTCTACCTCCACACCAGAATCGATTGATTTCAATCTAGCAATCACCCGATTTTCAAAATCCACTGGATCCAAATCCAAAGGCCACAAAAAAATAACAAAAAAAACATAACAAAATCAAATATACAAATAAACAGATTTTATCTATGTAAGGCGAATTGGAAGAAATTCAAAAATAACAGAGAGAAATACAAAATAAAGATAACAAATTCACAAAATGCAAATTTAAATAGAAGAAAAATAAACAGATTTTTTCTATGGAAGGAAAATTGGAAGAAATTCAAATATGACAGAAAGAAAAATAAATTACAAAATGTAGATTTAAAAACTTAAAACAAATTACACCACTCAAAAAAAAAGAAATTTACACTGAACATACCAATGTAAAGCATGAAATGTCTGAGTGTAACACTAAACTGTAAAATGTAAGGAAACAATAAAGAAGCACATGAATTTTTTAAGCGGAATCCCCTGATACGCCTCGCGTCGCATCCAAACACCTCTTCGAACAACACTGAACAGATGAGAAAACACAACACAGAAGACTCATAATACATACAAACAACTAAAATAACTTAGATCCATGGAACAAAAGGGGGAAACGAAGAGGAAATCACAAACCCTAGCCCGTCGCATCGAATCGCCTCGCGTCGCCCGTGTCACCTCTGGGAGCTCCACTCACAGACAAGGAACTCTAAACACATGCGGAAATGAAGCGGCGGATGCCAGGACTCCGTTTCCCAACAAGTAAAGGAGGCGCGACTCCCAAAAATTGAAACAGTAGGCGCCAACAAGACGGACCCACATGTAAGAGACAGATCAAAGCAAAAGAAGAGCAGACGGCGCAGATGAGAGACAGAGAGATCGGACGGCTACCAGAATCCAGTGACAGCCAAATAAAATGCGCGAGTGAGAAACAGATTTTCTGTTTTTTTTTTATCTTTACTACCTCAGTTTCAAAAATAATAATTTTACGTCAAATCTTTTTAGAGTTATAAAAATAGCATCAACATGTGTGTATCTCTCTAAATAATTTGTTATGTATATTTTATGATTATTAATCTAATAACGATTATAGATATTAGTTATGTACTTCTATTGTATATTTGGTTAGACTTGTGATTGATTGATTCATCGAAAATCGAAAATTGCTTTTTTTTCAGACAAAGGGTGCAATTTTTTTTGGATGTGCTTCAGGTACTAATTACGTTTTCTAGCTATTATTAATTAACTTTGATTATATTTCCTTTTCTTCAACTAGACATCTAGGGTTGCATGCTAGATTTTTTTTTGTCATTTGCATTTCTAAAGCTCAGAAAATATAATGTATGCCACCGTGCACCATACTAATATATTGTTCCAAGGAATTAATATTCTTGCTCGTCAAAGTGGTTAGCTGATAAACTAATACATAATAGTTAAGAGATCTCCAATGCGAGTGTTTAAACACCTAATCGCCTCCATCCGTACTTGAGGTATTGTCGGACGCTTGAATCTTTTGCTCTTTGCTTATAAGCAACACATGGACGATCACTTGGTGATTGCTTCTCTTGTTCTTGGCAGAAAACCAACAGGTCAATTGCTGTTTTTCTGTAAGTTTTTTTTAATTTGTTACCGCTCCCTGGAGGCATCATTGTAGATTCTGGTACTGCTACCTGCTCAACAGAGTTGTGTCTCTGGGTGAAAGCCCCCCTTGCTTCGGCCTACGACGGTGGCGTCTGTGGATGTCACTTTCCTTGTTGAATGTGTCATTTCCTACGGCCATCTATGTCCTCAACGCCATTTTGAGCTCTCCCTGTCCTCTCCACCCCCCTCCTATCCCTTTCCCTTCTTGGTGTGTGCCTCCCTGCTCCTTGCTCCTCTCTTGGGTGAGACTGGTCCTGGCTGTCGGTCGTTGCCAATGTTTTGACGAGTGTCCTCCGTTGGCGCCTCTGCTCCGTCGGCGCTCTCTTGATGGTGCTAGAAAATTTAATGCCGGGTGGTGTTTCCACCGTTGCCGCCATTCCCCTCCAAGGTTTCCTCCCCATGGACGACGTTGAATGGTGGTACGTGGGCCCAGAAGTGCTGTAGCTGCCATCATCCGGTGATCTTGGGCTTGCGTGTTCATCACCACTCTTAGTTCCCATTCCACTGGTTGGTTCTCAGATGGAGGGCGGGAGTGAAGCGGCATAGCCACGAGGAGTGGTGCAGGGCACCTGTTCGGCGGTGGCGCAAATCGACGATAGCTTGGCATTTCTCGACTTGCGTCTAGGATTATCCTTGTTGTTGTATTGTTGTTGTTGTTTCTATTAAGTGTTGTTGTAATCCCTCTCTCTCTCTCTCTCTCTTTCATGTACTTCTTTGATCTTCAAGGGTCGACCCCCTGCATTTAGGTGCTTTGCACCCTTCCACCCCACCGGTTTGTTGGGATCTATGGAAATGAAATCAGGTGGGGATCGATTTGATCCCTCCCGTAGTTGACCTAAAAAAAATTTGTTACCGCCAGAAAAATGTAGGTTACTGTCGATGCGGGACCCACAGGATACCCCGCAAGAGAGAGAGAAGATCTAGTTCAACTAGGGTTCTTCCCATGTAATCTTAGTAATAGAACTATTAAGTAATCCTACTAGGAAATCTCATTGTAAACCGATTAGGACTCCGGCCTCTGAATATATAAAGGAGGCCAGGGGCTCTAAAGAAGGGGGACAATTGGTGCGACATAACACTTCATAATCAATCCAACGCAAAAAGGCAAACGCCGACCGGACGTAGGGTCGTTACTCGATCTACGATCGAGGGCCCGAACCAGATAAATCGATCGTCTCTTGCGTTCACCATCGAGTTCAAGATACGCCAAAAACCCGAACGATCTCGCCACGGTACCCCGTGGTAGGCTATCGATGGTAAAACATCGACAATGGCGCGCGCCAGTAGGGCCTTCGCGACTTTGCATCCAAGAGCTCGATGGACCTCAATAACATGATCTTCCCGACGGATCGATTTTCATCTTCGGCTCGTGGATCTGCGAGGCAGACAACTACGACAAGCTTCAAAGTCATCTCCTCAAAGATCCGGATCATCATGAAGAATCCTCTATTTCGACAACTACAACGGATCAACTCGTCAGAAGATTCGCGCAGCTCATAATACCCGATTCGAATAAGATTCCATCCGACTCGAATTCAAGCTCCGTATCCGAGATGAAGTCTTATTCGAGTGCTTTCAAGAAGTCGAGTTCTTGTTTGGCAAGATTCCGAATACAAACCAAAACAACTCGGATTACCCTCAGAGTTTTTTTAAAAGGCCGAGTTCTTTTCCATTTGGGCTGGACAACACGACAAAATCCTATCGGGACGATTTGAAAGGTCTTTCAAATCAACACTTGGGATACCACTGACAGGAGCTCAGGAGGGCCTCGTTCTAACGATAACATCGCAAGACTGTATCATCCACTAGCCAGGATCTGTTCATGAGGATAGCGAAACCCAACTAGTCGGCACAACGACAACAAATATTCTACCTTACCAAGAGGAGACTCAATCTCGGACGTCGAGGCGCACACCTCAAGTCATCAAGAACTCCGACAAGATGACAACTAACGACAATAACGGAACAGCTCACGACGGGAAGTGCTGATGGTTCGACGCCCTCGATCGCCATTAAACCCCCCTGTAAGCACCCGATGTCGGTCATCGATGAATCGAAATCCAACATATCACCCTTTGCTCGTGGCTACGATGGAGAAACCGAAAGTCGAGACAGGCTCGAGAAAGGAAAAACAAGTTGAAACAAAGGCGCCAAACACCGCGCTCGGCAATGTGAGAGAAGCTTCGGACTAGATACGAGTCGAATTGGTGAATACGACAAAAGAAAATCACAACAAGAGGCCGAAGGGAGACGCACAGTGAGTATGCCTTACGATAAGATTCGAGAAGCATTAGAAGAACTCAGGGCAACTTCACATCATGGGGAGAAGTACGAACAGCTCCAGGACTTGCTCCGGTCAACGATCCCAAGAACACAGGAAGAGAGAACCCGATCAAGAATACCTGCCAGATCAACAACCCATAGGCAAGAAGATCAAAATCAAAGGAAGTCCGCTTTTGAAAGACTTGGACCAGGCGGAAGCCATAACGGGGAAAGCAGGAGGAAACATAGTCGGGGCCATCAATTTGAACAACCAAGGAAGACCAGGAGTAGAGGGCCTACCCAGACAGCCTCGCAGAATTATTCCCATCAAAACAACACTTGGCCAGAAGAAGGAGCCGAATCCGAATTCAAGGAAGTCAGAACGCATGACAGATTCCCCTGTTTTGCAAACAGGTTGGCATCAGTTCGATTACCTCACAAATTCAAACCGTCTAATCACTCCAAGTATGATGGCAAAACCGAACCAAGACAATGGCTCAGAATATATTCACAATCAATTGAACTAGCCGGAGGAGACGATGATATTAAAACCTTGTTCTTCCCCATGGCACTGGAAACGATGCCTCTCCAATGGTTTGATAAATTGAACCCAGGATCGATCAGAACTTGGGAAGACTTGCAAAGAGCTTTCTGCGAAAATTTCGCAGGTATCATCACACACCCGATCACTCATGCCGAACTGAAAGGACTCAAGCAAAAGGGGGGCGAAAGTCTCAGAAATTACTATCGGCGATTCGGTGAACTGCGGGCTCAAGTACATGACATCACCGAACGAGAAGTAATTGAAGCTTTCTCTCATGGAATCATGGCTAGGTGGCAATTTCAAGATTTCTGCAAAGAAAATCCGAGAAACAATGAAGAATTCGACGAACAAAGAGAAAAAAATGATTACTGCAGAAGAAAAAAACACGAGAAAGGTTCCTGATAGAAGCAATCAAGACAACCCGGATAGGCAAAATCATCAAGCAACAGACATCAAGAAAGAAAGCGTGACCCGGACAATACCGTGGCAATGGCCGACAAATCAAAGAAGTTTTCTAAACCCGAAAGATATGAAGACATTGAAAACATACGTTGCCCATTACACCCTAACGGAGACACACCATCGAAACGCTACACTTTCAATGATCGATACACAAGAAAAGATAGTAAGGAGAACACCAAAGAGGACAATCACAAGAAAGATGAAGACAACCACGAGGACAAAGGATTTCAAAAACCCAGGGGAACGGTAGCAGTAATCTTCTCAGGAGCTCCAGATTGCACAAGCAAACGTCAAGAAAAACTAGCACTATGAACCATCATGACAAAGCAGAACCGGCTACACCAAGATATCTCAACCGGTCACAATATCCAATCCAATTTTAAGAGAAGACCAATGGACTAGCGTGAGGGCAGCAGCCATTACCCACTGGTCTTAGACCCAACTATTGCCGGGATGACTGTCACCAAAGTACTAATCGATGGGGGAGCTGGACTCAACATCATCTTTTCAGAAACTCTAAGGAAGATGGGACTACAACTCGCTGGGATGATTACACCAACAAGCACTCCCTTTTACGGAATAGTACCCGGCAAAGCAGCCATGCCACTCGGACAAGTTACTTTACCCGTCACTTTCGGAACTCCTGCGAACTATCGAACAGAGTTTATCAAATTTGAGGTTGTGGACTTCGATTCGTCATATCATGCGATCCTCGGACGCCCAGCACTGGCAAAATTCATGGCAATACCACATTACCCGTACTTATTGCTTAAGATGCCAGGACCCAACGGTATCCTTTCTCTTCGAAGCGATTTGAAGCGTGCTTTTGACTGCGACGTTCAGGCGATCCAAATTGCGGCAAAAGCACAGGCCGACAATGGGAGAAAACAAATAGCCACAATTGCTGCGAGAGATAAGCCAAGAAGAATTAGAAATACCGACTAAAAAGCCCAAAGATTATCACACCACCAAAAGAAGTCGGCGTCAAGCAAATTGATTTGGGCAATCGGCGATACCTCCAAAACAAAGCAACCATCGCTTGCTCACCTCTCGGCAAAATAGAACTCGCGCTCACCAACTTTCTTCGGGACAACAAAGATATCTTCGCTTTGAAGCCGGCCGACATGCCAGTGTCCCAAGAGAGTTGGTGAAAACACGAATTGATGTTAATGAAAACTCCAAGCACAGTAAAGCGGCCGCTACGACGATTCTCACCCGACAAAAAGGCGTGATTAAAAAGAAATCACAAAATTGATGGCAGCCGGATTCATCGGAGAAATCCTTCATCCGGATGGCTAGCAAACCCGGTCCTTGTGCAAAAGAAGAACACGAGATGAGTGGCGTGTAAAGGCCGACTACACGGATCTAAACAAGCATTGCCCAAAAGATCCATTCGGCTACCACGCATTGACCAGATAGTCGACTCAACAATGGGTCCGCATTGTTATCCTTTCTCGATTGCTATTCGGGGTATCATCGATCGAATTAAAAGAACAAGACCAAAGCAAGACTTCTTTTATTACCCCGTTAAGGTGCTTATCATTACAAGACCATGTCATTTGGACTAAAGAACGCTGGGAGCCACATACCAAAGAGCTATACAAACTTGCCTTGGAGATCAAATCGGTGAAAATGTGGAGGCATACGTGGATGATGTAGTGGTAAAACAAAGAACCCAGACAAAGATGATTGAAGATTTACACACAAACATTTGAAAACTTGAGCAGATGGAGATGGAAATTGAACCCAAATAAATGTGTATTCGGAGTTCCTTCAGGGCAACTACTCGGATTTTTGTCATCAACGTGGGATTGAAGCCAGCACCAAGCAAATTCAAGCTATAACAGAAATGAGGCAACCTAGGACTATCAAAGATGTTCGAAACTAACGGGATGCATGGCGGCCCTCAATCGTTTCATATCAAGACTCGGAGAAAAGGGTTACCCTTCTTTAAACTACTAAAGAAGGCAGACAAGTTTGAATGGACAAAGGAGGTGTGAAGCTTTCAAGAAACTTAAGGCATATCTCACATCCTCACCAATTCTCACACCCCCAAGGAAAGATAAAGACATGATGTTATACATTGCGGCGACTACTACTGTAGTCAGCACGACAATAGTCGTGGAAAGAGAAGAAGAAGGACGTGTGTACAAAGTACAGCGACCGGTATACTACATCAGCGAAGTATTGTCTGAATCAAAAATCCGGTACCCGCATGTACAAAAACTACTCTATGCCCTACTTATCACCTCACGCAAGCTTCGCCACTATTTCGAAAGCCACAAAATTACCGTGGTGACGAACTTCCCACTCGGAGACATTTTACACAATAGAGATGCGACAGGACGTATATTAAAGTGGGCAGTTGAACTTGGAGCTCTTAACATCGACTTTACCCCACGGAAAGCAATCAAATCTCAAGCCCTTGCCGATTTTGTGGCGAGTGGATGAAATTCAGCAGCCTTTATCGATACAATCCTTGATCACCTGGAAGATGTACTTTGATGGGTCGCTCAAACTAGGCGGAGCCAGTGCAGCGTTCTCCTCATTTCCCGTAAGAAAACAACTCAAGTACGTCCTTCAGATATTATGGCAAGCTACAAATAACGAAGCGAATATGAAGCCCTCATCCACGGGCTACGAGTGGCAATTACCCTCGTAATAAAGAGATTACTTGTATATGGCGATTCAGCGGTAGTCATCAACCAAGTAAACAAAGATTGGGATTGCACAAAAGAAAACATGGGTGCTTCTTGTCTTTGAAATACGGAAACTTGAAAAATATTTCCAAGGATTAGAAATTTTACACGTCTCAAGGCGATTCCAACATTGCAGCAGATGTACTTGCCAAGCTTCGGATCGAGACAGAGCAAAGGTTCCACCCATGCGTATTTATAGAAGAGCTATCGCCTCTATCAAACAACCCGGTGAGACATCCAACGAAATTCAGGCTAAAGGCGTCCCGGATCTTGGTAATCAACACCTCACGGACCCAAGTTTTCATCGACTATATCAAAGAAAATAAACTACCGGCCAGATAAAGCGGAAGCTACCCAAGTTGTTCGCGAAGAGCAAAAACTATGTTTTAGTAGGAGATAGACTCTATAGAAGAGCGGCTTCATCGAGAGTACTCCTGAAATGTGTTTCATTTGGAGAAGGCAAAGAGATCCTAGACGAGATACACTCAAAGTTGTCATGGAAATCATGCTTGCTTCAAGGACACTTGATTGGAAAAGCATTTCGCACCGATTCTCTTGCCAACCGCTCTAAAAAGACGCAGAAGAACTTGTCGAAAAATACAAAGGTTGCCAAATGTTTGCAAGACAAGCCCATGTGCCAGCTCACAATCTTATCTGCATCCCACCCGCTTGGCCTTTTTCCTGCTGGGGGCTGGATCAAGTGGGACCCCTGAAAAAAGCAAAGGGTGGCTTCGAGTACATCTTTGTGGCAATCGACAAGTTCACCAAGTGGATTGAATATAAACCACTCACGAAGTATAGCGCAACCAAAGCAGTCGAATTCATCCAAGAAATTACGCACCGCTTTGGCATGCCCAATCGAATCATCACAGATCTAGGCTCCCTTTCACATTCTGAAATTGAAGTTGGGCACAAGACGTGGTTTTAGTATAGACTATGCGTCATCGCACATCATCGAAGCCAGCCAACGGACAAGTAGAAAGGGCCAATGGACTCATACTAGCCGATTAAAACCAAGATTATACTGAAGAACTAATTGACTATGGGTCCAAATGGATTGAAGAATTGCCAAAAGTTGTATGGGGGCTACGAACTCAAATAAGCGAGAGCAACATGCCACTCACCCTTCTTCCTAGTCTATGGATCAGGAAGCCGTACTACCTGCCGACTTGATCTGGACATCACCAAAGATAGAACAATACGATGAAGGAGAAGCAGAACAAACAAGAAGATTAGAACTCGACAGCTCAGAAGAAGTCAGAGTAAATGCCACCCTACAATTAGCCCGATACCTACAAGGTTTAAGGCGGCACTACAACAAAAGTACCCATCCTCGATCATTACGAGTTGGAGACTTAGTACTAAGAAGGATACAAAAAGACCAGACGACGACATAAAGCTCCTCGGTCCATGGGAAGGTCCGTTCATTGTCACAAAAGTCACCGGACCGAGCACATACAAGTTAATAACCGAAGATGGAAAGGAAGTAAGCAATACATGGCACATCGACCAATTAAAGAAGATTCTACGTAAAAACAAGACATGCAAGCCACAAGGGACCAACATTCACAATCGATTTAAAGACGATATTCTTCGACAACATATGTATTTGTTCATATTCATGATCAATAAAGATGATATTCATCCACAATGTCTTATCATGACTTCCAACGAGTTATTTACCCGAAATAAAAAGCAAAATGGTGAAAATGCTTTGAGCTTCCCGTAGAGAGGTAAATAGTCGAAAACATGCTTGAGCCCGCCGATGAGGGTAGCTAAAAGCTAACACCAAACAAAAAGCAAAATGGTCGAAAGCACGCTGAGCTTCCAGTAGAGAGCAAAATAGTTGAAAACACGCTTGAGCTCGCCGATGAGGGTAGCTAAAAGCTAACACCAAACAAAAAGCAAAATGGTGAAAACACGCTGAGCTTCCCGTGAGAGCAAAATAGCTGAAAATACGCTTGAGCCCGCCGATGAGGGTAGCTAAAAGCTAACACCAGAAACAAAGAATGAAGCCAAAACTAGTCAACCAAAACTGAACTCTAAAGGACCCTCCAGCTCTTCGTTCCGAAAAGCAAGAGGCTCGGGGGCTACACTACATCCAGATAGGAATACTTTTTCCTCAGAAAAAGTACAAGCGCCACTCAAAAGGCAACATTCTATGCATTCTATGCCGAGTCGTTTTCTCATAGCGCGGTGCCAACACAAAGATTTAAAGCGCTACCCAAAAAGCAACATTCTATGCATTCTATGCCGAGTCGTTTTCTCATAGCGCGGTGCCAACACAAAGATTTAAAGCGCTACCCAAAAAGCAACATTCTATGCATTCTATGCCGAGTCGTTTCCTCATAGCGCGGTATCAACACAAAGATTTACATCTAACAAGTCACAGCGTGGACAAAGCACTCAACAAATCAAGGGGTCTTGTCAGGATAACTCACAGAGTCGTTTGGTGAAGCAGACAGGACAAAATACTCAGCAGGACAAGTAACTTCGACCACACCCAGGCAAACTATACATCAACGAAAACAAAGAATCTTCATTTAAAGAGGAGTGTAATATTACAAGAAGCTCCACAAGAAGCCGGTCAATCGGGTCAGGCATTATCATCAGGAAGGGAAATGTCAATATCTAGATTTTCTGCAACTCTACTGGCTAAACCGTCGACCTCGGGCTCCATCCTCTCAACGGCGTCAAGGTATTCTTGGCTCTCGGCTTCCTCTCGCTATCTTGGACAGAGGCGCCTCGGAGCAAGGACCCGGACTGGCTAGCACATTTTGGTACATATTTGGGCACATTTCTTCGCAAATTCTTGAAACGACCGGAATCCATGGAATGAATCTGCGCCCAAGATTGCCCGTCGTCCATTGAGTCCAAGAACGCTCGGCCATTGAACGCGAAAAGATTTCCACAAAACATTCCAATTTTCAATTGGGCCGTCGCCGCCAGCTTTCTCTCGGTCAAGCTTTCAATAGTTCTTTGGGCTGCACAAAGATCTCTATCACTCGACTGCTTAATCGACTTTAGCAAGGGCAAGTTCTTCTTGACATGAGTAATTACCTCCTCGACTTTGTTATGACTAGAACGGACTAGAGCCTTCATCTCATCGATGCTCTCCGAGAGTTTCAAATTCTCATTTCTCGGAGAACTAGACAGACACCCAAGAACAAGTCAAGAAAAGAAAAAGAAATCAAAATACAAGATACAGTGCAGAGCCAGCATGGCACCTTTGCATTCATTTTTCGCAGACTCACCAGCGGTCTCCGACTCCATTACCGAACGGCACGAAGGGTTTTCTCCTCCTTTTGGTGCATCGGACGTTCATCTCCAACTCAGCCGGAGAAGGTCAAGATCGGCTTTTAGAACACTCACCTCGAAAGACAATTTTCTCTCATTTTCGGATGAGAAAAAAGCCCGAAATGATCACGGGAGAAAGATGAGCCAAAATGACAAAGAAAAATAAAGCGTAAGGACGAGGAAAAACGAGCACGCAAAAAAAGGAACGGTAAAAACTACACCAAGTTTTTCACCAAAAAGAAGTCGATAGGCTCCCCAGTCATGCGGTCACTCCGAATAATCGATGGGTGGCATCGAACTATTGCACCACGTCATCGGAAAAAGAAGGACCGCCGGAAGCAAGAGTAGGGGAAGAAGAAGCCGGATGGAGCGAAGAAGGAACGACCAAAGCAACCTTCAGGGAAGCCGGAGTTAAACCCTCGGAAGGACCCGGGCGGCAATACGATCACCTCGAAGTGGCCAAAACCGCAACTTCGCGCCAGTAGCCACAAGCCCCCAACGACTCCATCAACGAAATCTTTGTGAGTCCCGAGGCTCAAACTCATTGGCACGGTGGGAGGCAGAGAAGAAGTCGAGGAAGGAGTAAGAGAAGACGAAACACTGAATAATGATAAAAAGGAGCACCGATAAGAACCAGAGGAAGGAAAATAAAGGTAAAAAAGATAAAGCTGGAATCTACTCACCCGACCACTCTCTTCTTTGCGGCCAAGAGAAGGCTTCGCAGGGGGAACCAGATTTGGTAAAACGTCCACGCCACCCGGCCGACGAGAGCGGAATGGTGGCAACGGAGCCACTGGAAGGAGCCGGAGCTGGAGCCGCAGAAGGAGCCAGAGCTGGAGACGTGGAAGAGCTCCGTACTGAAGGAGCGGTAGAACTCGGTACCCGAGCTTCCAAAGGACTCCTCGATGAGGAGCTTGAAGAAAGTCGAAGCGGAGCCTCGGAAGAACCCGCTCCGGCCTCTCGATTACTACAAAAAAAAAGTCAATACTAAAGATCAAGATCAAGAAGAGAAATTCAATGCAACAGAATATAAAAAAAACGACTCACCGACGCGTGATGAGGGGTACTTCATCATCTTCTTCATCCTCACCAAAGAAACGAGAGCGCTTCTTTGAAAAAATGAAAAGTAATCGGATCATGAGAGAGACAAGAAAATAAAAGAACAAAGAGCATTAAATGAGCTCACCTAAGAGCATGCTAGCAACAAACTGGAGTACCTGAGAAAGTACTTGGTTTGCGAGGCTTCTTGGAGACAGCAGCGAGCGATGAAGACCCATCCGTTCGCGCCCTCTTGGGGATACCTGCGAGGACCGCGAGGGACTATACGAGAATATATTCTTCATATACATCAACAAATCCGGAAGAAACCCCAGGAGAAGAAGCGGTAGTGGTTTGGGACTTACTAATTGCGAAGTCCCAAATGAGTCTACCTTCGGTCTCCGCCACGACAGGAAAGCGTCGGGAGAGACCGGTCGACAAAGTTCCGCCCAAACTCCTGCGAAAACGGATAAAACACCGAGTCAAAGGAAAGCTAAGCAAGAGCAAACGCAGCTAGAGTGCATAAAACAAAAAGATAGACAACTCACAGCTAGGGGCGGGTTGTTGGCTGAGAACTCGGTGACAGCTGGGGGAATAACGCTCACCCCTTTCAGCATCTTCGGAAGACGCTCGAGTACCTCCTCACCGGTCAGCTCAAGAGCTGGGACCATGCGTGAAGGATCCTCGGCCCCAGAATACTCAAAGCCGAGATGTTCCCGCTCCTTCAAAGGCTGAACCCGGCGACGAAGAAAACTCGAGACGATACCAAAGCCGGTCAAACCCTGCTGCTTCAGCATGTTAATCCTATCAAGGAGTGGCTAGATCACTTGAATCTCAGCAGGCGATTCAAGTTTCTTGTCCCATCGGTCATTCACCACAGGGCCAGACCCGGGATGAATGGCAAGGGAAGGGATTAAATTGGCAACATAAAACCACTCGGTGCGCCAATCTTTTACAGAATCGACTAGATCATAGTCAAAAAACTTAATTTTGAGACCCTGACGAAACTGAATTCCACAACCGCCAAGAACGCTGGTCTCTTCACGGCGGGGCTGAGGTTTTAGGCAAAAGAAAAAGCGAAAAAGAGACAGAGAAGGAGGAATTCCAAGGAAAGCTTCGCAAAGGTGAACAACAGAAAAGATGGAGAATGGCATTGGGGGTTAGGTGGTTCGGACTAATCCCAAAATAACCAAGGAACTGATGAAGGAAAGCGAAGCAGAAGGCAAAAGTCCGGCGCGGACAAAAGAAACGAAGAGGACAATCTCACCAGGACTCGGAGCTGGAACCCGATGTTCGCCTTGAACCCTCCATTCAGCGATGACTTTGCTTTGGATCAAGCCATCGCTAACGAGCTCATGCAGCTGGTCTTCGTTGTTGTTGTTGGGGCCGGCCAAACCTTTCCGAAAGCGAGCCCTCATAGCCACAAACTTCCGATTTTGGATCAATGAAAGGGATGATTCCTCGTCTCTGAAGTCGCTTGAGACTTGCTTGCGGTCTTCTTCTTTCCCATGAACTGGTGGAAGCAAGAGAGGCGCTAAATAGGATGAAGGATGATGATGCTAGGGTTATGTTGAAGGTGGCGGCGCGGGATTTCAAAGCTAGGGTTTAAAGGCAAGAGTTGGGCAACAAAGGGTCTTTAAATAGATTTTTCAAGAATACAAACGGCCCACAAGGCCCGATAAAACACAATGTGGGAATGCGACGGTCCATTTACCGACGCAGTTAAAACAATGGAGGGCACAAATCCATACAATAGTACAAACCAATGGGCAGATTTCAGACTTATCCGTCCAGCACCACGGTAGGTTTATCAGATCGCTATAAGAACAACTCGCCAAAACAAGAAGAAAGAAGGAAGAAAGAAAAGGCTATCTCACAAAGGAACAAGAGAACCCGGTTATTTGAGAAAGAACCCGGTAATCTCATGGATAACGGGGATCGCAACAGAAAAGTAAGAGACAACTCGAAAGACAAGATTAGTTACATTACAAGCGTAAGATTACAAACCTTAAAGACAAGATTCGTTTACATTACAAGCGACTTCAAAAATAGAAGATTACAAATCTTACAAGACCCAACGAACTCGGCACTAAGGAGAGCGAGGTAGCAAAGAGGAACACACACACGGCTAGGCTCTGGAACGACTACGTGTCCCAAATTGCTACTCGGAAGGACAAACCGCCATCAGCTACACTGTTTTCTTCAAAGGAAGGACGCAGTGCACTCAAGGCGGAAATCGGCAGCACGACAGGACAACTTGGAGCAGAGAAGGCCGGCGGGCATCTGTCTACCCAAGACCGATGTGATATCGCATATGGTGTTGATCTGCACCGACGGTCTCAAGACAAAGCGACGAGATCAACCCAGAATCGCCAGATGAAGAAAAAGCGAAGCCCGCATCACAAGACTTCCTCCAACTACCACCACATACATCCCGGCACATTCTTTGTCATGGGATTAGCCTACCTCTAATCCCTATCACAAGACTTCCTCCAGCTACAACAAAACACACAGAACTACAAAATATGCCCGGGTTTGCTCTACTTCACAAACTACCATGCTCATACCCCCGGAAGGTTTCAACGGAAAATCCAATAGATGAAAACTAGCACTCCGGACTGATTTATAGACCAAAAGGAGCGGCGCACATGGACCAGAGCACCGATAAAATAAGCGACAAAGAACACAAAGAAAGGACAGGACTCAATAATGGACGACTCGAAGCGAGAGGAAAAGCGATGCTTTCAAGACGAGCATATTCGGAAGGATATACCATCACAAGACAACCCGTGAACAAAAAGCATTTACACTCAACCACCACCATACAACTACATATGACAGCAGCAGACTATCAAAGAATACGCCAAGACCTCGCATCCGAGTTCTTCCTGAACAAAACAAGACGGGTATACGCTCGGGGGCTCGGCTAGCATCACAGATCAATCAACACTAAGCCGGGAATCCGCACTCATTTCAACTACTCCGGGGACTCGTAACCAAAGACAAAAGACAAAAAGTACAAGAAACTCAAGACTACAATGACGACAACGCATCAAGACTCTTCAACAACCGACTTCTTTTTCAAAAGAAAAGAACTCGGAGAAAGCACGAGGTCATGGGATACATAGCCCTGCAATTTTTGAAGATAGAATCTGGACCCTCCAACTTTTGCAAGCAAAAGCAAGAGGCTCGGAGGCTACACTCGGTGAGTGCATTTTTATAAAAAATTGCACCCACCCAAAAAGAACCCTTACATAGGCTCGTGAGGTCGCACACCAAGAAACTACTCGGATGATGGTTTAATCCAATACTAAGGGACCGCTTCGGAAGATACCACGAAACTACTCGGATGATGGCTTAATCCAGGACTAAAGAAACGCTTGGAAAGATACCACAAAAACTACTCGGATAAGGACAAGATTCAAATCTCGGGGATTACTTGAGCACGGGATTTTCAAACAAACATAAAGGATCAAGACCCTCTAACTTTTGTTCCAAATAGCAAGAGGCTCGGGGCTACACTCGGGAGTGCACTTTTTCTCCAAAAAGCGCACGCCATCAAAAAGACTTCCTCAACGCAGACTACTTCAAGATATTATGACAAAAAGAACCCTAACGAGCCATATTCGAGTTCTTTTTGACAAAACTTCAACGAACAATCGAGCAACTTCAAGACAAGATCCTCCAGCCTTGTTCCAAATAGCAAGAGGCTCGGGGCTACAACCAGATGGATGTACTTTTTCTTCACAAAACACTCACCACTCGAGGGTCCCAAGAAGCGCTACAAGGTTTCACTCTAGAAAGCACTCGGATAACATTTTGTTCCAACCTAACAAGACTTGAAGGAGCAAAGCGAGACTTTCGAGAGCTCAACCATGAAGTGCTCTTGGCTTGTCGATCGGGACCCACAGGATACCCCGCAAGAGAGAGAATATCTAGTTCAACTAGGGTTCTTCCCATGTAATCTTAGTAATAGAACTATTAAGTAATCCTACTAGGAAATCTCATTGTAAACCGATTAGGACTCCGGCCTCCCCGAATATATAAAGGAGGCCGGGCTCCTAAAGAAGGGACAAATTGGTACGACATAACACTTCATAATCAATCCAACGCAAAAAGGCAAACGCCGATTGGGCGTAGGTCGTTACTCGATCTACGATCGAGGGCCCGAACCAGATAAATCGATCGTCTCTTTATGTTCATCATCGAAGTTCAAATATACCAAAAAACCGAACGATCATCGCCACGGTACCCCCGTGGTAGGCTATCGGTGGTAAAACATCGACAGTTACATAGACAAATTTTGGCTTCCAGTAATAATAGAGGCTCAGGAGATCGACGCCAACGTACCGTGTGCCTCTCTTGAGCTCATCTTTTGATCAGGCAATGTACACTACAAATATTACCGGGCGCATCAAATCAAAGACATTTCTCTATCTCTATATATACACCTGGGAAAGTGTCAGTTTCGTTTACACACCTGGTTTTATCAGTCTATTTTAATTTCATAAGTCGCACTTTACACGTGTTTTCATAATAACTAGTTTGCTTATTATCTGCAAGGCTAGCATATATAAAAGATGCATCGACTGGATTAATATTTTCTCAAACGATGTTTATTTTGAGTAAATTTTTAGTACACTGTAAAGGGAGACTACTATTCTAAAATAAATTTAGGAACAGTTAAACACGCGCTTGAAGGCTTTGTCTAAACAAAAGTACACGTTATAAATGATGGGATTGGGAGATTCCTATTTCATATCCATTTTGAAGGCTAAGATTGTTGCTTAAACGAGCCTAATTCATCTTCTCTTGGGCCACCACCCGGGCGGATAGTTGGTTGAAGGTGTATATGAACTATTAGCACCTCTTCACCAACTAATGAACTGGCACATCCATTTGCTAATAGTTAGCAGGCCCATTTGAATCCTCTTCTGGTAATTTTTGTCTACTAACTATTATCACTAAAAATGGTTCCAAATAGGCCATAAATGTGCTTTGTTGAGTGAAATAGATTTTTTCTTTGCTGCATTGTTCTTGAGTGTAACTTTTGTACGAATCGCAGCGTAGACACAGACGCACATATATATATTGTACTCGGCTCTCTATGAATGCATAGCTTATCTTTATGCGCACGTCCAAAAGACTGAGAGGCAGATCTAGAGCGATGGAGCACACATTTTTCCTATACTTATTCCATGATTTAGTGACACAATATTTTTCAATGATAGACGATATGCTCATTGACAGTGAGACACCTATGGTACCTAAGTATCATTTTGTCACGCCAAAAGAGATGACTGTTTTGTGCCCGACCTAGTGTTGATCACTCTACCACCATGCACGTACCTTGACGGTAAAAAAAATCATTCATGTTTGCTGATTTGTCGTCGGTGATATATCCTTTCAGCTTATGTATATCCAGAAGGCAGAGTAGAGTGGATAAGGTTATCATATACACTTATCACCATGCATTTCCCTAGGTTTAATTAGATGCACAGATATATTATGTGTGGTGAAGTCAAGTGGATGATATGATGACGGAGAACACAAGACGAGCATGATTGATGATCCGGGCCTGGTAGACGATTGACAAAGCAAACAGATCAGATAGCACAGCATGGCTTGCCTGCCTGCCGTAGCTAGCTAGCTTTAGCTAGGATGAATGATTTGATATTTTGAGTAGTAGGGTCTTCAGCAGGGTGCGACTTGTTATAAGTGGATAAAGTTAGATTGGTCAAATTTGGTAATATGCATGCTTTGCTTAATGAAGAGTGTGTTTGCTTGCTTGGTGGTGTGTTATTTGTTGCATTGGTTGGTTGGTTGGCTCCAATAAGAGAATCGAATCGAAGGTGCACACATCACATCATCACATCTATGATTTTGTTGCTGAGCTGGTGGGGTCTCTTGAGAGACGTTGTAAGCTTAACGCCATGGATTAATTAGCTAGTCGGTGCCGCAAAGCAACGAGAGTTACAACATTTTTATATGTATGTATATATATATATATATATATATATATATATGTATGTACGATGAAAGAAGAACAAGGGGGTGACAAGACAATAGTGGTGACATAGATCTTTCCTCTGTTTGATAGCGGTCTTACTGTAAAAAAAAAGAATGCAAGGACAAGGTAATAGGTAGGAAAACTGAATGAAGGAGATAACCGAGAGTTGTCAACCGTAAAGCGATAAAGCAACGAACACGTAAGACAAGATTTTTAATTGGCAGGATGGGTCGTTGAATAGATTTTTCTTTGACAACACACCAGATTTAGATTTTTTTTAAAAAAAAGGGAAAGATGGACGGGTCATTGAGTAGATTTCTTTGACAGCGTTAAATTTATATTTGAAAATTTTGGAAGAGACGACAACGACCATGATATCCGTCTATAGCAGCATAGGCAACCAGAATAAGGGTTTTGTTTGGCGTGACACCTCCTCAAATGGAGCACTTGAGGAGAAGCCATGAATTATAAAGTGATGGGTACAGCTTCTCTACCGACTATTAGAGCTAGAGCAGAGCCATATAAAATGGGCCATAAGACTAAGCGCCTGTTTGGTAGAGCTACTCATGGTTCAAATTATCTGTGAAAGTTTATTATTTGATAGACAATGACTCAGAAGAAGCTATTGTTTTTAGTTTCCAGCCTCTCGGCTAATTTTAGAGAATCACCTCGCAAAATTAACATAGAATCACTTGTCATTTAAAAAAACAGTTTGGCAAAGGAAATGCCACCAACCCTCTCATGGAGCTAAGGTGGTGTTTAAATCTAAGGGCTAAAGTTTAGGGGTGTCATATGGAAGTGTTCAGATAGTAATAATAAAATAAATTACACAAGTCTTCAGTAATCCGCGAGACAAATTTATTAAGCCTAATTAATCCATTATTAGCACATGTGTTAATGTATCACCACATTGTCAAATCATAGACTAATTAGGCTTAAAAAATTTGTCTCGCAAAGTAGTCGCAATCTGTGTAATTAGTTATTTTTTAGTCTATATTTAATACTCCATGCATATATCTAAACATACGATGTGATAGGAACTAAACTTTAAGATGAAAAACTAAACCAGGCCTAAAGCAGCAGGCCTGGTAAGCAATGAACTTAATTACTCACGTGTAATTCCAAGTAGGATTCTTGTGAAGTTTCTACATTTGCGAAAAGAGCACTGATATTTGATTTGATTTTATTGATGAATAATAGAGGGGGTCAGATTGTTGGGTTTGGCGCTGATGTGGTACAACCAACCAACCAACCAACCAACCTATCAATCAAATCAAATACTCTAGTTTTTCTTTTTTTTCTTGGGGCTTGTTTAGTTTGCAAAATTTTTGGCGAAATGACACTGTAGTATTTTCGTTGTTATTTGATAATTAGTGTCCAATCATAGTCTAATTAGGCTTAAAAGATTCGTCTCGTGAATTTCGTCTAAACTGTGTAATTAGTTTTATTTTTTATTTATATTTAATAATTCATGTATGGGTCTAAAGATTCAATGTGACGAAAAATCTTGAAAAATTTGGTATTCTAGTAGGAGGGAACTAAACGGTACCCTCTCTCTCCTCTCAGGCAGTACAGAGCCGAGTCAGCCCTGCATGGGTGGATGTGGTATGTGTGTATTGTATGGATGAAAACGGTACGGATATTTATTCGATCGACCGAACAAATATGAACATTTATCTGGATAGTTACTCAGATATCCGTAATTTTTTTCGGATACAGATAATAAAACGGATATTTTAGGCGGATATCAAATACGGATGTAATATCATCGATATCCGGCGGATATCGGATAATCCAGTTAAGTATCGGATATATCCGGATATTTTCAAACGGATATTATTCGGATATTATTCAAACGACCTTGGATGGAGAAATGAACAAAATAAAATTGTAGATCTCAAAAAGTTATGAAACTTTGTTGTTTACAACTTTTTCGTTTGAAATCATTTAGTGCTTCAAAATTTAAACCGTCCAAACATTCTCAAATGGAAAACTAGTTTATAGGCGTCAAAATTTAAAAATCATAAATTTGAACCATCCAAACTATCTTAAATAGAAAGTTGACCAAAACAACAATTGTAGATCTTGATAAGTTGAACAAACTTGGTATTCAAAATTTTTCAATTTGAAGTCATTTAGAGTTCATAATACTAGAGTCAAAGTGTTGTTTTTTCATTTGACCAAATTTGACTTGGTCAAACTTGCTCAAATGAGACACTAAATGACCTCAGATGAAAAAACTCTGAATACCAAGTTTGATCATCTCAACAAGATCTACAATTGTTACATAGCTCATTTTCCCATTTGAGAAAGTTTTATCCAGCACTAGTCACAGATTCTTGAATCTCATATAGACTTTTCTGAAACTATGTCACACACTTGTGAAATTTGAACTATATTTTATTCAAAATTTCTCAAATGAAAAAATGTCTTATATAAGGATTGTAGATCTTGATGAGATGAACAAACTTGTTATTCAAAACTTTTCAATTTGAGACAATCTAGGGTTACGAAAACTAGTTTGTAAACATCGAAATTTAAAAATCACAAATTTGAACCGTCCAAACTATCTCAAATGGAAAGTTGACCAAAACAACAATTGTAGATCTTGATAAGTTGAACAAACTTGGTATTCAAAACTTTTCAATTTGAAGTCATTTAGAGTTCATAATACTAGAGTCAAAGTGTTGTTTTTTCATTTGACCAAATTTGACTTGATCAAACTTGCTCAAATGAGACACTAAATGACCTCAGATGAAAAAACTCTGAATACCAAGTTTGATCATCTCAGCAAGACATACAATTGTTACATAGCTCATTTTCCCATTTGAGAAAGTTTTATCAAACACTAGTCACAAATTCTTGAATCTCATATAGACTTTCTGAAACTATGTCACACACTTGTGAAATTTGAACTACATTTTATTCAAACTTTCTCAAATGAAAAAATAGCCTATATAAGGATTGTAGATCTTGATGAGCTGAACAAACTTGGTATTCAAAACTTTTCAATTTGAGACAATCTAGGGTTCCGAAAACTAGTTTGTAAGCATCGAAATTTAAAAATCACAAATTTGAACCGTCCAAACTATCTCAAATGGAAAGTTGACCAAAACAAAAAATGTAGATATTGATGAGTTGAACAAACTTGGTATTCAAAACTTTTCAATTGGAAGTCATTTAGAGTTCATAATATTAGAGTCAAAGTGTTGTTTTTTCATTTGACCAAATTTGACTTGGTCAAACTTGCTCAAATGAGACACTAAATGACCTCAGATGAAAAAACTCTGAATACCAAGTTTGATCATCTCAGCAAGATCTACAATT
This sequence comes from Miscanthus lutarioriparius, assembly GCA_904845875.1. Taxonomy (NCBI): domain Eukaryota; kingdom Viridiplantae; phylum Streptophyta; class Magnoliopsida; order Poales; family Poaceae; genus Miscanthus; species Miscanthus lutarioriparius. The sequence continues at coordinate 66,128,910 of CAJGYO010000013.1, forward strand.
GTTACATAGATCATTTTCCCATTTGAGAAAGTTTTATCAAACACTAGTCACAAATTCTTGAATTTCATATAGACTTTCTAAAACTATGTCACACATTTGTGAAATTTGAACTACATTTTGTTCAAACTTTCTCAAATGAAAAAATGGCCTATATAAGGATTGTAGATCTTGAATCCATGACCATGACTCCATGAGACCCATGAAGTCATGAGCTTAGCTATTTCTACTCATGCCGCGAAGATTGGTGCTTGTATGATGTTTGATGTATGATGTATCTGTATCTTTATCTTATTTGTTGCTTTACTCTTTAGTCTTTCGGCTTAATCTAGATGCATTATGGACTCATAGAGTGGTGTAATGGTTTGCGCACGTATGATATATATATATGTGCTGCTTTTACTCAATATCCGAATAGATATTTGTATCTGACCTTCTCCGAATCCGATTCATACCGTATTCGATACTCATTATTCGTATCCGTAACCGAGTCAATCCGTATTCGTATATGTATCCGAACGCTATCCGTGTCCGAATCCGAACAGAAATATAAAAACAAATATAATATGAGTGATATCTGTTCGTATCCGATCCGTTTTCATCCCTAGTGTATTGTCTCCAGACACAGGTGCCATCTCGAACACTTGACCTGACCGTGTCGCCGTGTCGGCGCCTGCCGCTACCAATTCCTCTTTATTTTATTTTATTTTGTTTTGTCTTTCTGCAAAATACAACTTATTACAGGTACTACTACTACTAATTATTATCGTATATAGTACGTATTATAAAACAAAAGAAAATGAGATATATACATGAGTATGTAATACAATAGTTATTATATTTTTTTTGAAAGGAATACAGTATAGTAGTTATTATTATTATAGGTTGCACGTACAGTATACTATATATTATTATAACTCCAATCTAAAAAAGAAAAAGTCTACTTAACCCCCCAACCTTTCATACATGGTCTACTTCACCCCCAACTATGAAACCGTCTGGCCCAACTATGAAACCGTCTGTTTTACCTCCTGAACTTTCCAAAACCGTCTATTTTACCCCCGGATGGTTTTCGACAGCGGTTTTGCCACAGTAACAGCGGGGTTGCTACAGTAACGGTGGGTTTGCTGCAGTGGTTTGAATTTTTTTTATTTATTTTCGGTGAATTTTTGAAAAATCATAGTAAATCATAGAAAAATCATAAAATGAAAAATCTAATTTTATTGGACTCCACGTGAGTAGATCTACACAGTGAATATATAATACGGTATGCTTTAGTACAAATTTTTTACTGTAGCCTTAGATTAATTGGAAAATCTAATTTTGTCTGTAATTAATTGGAATAATTCATAGCTGCAGCTTCTATGGTCCAATTGTGGTGAAATTTTTATGGTACGCTTGAACTATAGTAAAAATTTCGTACTCATTGGACTATGTATAACCTAGTTATAGATAAAATCTAATTAATTACAGAAAAAATTGGATTTTCCAATTAATTTAAAGCTTCAAAAAAAATTTATACTAAAACATACCGTATTATATATTCACTGTGTAGATCTACTCATGTAGAGTCCAATAAAATTAGATTTTTCATTTTATGATTTTTCTATGATTTACTATGATTTTTCAAAAATTCACCGAAAATAAATTAAAAAAATTCAAACCCACCGACACGGTAGAAACACACAGTTACTGTAGCAACCCGCTGTCAAAAACCGCCCGGTGGGTAAAATAGACGGTTTTGGAAAGTTCAGGGGATAAAACAGACGGTTTTATAGTTGGGGGTAAAGTAGACCACGTATAAAAGATGAGGGGTTAAGTAAACTTTTTTTACTATTAAAAAAGAAAAGAAGAGGGGAATGACATATTCGGCTGGTATTAAAACCGGCTTCTGTATTCTCGTGGGGAAAAATACTGTACATCGTGGCTGATAAGCCGCGGCGATCCTCACCTGCCGTCGTCTTCCTCCTCTTTTCTTCTCGGAGGGGTTTTCAAGACTAGACTTGGCTTGCCTTACCTTGGACTTGGACTCCCCTCTCCTCTCCTGGTGTGCGTGCTTCTGCTACCTAGCTAGCTAGCTGGTCCAATCGCTGCGGCCAGAGCCCCCGCGCACGCTACCGGGGAGGATTCCAGCGCCGTCGAGCAACGGGACTCTAGCGCCCGACAAGACACCGACCACTAGTAGACGCTGCCGCCGCCCTCCTCGCTACTCATCCAATCCACACGATTCCGATTGGATTGGATTTTGGTTTCAACTACCCTGCACCCCGCGTGCGCAAGCGCTAGCTCCTGCCGCCAACCGCAACCGGCCGACCGCCGCCCTCCCTGCGCCAGGAGGTGCCCAGGTCTAGGAGGTCCTTCGCCGGCGACGAGCACCCATCAGGTATGCCTTGCCTGCGCACCCCCTTCTCTTCCCTTCCTTTATGTATTCGGATCTGATCTAGCGGTAGTAATTTACAAGTGTATTGTATGCCTACTACTACTACTGACTTCGTTTTTTCGCCCTTTTTGGTTGATCAATTGATTGACCCATAACCCACCAATTCCAGCAGACCAACCGCAAGGGCATGTGACAAGCTGCCGCCTGCCTTTGCCGCAGGCAATGTGCTCCGACATGTCGGATCAGCACCACCACCACGCAACCAGGTATTTCGATTCTCTTCTCTTCTCTCCTCTTCTCTTCTCCTCTCTTCTCTTCTCTCCTCTTCTCTTCTCTTGCGTTAAGTTTAATCAATCCTCAGCCTCCTCCTCTGGCTTGGCTCAGGTTGTAACCAATTCATCAGGTTAACAAATTTACTTTACTTTGCTTGCTTCCATTGTTTAACCTTCCTCCCCTCCTCAATCAGGTCCAGGTGTATCATTCATATTACTGGACCTCTTGCAGAATACTCTCCCCTACCTTAGCCTTTTATTTTTACCATCAACATGTTATGTTATTATGCATCATCTGTTTCTTAAGCACAAGTCCTTTTTTTTCCTGGAAAGCAGTGTTGCACAGCTTGAATCTAAGTCAATTATTCACTGGCACTCTATCTGTTGATAACACTGAATAGGGATCTTTCTGTTTCTTTGCCTGTCAACAACTAGCAAAACCTGTACAGCTTTAGTTTTTGACAATCCGGTGTAAACTGTAAAGCACATAGATATGTATATGGAAGGCCCCCATCCACATCCTTTTCCTTTTTCCCAACACAACAGGGAGGATGCACCAGAGGCTAATGGTTACCATAGCAGTCCCCATGGTGCAGAGCAGAGTAAGGCTGCGGATGCCGATAAGCATATAAATCATCAGTCCACAGATGACAATGCTCCCTCCAGCGCTTCAGGTCACAGACACGGTCGTATCAGCCGTCATGCATCCACATCTTCTGTTGATGATCGCTCCATCAAGTCTGGTGACGATTCTGATGGGGCCGAGAGTACCAATGGCAGAAGCAGTAATACGGAGATCTCATTTCTAGAAATTGATACCATCTGGATACCACCTCAAGCGGCAGATAAGGAGGATGAGGCCCAGAGTTTTGCTACAAGCATCGCTTATGACGACGATGACGATGATTATAGTGACGGGATAAAGTGGGGCCAGTCAAGTTTCCCATCCCCTGGTAAGCAGCATGATGCCAGCACTAGCAATCATAGGGAGGAACGAGAAAAGGCGATGCTAGAAGCTATGAATGGCCAGCTGAAGATACTTGTCAGTCGGTTTCTTGCATCTGCTGGCATTGCGTCTTCCAACGAAGAGGGTAGTGATAGCTGGCTTGACATTGTCACCTCCCTGTCATGGGAAGCAGCGCTACTTATCAAACCTGATGGTAGCATGGGAAAGGAAATGGACCCTGGCTCTTACATCAAAGTCAAATGCGTAGCATCTGGTACTCGCCGGCAAAGGTGAAGCAATAATTTGTCTTCACCTCAATACATAGGAATAGGATTTCTGTTTCTGTTTCAAACTATATCCGTTAACCTATGGCAATGTTGGATTGGTTGCAGCGAGGTGATCAAGGGGTTAGTCTTCAAGAAGAACGCTGCTCATAAGCACATGCCGACAAATTGCCACAATCCTAGGCTTCTACTTCTCAAAGGAGTCATTGGGCATTCTGATGTCGGTTTGTCATCATTTAGTTCAATGGATCAGGTTAGATGCTACATATTTATATATGTATGCAAATATTAAACCTCGGCTTCTGTTTTTTTTTCACGGAGGAATAATACCTTCTATTTTCTATGCCTCTAACAATCAGGAAAAGGATCTGTTGGAGAGAGCTATTGGTAAAATGATGGAGATATGCAGTCCCAATGTTGTTCTGGTCGAGAAAACTGTTTCACGAAACATTCAAGAATTTCTTCTGAAAGAAGGTGTCACGCTAATTCTTGATATGAAACTCAACCGGCTACAAAGAATTGCACGCTGTACAGGCTCTCCCATAATATCGTTTTCAGAAGTTTTGGATAAACCAAAGCTGAAGCAATGTGACTACTTTCATATCGAAAAATTTATCGAGGAGCACAACAACGCCAGTGAGGGTGGAAAGATGGCATCTAAAACATTAATGTTCTTGGAAGGCTTTCCGCGTCCACTCGGTTGTACGGTATGTATAGTTCGTGCTCATTGTATACTGGAAATAGTCTATTCCATGCGCACTAATACCATTTATTGAATTAGTAGCAAGTCCCAAACTGATTGGTATTCCATACCTTTTGGATTAATATTTACAGTTAGAGTGGTTTTCTTTTTCAGATACTGCTAAAAGGAGCAAACAGTGAAGAATTGAAGAAAGTCAAACAAGTAATGCATTTTACGGTCTTTGCAGCATATCACTTGATCCTTGAAACGTCTTTCTTTGAAGATCAAAGGGTTTTTCTAAATGATAAAAGTACCCCGAAAGAAACTTCTGTTACTGCTACAGAAGGGACACCACCAACTGCTTATGATGTTGCTGCTCTTAGTGGTGCTATCCCTAGCTTTCCTTCACATGATGACTCTCCAGCACTTAGACTGTTCCATGCCACTTCTAACAGCTATGCTGATGTGAACAAACCTTTGACATCTCCAATAAATGTGGATTCATTCAGTTCAGTATCCAGCAGCTCTGCAAATGACCTTGAACAAGGTGCAAGGCTCAATAATACTGAGAGGTTAACATTACCAGTCCAAGGGCCACTAAGGAAATTGTTCGCTGACATGTTACACCAGAATATTTACTTACCTGTTACTTCATTGCAAGAGGCAAATGATAATAGGAAGGAAGTCAGGGCTGAATCCGGTCAAGAAACTGTTAGTAATGGTTTCCATTGGCCAAAGATAGAAGAGTCTGCGGTTTCCATTGAAAATGGGGAGTCCATAAATGATACCCAGAAACAAGAAATTACTCAAGCAATAATGCCGAGTAGTTCTTCTGTAAGTGATAAAAATGGAGAATCACCTGTTATGGAAGACAATGGGGCACATAGTACTACAAGTATTGTTATCAAAGAGAAATATGTCGACGATGATCAAGCTGATGATGCACTTGATTCTCACAGCATACTGATTTTGATGTCTAGCCAGTGCACGGAAAAGCAGGTTATCTGTGAACAAAGCCATTTAACCCGTATAAAATACTATGGGAGTTTTGATGTGTCCTTAGGGCGATATTTGCAAAACATTCTGCAGAATCAGGTGACACTATTTCATAACCTTCTAGTGTTTTGTTCTTATGTGAAATATCTGTGTTTTGTGTTTGTAATACAATTTGACCGGTTGCTGGAGGCTCAGCTTTTAATGTTTCCCTTGCAGAAACTGAGTTGCTCCTCATGTGGAGAGCCTCCAGAGTCGCACATATACTCCTACACGCACCGAAATGGAAATTTGACCGTTCTAGTGAAACGTTTGGTGCCCCAACACCATTTACCTGGTGAATCCAAAGGAAAAATATGGATGTGGACTAGGTGCTCGAGATGTGATCATGAACATGGGGTATCCAAACCAACTCCAAGAGTACTAATATCAGCTGAAGCACGCAACCTCTCGTTTGGGAAATTCCTTGAACTCAGTTTTTCGAGCCACTCTGCAGCAAGAAGGTTATCCATATGTGGACATTTGGTCAACAGGGATTGCTTGCGCTTTTTCGGGTAAACTTCCTGCTAGCCATTAGGGTTTCATATAACAATTCCATGGAAACTACTCAATCCATCCCAAATTGTAAGACGTTTGACTTTTTTGACACCAAGTTTGACCACTCGTCTTATTCAAAAATTTGTGTAAAATATCACTTCTTTCGTCGTGGGTTGGTTTATTAATAAAAATTCTTCAAGAATGACTTAAATTTGACTATATTTGCACAAATTTTTTGAATAAGACGAGTGGTCAAACTTGGGGCAAAAAAAGTCAAACGTCTTACAATTTGGGATGGAGTAGTACCTTTTTTGCAGTTTGGTGATGAATACTTCCTCTTTCTTACTAATTTCAGGTTGGGCTCTAAAGTTGCTATGTTCCGGTACTCATCGGTTGAAATTTACGCTACCTGCAAACCACAACCTACTCTCCAGTTCGTCAACCCCATCAGACAGGATTGGTTTGAAGGACAAAGGAGAAATGTATGGTTCATTCTCTTGACTGTTTTTTTCATTACTTATCTTCAGTTATTGTACAATGGTGCCTGACGCTTATGCTCCATCTTTCAAGATTCATGCTAAAGGTATGGCACTTTTCTCTGGGGTTGCAAGATTTCTACAAAACTTGAAGAATGAGCATCCTGATGCAATAACATTAGCAATCAATTGTGGCCTCGCACTCCCTGTTAAGGACTTCACTGAACTAGAAGAGTTGTTGATAAAAGAAAAGGCCCAGTTTGAGGTGGGTATATGCATTCTATTTGCCTCGGTGTTTGTTCTGTTTATTATTGTTGATTGAATTTTTATATCTGTGTTGTCCTGCAGAGTTCTGTGGACAAGACCGCTGATCAAAATGGGATACTGTCATCGTCTGTGCGTGAACTATTGAATATAAATTGGTACTATCAGGACCTTCTACTTGAGCTTTACATTTGGGACCGCCGTCTACATCAATTATTCTACTGTAAATCTGTCCAACTAGAAAGTGTTGCTAATTACAAGAATCCTGCTGATACTGTTGATGGGATCTATGGCGATAACTCTGGTATTGATAAGAAAATCAGTGAATCTACATATGACAAAACTACAATAGCTCTGAGGGTAGCCAGTACCACGGAGTCTGCAAGTAACAAACTTGATCCTCAATCAGGTGATGCTGCAGCACCCTTGCTTGATGAAAGCCAGGAAGCTGGGCACTTGGAACTAACTTGCAATGGAGGTAGTAAAGCTGAAGAATCATCCATTGCTCATGGTCAAATAAAGGTAGATGGCACAATAGAAAGCACAAATGATCCTTGTTTCAAAATATCCAATGATAAGGAGGTCCAGGTCAATGACACAGTAGCAGATCCAATACCCATGGAACAGGAGCCTTGTAGCACTCCCCAACAGTTCAAATATCCTTATTGGGATGAAAGGGAAAGGTGGATTTGGAATTCAATTGCCGAGTGTCAATTGGCTTACAGGAATGACATTCAAATTGGATATTTGGAAAAGTTTGAACTCATTAACAATTATTTGCCACATTATCTTCCTCCCTTGTTTGAACAACATGACGAGGCATACTCTCCGCAGTTTGCGGTAGGTCCAGGTGGTAATATTTTGTGCATAATGGAAGATGAGATATCCAGCATAATAGCTCGTGCTCTTGCCATATCTGATGAACGCCGCCATTTGATAGATTTAAAATTTGAGAATGGAATGGATTATTCCAAGGGAGAGCATGCTAAAGCAATGGAGAAATCTTATAGTTTTCTGTCTGAAAGTTTTTTCAGCTCGTCACCATGGTCATCTACAGATTCTGAAGCAAGCTTGTCATCTCTGTCTTCATTTTCATCTGATGACTTTTCTGGTTATGATAGCTCATCTTTATTGTCCCCGATGCATCCAGAAATGACTGTGAACGGGAAAGTGACTCTCAGAGGCAAATATTCAGTCACTGTTGTATATGACAATCAATTCTTTGCACTCCGAAAAAAGTGTTGCCCATCCGAGCTTGCATATATTACTTCCTTAAGCCGCTGCAAGAAGTGGAATGCTCAAGGTGGAAAGAGCAAGGCCTATTTTGCAAAGACGACGGATGACAGGTTCATCATAAAGCAAATCAAGAAAACAGAGTTCGAGTCATTTATTAAATTTGCCCCTGATTACTTTAAGCATGTTTACCATTCTCTGGACACTGGAAGCCAAACTTGCCTTGCCAAGATATTAGGAATCTATCAGGTAATCAAGAGCTCGAGTTTGATTTCGATTCATTTTCCTGCTTTTTTTTTCATGTGGACTCATTTGCCTGTTTCAGGTTAAGCAAATTAGGCATGGCAAAGAGGTAAAGATCGACTTGATGGTGATGGAAAATCTTCTCTTTGGTCACAATATTTCACGAATTTATGACCTCAAAGGTACTACTTTTTCGCGACGCGTCACTGACTCAAATGATCATGATACTGTTTACCTGGACCAAAATTATGTTGAGGACATGGGTTTTTCTCCAATCTATATTGGTGGAAGAACAAAGCATCTTTTGCAGCGTGCAATCTGGAATGACACAGCTTTCCTCACTGTAAGCATAAAGCACATCTTTGCCACAGTTACTGGCATGTTTTTTCAATGATAACATTTGTGAACATAATTATTGTACTTGCAGTCAGTGAATGTCATGGACTATTCTCTACTTGTGGGAGTGGACAAAGAGAAGCACGAACTTGTGTTTGGCATCATTGATTATCTGAGGCAATATACTTGGGACAAGCAACTGGAGACATGGGTGAAGACTTCTCTGGTAGTACCCAAGAATGTTTCACCAACTGTTATTTCCCCCAAGGAATACAAGAAAAGGTTTAGGAAGTTCATGGCGAAGTACTTCCTGTCAGTTCCAGACACATGGAGTCCTGATAATTCTTCTAGGCAATGCAAATCCCTTGGTCAGAGCAATCACAAGTTGGCGGAAGTCCAGAATGGTGATAACCTGCTTCAGCACCTAAATGAAACTGAGGGGTGTACCTAATCCTGTGCAGGACTTCCTGGCAGTTTTGTTGAAATCTATCCCATTGTTGTTTGGCTACTTTTCACTTTGTAAAATGGTGTACATAGGAGGACCTCACTGTTAATCTATCCAAAAGTTTGCGGTTTTTAGGCAAATTGTTGGGCAAGTGAGGTCCACAGGACGTGTACCTATACAAATGTTCATTGTTAATTTCACAATTATTATAGTGAAATTAAGAATTCATATGATCATTTTTTGGACGTACCACTTGTGTGACTGAAGCAGTCTATTCTTCTCTTATGACTAACTGTCCAAGATAGACATTTCCCACCTCTATTGAAATTAGGTCAATTTGAGTATTATGTTGTACCATGTACCCCAGTGTACTTGCTGGGATCTGAAAGCGGCGCCCGTATAAAAGCCTGCCCTCTGATCTTGTTGCACACAGCACAATACAGATTTTGTGTTTGATGGATCCTGTCCAGTTTCGGTATGCCCCTTTCACTTCTTTTTTGGTTCTGCACAATGTACAGCTTTTTCAGATCTCCTGGTATAGAACATATTGCAAGCTACTCTGTATTTTCTTTTATAAACCGAGTTCCATTGTTACTTAGAATGGGTAATTAAGTTTACTTGTTCTGTTTCTGGAATTTCACTCAATATGCATTTATGCCCTGAAACCATTTTTATACGCATTTATGCCTTTTTTTTTATTTTTCAGATATCTTCTCTGTAGATGAGGTTCTGCATCAGGCAGTACAGGCCTGGTGATGTGCCTATCTATGTGCTAATTTATTGCTATACAGGTATGCCTGGACCATTGATGAGGTAATTTTTTTCTGACAATTCATGACTGAGTACAAACTTCACTGATCAGTTCGGTACTTAATTATATGCTACTTTCCCATTCTTGAGCCAAAGCACAGTATCATCTAAGTTGGAGCTTGTATTATAATTTTTGCTTGACCAGATAACTGATACCAAGAACTTTTCTTCTGTTGGCTCAGCAGGTTGACTGAATGTTAACCTGACCTTTTTCTAATCAATCAGTATTTTGATTTTTCAGTTCAGTGTGAATTCATGATGAGCAGCTTATATTTTGGTCAAGCGATTCTGATTGCTGCTTTAAGAGGTGATCATTGTGTCTGTTTGAGGAAGAGATTGGATTTGGTGGGCTGATGAAGCTCAGCTTTTCCCACCAGAGGCAGAGCCCTAACCCAAAGTATGGAATATGGATTGCCCTGCTGCTTACCATGAGATCGCTTGCTTCTGGCCCTGCAAGGCAGCTCAATCAATTTGGCATTGCAACCTTTGCCAGCAGTGGTTCTCTTCATCCGATTGAGGGCCAGAGGATGATTCTGGCTCAAAAGACGTTCACAAAGTGATCATTCTGTTCCAATTCCAGAAGGCTGTTCCTCATGATTATACAACCAAATGGTGACGGGGTCCAGATATCAAAGAGAAGCATCACAAGAAAAGAATCTCACAAAAGCGGCCACAAAGGTACCATCCCTCCCTTAGGTCGTTTGTTCATCTTCTCCGTTTTATTAAAACGACAACCATCCCTCCCTTAGGCCGTTTGTTCATCTTCTCTGTTTTATTAAAATGACTGGTCTTTTTTGTACCATTCACCATATTCTTGAGCTGGTGGGAAGCGACAATACGGTTCAATGGACGAAAGCATATGCCTACCACAAAAAAACAAAACGAACAAGCAAAAAATAAGAACAGAAAAGTCTAGTTTCTTCTTCCTTTTGTCTCCTATATATGTCCAACAAGTTGGCCACACCACCACAGTGCTTTCCCAGTTATAGAAAAGGGCAAAGAGTTGGTTTTCCTTTTTCCGAGGTCTGATTGGTGGCACTCGCGGATTCTCCTTTTCAGCATCAGCTGTGATATTATTACCATATAGATATAACTACATACTATAACTAAAAGGACGTCTAAGGGGGTGTTTGGTTCTTTAATCGCTCCTTAAAATTTATGTCACATCAAATATTTAGAGGTTAATAAGGAGCATTAAATATAAATTAATTACAAAACCAATTACATTGATGGAGGCTAATTTCCGAGACGAATTTTTTAAGCCTAATTAATCTATCATTAGCGTATGTTTACTGTAGCACCACGTTGTCAAATCATGGACTAATTAGGCTTAAAAGATTCGTCTCGCAAATTAGTCGTAAGTTGTGCAATTAGTTTCGTAATTAGTCTATATTTAATACTCCATGCATGTGTCCAAACATTCGATGTGACAGAAATTTTAGGAGGAGGGGAAGGAACCAAACAGGCTCTAAATCTGAAGTATATTATGTTGAAAAAAATGCTAGAGATATGTTCTGGTTCTGATTCTGTGGCAGTACCGCCGTTGATTGGGAAGCATACAAAGAGGAGGAGGATTCTGCTGCTACATGCATGACTTAAGTACGGACACCCTACTAGACTGATTGCTAGCTTGCTAAGCTAGCTAGAGAGTAAACAGCACAGCACTGCACTGCACTGCACTTAATCAGAGAAGGAGAGGAGAGGAAAACAAATTAAACAAACAAACAAAAAGCACCTTTTCTTGGGTTGCCTAGATTTGTTAGCCTCTTGTTGGAGGAGTATCTACTAGTAGTACTAGGGTGGCATAGAATAGAAGAAGTGGAGCTGCCTGCTGAAACCGTTCTTCTGAACAACTCATCTTGTGATTGTGAAGTTTAATTTTGTTTCAGCTGATAATCTAAGGACGGGAGGAGCTAGCTAGCGATGGCTGCAAAGGTGGGAGAGCATCTTCCTGCCCTCGACGATCTCATCGAAGAAGTCATCAAGCTCAGCGATGACGGCCTCGGCGCCTGATCGCAGCATCCCAACCCAGCCATTGATGATCTCGGCTCTCTGGCCGAGGCTGTCTCCGATGTCGTCGCCGTAGCCACCCATGGTGCCGACCCTGTCGAAGTCCTGCTTGAGGCCGTCGATGGCAGCCCTGGCCTGGCGGAACTCGTACATCATGATCCCGCCAGCGCTGCCGCCGCCGATGATGCATCCTTCCATCTCCTGGGCGACGCGCTGGCGCAGGCGGGCGACGGACGCGACGTAGCCGCCGCCCGAGGCACGGAGCTGCTGGTGGTGGGCGACGGCAGAGCAGCCGGCTGTGAGGTCGGGGAGGCAGGTGACGGTGCCGGAGATGAGGAGGACGAGGAGGAAGGAGGTGGCGTTGCGCAGCGCGTAGAGGACGCCGCGGAAGCCGTTGAAGGCGTTGAGCTTGAACTCGAGCGGGGAGCGGTCGTCGAGCAGGAGCGAGGCCGGGTCGAGCCTGGCGTCGGCGAGCGCGCGGTTATCCTGGTGGAGCGCGACGGCGTGGCGCCTGGGCGCGGTGATGGCGCGCTGGAGGTGTCGCGCTGCTGCGGCGGCGTGGGATTGGGAGCCACTGGAGCCGGAGCCGTAGAGCCAGTCGCGGAGCGCGGGGGCGACGCGTGCGGCGGCGGCGCAGTAGGCGTCGAGCCCCGCGGCGCCCGCGCGGGCGATCTGGCAGGCGTCCCACAGGCGGGAGGTCTCGTCCATGTACTCGTCCAGCCAGCTCTCCCCCGGCGGCAGGTGGAGGCAATGCACCAGGTGGAGTAGCTGCGAGTGCAGCGACCGTAGCAGCGCCGCCGCCTGCTGGAGGAAGGCCGCCGATAGGCACGCGTGCGGGCTGCGCTGCAGCGCGTCCAGCCCGTGCGCCATGGAAGAGTAGAACCCTTTCATGCTGTTGCTGTTGCTGGCTGGCCTTGCTCTGCTCAGCTCAATGGTGGTGGTGGTGGCAGTGGCTGTGCATGGACAGGTGGACACTGGTGGTGTGCGCTTGAGCCTGCCTCTGCCTGGACGCTGGGTTTGGGTTTTATAGGCAGGCAGGGGAGGGACTAGGGACTATGGTAATGAGTAATGATGGGGTGTCTGTTGCGCAGGGGGAACGACGATGATGGATTCCATTTTGCTCCTGCTGCTGCACCAGTCTGGCTTGGACTTCTATTCTTCGAGTCATGGCTTCCATGCCAGTTGCCAGATGCCCACTGCTTCTGTTTGGGCCGTCGCCTCGCCCCGTGAGCCTCCGTGCTTCGTGTTGGCCCCTGATCTTCCACAGGTGAGCTGACCGTTTGTTGGCGTTGCCGGCCACATGCTATGGCTAGAGGTAGAAGAAGGGGGAAGAACAGAGCGCACACATAGCACAAGTACCAGCGTTGACCGTAGCTCTGCAGAGGAGATAGCAAAACTGAACTCGCTCTCTTTATTGAGTTGCAGTGGGAAATTATATATACAACTCTATCCATCTAATCTTAGTACACAGCCATGTGAGGCTGCTCTGTTGCTACAGTGATTAGATGTGACAGCATGGCTGAATTTGGCGCCTGCCCCTGCTGTGGCTATAGTGCGGTAGGGGAGCCTTTTCGACGTCTGTCCCTGCCGTGGCTACACTGCCGTGGCAGGGGAGCCCTTTCGGCGCCTGCCCTTGCTGCGTGTTCAGAGGAGAGCAGCAAATTACTTAACAATTCTTTCCCTAATCCTGCTGCTAACCCTAGAACTTCCACCATGCCGATCATCTTCTTTTGCTCCATGAACCGAAGACGGCCGCGCGGCTTGGTGAGGACGTCCGCGAGTTGTCGACCAGTTTCAACAAACTCGATGACGATCTACCCTTCATCGACACAGTCCCTGAGTAAGTGGAACTTGACGTCGATGTGTTTGCTCCGGTCGTGGAGAACCGAATTCTTTGCAAGGGCGATGGAGGGCTAGTTGTCCACCATCAGTGCTGGTGGGTGAGTTTCCACACCGGTCAGCTCGCCCAGCAGCCGGCGCAGCCACACAGCTTGGCACGCCGCTGTGGCCGTCGTCACATACTCTGCCTCGCACGTGGACAGCGCCACCACCTTCTGTTTCAGCGACAGCCATGAGACTAGAACTGACCCGAGGAAGACGAGCATACCAGAGGTGCTCCGCCGTCCGTCGATGTCCCCCGTCATGTCTACATCGCTGAACACAGTGAGCAACAGCCTACTTCTGTCGGTCTTGGGGAAGACGATCACCTAATCCATCGTCCTCTTGACGTAGCGCAGCAGCCGCTTTACCACAGCCCAGTGATCATCTAGGGGATCCTCCATGAAACGGCTAACGTAGCCCACGGCGAACGCAATGTCCGGCCTCGTGTGAACTAGATAGCGTAGACCGCCGACGATGCTTCGGTAGAGTGTTGCATCTACCTTCGCCGCGGTACTGGCCTTCGTCAGCTTCAGCCGCTCCTCCATCGGAGTCACGCACGGCTTGCACTCAGCCATGTCGCGCCGCTCCAACAGCTTTGAGGCGTACGCGCTCTGACCGAGCATGAGCGCCTTCTTCCCCTATCTCACCTCGATGCCGAGATAGTAGGAGAGCGCGCCGAGATCGCTTATTCAAAAACGAGCCGCCATCTCGCGCTTGAAACTGTCGATGTCCTTCGTACGTGCGCCGGTGATGATCAAGTCGTCCACATACACGCCGACGATGAGCTTCTCCTTCCCCCATCACCACGTGTAGAGCGCGTGCTCAGTTGCGCACTATGTGAACCCAAGCTCACCCAGCGTGGCGTCTAGCTTGGCGTTCCACGCTCGCGGGGCCTGTCGCAGCTCGTAGAGCGCCTTGCGCAGTCAGAGCACCCTGTGCTCCGCTCCCTTGATGGCGAAACCCGGAGGTTGCCTGACGAAGACCGTCTCCGCCAGCTCGCCGTTGAGGAAAGCTGATTTTACGTTCAGGTGATGGACGCGCCAATCCTTCGCTGCTGCCAAAGCCAGCAGCAGTCGGATAGACTCCATGTGCGCTACCGGCGTAAAGACTTCCTCAAAGTCGACGCCCTCGCGCTGGACAAAGCCTTGGGCGACGAGGCGCACCTTGTGCTAGACAATGGCGCCGCGCTCGTCCCGCTTGACCTTGTACACCCACTTTAGGCCGATCGGACGGCATCCTGGAGGTGGATCGATGAGCTCTTAAGTCTCGTTTTCCTCGATCGCCTTCATCTCCTCCAGCATCGTCTGTCGCCAATTTGCATCACGCTCGGCCAGCGCGAACATGGGTGGTTTCTCTGCACTGACGAGAAAGCAGCTCTAGGTCATTGAGCAGCCGACCCGCCAGGCCTGAGGACCCTATGCCGCCGACGATGTCGTCCAGCCTACGGAACCGCACCTCCTCACCGTCGTGGAAGGCATCCACGAACTCAGTGTTGTCGTTTGGAGGTGAGGCGAACTCGATTGGCGTCGATGGAGTCCCCTGTTCCGTCGGAGTGGTCGGCACAACACTTGGAGTGCTCGGCACCCCGGCTGCAGTGCTCGGCACTACTCCTAGACCGCTCATCACCACTCCTGGAGTGGTCGGCACCCCTCTCGGAGTGCTCGGCACCAGTCTTGGAATGGTCGGCACCACTGCGGGATCGCTCGGCACTACTCTTGGAGTGCTCGGTACCTCTCCTAGAGTGCTCGGCACCGCCCTAGGAGTGCTCGGCTTTGTTGCTGTAGTGGTCGGCACCTCATCTCCAGCGTCTCCACAACCGTGGATGACCAAATGCTCAACGACCAAGGTGCTGGTGAAGCCCCCAACTTCCCCCGTGCTCGGACTGTTCCAGTCCCAGGCCGCCTTCTCGTCGAACACGACGTCGCGCGAGACAATCACCTTGCCTCCATGTGGATCGTAGAGCCGGTACGCCTTGGTACCTTCCGCGTAGCCCAGGAGCACCATTGGTGTGCTCCTGTCCTCCAGCTTGGTGAGGACCGGCTTCGTCTTCCTGACGTGGCCGATGCAGCCGAATATCCGGAGGAAGGACACGCTCGGCTTGCGCCCATACCAAGCTTCGAACGACGTCTTGCCCTTCAGGGCCTTGGTGGGCGCGCGGTTGAGGATGAACACCGCCGTGGCCACCGCCTCCCCCCAGAACCTTGCTAGCATGCTCTTGACCTTCATCATGGATCGAGCCATGCCGACCACCATCTGGTTTCGCCGCTCCACCACGCCATTCTGCTGTGGCGAGTACGGCGCGGTGTAGTGTCGCGCCACACCCTGATCCGCGCAGTACGCAGCGAACTCCACCGAAGTGAATTCGCCGCCCCGATCAGTCCGCAACACGCGCAGC
Source organism: Miscanthus lutarioriparius (assembly GCA_904845875.1). Lineage (NCBI taxonomy): Eukaryota > Viridiplantae > Streptophyta > Magnoliopsida > Poales > Poaceae > Miscanthus > Miscanthus lutarioriparius. The sequence continues at coordinate 66,145,094 of CAJGYO010000013.1, forward strand.
TTCTTGCAGCACTCCACCTCCACGCGCGCCTTGAACTTTTTGATCGCCTCAGCCGCCTCGTCCTTGCTCGTCAGGAGTTGTAGCCATATATAGAGACTACAATCATCCACGAGCAGGAGGAAGTACCGCCGACCATCGTTTGTGGCAGGCGTGATTGGCCCGCAAAGATCGCCGTGGACGAGCTCGAGAGCATCCGCCACGCGATACTTGGCCGCATTTGGGAACGGCAACCTCCTCTGCTTCCCGGACAGCCAGCTGTCACACAGCTCGCCTATATGCTTGATGTGGGGCAGCCCTTGGACCATCTTCTCTAGCTGACCGAGCGCGTCGAAGCTGAGATGGCCGAACCGGGCATGCCACAGCCACGGCTCCTCGGTGTGTCGTGCTGCCAGGCACACCGGCTGCTCCACCTTCAAGTCGAGGAGGTACAATCGATTACGTGAGCGTTTTACCTTCGCGAGAAGACGTCGCTCCCAATCCTGAATCTTCAAGATCCCGCTCTCGATCAGTACCTCGCATCCGCGCTCGTCTAGCTGGCCAATGCTGACGATACTTGAACGCAGCTGCGGGATGTAGTACACATCCGTCAGCGTGTGGTGCTCACCGTTCTGGCACCTGAAGATGATGGTGTCGCGCCCTCGGATCGCCACCCTTGAGCCGCCACCGAACTTCACCGTGCCGGTCACGTTGCCATCGAGCTCGGAGAAAGCTTCCTTAGAGCTCGTCATGGGGTTGCTGGCACCGGAGTCCACGTACCACCGCTGCTCCTATCGCCGACCACACGTCCGAGGTGGACTTGGGCACGCGGTTCGTCGAGGTGGACAGCCTTTAGAGCCTTGCCGTGCCCTTCCACCGCCCTCACCTCTCCCTTCTTCTTCACCTCAACGTCGTGAAGTGCACAGAACATCGCTATCAGGAGAGTGGCCTTATCATCCTCATCAGTCTACGCTATATGAGCCTCAGCCTTCTTCTTCTGCTTACGATTTGGGCACTTCTTTGCCCAATGACCCGTCTTCCCGCAGTGCCGGTAGGCGTTTGGTCGACCTTCTTCTTCTTCTCCGAAGAAGCCTTGCCGCGGCGCTTGCCATCGCCACCGCAGCTGGAGGAGGCTTCCCCGGAGTTTCTCCAGGCAGCCCACTCCTCCTCTGTCAGCAGCTGTTTGCCGCTGTCCATCAATGCTGTGGCCTGCTCCATGCGCTCGTCCACCGCCCGCAGACGGCCTGTCACATCCTCAATGGTGAGGGTGGACAAGTCCAGTATCGTCTCTATGGAGAGAGCGATCTGGATGTACTTCACCGGCACGTAGTGGAGGTATTTGGAGACCGCCTCTTCTTCGTCGTTAGTGATGCCATGGCTCCTCAGCTTGTTGATGAGCGACTGTAGGCGGAGGGAGAAGTCCTTCACCGATTCACCATCCTTAAACTTGAGGTTGGCGTACTCCTGCTTCAGCAGCTGGGTCGTCGCCTTCTTTGCGCGGTCGGAGCCGATGCGCATCGCTGCAATGGCCTCCCACGCCTCCTTAGCAGAGTTCTTCGTCCCCAACGGCTCCCTGTACTCCGTTGGCACAGCTGCGAGGATAGCCTCCAACGCTGACATGTCGTCTTCTTCGTTGTCGGTGCCCTTGTCAATAGTATTCCAGAGCCGTCGGCCAACTGGTGTCGCTGACCTCCCGCACCGTGCGCATGACGATCTCCTATCGTCGCTGGACAGCCACAGCAGCGCCGCTGTTGTCGCCCATGTCCAAACTGTCCGTCATCGCCAGCGGTTAGTCCGGCGACGACGCTTGTACGGCTCCGATACCACTTGTTGGCCTCTGGATCTTCCACACGGGTGAGCCGACCGCTCACCGGCGTTGCCGACCACACGCTATGGCTAAAGGTAGAAGAAGAAAGGAAGAATACAGCGCGCGCGCACAGCACAAGCACCAGCGTTGGTCGGTGCTCTGCAGAGGAGATAGCAAAACTGAACTCGTTCTCTTTACTGAGTTGCAGTGGAAAACTATATATATACAACTCTACCCATCCAATCCTAGTACACAGCCATGTCAGGCTGACATGCTGCTAATGTGACTAGATGTGACAGCAGGGCTGACTTTGACGTCTGCCCCTGCTATGACTACAGTGCTGTATGAGAGTCTTTCGGCGTCTGTTCCTGCCGCACGTTCGTACATGGGAGCAGCATGTTACTTGACACTTCCTTCCTCCTAGTCAAGAACAAGTGATGGCATGCAGGATGAAGGAGCAGAGCAGCCGTCCGGCATCGGAAAACCAGCAGTAGCAGTAGCAGCTGCGATTCACGGCTGGCTGCGCCCTGCAACCCTGCATATACGTATGGTCTCTGAGCTGTGCTGCCTCTCCTCTGTCTGCCCTTGACCCCCTGCCATGTTGGCGTCACAACTCACAAGGCCGGCCATGTTGGCTTTAGCTGGAGCCCGTACCATGGCCATGGCCTCCGTACGTACACTCCCACCACGACCAGCTGCAAAATACTCCGATCCTGCGGTACATACATGGTGCGCTTGTCACCGGTCAGCAAGTAGGTGTACCCATTAAAACTGCATTATTGTATATGCGTCTTCTTCGTTTCAAAAATTATTGAGCGTCTAGCCTAGTGTATGTAAAAACATCCCCTTCCACGCGAGATTATTTAGGGTGTGTTTAGTTTACGAAATGAAAATTTTTTGACGTCACATCAGATGTTTCGGAGATATCGGAAGGGGTTTTCGGATACTAATAAAAAAAACTAATTACATAGCTCGTCCGGAAACTGCGAGACGAATTTATTAAGCCTAATTAATCCATCATTAGCGCATGTTGGTACTGTATCACTTATGGCTAATCATGGCCTAATTAGCCTTAAAACATTCGTCTCGTGATTTTCAACTAAACTGTGCAATTAGTTTTTTTCGTCTATATTTAATACTCCATGCATGTGCCGCAAGATTCGATGTGACACCTTAGGTGAAAATTTTTGAAAACTAAATAGGGCCTTAGATGTCATAAAAAAGAACCAGGGTTACATCAAACTACTCTGAAACAGGGGCGGATCTGGCACCGGTCAGTCGGGGCTCAAGCCCTCGCTACCACCGACAGAAGTATGGAGCATCTCTCAAGTCTAAGATACAAGTTAGTAGTCATTGGAGTTTAGAAGAATGAGCTAAATAAATTTGTTCGTTTCGGCTTATTCGCTCGTATTTGGCTTATAATCCATGGCTTGAACAGTGTTTTTCTCTCACACTAAACCAGCCAGCAGTACTTTCAGCCATGGCTTATAAGCCAATTCAGCTGAAACGAACAGGCTGAAGGTTGATCGGAGGTTCATAGCTGGTTCTGATACTGTAACGACAGTGTATATGGGCTCGTTAGAACTTCGTTAAATAATAGAGCTTCTTCATTAAAAAAAACAGTGACGGGCACACCATCAAATATAGTACACTTGTAGATGCATGCACTCCACAAAATAGTGTTAGCAGCACTAGTGATGATTAGCAAGAATTGATAGACTTGACAAGATCCACGAGCCATAGATCTAGCATGTATAATGATATTTGGGATAAATAGCAAGTCCTAGAACATGAACTAGTACGTGATTTACAGATAGAGGGAGAGAGAGGGGATGCAAAGGTGCAAACCATCGGCAGCCTTCGTAGAAGACGAGCTAGCCATGGGGTTGCTTGTCGGTGGCGGCGGTGGTAGGTGGCGAAGCTTCTCGTCGCTGGCAGCGCCCCCTCTCTAGATCGGCTAGGTTTAGGATGTCGGTGGGGTGTCTGCCGGCTCAGGTGAACCTCGTCCCTTGTGCCCCGGCTCCCACCTCCCTTTTTATGACGTTGTACGACGAGGGCCCACCAACCATGGAGCGGTTGAACGCTTCCGATCAGGGCGCGGATCAAGGGCTCAATTGACCGATTGACGGAGATCAATCTAACGAGAATGTCTGTTTCCAATACTACGGAGAGGAGGAGAAGGGTGAGAAGGAAGGAAGGAAGGAAGGACAGGGTTTTAAAGGCGGGCAGGGAGTACGAGAGATTTGTCTTTGGGGAGAGAGGCCACAGGCCCGGTCTCTACTCTCTAGGGGGCTGGGTAGCAGAGGAGGAGAGTATATTCAGGGAATCAAGTCCCCATGGCATAAGGCAAAATGGGCATCAGTTTGAGGCATGGCGTCGACACTTGGTTGGCTGCGTCACTGCAACCGGAATGATGGGTTTCCTTGTACCCGTACAAATCTCTCTGGCCGCTACAACGCAAACCGCCTTTTGAGGCAGCCAGCAGGCACAGACAGCCTCTCCTCTCACCCGGGCCGGGGGCCGGGGCTCTCCCCATCCCCAAGAACCGTCAACCCAACCAACCCAGCAATCATGCCTCCTAGCTCCTTGTTACAAGTTCCTATGGACTTATGTTAATACCCTATTGCTGTCTAGGCGCTCGTGGGGTTTAGGAGAACGAGAGGGTGATTATGTTACTAGGATTTGCATTGATTGGGGAAACCGTACCAATGCAAAGAGCTAGCATGTTGTACGTGGTACCTTATGTTATTGTTTGCCTTTGCCTTTGCCTTTGCCTTTGCCTTTGCCTTTGGCCCTCCCAAACCCATCCCATGATAAACAAAGTATTCTCTCTAATCGCAAATATATATCTTGCACACTACATCTACCGCCATGTTCGAGACGCGACGATTTTTTACTTCAGTCCTTTTTTTTTCTCTGTTAAATTGAACTTAAAATTTCTTTATGATTCTCGTGAAATAATCAATACGTTCCAAATAGACCCTAATAAGCTAGGCTCTATTATTTGGTGCATCTCCAACTTCGAGAGGGGCATCGGTTCTAGAAAGAAAATAGATCAACCAAACACCTAGGTGTACCCACAGGTCCAGTCTTGGATATAGCATCACAATATAATATTGGGAATTGCCTTAATTAGGACATCAACACGGGGTCTTCAATGCCGCACTTTGACTAATAATATCTGTCTAATAATTCTTTTAATATAGAGTTATATACTATAAGAATGCATTCTATTGATGAATATACATCGACACAATCTTCAATACTGCACTTTGACAAATAATTTCTATAAGAATATGTTGCTTCAAATAGAAAAGGATATATATTACTCCATGAAAGTATGTTCCATGATAAACAAAGATATATATAAACATCGTCATGTTATCGATTTATAAAATTCTTTAGCCACTAATTGTCAAAACTATCACCTTATATACTTTTTTGGCCATTAATGGTCAAAACTAAAAAAAAATAACTTAGGACAAAGCTAAGTGGACTTACATTTAGGATTAGAGAAAAGTATAATATATATAATGCAACTTGCTTCCCTTCATTTGGGTTTACTTGCCACTGACAATTCTAAATACCATAATAACTATGATAACATTTTTTAACTTAAAATTTATATAGTTCAAAATAATATCTAGTATTAGCGCAATGAATCATATAATATGAAAATTTCAAGCATCTAAAAATTTTATGTAGAAAAAGGGCATGGCCAAACACGCTATATTAAAAATATGGTGACAAGTACACTCAACATAGGACAAAAGTACCCTCCCTCTGATGGCTAGAAGCAGTACTAATTAAGCAAAGCTGATCAATAGATGGATAGTCATGTTTAAATATATGAATTGTTACCTGCATAGCATCAGTAATGCCGAGACTGACTGGACCAGACCGGAATACTACAACAAACAGACTAGTCCACTGTAGGACATGCATGATGCATGCGTCGTTGGAACAGCTTCAATTCACGTAGTAGTCCCTCTGTGCGGGAAATTAGGATACAGCTACGGATTATGTGCCACACAAAGTTATTCGTTTGACCAAGTTTCTAATGTATAGTATTCATAGTTATGGCTTTAAATTAATTTATTAAAAATTACATTTCGTAATTAAACTAATGGTATTTGTCTAATATTATAAATATTTATAGTTTTTTTTATCTACGAATGATCAAACTTGATATACTAAAATATAATAGTGTGCTAGAATTACACTCTTTGGTGTTGGACGGAGGTAGTATATATAATAATACTCCTGCGTGGCCGTGGTTGACCGGTAGGCTCCACGCTACTCATCATGCCCGGCCGGACCCCGGATGATATGCATATGCATCACAGCATCCATTAATTCCTTGCCTTGCATTGTGTGTCCTCTCTCCTACACATCTCCTGGATGATCGTCTAGCTTTAATGACTATAAATAAATTTGTAAGCGTAGAGAGGCTTAGGAAGGACTCCATACTTCCCCGACGGACAACCCCTGACACACAGTAATTTATTTGCATGTACACACTGGCAGAAATACATGAATTTGATCTTTTGGTGCATATATGTGAGTCCAGAGTAAGTACAACTCTGCCAACCCGCACCCCCCTCCCCAACCAAAAAAAAAAATTGTATCATTCTAGCTATGAAGTCCAGATTCATAGCTAGAACGATTTTTTGGGGGAGAAGGGTGTAAGTAGTAGATAGATATTCGATCTGGGAACAGCTGGGCATTGATTCGCGTAGTACTGGAATATGATGCTGTCACACGGCGGTTTGTTCCATGTTCTCCCAACATTTTGGCCGTTGCATAACTTCCATGTCGATCGATATCTCTCTGCTGTTTCGAATTAAAGCAGGTGGTGTTGTTGCTGCCACACCGAAGGAAGGAGCTCAAAACATGTGCATGCATGTTGAGTCCAAGTTAGTATGGTTGGTGGATGCATCAAAGAACCAGCATGCACATCCACACACTAGTTGTGTGTTGGCAGCCTCATCAAGCAAATACAACTACGTTCTACCACCAAGTGTAGTGTTAAGAACACATGGCCAAAAAAAAAAAAAAACACGAGTATAATGATATGACATGTTAGGCCTGTTGTTCTATGTGTGCGTAGGTCGGCTCGGCTGGCTCTTATTGAGCCTTGACTACTGAAGCAAAGTTTTGGGGTCGATGGTTGCCTGCTGTCTACACACACCACTAGCAGCATGCATGCATATACAGTATACAGCTTTGGTGTGGTAGAAGGCTGCAGCATCAATGCAAGTGGGTGATGAGATACTGCTATGATACGGTACTCTTGTACTCCCCCGTTCGGGAAAGAATACAATTCTAACACGGTGTCATGGTTTTATATCTTAAGTTCGACTAATTATAGATTAAAAAAATATCAATATTTATGGTATCGAATAAATATCATTAGATTAATTATGAAATATATTTTTTATAATAAATTATTTTGGATCCATAAATGTGAATAGTATTTACTAAAAATTTGATCAAACATAAACTACTTTTGCTGTCACGTGATACATATAGTTGTATTCTTTTTTATGGAGTGAGGGAGGGAGTACTCCGTAGTCCAGCTGCAATAGTACCGCCATGGCATGGATGATGGATGCAACGGAACAGAGTCGCTAGCTCTAGCTGTAGCTGGCCATGCATGCATGCATAAGGCTGCCTGCACTGCCATTAGGACGGTAGAGGAGGAGTATCGATTGCATACATGATGGATATGATCGATCGATTGCATACATGATGGTCATACTCTCTCGGTACGATCGATCAAGTAGTACAGTAATCCCTCCACCTCTACAAATGAATGTAATTCTCGTTTTTCGAGAAGTCAAATAACTTAAACTTTGACTAAATTTATTCTTTTTTAAAAAAAAATCACTAACATTCGGGATACAAAATAAGTATCATTGAATTCGTTATAGGATATATTTTTATAATAAATTTGTTGGAAGACATAAACATTAATATCATTTCCTATAAATTTGGTCAAACTTGAACTAGTTTGGCCGACACGAATCTCATTCTTTGCTGGACGAATAGAGAGTATATGGTCGACGACGAGACGACAGACGACGACGGAGCTGAGCGAGTCCCTCTTCACTATCTGAGTCGTATCGTATCATTGATCGTCCAGCGCAGTAGTCTCCCCTTTGGTTTTGCATTGCTATAGGGAGTAGTATGTGACCTAGGGTAGGTTTGCGGGGAAACTCATGATGCGTGCCTCTGCAGAGCTGCTACACGTACGTACGTACTTTGCAATCGATCGATGGATCGATATAGGAGTATACGACTGCATTTCATGAATAATGATGATCCATGCTAACTGCCGCGTCCGTCAATCAAGATCATCATATCGGCAGCTAACCTTGCAAATTACAAGGACTACTGCATTTGCATGCTGTGATTGCTGACAGAGCGGCGCACTCTATGACCGGTTTGATTTGTTAGTCCACCACCGCACCGGTCGGTTGCTAAAAAAATATGTGTTCAGCACGATTTTATTTTTGACTCAAGCTTTGTCCAAAACGACTTTATTTTTTTAAGTACGGAGGGAGTATATATTATAGGTTTTGTAGCGTGTCAGGGGGTGCCGAGAACTAGCAAATAGAGGAAGACAACATTTCGAGACTAATTAAAGAAGCTGTCTTTTTTAACCAAAACCTATATTTGTATCACTATCAAAAGATATAAAGAGCCTTTTGGAGTTGCTCTAAAATCTCCAAAACTTTCTACAACCCTAGAAAGATCTATAGTTGACTAGTTGTCGATCTATTGGCTGCTAAGGTAATATGTGTTTAGTTAGATTTAAGCGTAAGTCACGTTTTTCAAATACTCTATCAGAATAATATTCAAAATCGACGTAGTAAGATGCGTTTTTAAACTTTACACGTGTATCCGTGTCACACAAGCGCTCGTGGCCTAATGGATAAGGCATTTGACTTCTAATCAAAGGATTGTGGGTTCGAGTCCCACCGAGCGTGTAGGTTTTTTGGTCCTCTGCTTCTAACGCCCTCACCCTATCTGTTTCTTCCAAATTCGTACGGAAGCTTAGTTTTTTTATAGATCTTTTTTTTGTCGTCTGCTTGTAACGCCCTCACCCTTTAGCTTAGTTTTTTGAATCCATACATAAACAAATTTGTAAGGAACTCATTCTTTTTTCCTTTTTTTTTTGTTTTTTGCCTTCTATCTAATTCTGACGAGAACACGGCTACATATGATTCGACGAAGACATATCATTCCAAAGCAACAGACAGACCACACTCCTTATCAGAATCTGGCTCACTGGCTGACAACAAAACCATTGAGGCTGGAGCTGGAAAGACGGTAAAGATGAAATCGACAGCGACAGTAGTTGCAGCAGCAGCGACATTGACAATACCAAAATCTGGGTGACCAAATTTATCATCATCATCAATCAATGCAAACTCAAAGAGAGAGAGAGAGAGAGAAAAGATGCTAGTATGTGTATGAGCAAAAAGAATTGGCAACTACACCAACTCGGCTTCCATCCATTTGTCTAACAACTCAACTATTCGGTAGGAGCCCGTCCTGTCATCTCTGATGATCGATGGATTCTGAAACGGCTAGCTGTTAGCTCGATCAGATATTCAGATCAGATGTATATATCTTGTTGGTTTATTCCTTTCCTTTCTCTATTACTAATATTAATATCACCGACGATATGATATGACCAAGAAGAAGAGCTGCGGCAGCATCTCCATGCAGCAGCAGGAGCAGCAGCTATATCTTGTCGCCTTGCTTCTCGGCGGTGAGCGGCAGCATCTCCAATCGGCCTCTAGGCGTGCGCGGCCCCCCGCCGCTAGTTGCCACGGTGGCCTGATGCTGCGAGATGAGGTGCCTGACGTAGCCGTAGAAGGTGCAGCCGACGAGCGTGACGGCGCAGCCGACGGCGTTCATGGCCGAGATGGGGTTCCGGAAGATCATCCACGACACCAGCACCGCCACGGCCACCTTGAGGTTGCCGGCCACATTGAACGTCACGGCCGTCGTCGAGTGGATCACGTAGAAGATGGAGAAGTTGAGGCAGAAGGCCAGCACCCCCGACGTGACGATGATCGCCAGCGCTGGCCCCACCGACTCGTACGTGTAGAGCCAGCTCACCACGCCGCTGCCCTCCAGCACCATGGCCGACACTGACAGGATCATCGTCGCAAAGGGAGCCATGTAGTACACCGTGTTGATGCTGCACACACAGTCACACACACATACAAAAACATATTAACCTTCTGTTCTATCCATGGAAACTCAATCAAGCAGTAAATGTAAATCAAGATCATATCTTTTACTATTACAGTAATCTACACTATACCTGTCGAATTTGTATCCATGGAGCAGTGACTCTGCCAAAATGGTCTTTGTGGATGTGGCCAGGCAGCCCACCATGGCGGCGCAGAAGCCAAACGTGTTGAAGCTTAGCTCCGTTACAGAAGTCAGGAGAATGCCTCCCACTATAGGGACCAAAGAAGCCCAGATGCGCCATTCGAAGTATTTCCTCCACACCAACCACTGAAGAATCACTGCATCTCGTCTCAATGGAGGAGAAGAGATTGCATTGGTCAGAAATTATCATCATTCTGCAGGAATTGCAGAACAGGAAAATATAGGATGACAAGATAGATCATTGTAAAAGAAACTAACCTGTCGTTGCAGGAGTGAAAGACTTTATGGTCTGCATGAAGGAGACTGGGATGTACCGCAGGCTCACATTCCCCAGCACAATGTTTATGCAGAACACAAATGACATTGGGAATATCCTTCTCCATCGATCCTCTGAGTCAACCTCGATCAGCGGCTTTGTTTTTAGAACTTTGATTGCGATGTAGGCTCCGATAGAAGAGCATATGAAGTGGACGCACGACACCGTCAGAGGGAACTTGAACTCCAGTTTCTGCAAAATTTGGCCTCAACATCGTCAAGTCCATGCCTTTGTGCCAAGCAAGCGGCAATGGCAATGGCAACTACTAGTGTCATTAACTGTCCCTTTCCAACATCAGAGCAACAAAAGATAACTCAAATCAAATAAATGGAAAGGGAGAAACAGAAAGCTTCTTCTTTAAGGATCTCTCTGACAGAGAGCACATGTTAGCAGAGGAGTTTCTTAAAGAACACAACAAGCAGATTTCTACTTTCTAGGCATATATATATTTACAATTGTGCTAGTTCACATGACAAATCATCTCATAAATACAGAATCAATTAATCCATCTCATTACCAAGCCAGCATGTCAAGTCAAGAAATAAGCAAAATATTTCAAGAGAGCTCCTCCTCAAGAAACAGTCTCGGAAATTAGAAGCTTGAAGGGAAATGTTAAGGCTGCCAAAGTCAAAGATTATCCTAGACGGTGACACTCCATCAAATCCAGAGTCAGCGTGACAGAATAAGAACCTTGCTGCTCATTCCAACAACTTTAAGTAAACCACAATCTTGAGGAACATGTACGGTTGCAAACTATAGTACATACTAATATACTATATACCTACCTCTGGTCTAAGAAATTGGATAACTGCACAAAGGTGCAATCTGGATGCTTTTGTTAACCCTGCATCCATTTTCATTTTGCCTTCTGTTTTTTGTTTATGATGGGAAAAATGGCAGGATATACATAAAGGTCACAAGGTTAGTGCTATGGTTTTCACTTATCAGAAATTCGAATGCACAAATGTTGTTTCTAGGACTACCATAATTACAATTAAATCTGGAGAGTGGACGCCAAACTTGTGTTCTTGATTGAGGAAAGCTTTTTCAACTGTACCATATGCTAGAATGGTTGTCAACAAGAAAAAGGGCCCTCATTTGGATTTGGGCCATGTTCCCAGCACGGCGTTTACATTCTGTCACTCTCAGTTAACTCTGAAATTCATCAAGACTGTTAACTCTGAAATTTATCAGGACAGTCCCTTAATTGTCCATTCCCAATCGGAAAACCCTACTGTTCTCCATCATTAACATCCACCAGTTGAAGTAATTCTCAGACAAACAAAAAGATGATTCCTTATAGTTTCTGCCAAAACACTAGACAAGACGACATCATCATGGGCGATTAATCTGCACCCATGGAACGATGGGAGGAAGACGAAAACTAAAAGAGGCAAAATCTCTGGTACGAAAGGCGCAACCTTTTTCGTCCTGTACACACGGATCCACCCCTAAATTCCATTGAATTTAACACAACTATGTACACGATCATCTCTGGGAATTGAATTGAAACAAATAAACAAAACTGATGAGGAAAGAAAACCCAAGAGGAAGGGATGGTGGGCGTGACGGACCTGGAAGATCCACTTGTTGATGATGATGACGGTGACGTTGAATCCCCACCACTGGAGGATGGCGAGCACCGCGCGGATGGTGGCGGCGTTCCCCATCTTGGCGTCCTCCATGGGAAGAGAAAAGGGGAACGCCCGAGCCCAGCCGGCCGCCGAAGCAGGCAGGGAGGGATCGGAGGAAGGAGACAAGTGAAACCGGCCGGCGTTCCTCTTCTCTTCTCTTCTCTTATCTTCTCTTGGCGTATATAATAATTATATATTTAGTATGTATTAATTAATCGATCAATCCGATATGAGAAACTGCTCCGCCCAGTGATCCAACCATCCATTAACCACAAAGGCTCTTCTCTTTTCTTGTATCTATCTAGGGTCCGAGCAGGCAAGATCGAGGTGGCTTAGAATAGAAGGTATAGATGGATAGGAGGCGACATGAGGAGGAAGAAGAAGGCAAGAGGAGAGCGGAGGGAGGCGGAAGACGAGTTGAAAGGGGCCGAGGGAGGAGGCGAGGGGGTATTCTGTTGCTTCCTTTGGTTTGGTTTTAGGTTGGGAATTCAGTTGGCGTGATGATGCGATTAATTTTCGATTTCTCAATTCTCCGTCAACTGATGATGTGAGGCGACAAAAGTCGAAGGTGGTGCAAGTGCAGAGAGTTGCCTGTTGCCACGCGTTACGTGTGCCTTCTCTGCCCTCTTCTGTCCCCCTTTGCCTTTTGCCCTTTGCTACTCCTGCAATCCTGCTCCCTTGCCTTCTCTCTTTTTAGAGGGTTTTTTTTTTTTTGGACGAAAGTGAAAGCTGCAGCAGCTCATCTCATTTGTCTCCGTAACTGTTTTGGAAAATGTGTGACAAGAAGACTCTAATCACAGTTTTGCAAAAATTTATGTCAAATTTGTAAAGAGAAGCCGAAAAAAGTTCACAGCTCCGCCCCTGTTCACTTGATCGTTTACGTGGCTTATAAGCTGGCTAATACTGTTTTATTATGAGAAAAAAATACTATATCATGACTGATAAGCATGGCTGATACGATCAAACGAACATGGTGTGAAAATGGCTCAGGCTCCTCAAAGCTTTTTCACGCGGAGCCATTTCTTAGATTCAAAGCCGGAGCGGCTACATAATAAGCCTCGCCAAATGAGAACTTAGTTTTGTCCCATTCGATGTAAGGAACTTGGGCAGGCGCTTCGTTTGGACTAACGACTATATTACATTATTATATATATTGTTATATAGGTTGGCCTTCCCACATGCGCGCGCACACACCCAAATTCTCTGAATTCTGGCAAACCAAGCAATGCAAAGTCTCGGTACCATCAACGGTAGTATGACTACGAAGGAAACAACTCCCGCCATCTCCTTTTGTCTAACTAATTTAGGCACATGCAGGGTACGATGCATTGACACCAGGGTTCTCAGGCCTTCTGGCAGCCTGTTTGTTTCAGCTGAAAGGATCGTAGATTATTACTGCTGGCTGGTTTGATGTAAGAGAAAAATACTGTTCTGGCTTATAATCCACGATCGTTTACGACCAAACGAACAGCTGTGGGTCACCATACTACCAAAGCCATCACGATTGAAACAAATCCACGACATGAATATGACACTTCAAAAAAAAATGAAGATGTATAATTGTTCAGCTATCACACAAGTTCTCTGCCTGAAGGGTCCAATCAGAGATATATATATAATAGCAGTAACAAACTTTCACAGACATCGATGACAGGCTATGCAAAAGTATGTAAGAACAGCACACATTGTTTAACAAAAACAAAACAAGTAACAGACATGTACATATCATCGATAAGCGATGTCAACATGGGTGGGTGTCAATGTTACCACTTACCATCAGGTAAAGGGCAGACACAACATAACAGCGCAACAACTTACTCGAAATAGTCACAAGAATTCCAGGAAGAAAATAACAGGACAGGAAATCAACATCAGCAGTTCATCCGCAGGGACCAAAGTGCGCATCCACACGGATGCCACCATCTCGTCTTCACCAGCCAACAGGACATTTCCCCATGTGTACACAACCCATCCTCCGATTATTCAAGCTGTCAAGAGTAATGTATACCCCCTTCAGAGGGACCAAAGAATCATTTCCTTTCTTTTACCCTAGTAAGCCTGTGAAACCTCATCCACACCGCTGCTACTTATTTTTCTGGAGCAGCAGCTGCATGCACCTTTGGCCTTTTGGCATCAGGAACACGCTTGGCCTTCTGCAGGATCGACTTCTCATACCTCTCCATCCCACGTGCAGACCTCCGCGCATTACACAACATGCAGTACCAGTTACCTCTCGGGACACATTCGAGCGGCGGAGTAGTGCAGTAAATGTGATAAGCATCATCACAGCCATCACACAATACTATTTCTTCATCATCCTTGTTTCTGAAGCAGCGTCTGCACAGGCAAGACGGGCAGTACCAGCATGCTAGATTCTTCTGCTTCTCACTTGCAATCTGGCTTTCTTTCATGCACAGGACATGATAGAACTTGTAAGCACAGTAAGGATGGCCGCATACCAAGAACTTCTTGTTCTCATCTTCACATGTGCCACAATGCTTGCACAAGTTTGCTAGAGCAGTTGTTGAGAGGTCCGGTTCACTGTCTTCATCCATGCTTGACACTGAGCTCTCCTGCGTCTTGATGGCCAATTCAGGTTGGATAACGTCTTCAGCGGGTTCTTCTGGCTTCTCCACCACGAGCCACTCGCATACATCGCAGCCTTCATGTGATCTGCCATTGTTGTTATTCTTTGAAGGTCCGTCTAATCCAAAACAGCTGGGACAGTACCATTTTGCTGGGGCCTCTTCATCAATGGCAAGCTTGAGACATGAAACATGGTATGCAGCTTCACATCTATCACAGATAATTCTTCCTTCGCTGTCTGCCTTTCCGCCACAATCCTTGCAAATTCCATCCGATCCAGATGTCCCAGTTTGTTTGGGTATCGTAGAATGGCCAGAATCGCAAGGGGGAGTCAACTCCCTTAGGGCTTTGTGGGTGCCACCACCCAAATTTGTTTCCTAATAAAGAGTGCAGTTATTAATGAATGGGGTTTAACAAATCCTAACAACAAAACAATGGTCAGCAGACATGTTCATAGCACACCACTCACCTCTATCCTGTGTTCAGCCACATCAATTTCTGAAACGCCAGAAGCCTACAAAGAATATTTCTATAAGCAATGACCAACATAAATGGAATGATTTCAACAATACAACGCCCTGAACCAAAATCTATGGCTAACACCATAAATTATGCCAACGAAGCACCAACAGAAAACTCATGTTACCTGCTTTTGATGAGAAGCTTGTGAAATCAGTGAGAGACTGCTTGCCAGACCAGCCATTTGTTGGCCAACATGTTCAATCTTCTTCCATATCTAGATAATAAACAAATATACATACATATTAGAAGAAACAAACAGCATTGATGGAATGTTTTCAACTGCATGTTTATGGTAACTTCTGGGGGTGTTTGGTACATGAATAACAGCAAACAAAAGAATTTACAGATGAGAGAAAAATGGAAAAACAAATATCAGAGGACCTCTTTGGCCATTGAGATATATATGAGGTACTAACACATAAACCAAATCTAATTGCTTATTCCTTGGCCCCAAAAATATTAAGATAACTTTCCTGATTTTGCCTTCTTTCATTTAAGAACAGCAGTGAACAAGGTAAATAAATGCTTCCTCACAATACAGGGATTGAAACATACTTATTGAGTAGTTGTGTATGGCAACGTGACGCAACCCATGTCTGATTTACGTGCATTCATGACTACCATCACCTTGTGATTCACTTCAAGAGAGAAGTCCAAGGGAGTTGGCAAGGTGAGGTCAAGGGCAGCGGATGACACGGGCGGCGAGGAACAGAGCACAGATTCATGAAGACCAAGACAGCGGATCCCTTCCCACGAGAAACAGCTATTAGATGTCCTTTATTGGAAAAGGAGGCAATAGATCTCTGATTGGCCTCAAGCCAGTAGAGAAATATGGCTATGAGGTTACATATACGCCCTTTTGGTTGAGCATACCTATTCCAGCTACAGTGCATTGGAAAATGATTCTGATGTTTGGAATTTGGATGGTTATTAGAAGAATTTGCAAGGGCCAACCCATGCGCTGGAAAAAGGGACCGAAACAGGCAGCGAACACAGGAAGAATCATTCCTAACTATATGACCTTTTGAATCTATGTAGTCAAACAGACAAGCAAAAGGGACAGGTTTCAAATTTTGAGCATTGAAATAACCTACCATAGGCTCTCAAGTAGAACCACAGCTACATCTTTTTCTATATCAGAGAAAACAGCACAGGAAAAAAAAAAGGAATGAGGCAAACAAACAAATAGGTACCTGTTTGATATCATGGTCAAGCAGCGCAGGGTTCTGTGCATAATCCCCATTTCTCATCTTGGCATCAATTATTTGCAAACCAATCAGGTCATCAGGCTTATTGACATGGAATGTTGCAGCTAGCAGATCACACAGCATGGCAAACTTCTCGGAGATTAGAATGTCAAAGAGAGCTTTATGGCACATCGCCTTGTTGGCTTCCAAAGATGCAGCTGTTCCATCTTCTAACTGAACCAAGGCACCACTATTCTCTTCAGAATGTACAGCTCCAGCAGGGTCCTCTCTTCCTGCTCCTTGGCCGTCAGCTAAGTTCCCCTGGTAGATCCAGAAAACAAAATAGAAGCTTTTGTTAGGGTGAAGTGAAAAGGTACCATTACGCGAGGTCGGCATGCACAGGTTATGTTGAATCTGAAGGATTGGATGGATTACTAACATGTTCTGTGGGCTGGCAACCATTATATCTGAGCGCATCTCGGATGCAGCTCTGAATCCCTCCGGAGCCCTGGTTCCCAGCAGTGGATTGCAGGACGCCCTCCAGCGTGTCCCTCCAGCTTCTCCAGCACCTGTCCAGGTTTTGGCGCCCACCTTGATGGGAACTGGTGGCGTGCACCACCGCGCTCATCTTATTCTGCACAGGGGAGAAAGCAGGGGAATAAATGACAAATCTCGAGAAGCAAAAGCCATGACTGACCAATAATTCGGCACCCAAGAAGACGTATGCACGCCCAAGAAGACGAGTGCCAGCATTACAGGAAACCCTAGGCTCGAGAGCAAACGCTGCGACATAGAAAGGGAATCTCGCAAGACGGAACCGAAATCTGGCGGCATATGAACGAAATCTACGAGTAACTGAAGGCACCGCGAGGCTGGAGAGACGCTCGCTCTAGTAAAACCCATGTCGTCGTCGTAGCAAAGAACGACGAGTTGGGGGAGGGGGGGAGCTAGGGTTTGGAGGGGAATGCGTACCTTGACGGGGTCGGGGCCCGGCGTGACGGCGCTGTGGCCGGCGTTGGCGCCGGTGCCGCGGCGGCGTCTCTTGTAGGTGAGGACGTTGGATGGGTCCAGGCCTTCCGAAGCGGGGAGCTTGGGAGGGCGGCCTCTGGCGGCGCCGTCGGAGGCCATACGCGGGCAGCTAGAAGAGCGTGTCCCGGACCCAAGAAACGACGGCGAGATGGGGAAGGGGAAGCGCGAGGAGGGAAGAGGGTTGGAAGGCGGCGCGAGGAGGTGGAGAGGGCTAGGGTTTGAAGGGAATTTAGAGATCTCGGTCAGGCAAGCCGGGGAAGGAAACGCACGCCGGAGGGGAGGAGCAGGACGAGGGTGGGGTGGGACTGTGGGTGGGAGGGGGGAGGATGAACCGAAGCCGAAGAAGCGGTTGTCCAAAAATTGGAGGAGCGGGGGAAAACTAGCGAGGGAGCCAAAACCTTGTCCAAAACTTCCCCTCCTCTTCCCTCATGAGTCATCACCGCCACATACAACCTCTTAGGTCACTGGATTAAGGTTTGATGATACTAAATCAAGCTCTCTTGTCATCGAATTAAGGTTCGCTGACGCTCTGCCGCTATTGGGTTGACGTTTGTCTAGACGACATGGGCCACCGCCAATGGCGGATGAACCTCTGCTGCCGCCACAGAGTTATGGTGCAAGGCGAGCCGAGCACCAGCAAGGGAAACAACACCCCCTTGGAAGGTCGCCTTGCGTTGCTTAGCGAGACAAGGTGAGAGGCGGAAGAGGATCCAAACATCCCTAGGTTTACGGAAGAACAAAGACAAGGAAAGCACTTGAGTGAAGCGACTACCAGAGGCGCGAGGAAGAAGAAAGAGGATGGGTGGATAATGTCTATAAGTTTAGATGCCACTACATGGTATGTTTTTTTATCTTCCTTAAATGTTAGCGAGCATAACGACAGTTATAATTTAGGTTCAATGACAACATAACGACAAACGACATATTAGGCATTAAGGATTGTATGCATAATGAAAAGGGCTCCAAGTCGATAAGGAGAAATCGGATGTGCAAGCTGTATTCATAATGATTACCGTTACAAAGTGGACCCACGATGAGGTACTCTCTTTTTAATTAATGATTGGTGGGTCGTCCCTTACAACAAGGTGAGGTAATTGCCACGTCTACCCCTCCATTCCGAATAGTAAGAACTTTTACCATATTGACCATACATATGAATCAACAAGCATCAAGAATCTAAACCAATATAAGATGCGAGGGTGAGTGTAGATTCTCGAATTCAAATGCTTGTTTTTAAAAGCTTCAGAATGAAGATTGGTTTTCGGACGAGCTAGAGAGCTCACTATTTTCGCCATTTGAATCATACATGTGGGGTTTGTTTGGTGGGGATATGGTGTAATGGCGTGATAAGAATTAGATAGTGACTCATATATGCGCAATGTTATTTTTCTTTTGATGGGAGGGCGATATGGTCATCAAATAAGTTCATATCCCATTCCAAAGGGCTAAACCTTACAATAGCATGCGCTTCCAACTTTTCTAGTCAATGGAAAATAAAGGAAAAAATCTTATCTTCTTGAACTATATATCACTCGAGTCTAGCTTTCCTCCTTGAACTCCAAAACCAAGCATATATTGAACACTCCCTCAACTCTCAAAATCGATTAAATTACATACATGCCCTGATTACAAGTGGTTTTAAGGCAGTTCCACCCTTTTTTACTTATAAAAAATATAGTAAATATATAATAAGATTTTTAATCCACGAAAAATGTCTTGAGGCTTCTAAAAAATTCATGAAAAATCTTAGAGATAGATTGAGACACAAGAAACCGAAATAAGATATGTAGAATTCGTGAAAAATATCTAGAAGCTTCCAACAATTAGGCTTAGTTGTAGGAAAATTGGAAAATACCCAATAAATTTAGAAAACAAAACGTTATAATCGTTGTCTAGATGTATTTTAGAAAACTTCGTACAACAACAGAAAATATGGATACAACTAGCATGAATGCCTTCTACATTAATGTATGTTGTATTCATCAATGTCTAGATGTGTTTTAAAAACTTCGCACAACCAAATATGTTGCATTCATGAACGTCTAGTAGAATGAATGTCTAGATGTGTTTTCAAAACTTTGCACAACAAATGTCACATTCATGGTTTTCTAGTTCACTAGTTGCATCTCATGTTCATGTTGTGATAAGTTTCCAACACATTTAGACATCAATCAAAATGTTTTGGGAAATTTCTATTTTCCTAGAGCAAAATATAATTTTTGTAAGCTTCTAGAGATATTTTTCACGGGCTCTAAATATTGTATTTGGGTTTCTTGTGTTACAATCTATCTTTAGGATTTTTGTCGGTTTAGAAGTTTAGAGATAATTTTTATGGTTTAGAGCAACTCCAATAGTCTCTTTATATCTTTTCTAGTAGATAGGAATAGAGATCTTTGTGAGAAAATACCCCCTGACAAATTTTTTTAAATTAAATATCAAAATATAGACATCCTATATTTCGGATTTCTTGTTAGCAAAGATAGAGAGCGAGGCTGAGTCTCTAAAGTACGGACAAGATAGTAGTTGTGGGAGAGTGAAAAGATATAGCGAGCTATTTTATTCAAATGAATATCCAAATGATGATTTAGGAAGTGAGTTTGGAGATGCTCTTAGCCGTTTAAGAATTTTATCGGATGTTTACTGGACTTTTCTTAAATACTCCCTCCGTTCCAAATTATAAGTCGTTTTGACTTTTTTGGTACATCTATTTTGCTATGCATCTAGATATAATAATATGTCTAGATAAATAGCAAAATGGATGGAAAAAAATCAAAACAACTTATAATTTAGAACGGAGGGAGGGAGTAAAAAAGATGAAACCACCTTAATAACCACTTCTCAATCAGAAAGGAATATAATTTGAATGGTGTTGACAAGCAGATAAGATGTCCTACACCGTGAAAACATTCTACGTGGATGACAGAAATGCCACCCTTTGGATCCGCCCAACGATTCCAGATTCATTCGAGAATAAGATACTGGGCCCCAGAAAGCAAGGCCCGCTCGTTAATATAGTCCGTACATAGGTCCAAAACTGTGACGGAAGACGATTGACCATACATGGACCTTATCGGGCCTGTTGAACCAATTTAAGTAAAACAGTGACTTAGCTTTTGCTTTACTTTTGACACACAAAGGTCATGCACAACACTGATGATGAATGCATCAAAAGAAACACATTACGTCAACTGCATCCAAAGAAACACTGTCACCTGAGCTATGCCAGTATAGGCTTTGTATAATCACCTTCATTACAGCGAAGAAATGTACAGATTTCAAACAAGTTTACACTCCATATGGTTTTCATTTATAGCACAAACATGCAAAATAGCTGTAGTAAGGAATATGGGGGTGTGGTTGCTATTTTCTTCAGGACAAAGTATTTGAATTCCTAGAGTATTACGGCTGCTGCTATGCTCCTGAAGCCACTAGGTATGGATTATGGAAGCATCGCCAGGTGACTATCACCCGGCAAGCAAGAAGAGCTAAACTTGATCCTGGAGACCATTTCTCCGTTGTCTGCATCAGGTGATCATTTGATACATCCTCCTCCTCTCATGCCTTTTACCTGAAGAAAAGGTTGTCCATCTCGTCAGATGACGATATATACTCTGAGACGCCAAACGACTCGGAAGTTAGAAAAGATAGATCGGGCATTGCTTAATTCATACCATATAAAGTCAGTCAGTACAGGAGCAACATGGTAGATGCAGCACAATGGTATTTCATAAGCATTTATGTAAATCAAATGTTTCAGAACAAAAACTAACTAGCCAGTCACAGGTGCATTTTGTAGACCACTCCTCAACCTTCTGAAATACAATAAATTGAGCAGAAGTTTTGCAAAGACTGATATTTTCAACAGAAAAAATGAAAAGCCTAGGAGAATACTGAAGGCGCATTGTTAGCCAAGTTGAACATACAGACCTTACAAGAAATATACATATTTGGCAGTGTGTTTAGTGCAGTTTTAGAACAGAAGCAAACTAGTACTATTGTAAGTGTTGTATTTTGCACTTGCAGAGTACAGTGTTCAGTAATCATAGCTCATCAGATAGTTAACGCTTGGAGTACTTACATATAAAACATATTAAATAACATACAAGAATTGCAACAGCCACAGGGATTAGGCATACTCTGCGTGCATAGTCCAGTAAGGAATCTAAAATGGTTTGACCCCAAATGGCTTAACAATGACAAGAATCATCTGTTAGGATTTTGGGGCCTAATTAATTAGGTGTTCCTTCTAACAAATTTGTCCAACTGAACTTTCAAAATCGATATAAGCCTGAACAACAGGACAAAACACAACAACAACTGCAGACCATGAGCTAACCAGGACAGAATGAAATGGGTAACATGTATCTCAATATATTCCCGTGGCAATATGGAACTGGAAATATACCTGGGAGAAGCCGAGCTGCCAGGGAAACCGGTGAAAACATTGGAGTAAGACTTTGTCAGGTAAGCAAAGTTTGGCACCGGCTGCAATGCAGGCACACGCTCCCCTTTCTTCAGCAACTCCTCCAAATCCAGTCTTTGCAAGGTAAGCACGGCCCCGGTCTCTTTCCAAACAAATGCAAGCAGCCCATCCTGGAGGACAAACAATGAACCAGGCTTTGAGCCAGGGTATCTGAAGCCATACCCATTTGCAATGCCCTCTCCCGCGAAGCCTCTCTCGACATCAACATTTCGGGACTCCCCATCAGTCTGCCATGGAAAAGGCTCTGTTGATGGCTCGCCCATCCTCGCGATAAACATCGAAGACCCATTGGGATGGACAACATAGTGCGTTCCTCCAACACCTTGGTCGCGATCAGCTGAAGCTTCCCTCACTGTCCTCCTCGTATGAGAGGAGCAGGAAGAAGAGAGCCTTCTTGGGCTTGCATTCATCGTTTGGCCGCCCTGGCGGCCACCCGAATGTGCCTCCCCACAGGCCGGCGTACTCCTTCCCGGCACGGGCGCCTGCACCGTGAGCTTGTAGAGCGCGAACCGGTTGTCATGCATGCTCGGCCACGAACGGTAAGTCGACAGCCGCATTCTTGCGCCGCGGAGGCTCAGCCCGACACTCTCACCGTCGTGTAGGAAGTCAGACAATGCCAGATGTTTGGCGTCCACATAGTCAGCCCTGGAATTTGCTGACACTGACCGTGTGACCATCTGCCGCAGGCCGTTCCTGAAATACCCCGCTACGGCTGAGAAGCTCCTCCGCAGGGGAATCCTGCGCCCACCGTCGGTCGGCGACGGCGTCGTCGCCTTCTTCTTGGCTTCCAGAAGGAGTCCCTGGACCTCCGGCGTGCGCACCATGCCCCCGGCGGCCTCCCTGTGCAGGCGCAGCATGGCCTCCCGGCGCTTGGCGAGCAGCGGGAGGTCGTCGTCGGAGCACGCGAAGAGCGGGGCGTCGACGAGGTCGGGCGGCAGCGTGACCCGGCAGGCGGCGACGAGGGAGTCGAGCAGGCGGCGGCGGTTGCCAAAGGAGAGGCGGGCGAAGCGCTGTAGGCTGGAGGAGGAGGACGAGGAGGAGGCGAGCGGATCCCGGGCGGTGTGAGCCTCGAGGAAGATGACGTTGGCGTGGGGCTGGAGTGAGGCGAGGAGGCCAGGGAAGAGGTGTGCGTGGTGGTGGCCGTGGAGGAAGAGGAGAGCGGGGCGGCCGTGGGCGTCAGCGAGGAGCTCGAAGACGGGCGCCCAGCGGAGGCGCGGGGAGAGCTCCTGCGGGATGGCGCGGGCGGCGACGACGGAGAGGAAGCCCGGGACGGCGGCGACGAGGTTGCCGAGCTCCGGGTTCTGGTGCGCCCAGAGTCCCAGCAGCGGCGCGGCGGAGTGGAGGAAGCGGCAGACGGCGAGGGAGTCGCCCGCGGCGGCGGCGCGCCACGCCAGGAGGTGCGCCGGCGAGGGCAGCAGGCGGCGGCACTGCGCCAGCCACGCCTTGTCGGCGGAGAGCGCGCGGCGGAGGCGGCGCGACGCGCCGGAGAGCGCGAGGAGGTCGCGCGGCTGGAGGTGTGCCGAGATGAGCGCCAGCACGTCCTCCGGGAGCGAGAGGATGAGGTCCGCGCCGTCCCTGGCGACGGCGGCGAGCATCGTGGGGATCGGGGGGAAGGGGAGGGGAAGCTGCTCTGCTCTGCCTGCTCTGCTCGCTCAGATTTCTTCTTCCTCGCCCACCACGATACTTCCTCCTCGTCGACTCGTCGTCGTCGTCGTCGTGGCGTGGGACCAGTTATTAAAATTAAATAAATAAATAAATGAAAAAAATTATTAATCCGGACGGCATCAGTCTCGTGTCCACTACTTACCGCAGTGTGCTCCACTCCAACATCGAATGCGCGCACACCACTGAAGCTGCTATCAATCCACGTTCGGTTAGACGAAAAAACGGCTGGTTCGGATGTTTGATACTGTATTATTTTACTAAAAAAATATTATTGATAAGTTCAAATGAACATGACCTATAACTTCTGCCTTTGGAATGAGACTCGCTTTCCTTCCACTTTTTCCCCCTTAAGGTAGCATTTTTTTTAAAATATTGTTTTTGCGAATTACACAAAAGCAGACGTTCAACACGCACATACACTCACCTCTATGAATGTACGTACGCAAACCATACTCCTACGAGCACCTCCGAAAGATTGTGCTGACATATCTCGAGATCGAAGAAGTCACCGCAGATGCCTCGCTGTCGACGGGAACGTCACCTATCTTTAAAAGCACAACGCCGTTAAATCTTGGAATAAATCCAGGAAAATGCGAACAACCGTGCCAAGTCGAGCACTTGAACTCGGGTGATTGACGAAGTCACCACGTGTCGGTACAGAAAGTGACCAACTAGTGAATATTTGTAGTTTTGCTGTACGTTGTGATCGGAGGTAGCCTAGCACCCAATGACACAGGATTTATACTGGTTCAGGCAACGTGCCCTACGTCCAGTGTGGGTCGGTCGGTGACTTTATTCCTGAGCCCAGGTGCTCGAAGTCTGTAGTGGGGTTACAAACGAGAAGGAGAAATGAGGGGTGTACGAGAGGCCCGGTCAGGTCCGACCGGAAGGGCCGAGGGCGACCGGAACTCCGCTACGAGCTAGGTGTTCAAGCGTGTGCTTAAGGGGTTGCGAGTTATCGATCTAGTGAATCTAAGCTTGAAGAATAAGCGTCCTCCTCCATTGGAGGGAGCACATCCCCTTTTATAGATAAAGGGGCTGGCTTTACAGGTGAGAGGAAGAGAGTACGGATGTTTCTAAGCCTTGTTGCTCACGCCGACGAGGGTAGCGATGATGGTAGGTGCCCATAATACTGTTGACGTCACTGTAGAATGTCAGGTGCATATGGGAGGTTTGTGTTGGCTTCTTCAGGAAGGGTGGATGTTGGTACCTGCAAAATACTGTTGGTGTGTGAGGAGCCCTACCACGTGTACCAGGTATGGTGAATCCTGGTGCCCACTACCGATGCCCAGAGGCATGTGGGGGGCTTTTTGCCGTACGGGAGTCCAATGACGCCTACAATACTGTAGACACAAATGTCGGCGCCTACAATACTGCTTGTGTCAGGGCGGTCGTGAAGCACTGTTTCCGCAGGCGTAGGGTATGGTCCCGGTATCGTGGTTTGACTTAGTGCACTGCGTTCTCCGTTCACCCCTGGTCCCTTTCGAGCGGGCGTCCCCGGTTGGATGGCTCCAGTCTGCCCTGGCCGCGCTAGTCGGAGAAGAGCGGTACGCAGGCTTCCTACGGGTCCCCGGTCGGAGTCGCGGGGTCGGAGTAGGAAACAACGTTTTGGGCCAGACCTTCCGATTGGAGAGACTTCCTGAGGTGACTGGTGCCCGGGGCGAGCGCTCCGGTCGGAGGTGGGCCGAAGAAGTTGATGAGCGGGCATTCGTTCTTTCGGGCAGACCTTCCGGTCGGCGACCGGGCTGTCCTTCCGGCCCGTCGTATTCTTAGACCTTCGGGTCGGCCCATGAACAACATGTTGTTTTCTTGGGTCGAGCCCTGGCGCGGAAGCCGGTCCCCGAGGGACCCCGGGTTTGTGAAAAATGAAAAAAATTATTAATCCGGACGGCATCAGTCTCGTGTCCACTACTTACCGCAGTGTGCTCCACTCCAACATCGAATGCGCGCACACCACTGAAGCTGCTATCAATCCACGTTCGGTCGGACGAAAAAACGGCTTGTTCGGATGTTGATACTGTATTATTTTGCTAAAAAAATATTGTTGATAAATTTAAAGAACATGACCTATAACTCCTGCCTTTGGAACGAGACTTGCTTTCCTTCCACTTTTTCCCCCTTAAGGCAGCATTTTTTTAAAAATATTGTTTTTGCGAATTACACAAAAACAGACGCTCAACACGCACGCACACTCACCTCTATGAATGTACGTACGCAAACCATACTCCTATGAGCACCTCCGAAAGATTGTGCTGGCATATCTCGAGAACGTCACCTATCTTTAAAAGCACAACGCCGTTAAATCCTTGAATAAATCCAGGAAAATGCGAACAACCGTGCCAAGTCGAGGACTTGAACCCGGGTGATTGACGAAGTCACCACGTGTCGGTACAGAAAGTGACCAACTAGTGAATATTTGTAGTTTTGCTGTACGTTGTGATCGGAGGTAGCCTAGCACTCAATAACACAGGATTTATACTGGTTCAGGCAACGTGCCCTACGTCTAGTGTGGATCGGTCGGTGACTTTATTCCTGAGCCCAGGTGCTCGAAGTCTGTAGTGGGGTTACAAACGAGAAGGAGAAATGAGGGGTGTACGAGAGGCCCGGTCGGGTCCGACCGAAAGGGCCGAGGGCGACCGGAACTTCGCTACGAGCTAGGTGTTCAAGCGTGTGCTTGAGGGGTTGCGAGTTATCGATCTAGTGAATCTAAGCTTGAAGAAGAAGCGTCCTTCTCCGTTGGAGGGAGCATATCCCCTTTTATAGATAAAGGGGATGGCTTTACAGGTGAGAGGAAAAGAGTACGGATGTTTCTAAGCCTTATTGCTCACGCCGACGAGGGTAGCGATGATGGTAGGTGCCCATAATACTATTGACGTCACTGTAGAATGTTAGGTGCATATGGGAGGTTTGTGTTGGCTTCTTCAGGAAGGGTGGATGTTGGTACCTGCAAAATACTGTTGGTGTGTGAGGAGCCCTACCACGTGTACCAGGTATGGTGAATCCTGGTGCCCACTACCGATGCCCAGAGGCATGTGGAGGGCTTTTTGCCGTACGGGAGTCCAATGATGCCTACAATACTGTAGACACAAATGTCGGCGCCTACAATACTGCTTGTGTCAGGGCGGTCGTGGAGCACTGTTTCCATAGGCGTAGGGTATGATCCCGGTATCATGGTTTTTCTTAGTGCGCTGTGTTCTCCGTTCGCCCCTGGTCCCTTTCGAGCGGGCGTCCCCGGTTGGATGGCTCCAGTCGGCCCCGCCGCTAGTCGAGAAGAAGAAGCGACGCGAAGCTTCCCTCGGTCCCCGCCGGTCATCGCGGGTCGGAGTAGGAAACAACGTTTTGGGCCAGACCTTCCGATTGGAGAGACTTCCTGAGGTGACTGGTGCCCGGGGCGAGCGCTCCGGTCGGAGGTGGGCCGAAGAAGTTGATGAGCGGGCATTCGTTCTTTCGGGCAGACCTTCCGGTCGGCGACCGGGCTGTCCTTCCGGCCCGTCGTATTCTTAGACCTTCGGGTCGGCCCATGAACAACATGTTGTTTTCTTGGGTCGAGCCTTGGCGCGGAAGCCGGTCCCCGAGGGACCCCGGGTTTGTGAACCCGACAGGAGCCCCCGAGCCCCCGGGTGGTTCGAGCCAAATCGTCCGGTTTTTTTTTTGTCTTGATGGCGGGTGAGCGCGAGTGCACCCACGGGTGTAGCCCTGAGCCCCAGCAGCGTTCGGGCGTAACCGGTGGGGGGTTCTGCGTTGTGTCGGTGGGTGCGTGCGAGCGCACCCGAGGGTGTAGCCCCCGAGCCCTCGGGCGGTTTGGGCAGAACCGACTGGGGGGTTTTCTACGTTGTGTTGGCGGGCGTTTAGTTTGAGATGGATTTTCGTTTAACAGCGGCGTCGTTGTGCAGCCGAGGGGATTTTTAGGCGTGGATGAGACAGAACTTACTGATCCCGGCGTCGGTGCGCACCGTGGATCGGGTGAGAAGGTTAGTTCAGAGAAACCACTGGCGTCGGTGCGCGCCACGGACGGTGATAGCTCGGTTCGGCCATGTCAAAGCTCTCTGATCTTTGGCGTCGATGCGCGCTGTGGGATCGGGCGAGGCGGAACCGTGAACGGACCCAGGCGTCGGTGCGCGGCGTGGATCGAGAGAGTTAGTTTAGTTAGTTCAGGAATCGTACGAGCCGGAGCTCGCGGATCCTAGGAGCGCAGTCGAAAGTGAAGCCGTTACGCGAGTTTAGGAGTCGTGGTCCCAGGTTTTATTGGAGCGCGGTGAAGCCGTCTGAAGCCGTTACACGTGTTTAGGAGTCGCGGTCCCAGGAGCCATAGCCAGATGTCATAGATCCTATCGACGCGAGTTCGGGGTCGCGGTCCTGAAAGGATCAAGATGCCCAAGAGGGGGGGGATGAATTGGGCTAATTCTAAATTTTTCTTGCAATAATTAAATCCTATGGTTAGCCCAATTAACCCCTCGTACCTAGAAAAGAGTTTCTAATAAACTAACGCACAACGGACTAGCATCCTATGTTCCAAACTTACTCTAGCATGGCAATTCTATGAATGTAAAGACAAATATTGAGTTGCTCAAAGTAAATGCTCAAAGTAAATGCTCAAAGTAAATGGAGAGAGAGAGGAACGCGGCGATGTTTTGCCAAGGTATCGGAGAGTCGCCACTCCCCACTAGTCCTCGTTGGAGCACCCGCACAAGGGTGTAGCTCCCCCTTGATCCGCGGAAGGATCAAGTGCTCTCTACGAGTTGATTCTTCGACACTCTGTCGCGGCGAATCACCCAAAGCCGCTCACAACTTGAGTTGGGTCACCCACAAGCTCTGTCGGGTAATCACCAAGCTCCCAATCACCACCAAGCCGTCTAGGTGATGGCGATCACCAAGAGTAACAAGCACGAACTCTCACTTGACCACGTGAAGCCTAATGAGAAGATGGATGCACACTTGACTACTCTTGATTCACTAATGAGGCTACTCTCTTGGATTCTCAAATCTCAATCACCTCACTAGGACCTTGCTCTTCTTGGCACTCACAAACGTGTTTCTCAGCTGTTGGAATGAGTAAAAGTGACTCCACACACGAGTGGAGCTTCTATTTAAAAGGCAGCCTGAAAAACGAACCGTTATGTGCCTCTGCGGGGTGACCGGACACTCCGGTCATGATGACCGGATGCTCCGGTCAGTTCAACCTGCGAACTAGAGAAAATGAGTTGACCGGACGCTGACAGAGTCCAGTCACCACTGACCGGACGCGTCTGGTCACATTAAAACCTTACTGGAACCTTACTGTACTCGACCGGACGCTGAACCCCCAGGGTCCGGTCAGTACTTACCGGACGCATCCGGTCGTAGATTCTCTTCTCTGGAACCTTACTGGAGTCGACCGGACACTGCCTTTCAGCGTCCGGTCACTTGACCACTCCAGCGTCCGGTCGCACCGAACGTAGTCCCTTGATCAAATGAACTGACCGGACCCTGAGGCCAGCGTCCGGTCGCACCGGGGCCAGCGTCCGGTCAGTATTTGACCCTCCATTCACCTTCAACTCTCGATCATGTGTGAATGAAGATTGCTCCATTGGATCTTAGGCATATGTAGGAGCTACCTGGAGCTAGTTTAAATAAGTGTGCACCACACTTAACTCACTAGACTCATCTAGGTCAAGCTACCCATTCATACCCCCTTAATAGTATGGTCAAAGGAAAAACAAAGTCCTAAACTACTCTAAGTGTCACTCCAACTCCAATCGACACTTAGAACTAGTCATCCTTAACCTTGTCGTTCATCATTTGAAAACCGAAACGATTTCCATCGTAGGGGCATGACCACCTTGATTGCTCAATCGATCACCATTACCATGACCTAACATAATTGCCTCTGCAAAACACACGTTAGTCATAGTAATCTTGTATTGTCATTAATCACCGAAACCCAACAAGGGGCCTAGATGCTTTCAGGTCCCAAGAGCCATAGCCGGATGTCGTAGATCCTGTCGACGCGAGTTTGGAGTCGCGGTCCCAAGAGCCGTAGCCGGATGTCGTAGATCCTATCGACGCGAGTTCAGAGTTGTGGTCCCAAGGTTTCTTGGAGTGCATTCGGAAGTGAAGCCGTTTTGAAGCCAAAGCGTAGTTAGTTTGGTTAAAGATCGGACGAGGTGATGCTCGCGGATCCTGGCGTCGGTGCGCGCCGCGGGACCAGGCGAGTCGGAGTCGTGGATCTGGCGAGTTCGAGGTCGCCGTCCTTGGCGTTTTTATCTTGAGCCCCCGAACCCTATCGGGCCTTTCGTGGGGGGCAATGTGAGTATTGTGCGTTACCCCATCCTCGGTTCCTCACAACCAGAGGGGCTGAGTTTCGTCGCCTGTCCCGATCGCTCGGGCTCGAAGACTAGCTCGGTGAGTTCACTAACGGGTGTGATCGAGTGGAATCCGGGTCCGTCGTTCGTGACGGGGTCGGCATAGCCCTCTTGTGACATTACACTACTCCTTTACCTGCAACCCGATAGATGCCTAGGTCGTTCCGGAGATTGACCCGGGTGGCCTAACGGCCTCCCCTCGATGGGGATTCTGTGGGCCTGGCGAGAGGTTTAGGATCGAACGAGAAGGTTGAGATGACCCAGTCTGCCGGACCAGGCTAGGGCCACACGGTGCTCATCTACGATATTCTCCCCTGGCTCTGTTGGTTGCCCATGTCGAATGAGGCAACCGCTGCTTCGTGACGCAACACGGAGCGTTCTGGTGCATTTCACTGCACGTGCGATGCTTAGTTCTCGAGCCCCCGGGCAGTTCATGCCCTAACCGTCTGGGGGGTTCAGGCGTATGAAATGAATGCGCATATGGATGTATGAATGATTTATAAAGAAATAGAGGGATTTTTGATAGTGTTTACCTTGACGACTAGAGTGACAGGGTTCAAAGAGCTTTCAGTCGGAAACGTCCGACCGAGACCCATGCTCGTCGTTCATGATGGAGTTGGCATGGCCTACATGGGGCGTCCCTTTGCTTCCTACTTGTGTCTTGGTGCGGATACTGAGCGACTCGATCGACTTAGGGGATCAGTTTGGTCTCCTGGCGGATATTTTGTTTTTGGTCTCCCCAGGGCCAGCCTGGGGAAGCGGGAAGCCGCCCACGTGTGGTGGCACTTCGGTTCCTGTGCCCGTCGTGTGGTAGTGGTTGATCGTGCGGTAGTGGTGGGCCACGGCCAAGCCACGTCCCGTCTGCTCAGGAGCCGTTCCATCGAGCAGGGCGCATCTCATCGGTTCAGGGCACGTCTTATCTGCATTTAAATGGAAAAGAGAGAGAAATTCTCGCTCCGCTGTTCTGCCTCCCGTGATCGGAGCATCCTTCCTTGACCGTTGTTCCCTTTCCTTTAAGTAGGGGCAGGGAGAGGTTTTTTCATTTCGTTCTTTTGCCTGTTCTTTATCTGCCGCCGCCTTCTCTCTTCCTTTTTGCCGTGAGCGTTCCTGAGAGCCACGGAGGTTTCTAGGGAAGAAGGGGGAGGTAGCGAGGGAGAAGAGAGGAACTCACCGATCCTTCATGATTTGGAGCGAAATGTCTGACTGGCGGTCGTCCACCGTGAAGAAGTCGGTGCTGGAGGGTTTTGTTGCGAAGGGGTTTCTACCGCCGCAGGAGGTGGCACACTGGAGGGTCCCTGGGAAGGAGGAGTTCCCGCAACCTCGTCCCAACGAGGTGGTTTCTTTCCTCACTTTCCATGAGCACGGACTAGGGTATCCCACGCACTGGTTCCTGCGTGGGCTCCTCAACGAGTGGCGTCTGGAGCTGCAGCACCTCAACCCGACGGGGGTGCTGCATATTGCTGGTTTCATCACCGTCTGCGAGGCTTTCCTCGAGATGGAGCCGCACACGGATCTCTTCCTGCTTTTCTTCTCCGAGAGAGCTATGGCGGACTGGAGTTCGGCCAAGATCGCACCGGTCGGAGGCTTCACCCTTCAGAAGAAGCCATGTGTGGGAGGCTCGTATCCCGCATACACCCCATGTGACTCCAACTGGGGATGACATGGGGAGTGGTTCTATATCCGGAATCCGGTGGGGGCGCCATTTCCAGCGTTTACCGGCGGGAGGTCGGTGAAGTAGAAGAGTTGGTCGTGGGGCTACGACCACACGGAGAAGCACAAGGTGGGGGTCATTGAGGAGGAGCTGTGGAAGCTCGTAAGGGGCGGCCTCGATGGGGTGCGGGTGTTCCAGACCCTTTACCGCCGCTGGGTTGCGCCGTTGGCGGAGAGGACGCACCCAATGTGGATGTACGATGGCCGGTCGGACCCGAACCGCGTGTCGCCGGAGGATCTGCCGGACGACGAGATCTGGAGCCGCATCGGCCGAGTGCTGCAGCTGAGGCCCAGGGAGATGGTTGAGGGAAAGCCCATACCATTCAATGCCTCGATCGTGCCCACACTGGTATGCTCTTTGTTCGTGTTCTTTCTCTGCTCCTTTCCTTTTTCTTTGATTTCGGTTCAATCCTTCCATAGGGGCTCGGGAGGTACAAGTCCCGGCCGCACCTTCCCAATGGACCAGAGGGCTGGGCCCGGCAGGCCACCCAGAAGGAAGGCAGCCGATGCCCAGAAGAAGAAGAGAACCTAGGAGGTTCAGCGGAAGGAAGAGAAGAAGGAGGTCGCCCGGCGCGTGAAGGCCGGGGAACGTAGGAGCGATGTCGAGTTGGAACTCGCATCGGATGATCCTACGGACTTGGACGACATGGTCTTCTCTGATGAGGAGGAGAGTCGGGAGGTCGTTGTGACCTCGGTGGTGCATCGCGACCCTGCGGCGATGTCCGTCGGTGAGGAGCAGGAGGCCGCGCGGCGTGCGGAGGTTCCTGCGTCGAGGAAGCGTGCGACGAGAGCGGACACCATTGGCGAGCGAGCGGTGAAGAGGACGCAGTCACCGCGCCCCTCGGCGGTGCCGCCGGTCCCATCGTCGCCTGCGTCGGACGCGGTTGAGCGAGCCGGGCTGTCTGAGGAGCGGAGCGGTGCTGGCGTGGCGACAGGACCGGCGCCAACGCTGGACTTGCAGCCGGAGGAGGCCCCGCCTGCCGTGGGTACAGTCGAGCAGCTCGGGTAGTCTGAGGGGCAGACTAGCGCCCGGTCGACGCACGATTTGTAGTCGGAGGACGCCCCTCCTGCTGCTCCGGTCGGGGAGTCCCGAGCCAGAGGTCGCAGCGACCCGCCGGCCGGGCAGGGGCCGGTCGGGATGACTTTGACCCCGTATGAAGTGAGGGGGTGCGGGTCATAGCCTGGGAGCGGTCCTCGTCTCGTAGGTCCATGGTCGTCGGAGTCTGCCTTCCGGGTCATGCTGCTCGCCACCCGGTATGTTTCCTTTTGTCGTTTCTTCGATTCTTGCTGGTCGAGTCTTTTTGGAGTGTGGCTTACCCACGATTTTTGTCAACGGCCGGGGGATGCCGGGGTTGAGCATTGCCCCGACCCCCGTGCAGGAGGATTGGAGGCCCACACTGTAGCGTGTTGCGGCGAGTGAAGGGGGCAGTACGGTGGCAGCGGCGAAGCCTTCCCTCCCGGGGGTGGCGCCCCCCGGGACGGCTGCTGATAATGTGACAGTGGCCGCGACATTGTTGGCCACGATCCCGGTGCTGATGGCGGGGGTTGCGGCGAAGGTAACTCTCGCGGCCCCTCCTCCGTCGGGTGCGGTAGAAGAGACAAGGGGGGACGAGCTCCCTACTTCACCGGGTGGAGGGCTGCATGACCCATCCCTACCGTTGGAGCCGAAGGCATCGGAGGGAAGTGTCACCGGGTAGGAGTTGGGATGCCCAGCGGCGTTCAACGTGAATGAGGTGGTGGAGATCCCATCTAACGATGAGGTGGATACCATGGCGAAGCCGCCGGTGTCGCCACGGGAGCTGGTGGTGTCCCTGCGGGGGCTGGCGGTGGTCCAGTCGGAGGCTGGACCTTCCGGCGGTTCGTCGGAGGGTGACCTAGAGAGGGCCTTCCCTGAGGACCCGTCAAAGGCGAGGTTCGTCCTCCGGGATTCCCGGGAGCGCTAGCTCTGGGACATTTTTGGGGGGCAAGGGCATGCCGCGGTGTCCGAGCTTACCAAGCTGTGCGCGAGGCTTGAGAGCGCCCAGAAGCAGGCTCAGTTCGCCCAGCAGTTGGTTGAGGTTGACCTACAGCTCACCGCAGAGGTGAGTTTCTTGTACTCACCCTTACCCTTTGAATCTTTCGTCGGCTGTTTTTAGTATGCCTGTTTTTCACAGGAAATAAGGAAGGTGTCGTCCCGCAAGTCCTACTTCCTCCGGGCGGAACACACCTGGATGGCCGAGCTTGAGCGTCGGGTGGAGTCCGCCTGCTGCGAGTCCTAGGTCCGGGCAGCTGAGGCGGCCATGGCGTGGACGGAGGGACAGCGTGCGGTGGAGCGGGCGACTGCTGCCGAGCAAGGGCTCGAGGCGATGAAGGTCCGCCAGGAGGAGACTGAAGCGGGGCTACGGATGTCCCTAGCGAATACTGAGGCGGCGCTTCAAGAGGCCTTGGTGGCCCTTGAGCCGGAGCGGGCCGCCCTGGAGAGGGCATAGAAGGCCCTGGAGGCGGAGCAGAGGGCCCGGTCGGAGGCGGATCAGGAGGTGCTTGTGCTCCGGAGCCAGGTGCTGGGGATGGAGGACGCGAGTGCCCGGCTACGCGAGCAGGTGGCTCAGCAGGCAGAGGATTTCTCCACCCTTGAGGCCTCTCGCATCGGTGCATGCCTTTTTGTTTTCTCGTGGTGTTGATTTTTCCATCAGCCTATTTCTGAGTTTGTCGCCCTTCCTCTAGAGCTGGGTGAAAAGGTGAAGGCGCTGGAGCGAGACCTGGAGACGTCCAAGGCGAGCTTCAGCTGGAACGCCGAGGAGCTGGCCAAGTCCCGTGAAGAGCGACGTGCTCTCGAAGGGGATCTCGACCAGATCCGCAACATTGCCTGGCTCGTCATCTCGAAAATCTTTGGGTCGATGCCAAGTACCAGCGTGCCCGCGGTCCAGCTGGCGGAGGTCCCGAACGCGGTCAAGGACCTTGTCAGGAGCGGGTTGTTTTGTGTAGCGTCGGGGGTGCTGACTCGGTGGCCACGCACCACCCGAACCTGGACTTCGACGCTATCTGAAGTGGGTATGCTAAAGGTTTGAGCATGGAGGACATCCAATCAATCGGGGTGAGCTTGCTGCCGCACGCACGGTCGGTGTCAGAGCAAGTCTCTGCCGAGTGGGTGATGGACGTTCGCCGTCAAGACATGGCCTGAAGCATGCGTGGAGAGAATGCTTCCGAGCCTGTGGATAGCCCGAAGCCTGGTTCGGGGGGTAATGTCGCCTTGGCCTCGGTCGAGCCGAACGTCGTGCCGTTGGGGAGTGAGCAGCCTACGCCTTCGTCGGTCGCGCCGCCAGCAGATGCCACCGGGTCGGTTTAATATCTTGCAGAATGTAAGCAGTTTAGTAAGAGTTTAAGTTCGTGGGGGAGCCCCCGTGTAAAACACTCGTGTGTGTGCCTTAATGACTGCAATTGGTTTTTGTTTTTGTGATGGAGTTGCTCCGTTCGGGGAAGCTTGTTCCCTTTCGTTCCTTAGTTTTCCCTTAGCATAATTTTGTTTTTTATTTCTTTCTTTTTCGTACCTGCCTGTTTGTCCCATAGGCCGCAACCTTGTGAGCCCAGGGCGTGGCCCGCGAGGCTCGGCTGCTCGTAATCATAGGAAAAGGTGGGGTGCGATCAGTCGAAATGTTTTAAAGCAAAGCTATGTAAGGCAAATCAAAAGAACGAATTGCCCTTCTGTTCGGGTAGGAAGGAGTTTTCTCCATATGAAAGTAAAAGAGTACTCAAAGTAAAAACAAAACAGAGGGGTAGTAGAGCCCCCTAGTGGAGCCCCCGAGCGCTCCGAGCCGAAAAGTGTTCGGGTCGGGGTGCTCTTATGGGAGCGTACACTAAGTAAATAATGGTAAGACTGAAACTTAGGGAAAGGAAAAACGACATAGCTGTTCCAAGCGTTCGGAGAGAACATCGTCGTCGTTGTCTTTCAGTCGGTAGGTGTCCGGTCGGATCAATTCAGGCTTCAGTCGTCTGGATCCTCGCCCGATGTGTCCCCTTCTTCTGTTGCTGCTTCTTTGCCTTTTTCATTCCTTGGCCTGTCCGTCTACCTCAGCAGGCGCTTGAGGAGCTGGCAGTCCTTGTAGAGATGGTTGACGGGGTAGTTGTGGTTGGTGCACGGGCTCTCCATGAGCTCGCGGAAGTGTCCCGATCGGTCCTGCTGGGGCTACGTGCCCAGGTGATTGGCCATGGCGACCGACGCGGAGTTAGCCGGTCGGCGGCGATCCTTTCTGTTCTTTTTTCCCCTCTGCGTGGAGGGACCCTCGTCTTGATCCTGGCGCTTGGCCTTACCTTTGTCGTGGCCTTCGTTGGAGCACGGTAAGAACGTCGCTTGCTGAAGGATGTGGGCAAAGGTTGGTGGTCCCGGGCCATCAGTGCTGGGACTCCGGTCGCCGCTGCATGTGCCTCGGTTCGGTCCGAGCCGTGCGTAGATAGGCGGTTGGTGTGGAGCGGTCGTCAGGTCAAGATGAGGTGCCGTTGCGGCCTCATGTGCCGTGTTCAGCGGTTGTTGTGGTGACAGGGTGTACTGCCCCATCTGCTGCGTCCCTGTTCCCCGGACAGGGAGCGAGGTCACGAGTCGGTGTCGCGACATGGAGCATTCCGCTTGTTGAACGGCGGCGGTCTCCACCAGTGCCCGGAGGTTCCGGTGGATCGCCCATTCGCGAGGGTCGTTCGGCTCAGACAGGCCACGCAGGAGCATTGCCGTGGCAGTAATGTTCTGACTGGCCCGAGCGAACTGTGGGGGATCGGTCCCTCTATCCGGGGTGTTGTGCTGGACCTAACGGGCGTGACCCCGAGCGCCGTTCGTCGGTCCGAGCGCATGGGGCGCGGTGTAGCGCGCCGAGCGTGCTGGCGCAGTATGTGGCTGATGTGGCCACTGTCATCGTAGTTCCTCCTCACGCTAACGTGTGAGCTCGGAGGTCTCCGTATGAGGGCCTGGAGGGGCGTGAGTCCGTGAGGACTCCGTTGCCCCTGGCGGCTGTTCCGGAGCGTCCGTCATGGCGTACTCCTAGGACGGACGGTGGCTGGGTGCCACGTCGCCGATGCTGGAGCCGTCACTCCCGACGTTGTCGTCCATGATGTCAAGGAAACAGGTGGGGCCGTAGCTCGCCATCCCCATGAACTCAGACATGAGAGGAGGCGGAGACATAATCTTTTGGAGCCCCCGGGCGTACGCGTCCACGGGAGACACGAGGCCGTAGGGGAGCCGGCCGTACGGTGGTGGAAGATAGAATGTAGTAAGTAAAGAATGTCATATATATTACTCACAGCGGGGTTTGAGTAGAGAGTTTGCTCGGAATGAAGCGCAGATGCCACACCGTTGAGGTCACGCGTCCCGGAGTCGATGGAGAACGTCTCTCCGATGGGTGTCGGGTCGTGAGTCTCCTCGTGGAGGTGGAGTACGCCGAGCCGGTCGATGACGAAGTCCAGGCTTCCAAAGAGGAAGGCCTGGGATGGCTCGAAAACGAGTGGAACCTGCATCCCCGTAGGCGAGAGTGCGGGATACTCTAGTGAGCCAAGGTGAATCATATCGCCCGAGCCCGCCACGGTGGGGGTGACGGAAAAATGGGCCATCCGATGACCAAAAAGTATTGAACGTACAACGTCTTCCCCATGGACGGCGCCAACTGTCGGTACAGAAATTGACCAACTAGTGAATATTTGTAGTTTTGCTGTATGTTGTGATCGGAGGTGGCCTAGCACTCAATAACACAGGATTTATACTGGTTCAGGCAACGTGCTCTACGTCCAGTGTGGGTTGGTCGGTGACTTTATTCCTGAGCCCAGGTGCTCGAAGTCTGTAGTGGGGTTACAAACGAGAAGGAGAAATGAGGGGTGTACGAGAGGCCCGGTCGGGTCCGACCAGAAGGGCCGAGGGCGACCGGAACTCCGCTACGAGCTAGGTGTTCAAGCGTGTGCTTGAGGGGTTGCGAGTTATCGATCTAGTGAATCTAAGCTTGAAGAAGAAGCGTCCTCCTCCGTTGGAGGGAGCACATCCCCTTTTATAGATAAAGGGGATGGCTTTACAGGTGAGAGGGAGAGAGTACGGATGTTTCTAAGCCTTGTTGCCCACGCCGACGAGGGTAGCGATGATGGTAGGCGCCCATAATACTATTGACGTCACTATAGAATGTCAGGTGCAAATGGGAGGTTTGTGTTGGCTTCTTCAGGAAGGGTGGATGTTGGTACCTGCAAAATACTGTTGGTGTGTGAGGAGCCCTACCACGTGTACTAGGTAAGGTGAATACTGGTGCCCACTATCGATGCCCAGAGGCATGTGGGGGGATTTTTGCCGTACGAGAGTCCAATGACGCCTACAATACTGTAGACACAAATGTCGGCGCCTACAATACTGCTTGTGTCAGGGCGGTCGTGGAGCACTGTTTCCGTAGGTGTAGGGTATGGTCCCGGTATCGTGGTTTGACTTAGTGCGTTGTGTTCTCTGTTCGCCCCTGGTCCCTTCCGAGCGGGCGTCCTCGGTTGGATGGCTCTAGTCGGCCCTAGCTGCGTCAGTCGGAGAAGAGCGGTACGTAGGCTTCCTACGGGTCCCCGGTCGGAGTCGCAGGGTCGGAGTAGGAAACAGCGTTTTGGGCCAGGCCTTCCGATCGGAGAGACTTCCCGAGGCGGCTGGTGCCCGGGGCGAGCGCTCCGGTCGGAGGTGGGCCGAAGAAGTTGATGAGTAGGCGTTCGTTCTTTCGGGCAGACCTTCCGGTCGGCGACCGGGCTGTCCTTCCGGCCCGTCGTATTCTTAGACCTTCGGGCCGGCCCATGAATGACATGCTGTTTTCTTGGGCTGAGCCCTGGCGCAGAAGCCGGTCGCCGAGGGACCCCGGGTTTGTGAGCCCGACACCACAGATGCCTCGCTGTCGAGATTTTTTTTTAATTTTAATCCTTTTTTGAATTTAATTTTAAATATAACACTGTCGGTTTTTTAATTTTAAAACTAACACTTTTGGCCGCGCCTATTGTCCTGGCGTGGTCAAATGCCTGTGCCGCGCCATGCATGGTGGTGCAAAAGAGGGCTAACGTGGCGACGATCGGAATCGCTGACCGCTGATGTGGCTGAGCCTGCTGCGCCACCGATCTCGGTGCGGCAATGACGCATCACAGCCGATGGCGCGGCAAGGACGGGATTAATTCGCCGGGCGGACGCTGCGGCGGCAGAGCACTGCTGCCTGCCAACGTGCTGCGTGTGCTGCCACCACGTGATCACGGAAACCTGGGGGCCCCACGTTTGTTTCTCAAGAGGTAGCAAGAAGACATTGATTAATTCCAGATTACCTTTAGAATGGCTAGCTCAAAAAATGATAGATCTAATATCGTTATTTGGTAGTTGGTATTATAAATCTTAATAAAAAAGTTAATTTATGCATTCTGTACAGCGCAAAACGTCAAGAGTAGGTGAGCAAGCTGTACAGTGTAAATTAATTTATGCAATCTCTTTGCAACAATGCAGAGCGACGGTGCTAGAGACACTGTCCGACGCATTATGTCACTGCTCACACGTTGTATACATAGCTGTTGAGTCAAAGGCTGCCGTTGTTGGTGTGCTGTGCGTCGAGTGTGCTCTAGTGGCAGGCTGCTGATGGTTGTAGCTCTCTGTAGTTAGTACGGCCTGGACTGGACATGCATAGCCCAAGCAAGCAAAGCACTAATGGAGTAGGGTGGTGTTTGGTTGCCCCTCCTAAATTTTAGTCGATGTCCCATTGAATGTTTGGACACATGCATAGAGTATTAAATATAGACTAATTACGAAACTAATTGCATAGTTTGCGACTAATTTGCGAGACAAATTTTTTAAGCCTAATTAGTCCATGATTTGACAAATGTGGTGCTACAGTAAATCTGTGCTAA
Organism: Miscanthus lutarioriparius; assembly: GCA_904845875.1. Taxonomy (NCBI): domain Eukaryota; kingdom Viridiplantae; phylum Streptophyta; class Magnoliopsida; order Poales; family Poaceae; genus Miscanthus; species Miscanthus lutarioriparius. The sequence continues at coordinate 66,184,613 of CAJGYO010000013.1, forward strand.
AGACGGATTAATTAGGCTTAAAAAATCCGTCTCTTGGAGTAGGGACGGATTATGTAATTTGTTTTTTTATTAGTATCCGAATACACCATGCAATATCCTCCCGACACACCTCCTAAATTTTAGTAGCGAAGGGAAGCATAACTGAGCATGTATGACGTGCCAACTGACAAGCCGGTGATGAAAGCAACAGTGGTCGTGATGGCACCACCTATTTTCTTCCAGAGCCTCATTAGAATTAATGTACCAGTACCAGATTGTGACCAAACGGAAAAGTACTACAATCACAGTTGTGCTGGGCATGAGCATGGACACAGTGTTTCGCTTCTTTCCTGCTGTCCCTAGGAGATATGGCACCAATGCAAAGCAGTGGGGATACGCACGGATACCGAGACAAAGTGGTAGACAAAGCTTTTGAATCAAGAGGGTGTTTAGTTCTTTAGTCGCTCCTAAAATTTATGTCACATCGAATGTTTAGATACTAATAAGGAGCATTAAATATAGATTAATTACAAAACCAATTACATAGATGGAGACTAATTTCCGTGACGAATTTTTTAAGCATAATTAATCTGTCATTAGCACATGCTTACTGTAGCACGGCATTGTCAAATCATGGATTAATTAGGCTTAAAAGATTCGTCTCGTAAATTAATCACAAGTTATGTAATTAGTTTCATAATTAATCTATATTTAATACTCCATGCATGTGTTCAAATATTTGATGTAACAGAAATTTTAGAAGATTCTGTACTCACCAAACAGGGCCTAAAGCATGGGTGCTGCTGCTGCCGGACACTCACAGCACTGCTACACGCTAGAGCTGCGTCGTGCGGTCAGAAGCATGTGCACACCCTCTCCGTAGGACGCATCGTAGCAGGCCGCGCAGCAGCGCCTGCGCCACGGAGCTCAAAGCAGACCTAGTCCTTGGTAGGACAGGCCACAACCACAGGAAGGGCGAGCCGCAGAGGACGAGGATGAGCCCTGAGGACGACGTGGGGCCCCAGGTTTCTACGATCACGTGGTGGCAGCACACACAGCACGTTGGCAGGCAGCAGTGCTCTGCGGCCGCGGCGTCCGGCCGGCGAATTAATCCTGTCCTTGCAGCGCCATCAGCTGTGGCGCGTCACTGCCGCGCCAAGATCGGTGGTCAGCGATTCCGGTCGTCGCCACGTCAGTCCTCTGTTGCGCCACCATGCATGGCGCGGCACAGGCATTTGGCCGCGCCAGGGCAATAGGCGCGGCAAAAAATGTTAGTTTTAAAATAAAAAACCGACAGTGTTAGATAAAAAATTAAATTTAAAAAAGGGTTAAAATTAAAAAAAATCGCTGTCGACAGGAACGTCGCCTGCCACTGAAAGCACAACACCGTTAAATCATGTAATAAATCCAGGAAAATACGAGCACCCGTACCAAGTCAAGGACTTGAACCCGGATGAGCAGGTTCCACCACAAGGGACATAACCAACTGAGGTCTAGGTTCAGTTCGCAAAAAAAAATATTGTTACTAAAGTCTAGTAGTAAAATCAAGTAGTATAATAATTTTTTTATTATTATATGGTACTACTTTTTATCTATGCTAGTACTATAATAAATTTTTTATTGTTATATGTTACCAATTTTTATCTATGCTATATATATATTTTTTTTAAATTTCTTCTCATCTATATATTGGTTATCTAAGCCACTACTACGTCCAACTTTTTACTTTGGTGAGACATGACCTCCTCTCTCTCCTCTATATCAGCAAAAATACCGACTTTCTTGGTTATCGAACCATTATTAGACTTACTCTGGTGGACTAATTATAAAACACTTTTGTAAGAATAACAATTTTTTGGTTGTAAATATCTTGATTCAAGAATGAAACATTTACTCCAAAATTCAAAAATTACTTCACAAAGGCACAAAACGAGCTTTAGTTTTGGAGTAGCTGGCTCCTTAGTATGCAATATCATTCATTTAGTTTATTATACTAGGTCACTTAAACTAATGTGAGTCTGACAGTATCAAGTCCGTAGTTATTTTTGTTTGCCTTGGATTAAAACGTGCTTTTATTGTGTTTCATAGTGAATCATTTGAGTTCTTTGCTCTAAAATGCCTATAGCTGACCCTTATTTGACTTGCTCTAATTTCTTGTGAAATTAATTGAGTATTTTGTTTCTGCCTTCATACCTGTAAGATGGTTCCTTATCGGAGTGAAACTATATTTTTTATGTTCAATGAAATGCATTATGGATTCTTGAACTTTTTCCAAATTCCCATCTAGGTCCTTCAACTTTATAAGTGATTTATTGTAAGTTCACTTCAGGTCCAACTATGAACCTGTATTTTCACTTCGAATGAACCATTTGCAAAATTAAAGGTCCTAGTCTCCTAGATGATAACTTTGAGAGCTCATAGACCTAGAAAAGAATATGAGAAGAGTTTAGAGACCTATGATTCATTTCACTCTTTTTATATATTTGCCCAAGCTAAAGATGTTGCCATGTACCTCGGGATTTAGGCTGGCCCCATAATTGCAATTGTCTTGCTCTTACTTGGTCCTAATATTAATATTCATATGAACCGTAAAAAAGTAATGAAATGAAACCAATGCACACATATGGTTCGTTTGCTCCTCTTTTTTTTTTTGAGAGGTTTGCTCCTCTTTTTGAATATACACATATTCGTATACCTGGTGAACACCTACTCGCTATGAACATTTTGTTGCATAATACTTTTTTTGACGCAAAAAATGTGGGGGAGTTCCCCACGGTGTTGCATAATACTTTGACCAATTATTATGCATTTGTTAATATATATAAAAAAATCTTTAATGCATTCTATAGTAAGAACATAACTTTAATTTTGCGGCTTATATATACAAAATGCTTAGGGAGTCTTTGTTCATGGATTAGCGCTGTAGTTGCTGAGATTTGTAGTTGCGGAACACACAGAAGCTATTTTTTTAGTTATATATATATCATCAACTGTACTGTTTTTTGAATATTTTGTTTTGTTAGGAAAATTTTGAATATTTTGTAGATCTCTGATGAACCCGAGCATTGGTGGTGATTGAGGCCCAGAGAGAGCCCACGCGACCTTTTTCCAAGTGGCCAAGTTGATACCGGGCTGGATGGGCCGGCCCACCGTCGCCGCTAGTTCCTTTCGTTCGTTCTCCCCTCCCAGGCCCCGGCAGCCTCCTCTCCTCTCCTGGCTTTGTCCCCAGTCCCCACCAGCCGCCATGGACGCCGGCGACGACGAGCCCCCCGTTCTCCTCGACCGCGCCGCCCGCGCCACCCGAGGCAAGAGGTCAGCTTCCCTCCCCGACCCCGATGCTTGTTCTCCCCCGGCAGCTTGCTCCTGATTGAGATCGAAATCGTTCCTCTTTTTCAGGATAACCAAGCTTCTCGAGGACGAGGTCGAGCAGGATGAGGCTTTCTGGAGCCAAGAAGCCCTCAAGGATGTAGGTCGCAGACGGTCCCCACTCGTTCTTTTCCTTCCTTCTCTTGCCAGCACCGGATTGGTGCCGCTGCCGCAGCTACTGGGGGATTAGCTTAGGGTTCTTCTCATTTCTGACTTATGCAGTTTTGCGAGTTCCTCCTACCATGTACATACATACCGTTGTAGCGTGCTGCACTTGTCGTTCCTGATGTGTTGTCATTTCCTCGCAGGAGGAGAACGATGACAACTACGTGGAAGAGCAGGATGCTGGTGACGAATTCGACAGTGATTTTGGTGAAGATGTGAGTTCCCTTCATTCTCACTCTCCTCCTCTCCTCTTGGCCTATTATATTTGTGTTGTGTTCCTAGCTGTCATCAGTGTACACAGCTCTTCCGTTTCTTTCTAGTTTAGCATCTCACTGAGTGTTCGAGCGCCTTATGTATGCCCATCTAACATCTCTGTATCTGCATAGGAATCTGAACCTGACGATGAGCCGGAAAAGGAAGAACGTGAGAGGTACACATGTTCCTTGCTGATAACCATGTTGGTAGATTTCATCATGTGAACCTGTTACGAATTCCCCTCCCATGTCCCAACCCCACTGCCAAGCAGACTACCTATCAAGAAACGGCTAATGTTTCCTGGCAAGACGCTGAGGAAGACCAATGTCAAGAAGAAGGTGACCCCAAAACTAGAATATGACGCAAAAGCTGACAAGTCGGCGGATAAGCCGAGTTCGTCCACACAAGCAGATGTTCCTGATGAACTGGAGGCTGAGAAGACCATCCGGAAATCAACTAGAACATCGGTCATCGTGAGACAAGCCGAAAGAGAAGCGATACGTGCTGAAAAAGAAGCAACGGCCAAGGTATGTACCTGTTTGCAAGCTCTCCACCGCTGGTATCAAATGTTGTAATTCCATTGAGCATTTGAGATACTTGTGTGGGACAAAATCTTGTGCTACTTGGATTAGTTTGTTGCTGTGGCATTCTTTGTAATTTGTGTTGGCTTATTTTTTACTCTCTGCTGTACCTTGCCAGCCAATTAAGAGGAAAAAGGAGGGAGAAGAAAAGCGGATGACGCAAGAGGAGATGCTTTTGGAAGCGGCTGAAACAGGTTTAGACTATGTTTCCCTTTTACCTTATCCAGAAATACATAGATGGAGTTTGCCAGCATCGGTTGTGTTGTGCCTTTTACATTTTATTCGTTTATTGTCTATGTTTCCAGAGATCATGAACATGAGAAATCTAGAACGTGTACTGGCAAGAGAGGAGGAAGTGAAGAAAAAAGCTGTTGTTCATAAGGACACTTATGAGGGTCCTACGGTTCGTTTTTTCTCAAAAGATGGTAATTTCTTTACCGGATTATCATCACTCACTTGTTTGCAATATGAATTCTGAATTTAGAAAATTAGGAGTTCCTTACTTGATTATCAGTATTGTGCTCAATTAGGGGAATCACGTTTGGAATTCATAAACGGGGCAACATTTGGGTCTGAACTTTGTACAACATCACCCCCTTGTAAGTGCCACAGTTTCGTCAGTACTATATTATTTTTTCTTTGTTGCTAGCAGTTCCTTTAAAATGTGCGTGTTCTTAGCAGTTTTAATTCAAATTTCTGTACAAGCCTTGGTCTTTCCGTAATACTTCTGTTTATCACAGATCCAGAGAAACCTGTTTGTGTGGTGACAGGACTTCTAGCCAAGTATGTTTTTGTGACCCCTGTTTATGGTATCCCTTCTTTGATCCTTGAATTCCACACGAGTCCCCCCCTACTTTATTGTCTATATATGTATATTTCATTTCAGTACAAGTAATAAATTAGAGAGACATGCATCCTTCAATGTTTTGTAGCTGCATTATCTTTGAGTATGGTTTTATATGTTCTGGATCACTCAGATCCTACCACTACCAGTGCGTGTATGATCTGAAAACCTTGAGACATTTGTATTAGATATTTTCCCACTAACCATGCAAACAAGTTCAAGTGAGCTACCTGGCCGTAGTAGGGTGCTCTTCATTTAGAATTTTGAAATGCTATGGCAGAAGTAAACTTGAAAGCAGGACTGCATATGCCTGCATAACCAATTTAAGTAGTATAAGCAGTTTACACTAGACTCTTGAGGGGCGTTTATGCTTATGTGAGGCTTACTTCCTGTAGATACCGTGATCCGAAGACAGGGCTGCCTTATGCAACTATGGAAGCATTTAAAAAAATCCGGGAGAGGTACAGTTTCTTTCTTCTCTTAGATTCCTACTTTGCTCTGGCAGCTAGTCGTAAACCACTTGCCTGCTATGTTTCTTAAGCAAAATACTGCTTACTATCTGAATGCGCAATCGAAACATGCTAACATCTCTTCAACTGATCCATGAATTCAGTTTCCTGAAAGAGGAGGCTGATAGAAAGAGGCCGAACATGTCGAATATGGGAGAGCTTTTCGAATCAATAACTGGTGAACATTTGATGCCTAAGAAGAGAAGGGTTGAAATAAGGTCTCCGAACATATCAGGAGGCTCGAGGCACGGAGGACGCTTCTGGCGAATACCTGCTCTTGATATGGTGGACGAGGACTAACAAGACACAGCCTGTTCGGCAGCTCGTATCTGGCTTATAAGCCTTGGCTTATCAGCCAACGAACAATATTTTTCTTTCACACTAAACCAGCCAGTAGTACTTTCAGCCATGGCTTATAAGCTAATTTAGCCGAAACGAACAAGCTGACAGATGGTGACTTCAGATGAGCCTGATAGAAAGATGCCCATGAATTTTGCTGTCCTATTGACTTGAGGTTGTATTTGGCTCACTACAGTACTACTTGCATTTGAATTGTTTTTATGTGACGTTTCTAGAGTGTATGGTTGATTGGTGGTCGCTGAATGATGCCGCAGCCGTCTGTTGCTACACTCTTTGACTTCTAGCTTGCAGTGGTCGCTGAATGATGTATTCGTACAATTTGTTTCATCATCCTATTATTTCACCATCCAAATCCGATGTCAACCTGTTTTTATAAATCGATTCTTCTTCTCGTGCTAAGTTTTTTTTCCCAATCATACATTACCATTTTTAATAGGAAATCTAGCTATCCAAGGTTAAGAGTTGAAACTTAGTAAACATTCTGCGGCGTGGCTGGGATAAGCACCTGCGTGTGCTTGGAACCTTCTCAATGCCAATTGTACAAATGCTTGTCTCTAGCTAATAAATCGCTCTCTTCACTCAGAAAAAAAAACTGGTATATAAGTTGGCTGCAAGGTTAGCTATCGCCATTCGTTGGACAGGGAAAATGCAACATTGGAGCCCACTAAAATTTTGGGGCCCTGCATATATACGAGGCAGCATATCATCCGCTCTACCAAAAGAATGGTACTTCACTGAGGCAATAATTAGTGTTGTATCAAAATTCAAAAGAATGTGCTTCAAAAAAAAAAAATCAAAAGAATGAAAATGACATTCACTAACGCTCTGTCGACACGTATGATCAGGCAACAGATGATCGACGAAAAAAAAACAAGAGCTAACTAGCAAAGAAACAAGAGGTAGACTCCTGGGAGGAGAGCTATTAGTATTAGCTACTGCTTCCTCCATCCAGATATTTAAGGTATCAAAGGCTTCAAGTTTGTCGTTTCATGAAGTTAGTTAAATTACTGCTCCTTCCATTTCAAATGATAAGTCATTTCAATTTTTTTTAGAATCAAAACATCTCAAGTCTGATAAAATTTATAGAAAAAATTACAAAAATTTATAACATCAAATAGTATATTACGGAAATATAATTAATGAAAATTTTAACGACACTTAGGTGCCTTTGGTTTGGCTTGTGAAAAATTCACGGCCTCTCCTTTCAGTGGCGGCTTCGGGTGGAACAAGTTCGCAAATATTACCCGTACTGCCACTGTTGTTCGCCTGCATATGTTGTTCACCGGTCGCCGGAGTTCCGGCCGCGGTTCCTTTCCCCTGCCTCGCGTCCGGCTTTGGTCCGCGCTGCCGGCTAGGGTTGCAGGGCCGGCGGTTGGGATGGCCGCACTGGTGGCCGGGAAGGGCTCGCCGGCGGCCACCGGACCCAGGCGCAGCTCCCCTCCTCCCTTCCCTGGCCGCTCCTGCTCGAATCCGGCGCCACTCCTTCCCGTCCCTACCCTGCCCCGCGGAGGTGCGGAGGCGCAGATCTGCTCCAGGCGACCGCCTGTGGAGGTCCGCCCCCGCCCGCTGTGCAGGCCCCGCCGGCGCCGCTCCGGCCGGACGTGCTGCTTCCCCGGATGTGCAGCAAGGCCGGTGCCCGGAGGCAGAGGACGGCGCAGGCTCTGTTCTTTTCAGAGGAGAAGCAGAGGCAGAGGTTCTGTTCTTTCCCAAATTTCTCTCAATTTTGCATGTGAAAATCTTAATCGACCTTAATCAATTTTGTTCTTCGTATATAACTCTATCAGTTTGTTTCAAGGGGCAGAGATCGAATTCTCAACGGTTTGGGAGATCTAGAATTTCAAAGTCTGGTAAACTTGATGCACAATTGGGATGCAGGTCCAAGTTCAAAGCTTAATTTCTATGCAAAACTTACAAAAATTAATTTTCCTTTTCTAAAATTGCTATTTATAGTGAATCAATGAATAACATAGTATTTTATAACCAATTTGTATATAAACAAAGTCTAAAGCAGACCGAGGTATTATAGACCTTTTACACAGCTTACAGCCTACAGCTCATAGCAGCATGTCGACAACTATTTTAGCCAAACGATTTTCAGCTTTTCTCAGAGCTGACATCCCACATCAGTTTTTCCACAACTTACAACCACAGCTCAACCAAACAAATCCTTAGTTGTTATCATAAATATTATTATTTTATTATATAAATTTGATCAAACTTGAAATGATTTAGAATGACTTATAATTTGGGATGGAGGGAGCAGTAGCCAAGAATTATTAACCATAGGTATATATATTACAAAGGCAGCATATCATTCTTCTCTGACAAAAGGATGATATTGACGTTTACTAAGGTAATAATTGATGTTACTATTAAGTTTTCCAAAGCGCCAGTGTTCTCTCTTGACTTTGTATACTCGTTGTCATCCATCCACCCATATCATTTCGCAAATGGATAAGAAGGTATCATCATATCGACCGATCCCTATCGTTTCACAAATATAGACAAAAATGTATCATCATATATAACGACCGATCAGTATAATGCATGTACCATATATGCGCATGCATGCTTGTACCTGGAACTTCGTCGTATCAGTGACGATGAAAAAGCAGCAATCAAACGACATTGCGATTAATTGGACCGATGGAGAAAGTTGAAGCAGCCGGACCAATACCTCTATCTAAAAAATAAGTGTTAATCTAGCCTTTTATACTTATTCCAAAATAATTGTCGTTCTCATTTTTCAAAACATTTTTTTCTTCTCTCCTTCTCATTTCCTGTGAACTACACCTTTTACAATTTTTTCTTAATCTCCGTGCCTAGAGCTAAAACGTCACTTATTAGGGGACCAAGAGAGTACTCCCTCTGCTGTCGGTTTCCGCACCGCAAGTTTGACTCGATTTATAGAAAATGTGTGCAATATTTATATCTCCAAATAAATTTATTAAAAAACTAGATTTAAATATCTTTCCAATGATACTAATTATGTACCATAAATATTAGTACTTTTAATATATATTTTATCAAAATTGTTTCTTGAAAAGCGAAAGTGATAGATATTTTGGTACGAAGAGAGTGTAAGTTCATATTGTTGTATAGAACGTGCGTCTTTGCACAAATTGAAATGACGGCTGTAATTCAGTGAGTTAGGTCTTGTTCGCTTCTCTTATAATCTATTTTTTTCAGTTTGTTTTTTCAGACAGAACAGTATTTTTCTCTTACAACAAATCAGCGGAAACAGTATTTTTTTTTTTTTTTTTATGAAGCGAACGGGGCCTTACTCATCAACCACATCGGGGCATGCTGTTTGCTAGCTGCTGGCGCTTAGAATCTAATCGCATCGCGCTTGCACGCTGGTGCTTCGGATAAAAAAAAAGTGGTGGTCTTTTTTTCTCTCTCTTTCTAATTAATCACACTGTAAACGACCACACTCATTCTTATCCTCTGTGAACGCACATAAACACACTTTACACCTACGGGCATATTCAAAGGGCCGAATTAGTAGATCTCGAGATTGACTAACACTAGTACGGAAATGGTTTTTGCTGACACCTGAGTTTTTTTCACAGGCGATTCACAAAGAGTAGACGCTAATACAAACATATACGTGGGGTCCATAAAGAGTAGACGCTAGTACAAACATATCCGTGGGCCCATGACTATGAACCGCCAATGTAGATATACCTATATAGCAAAATCATTAAGTCACCGGCTAGTGAAAATATAGCATTTACACCTGCAGTACCCTTATTTGAGGCCATGGCTAAGATGGTCAAAGAGCATGTTTGCTGGTTGGTTTCTAAACTGATAAGTTCCACTGGTGCTGGTTTATTATAAGAGAAAAATATTATTAGTTGATTGATAAACCCTGACTAAAACCAACGAGTCAACATGCTGAAAGAGGCCTTGGCAAGTGTGAACCATTCGGTTGAGAGTGTGGATAGGCGTATATCAATATTGACCGATAGGATTGACCAGTTAGAGGCCAACCGTCCACCGAACAAAGATAAGAACAAGGGTTATATATAACAAAGACAAGGAGGACGACGAGATCCCAGATGACGATTCCTTCATAAGTCATCGTGTATAGAGACGACGACGAGGTTGATGAAAGGGCAACACGTGCACTAGTACACAACATTTTCAGAGATTTTTTTTTCCAGAGGCGAGAAGGTCACCGTTAATTGCTATCTATAGAGTCGATCAGAATGCCCGCCTCCAAAAATCTATTAATGGAGGCGTGTGTCTTAAAGTGTCTACCTTCGTTAATGGTTTTTGGGCCTGTTCGGCTGTTCTTGTCTTAGCTTATTTCAGCTTGTTTCAGCTTATTCTCTCTCACAAAACACTATTGAATCATCCGAAACCATCCGGTACACGGTGCTCCCTACCAGCCGAACACCCTGAAAAAACCAAAAAAAATTATGTTCTTTTTTCAAGGGTCAAACCCGCGACCTATCACTCAACACTAACACCTCCTTACTAGTACACTACTCAATCACTTGTGAGATTATATCTTTTCTACAAATACTCATAATCTTGTATTGAATATTTTGACTACTAAATGAACTCAAAAGAAAAAGTTTCAACTAAAAAGTTTTAAATCTTGTGAAACACTACAATATAAGATGTGTCTGCATCTGAGATTGTTTAAAAAATTCAAAAAATTGAATCTCAAAATATGTGAATTTAAAATAAATATTGGAGACACTAAACAAGTTCAAATAAAAAACTTATCCAAAGCAAATAGGTAAATCAGGTTAGCCACTACAACTTTGGTATTAACTATGTGAACGTTCAAGGTCGCTTAAAAATTTTAAAATTTATGAACTTAGAAAGTATATTTAGGACTAAATGATCCCAAATCAAAATATTTTAAACTACAAAGTTGTAGATTGCATTGAGAACTACAACTTTGGTATAGACCACTCAATATTTGAGGTTGTTTGAAAATTTTTAATTTCAAAAATCCATGAACTTAAACAGTTTTAAATAAAAATTTGTCAACTACAAAGTAGTAGATCGAGTAGAGAGGTACAATTTTGATATAAAATTTGTCTTCATTCGAGCTTATATGGAAAAGTTATGAAATAAATTTGGATACAACGAAATAGTGATTTCCAGAGACCTATCACTAAAAATCGATTTACAGAGACGGACGTCACGTCCAAGACGTCCGTCTCTGTTAATCGATGATTTTTAGAGGCAGTCGCTTTAGGATGGTCGCATCTGTAAATGATTTTTTGGACGTGGACGTTTTTGTGGAGGCCGCCCGGCCATTTACGAAGGCGGCCCCTAAATATGCCCTCTTCCGTTAATCAAGGAGCCTGTCTCCTAAAATCATTTTTGTCGTAGTGGCGAGTAGACCCTGCATCGACATCTTCAACACAATCGTACATATGTTGATAGGTAATAACCATAACAATCAATGCAATAATACTAACGCTCGTGGTATCCATACTCTAAAATTAAATTCACCGTCCCACCTTTCCGTGGTAAATACAATGCTGAGGAATATCTTAATTGGAAGATGACTGTAGAACAAAAAATTGCTTGCCACCAAGTTTCTAACCATCATAAAGTTAGATAAGCTGCCAGTGAGTTTAAATATTTCACAATAATCTGGTGGCAAGAGCTAGGTAATTTGCATCTACAACCTAAGTCATGGGAAAGAATAAAAGAGACAATCTGTGATCATTTTATTCCACCTTCCTACAAACGATTTATGTAAGAAATTGCAGTGATTAGACCAGCGAAATTTGCCTGTCCAGGAATATTATGTAGAACACCAAAAGGGCTGATACGCAGTGGGGTAGTAGAAGATACAGAGAATCAAGTTTTTTTTTTGCTTCTATGGCGGATTTAGGCACGAATTTAGGACATCATTGATTATAAAGATTTACTACTATCAATCGTTTGTTTCAGCTTGGTGTACTTGCAAAAAAAAAGAATTATAGGAATGCCAACAATGGAGTAGGAGCAGTTTCAACAACTCCTTCACGCCCAAGACGACAATAATGGGAATGAAGTCACCCCCTTCTTCGAGTGTTCGTCCACCACCACCACTGAGCATGCATTCTTTAGCTCCCACACCGTCGAGCTCATGCACTATGAAATATGGTAAAACTCGTACGCCATAACCAACCAAGAGTGCACTATGAATTTGGGACAAGTACGTTTCAGAATAGTCCTCGGCCAATATGGTCTACCCGCTGGGCAGCCCACCCCTGAGTGCTTATACGATGAACAATTTGATGCATGGTGTAAGGTTGCCACTACCACAAAAACAATTTTTGAAGACCACCTCTCTGATTAATAGAGACGGGCACATTTAGAGACCGCCTCTGTAAATGGCCATGTGGTCTCCAGGCTAATTCCTATATCTGAAAATCATTTATAGAGGCGGACATCCTCAAGTGACCGCCTCTGTTAATCATCAATTAACAAAGGTGGTCGCCAAATGCTTGTCTCTGCAAATCAATTTTCAGAGACGGCCATCTTAAGGTGTCTATCTCTAAAAATCTCTATTACCAGCGTCAATTTTCTGAGGTAAACGTCTTAAGATGTGCGTCTCTAAAATAGTTTTATCCAAAAATAATTCATAACTTTTTCATTTGAACTCGGATGAAGCCAAGTTTTGTAACAAAATTGTAACCCTTGACACGATCTACAATTTTGTAGTTGAGAAGTTTTTGATTGGAACTGTTTGGAGTCCCAAAGTATTATTTTAAGTTCATAAATTTTAAAATTTAAAATTTTTAAACAACCTCATATGTTGATATGGTCTAGACCAAAGTTCGAGTTTTCAATATAATCTACAACTTTGTAGACAATTTTTTTTATTTAAAGTCGTTTAGAGTCCCAAATATGTCTTTTAAATTCATAGATTTTAAAGTTCAAAATTTAGAATTTCTAAACGATCTTGAATGTTCACACAATTAATACTCCATCTATTTCAACTTATAAGATGTTTTTGTTTTTAGATACATTGCTTTTTACTTTGTATCCATCATAGTGCATATCTAAGTGCATTGGAAAAGCTATGTATCTAGAAAAGGCAAAACATCTTACACTTTAGAATGGAGTACCAGCGTTGTAGTGGCTAACTTGATCTACATGTTTGCAGCCTGTTCGTTTCGGCTTATTTGCTCGTATCTGGCTTATAATCCACGGCTTGAACAATGTTTTTCTCTCACACCAAACCAGCCAGCAGTACTTTCAGCCATGGCTTATAAGTCAATTCAGCCGAAACGAACAGGCTGTTGATGTTCATAGCGTTTTGATTTAAAGTTTTTTAGTGTCTCAAGTATTTATTTTAAGTTACATATTTTGAGAGTCAAAATTTTTATTTTTTCAAACAATCTCTAATGGAGACAAATCCTGTACCAAGTTGTAATGCTTGGAAAGATTTCAAACTTTCTACTTGAATCTTTTTTCATTTAAGTTTATTTAGTCGCCAAAATATTTAATATAAGATTACAAACTGTTAATATAAAAAATATAGCATCCTATATATATAGTCATAAATGAGTGTGTGGTGTAGTGCTAGCGATGTGTTTTGGCTAAGTAGTAGGTGTTAAATGACATTAACAGAGGCGGGACATCTGTTAATCAATTTACAGAGGTGGACCGCCTCTGGAAGTGGCCGATTAACCTTGACCAATTACCTGAGGCGGACGCACTGTTCACCTCTATTAATAGAAAATGCCAGTATCCGGAAATGCTTCCTTTAGTAATGTGCAATGCATGTTTTTATTATTTAGTATACGTGCTTAACAACAAGTCCAAACCCACAAGTATGATGCAATTACCATAGGTACTGCATAGTCAAGTCCTTGATCTATTGCGTACATAAAGGGCTCTATAGACTAATGCATTAATCTTGTGGAACTATAGGGACAAGGAGGAGTTTCTTCGTACGATGCACTGTTAGCCCAAATGATTCAGTCATATCTATGCCTTTCTTCATTAATTCCACAGGTAGCTCCCAATTGAAGTGGTAGACAAGGTTTGTGAGCATGACTTCGATAGTGGAACTTGCAAAGTTTATACCAGGGCATATCCTTCGCCCTGCTCCAAATGGTAAGTATTGGAAATCGTTTCCCTTATTGTCCATAGCTTTGGCGCTAGCGCCTTCCATGAACCGCTCAGGCATGAACTCCTCTGCTTTCTCCCAATAGCTAGGATCCCTTGCAAGAGCCCAGCTATTGATAATGGCACGTGTTCCTGATGGTATCGTATATCCTTCTATGTTGCAGTCAGCCAAGGAGAGGTGGGGCACAAGGAGCGGTGCTGGCATATGGAGTCGGAGTGTCTCTTTGATGACTGCCTTTAGGTAGGCTAAACTGTTAAGCTCGTCTTCGGTAACCATCTCTTTTCCCTTTGTTATAGTGCTTCTCACCTCGGTTTGTAGCTTGTTCATGAGGCAGGGTTTTTGCATTAGCTGAGCCATCGCATATTCCAGCACTATGTATGCCGTATCTATGCCAGCTTGAAACATGATCTACATACATATGGATACACATATATAAGAATCACCATATATATATATAATTATATAGTAGTTGTGGGTGAGGCCACATCCATATTTACCACCAGCTGTGCCTTGATATGATCTCTCGTGAGGTTGTACTCTTGTTGAAGAGACAACAAGACATCGATGAAGTCACTTTCCTCCCCGAAACGTTCTGACGCTGGCTTGCTTGCATGGTTATCGATGAGCGTATTGAGCAAGTCATCCCACATCTTGTTTACCTTATGAGCCTTTGCACATACCATCCTCTTGATGATGTCCAGCTTCGCCAGCACCGGGAAGTAGTCCTCTAGGTTGAACCCCCCTAGGAGGGACGAGTTCGCCTCCACGAGCTCCTGGAAAAGTTTATTATGGCCTTTCTCCCTGAAGAACTTGCCAGATACGGCTTGACACATGACATCGTTGGCGAAGGATTTGAACAGTCCGCTTAGGTCGATAGCAGTGCCTGCAGTGGCTGCCTCGCGAATCTTAGCAACCACCAGCCTCACCTGTTGTTGTGAATTATTTTCAGGCAATCATCTTCGTCCATGGAACAATATATTAGTGATTGTTGAAATTGACGCAAGGTTATTACCTCATGCTCGCGTGCGTAGCAGTAGGACCGGACCTTCTTGTTGGTGAGGAGGTGCGTGGTGACGATCTTCTTGACCTGGCGCCAGTGCTCGCCGTAGGGCGAGAAGGCGACGTCCGCGGAGCCGTAGAAGAGGATGTCGGTGACGGGGGAGGTAGCTCGGGATGCGAAGATGTGGTCCTGTGTGCGCAGCACGGCCTGCGCGGCGCTCGGCGAGGAGACGATGAGCGTGGGGACGGCGCCGAGGTGGAGGAGCATGAGGCCGTTGCGGCCATGCTTGGCGGAGAGGTCACGGAGGGAGACGTGCGGGAGGCGGCGGACGAGGTGCAGGTGGCCGATGACGGGGAGCCTGCGGGGAGGCGAAGGCAGCTTGCTCAGCAGCTCTTCTCTGGCTCTTGCGGTGGCCGTCGACGGCGTGGTTCCAATGCAGCGGCGCACCAGGAGGAGGACGAGGAGAGGACACACGAGCAGGACAGAGACCACTAGGGCCACTTGTGGAGGAGACTTGGTCCGCTGCT
Source organism: Miscanthus lutarioriparius (assembly GCA_904845875.1). NCBI lineage: Eukaryota > Viridiplantae > Streptophyta > Magnoliopsida > Poales > Poaceae > Miscanthus > Miscanthus lutarioriparius. The sequence goes on from CAJGYO010000013.1 coordinate 66,200,294, forward strand.
GCAGCAGCTCATGGTGGCCATGCGCGTGAGCCATCACAGTCCACAGCAGCGTAGTCCCCTGGCTGGATAGCTGCTTGCTTTATCAAACGGTTGTTCAGTTTACTGAACCGAATGATGATATAGCTGGGCTTCTTTGCCCAGGTGGCTGTTTATATAGCCAAGAAACCTGGTGATCGCACAAAAAATTAGGCATCTTTTTTGTCCATAGTTTATATTAATTTGTTTATATAATATAAACTTTAAGACCTGTCCGGTCTTCAACATCACACTTTAACTAATTTTGCTTATAATATGTAATTTCTAGTAACAAAAGTTTAATTAGAATTTATTTTAAAATACAAATACAATGTAACCATGCAAGCTTAAAGTTTATATCCTGTCAAAATTAATGAGACAACGTGTACATATTTTCATTTACCATGCATGCTTAACGAGGAATCAAGATCAATTGCAAGTATGGTAAAAATGGCAATTTGCTCGTTTGTGGTTTTATAACAATCTCTGACTGCCGAAATCTATTCCTCGCTCACTTAGGTCATTGCCACTAAGCTCGTCAACGGTGATGCCAAAACCGGTCGCTACCTCAGACTCATGGATCACTAACGGGTCTAAATCCGGCATCACTCGACGAATAGGAGCCGACAGGGTAATCAGTAATAATGGGGCTTACCTGTCACTGTCGGGTCTTGCCTCAACCTAGCAGTGATTTGACGAGGGTATCTGCTAGGTGAAGCCAGTATATAAGATAGTGAATATATTGTACTCACTGCCAGTTTAGTAGCTTCAATCTGGCCATCATCATCCCATTGTTTGTTGATATATTTTTATTATTACATTTAAATAGAGTTTAGTGTCTAATATTTTTACATTTGATATTATTAATGTATCACATTGATATATATCACTGCCATCAAGATTATACTATGATTACATAGCGTGATCCAATTAGACCATCACAACTAGAGAATCAACCAAACTATCACAAAATCAAATGGGTTGCTAGGTAATAACAACCTCAAAGTACCAGTATCACATGGGTTCATAAAAAGTAGTAGACCTTATGAACAATTGTATTCTATGCTACACTAACTAAAATCGAGAAACTAAAGGAACCAACTAAGCCATCATATTTATTACTAGAGAATCAAAAGAAATCTAACAAAACAAACTAGCTACAAATTCAATAGGTCAATAGCTACTAACTTTAAATTATCGGTAGGGATGAAAGTGAGAATGGAAGATTCCATTTACCGGCGTTCGTTTCCGTAATAATGATATCGTTTATGGCCGTTTTCGACCATTACCGTATTTCAAGTTTTGATTTTTAATTTCTTTTAGTACCATATTTATGTCGTTAGTAAATAGTTCAAATGAAAATATGGTTAGTTTTCAGTACCGTATTTATGTCGGTAGTAAATCGGTTCCGCATAGGAAATATCGTAAATTATCTCAGTTGGTGATCAAACTATATACTTTTTCAAAGTTTTCTTTTCAATTTGTGGTTTTATTAATTATGTTTTAAATAGGCAAACGTTACTATCAAGTTTAACGTTACTACTAGTACTAGCTATCATATCGACCCATCGTTTCGCAAATGGGAACAAAAAAAAGTACCATCGACCAGTGAATATGATGCATGTACCATATAGATGCGCACCATGATACATATGGAACACCTGCAATTCAGTGACGAAGAGGACGACGACGACGGCAGAGCAGCAACCGGACAGATGACATTGGCCGGCTGTACGTAATTCAGTGAGTTTCTTAATCACATCGTGCATGCATAGGGCATGTTAATTTGCTGGTGCTTCGAATCTATTCGAATTTGCTGGTGCTTTGAATCTAACCCCGTCGCCCATGCATAGATAGATCATGTTTGCTGGTGCTTCGCATCTAATCGCATCGCGCATGCATGTTTACTGGTGCTTTTTGGATAAATTTAAAAAGCAAAATTATGGTATTCTTTTTTAAAATCACAGTATAGACATAGATACTCACATACATATGCATATGTTCATCTCTATTATTTATGAACGCACCCATACATATCGTATCTTGTTAGGAGTACATTCGAAGGACCGCCTAGCATCTCCAAGAGTACCCAGTAAACTCTTGCAAGATTTCTAGCAAAATTGGAAAAAACACATCTCCAACAATTCCCAATCACACCCCCAATCTTTTGGCATTTGAGAAAACCACCCTACACGCGTAAAGATCCGCGCTCTCCCCATCGCGCGTATCCCTCCGGGTCGCGCCGATCTTCGCCCTCACGCAGCAAACATGAGAGTTCCGTGGCTTTTTCCTGTACGAGGCCAAGCACGCCGGCGGGGCGGACACCAGCACGGCCGCCGCGGACATCAGCCCGCCGGAGCTCCCCATGCGCGTGCGCCTGATCCTCACGTGGAGCTCCACCACAAGAAAGTAAGGCAGGGCGCACAAGTCAAACCGCAATACCGGGGACCGTACCCTGTACACATGCAGAAACAGTACTCTGCAACCTCCCTGGCACAACAGAACCCAAGCAGTGTTGTAGGCGCCGACATTTTCCCCTACAGTGTTGTGGGCGTCATTAACTCCCATACGGTAAGGCTCCTCCCTCATGCCTCTGGGCATCAACAATGTTGTGGGCGCCGGTATTTACCGTACCGGACGAACATGGTAAAACCCCTTGCGTGCCTCCAGGAACCAACAGTGTGGTAGGCGCCGACGTCTGCCATACCCGAAGAAGACAACACAACTTCCCACGTGCCTCTGACATTCAACAGTATTGTGGGCGCCTACCATCGTCCTATACCCGCCGGCGTGGGCAACAAGGCTTAGAAGCATACGTATTCTTCCCCTCTCACTTGTAAGGCCATTCCCTTTATCTATAAAAGGGGATGCGCTCTCTCCCAAAATTTAGATTCATCAGATCGATTAAGTTCACTAGTACACAACCACAAAACCGCCGGGTTCGATCCACAAGCACACGCTTGAACACTTAGCTCACAGCGGAGCTCCCGTCACTCTCGGCCCTTCCGACCAGAGTCCGACCGGACCTCTTGTACCCCCGATCTTTCTCCTTCTCGTTTGTAACCCCACTGCAAACTTCAAGCACTTGGGTTCAGGAATAAAGTCACCGACCGACTCAAACTAGACGTAGGGCACGTTGTCTGAACTAGTATAAACCATGTGTCATTGAGTGCTAGGCCACCTCCGATCACAACGTACGGCAAAACTACAAATATTTACTTGTTGGTCACTTTCTGCACCGACAGTTGGCACCGTCCATGGGGAAGACGCTGTACGTTCAACACTTTTTGGTCATCGGATGGCCCACTTTTCCACCACCTTCGTCATGGCAGGCTCAGGCGATACGACTCGCTTCGACCCCCAGGAGCGTGCGGTCTACCAGAACCTCCGGGCATTGGTAGAAGCCGCCGCCGTCCAACAGGCAGAAAGGTCCACATTGCGGCTCCGACACGCGCCCTCTCTCCCCACTAGGGGAGTGGGGACGCACCAGAAGGATCGCTCCATCCGCTCACCGCTACAGCCACCAAGGGCAGCTCGGGAGGCAGCGGCTGCGCCGCGGTCCGACCTGGCGCCTGCTCTACACCGACCGCCGGTGTGCGAACGGCCCGGTCCGCACCGAGATGCTCACAGCGTCATCAGCAACCGGCATCAGGCCCGGCATGATGATGACGTCCACCAGGCGGCGATCAGGGCAGGCGATACGGATCTCGGCTGAACCATCGAGGGGAGCGGTGAAACGCACCCCAGGCATGGTCGCCGGCCAGACGACCAGAGTCCTAGCCCTATGGGCTCGGGACCACGGGCCTTTGGCTGACGTATCCGGAGAGCGCCATTCCCACAACGCTTCCGACCACCCACCAACATCGCCAAGTACATCGGGGAGACAAACCCCAGTATTTGGCTCGAAGATTTTCGGCTCACCTACTGAGCCGGAGGGGTGGATGATGACCTGTTCATCATTCAATATCTCTCCATTTGCGTGGGGGAACATGTTCGGACATGGCTCGAATTCCTCCCGCATGACAGCATCCGCGACTAGGCGGACCTCAAGAGGGTCTTCGTCGGAAAATTCCACGGGATGTACGTCTGCCCTGGTAACTCCTGGGACATCAAGAGCTGCTAGCAGGAGCCCAGCGAGTCCCTGTGGGATTACATCCGCAGGTTCTCCCAACGATGCAACTCCCTCTCTAATGTCGTCGACGCGGACGTCATCAGCGCATTCCTCTCTGGGACAACCTGCAAGTCCTTGATCCACAAGCTTGGCTGCCTGAAGCCCCGTACCACCCGCGACCTGCTCGACGTCGCCACTAACCACGCCTCCGGCGAGGAGGCAGTCGGAGCTGTCTTCAACGGAGGCCGGGACAAAGGCAAGGCCAAACGCACGGAGCAAGACGAGGGCCCCTCCATGCAGAGGGGCAAGAAGAACAAAAAGGACTAGCGCCGACCGGACAACACCGCATTGGTTGCCGCAACCGACCGCATGGGCAAGCATCCCCAATAGGGCCTGCCTGGCCACTTCAACAAACTCATGGATATCCCGTGCACCAACCACGCCTGCCCCGTCAAACACCTCTACAAGGACTGCGAGCTCCTCAAACGTTTCCTCCGATATGCTGGCGGGCCAAAAGAAGGAGACGGCAAAGAGGCAGCAACCAAGAAAGGAGGCACAATGGGCAAGGATGGAGATAGCTTCCCCAACCCTGAGGAATATATCATGATCTTTGGTGGATCTGACGCCATCTGGACCAAACGCCAGCACAAGGTGCGCTATAGGGAGGCATGCGCCGCCGAGATGACCGTCCCCTTCTTCCTCAGCTGGTCAGAATCTCCGATCACCTTCGATCAGAGGGACCATCCCTCCCACATCATGAGACCAGGATGCTACCCGCTCATCGTCGACCCCATCGTCTGCAAGAAGCGCCTCACCAAGGTGCGGATGGACAGAGGCAGCGGCCTCAACATCCTCTACGTCGACACCCTCGACACCATGCGCATCCCTCGGTCAGAACTCTACCTAGCGGGTTCTCCCTTCCATGGGGTAATCCCGAGAGCGTAGGCATACCCACTCGGGCAGATCGATCTGCCCATCATGTTTGGCAACCGAGACAACTTCCGCTTGGAGGTCCTCACCTTCGAAGTGGTGGACTTTCTAGGGTCCTACCACGCTATCTCGGGGCGGCCATGCTACGCCAAATTCATGGCGATCCCCAACTACACCTACCTCAAGCTAAAGATGCCAGGACCAAATGGCATCATCACCGTGAGCAGCGCCTTCTCGCACGCCTTCATGTGCGACCGCGAGCATTTTGAGCTGGCCACCGCGGTCATCAACTCGTCCGAGCTCCCGCGGCTCGGGGAGTCGTTGACACCGATAGTCCCAGACTACAACAAACCAACCTCCTCGATGGCCTTCCGCCCTCTCGAGGAAACCAAGGCTATGGGAATCGACCCCACCGACCCAACCAAGGCGGTGCGGATTGGGACCCAGCTCCCGGCCAAATAGGAATGCGAGCTCATCGATTTCCTACGTGTCAATCGCTATGTCTTCGCATGGCAGCCTTCTGACATGCCGGGCATACCACGGGAGGTCGCCGAGCACGCACTGCGCCTCATCCCAGGCTCGAAGCCCGCTAAGCAGCGCCTACGTCGCTTCGACGACGAGAGGCGCAGGGCCATAGGCGAAGAGATCACCAAACTCCTAGCAGCCGGATTCATCAGAGAGGTATTCCACTCCGACTGGCTCGCCAATCCTGTTCTTGTTAAAAAGAAGACAAAAAATAGAGAATGTGCGTTGATTATACTGGCCTCAACAAAGTGTGTCCAAAGGATCACTTTCCTTTGCCACGCATAGACCAGATAGTCAACTCTACCTCGGGTTGCCAGATCCTCTCCTTTCTGGATGCCAACTCGGGCTATCACCCGATCACGATGAAAGAGTCCGATCAGCTCACAACCTCGTTCATTACCCCATATGGTTTGTACTGCTACATAACCATGCCCTTCGTCCTGAAGAATACTGGCGCCACCTACCAAAGGTGCATGCAGCAATGCTTCGCCATCCAAATCGAGCCGCTCGCTCAGCCGGATCAAGCCGAGCGGCCGAAACCAACAATCGCCGTCTATATTGATGACATAGTAGTCAAAACGGCTCAAGCTTGCAACCTGATCGCAAACTTGGCCGCAACATTCGCGAACCTCTGAAGGTTCAACATCAAGCTAAATCCCAAAAAAATGTGTTTTCGAGTTTCCAAAGGGGAAGTTGCTAGGATACATTGTGTCCGAGCGCGACATCGAGGCTAACCCTAAAAAAATCATGGCCATCTCCAACATGGGCCCATACACAACGTCAAGGGCACGCAGAGGCTCACCGGCTGTCTTGCTGCCCTGAGCCAATTCATCTCCCGGCTCGGCGAACGTGGGATGCCGCTCTACAAGCTCCTCAAAAAGACGGACACATTCGTCTAGACTAAGGAAGCTCAGCAGGCTCTGGAGAGCCTCAAAGCGTCCCTAATGTCGGCCCTGATCCTCGTCGCGCCCGAACAAGGAGAACCCCTTCTCCTCTACGTCGTGGGCAGTCACCATGTGGCAAGCGCCACCCTGGTCGTCGAAAGGGAGGAGCCGGGACACCACCTTAAGGTCCAGCGACCCGTATATTTCATCGAGGAAGTACTCACCGACCCCAAGGTCTTGTACCTCCAGGTGCAGAAACTCCTATACGCCGTGCTGATGGCCACCCGGAAGCTCCTGCACTACTTCACCGACCACGAAGTCGCGGTCGTCACCTCATACCCGCTCAGGGACAACTTCTGCAACCACGATGCCGCGGGACGGTTCTCCAAGTGGGCATTGGAACTCATGGGCCACGACATCTAGTATATCCCCCGTACCGCCATTAAGTCTCAAGCTCTCACGGATTTTGTTGCCGAATGGACGGAGGTCCAGCTACCGACCCCAGACGTCACCCACGAGTACTGGACAATGTACTTCGACGGGTCCGTCATGGAGCCTGGCTCGGGGGCTGGAGTGGTTCTGATCTCCCCGGATGGGAGTAGGCTCCGCTATGCCATCTGCCTCCACTTTTCAGCCTCAAACAACGCCACGGAGTACGAGGCCCTCATCAACAGACTACGCATCGCCATCGAGCTTGGTGCTACGTGACTCTATGTTCATGGTGACTCAGAGCTGGTCGTTGATCAGGTCATGAAGGAGTCCTCCTGCAAAAGCACCCTCATGGCAGCATACTGCCAAGAGGTGCGCAAGCTCGAGGACAAATTCTAGGGGATTGAGCTGCATCATGTCCCCGAAAGGACAACGACGCCGTCGATTTTCTTGCAAAATTGGCCGCCAGGCGGGATCCATCCCCAAGCGGGGTCTTCATCAACGACGTCCATGAGCCGTTTGCCCGCATCCTGGAAGGTCCAGTCCAGACATGCCCCGACGCCAAGCCGGTGCCTGGGGGCTCTGACCCCAACGCCAAGCCGGTGCTCGGGGGCTCTGATCCTAGTACCTCCGTAATGATGTCACCCGTCAGCATCGCCGTGTTGGCACTCGATCAAACCGACTAGCGAGCACCGCTGCTCGCCTATCTCCTCGAGGAGGTTCTTCCGCCTGAAAGGACAGAAGCCTGACGGATCGCTTGATGCACCAAGACCTTCATCACGCTCAGCGATGAACTCTACAAATGGAGTCCATCAGGGGTACACATGAAGTGCAATCCCACGAACTAGGGGAAGTAGCTCCTCCTCGAGGTCCATGCCGGGATCTACGAACATCACGTGGCCCCAAGGTCGCTGATCGGAAAAGCCTTTCACCAAGGTTTTTACTAGCCCACCGCACTATGAGATGCAGAGGAGGTCATCCGCAGGTGTGAGGGATGCCATTTCTATGCTCGACAAACTCATTTGCCCGCACAGGAGCTTCAAACCATCCCCATCACCTGGCCATTCGTGGTCTGGGGCCTTGACATGGTAGGACCCCTCAAAAAGGGCCCGGGCAGCTTCACTCACCTACTCGTAGCAGTCGACAAGTTCACCAAGTGGATAGAGGCAAAGCTCATCACCAACATCTGCTCGGAAGAGGCGGTCAAATTCTTCCTCGACATCATCTACCGGTTCGACGTTCCTAACTGCATCATCACTGACCACGGGACTAACTTCACCGGGAAGAAGTTCCTAGACTTCAGTGATGGATACAACATCAGAATTGACTGGGCCTCGGTCGGACACCCACGTACTAACGGTCAGGTCGAGCGTGCCAATGGCATGGTCCTCCAAGGACTCAAGTCACGCATCTTCGACCGACTCAACAAGTACGCCGGGCGATGGGTTGTAGAGGTCCCAGCAATCCTCTAGAGCTTGAGAACGACCCCGAACCGATCCACAGGGTTCACACCCTTCTTCCTGGCCTACGGACCTAAAGTAGTACTGCCCTTCGACCTCGACCATGACGCCCCAAGAGTGAAGGCTTTTGACCGCGATCGAGCCATGGAGGCTCAGCAAGACGTAGTCGACCTGCTCGAGGAGGCCCGTGAAACGACCATCATCCGCTCCGCTCGCTATTAGCAAACTCTCCGCAGGTACCATGAAAGGAAGATCAGGGGGAGGATCCTCGAAGTCGGTGATCTCGTACTCCGAAGGACCCAATCAACGAAGGAAAAACACAAACTCTATCCACAATGGGAAGGACCCTATATGGTGACCGAAGTGATCCGACCAGGCACCTACCGACTGGAGGCCAATAACAGCAATGTTCTCACCAACACTTGGAACATTGAACAGCTACGTCATTTTCCCCATAAATTCGGTCTTACCACTTTTTAGTCAAACACTTGCTCCTGTAAAAGCACCCCAGCCCGAACACTTTCAGCCCGGGTCGCTCGGGGGCTCTATAAGGGTACAATACTAAATATTACCTCTCTTTTTTACTATCACACGGTAACAACCTTGTCCCCGAATGAAAGCACATTCCATTCCTTTGATTGCCCTACGTAACTTTGTTCTTACTCCTAACCAAACGCACCCCGCCATGACTTACGGTTATGAGGAGCCAAGCCCCGCGGGCCATGCCCAGGTTCATAAAAAAGCTACAGCCTATGGAACTAACGGGCAGGTGCGAAAAAGAAAGGACAAAAACAAAAGCTATGCTAGGATAAAAACAAGGAATGGATAGTGACTCTATCACAAAAATAGAACTGATGTATTCATTGATACAAAAAACTGTTCACATGGGGACTCATCCACGAACTCAACTATTACATTTTGTAACTACTTCTACTCCAAATACTACTACGCCCGCTCGATGACATCGCCTGACGCCAAAGGAGAGGCCACGGCACACGCCGCCGGACATAACCACCGCCACAGGGGACCCGCCCGGTTCCGCTCCCTCGACTTCGACGAGTGCAACGAGTACCTCAAGGGCGTCACACCCATAGATGCTCAGCAGAAGAGCATGGAGCTTCTGACCTTCTCATGCAGTCGAGGCAGCTCCGGGGCAGGGACGCTGCCACCGAGGTATGGCCACCATGGCTGGAAGAGATCTCATCAAACTTTATGAACTGGCCAACCTGAGCAGCTGTAGGCACGGAACCCTCCACCAGCATGATCCTGGGCAACTTCCCCTCTGACAAGGCTCGCCCGGTGAAGATCCACTAGAAAGAATCCGCGCACGGCTCCATTCCAAAAAAAGCCTCATAGACGAATCCAGCGCGCCACCTCCTTCGGCGGAAGCTGCCCCTTCTCAGGCAAAGACGGCTAGCACCGCCCCGGGTAGCCTCCAGCTCGACATCATGCTCCGGATTCATGACAGGATCTCCCCCTCGCTTACCCTCTCTCTCACTTAGGAACCACCATGGCATATAGGCACTCTCGGTGAGGAAGAAGAAGGAGGAGAGACAACTGTTGGAGAACAGGCAAAGGACTGCGACGAAAAGCCCTCTCCCTCCCCCTATTTAAGGAGGAAACGCGACAGCTAAAGTGGGGCAAAAGATTAGAGCAAAAAACTCTCTCCCTTTCCCCATTCAATGCGGATGGAAAACGATGGGAAGCACCTTGACTGATGGGACGCACAATGACCGACGGAACAACGCCTGGTCAGACAAAACACCGCCTGGTAAGACGGGATGTGGCCTGGGTATGGCCCACCACTACCGCACGCCGGGCGCGAAAACCAAAGCTTCACCACGCACAGGCGGCTCTCCGCTTCCCTAGGCGGGACATGGAAAAACCCAAAACATGGGATCTTCGCCAGGAGAGACCATCGGGTTTCCTAAAGTCGATTGAATGGCTCAGGGAAAATACTGAGAGACAGGTAAGGAGCAAAGGGATGCCCCATGTAGGCCATGCCGACTCTGTCATGAACGACGAGCACGGGTCCTGGTCGGACATTTCTGACTGGAGCTCTTCAAACCCCGTCACTTGAGTCATCAAGGTAACACTACCGACCCCCACTATTTCTATATAATCATTTCATACATCCATACACGCATTCATTCCATAACGCCCGTGCCCCCCGGATGATTCGGGCCCTGAACCGCCCGGGGGCTTGGGAACTAAGCATCACACATGCAGCGAAATGCATCACAACGCTCCGTGTAGCCCTCGCCTAGTCTACCCCAAAGCAAACAGGGTCATCTCAACCTTCTCATTCGATCCTAAACTCTCTCCAAGCCCACAGAATCTCCATTGAGGGGAGGCCAGTAGGCCACCCGGGTCAGTCTCCGAAACGATCCAATCATCTACCGGGTTGCAGGTAAAGGAGCAGCGGAATGTCACAAGAGGGCTATGCCGACCCCGTCACAAACGACGGACCCGGATTCCACTCGATCATACCCGTTAGCGAGCTCACCGAGCGCGTGACTCGAGCCCAAGCGATTGGGACAAGTGACAAAACTCAACCCCTCCGGTTGTGAGAAACCGAGAATGGGGTAACGCACACAACTCAAACCGACCCCTACCAAAAGCCCAAAAAGGGCTTGGGGGCTCAAAGGCACACCAAAACGCCTGGGTCTGTGACCCCGAAGTCGCCCCATCCACTCGGCTATGCTTTGACTGCACACCAAAACACCTGGATCTGCGACCCCAAACTCGCCCCATTAGGATCCACGAGCTCTAGCTCGCTCGATCCCTAAACTAACCAAAGTAACTACCTCGACTGCGCGGGCTACACCGAGGCTAGGATCCATGACTCCGACTCGCCTGATCCAACGGTGCGCACTGACGCTAGGACCCGTGAGCTCCATCTCGTCCGATCCCTAAACTAACTGCCTCGCCCGATCCCACGGCACGCACCAACGCCAGGATCATCGAGCTCCGTCTCGTCCGATCCCTATACTAACTGCCTCGGCTGCACCGACGCCAGGATCCACGACTCTGACTCGCCCGATCCCACGGCGTGCACCGACGCCAGGATCAGCGAGCTCCATCTCGTCCGATCCCTATACTAACTGCCTTGGCTGCGCATGCTGCACCGACACCAGGATGCACGACTCCGACTCGCCCGATCCCACGGCGCGCACCAACACTAGGATCAGCGAGCTCTGTCTCGTCCAATCCCTATACTAACTGCCTCGGCTACGCAGGCAGCACCGACGCCAGGGTCTAGGACTTTGACTCGCCCGATCCCATGGCGCGCACCGACGCCAGGATCCACGAGCTCCATCTCGCCAGATTCCTAAAAACTAAAAACCACCTTGGTTGCACAATGACACCTTGGTTGACGACTCCATCTTGACTAAAAAATACACACACACGTCTACTGACAAAACCCTCCGGACGATTCTGCCCGAATCACCCGGGGGGCTCGTGGCTACACCCGTGGGTGCAATCGCGCTCACCCGCTGACAAAACGAAAACTTCCCCTGCTGGCAACACGAAAAACCCCAGACGATTCTACCCGAATCGCCCGGGGGCTCGGGGGCTACACCCGCAGGTGTGCTCACGCGCACCCGCCGTCAAGACAAAAATCCCCCAAACGATTCTACCTGAATCGCCCGGGGGCTCAGGAGCTCCTGTCGGGTTCATAAACCCGGGGTCCCTCGTGGACCGGCTTCCCAAAAGAAAGGATCGGCCCAAGCAGACAACGAATAGCTCCTGGGTCGGCCCAAGTAACTGAACGACAGGCCAGAAGGGCGATCCAATCACCAACAGGAAGGCCTAGCCGAGGAGGAACGACGCCCGCTTCCGACTCCGGCCCGCCTCTCCGATCGGAGAGCTCGCTTCGGTGTCCAGCCCGCCTCCGGACGGCCTCTCCGACCGGAAGGCTTGGCCAAACCCCGCTTTTGACTCCGACCCGCGTCTCCGACCGGGGGTGCGCTAAACCATTGCTCACTACTCTACTCCGACTGGTGCGATCAAAGCCGACTAGAACCAACCGACCGGGGACGCCCGCTCGGTAAGGATCAGGAAACGGACGGAGAAAGTAAGGCAGGGTGCACAAGTCAAACCATAATACTGGGGACCATACCCTGTACACCTGCAGAAACAGTACTTTGTAACCTCCTTGGCACAACAGAACCCAAACAGTGTTGTAGGCGCCGACATTTTCCCCTACAGTGTTGTGGGCGCCATTAACTCTCATGCGGTAAGGCTCCCTCCACATGCCTCTGGGCATCAACAATGTTGTGGGCGTCGGTATTTACCGTACCGGACGAACATGGTAAAACCCCTTGCGTGCCTCCAGGAACCAACAGTGTGGCAGGCGCCGACGTCTGCCATACCTGAAGAAGACAACACAACTTCCCACGTGCCTCTGACATTCAACAGTATTATGGCCGCCTACCATCATCCAATACCCGCCGGCGTGGGCAACAAGGCTTAGAAGCATCCGTATTCTTCCCCTCTCACTTGTAAGGCCATCCCTTTCATCTATAAAAGGGGATGCGCTCTCTCCTAAAATTCAGATTCATCAGATCGATTAAGTTCACTAGTACACAACCACAGAACCGCCGAGTTCGATCCACAAGCACACGCTTGAACACTTAGCTCACAACGGAGCTCCCGTCACTCTCGGTCCTTCCGACCAGTGTCCGACCGGACCTCTTGTACCCCCGATCTTTCTCCTTCTCGTTTGTAACCCCACTGCAAACTTCGAGCACCTGGGCTCAGGAATAAAGTCACCGATCCACTCAAACTGGACGTAGGGCACGTTGCCTGAACCAGTATAAACCCTGTGTCATTGAGTGCTACGCCACCTCCGATCATAACGTACGGCAAAACTATAAATATTTACTTGTTGGTCACTTTCGGCACCGAGAATAGGTCAATAGCTACTAACTTTAAATTATCGGTAGGGATGAAAGTGAGAATGGAAGATTCCATTTACCGGCGCTCGTTTCCGCAATATCGATATCGTTTATGGCCGTTTTCGACCGTTACCGTATTTCAAGTTTTGATTTTTAATTTCTTTTAGTTCCATATTTATGTCGTTAGTAAATCGGTTCCGCATAGGAAATATCGTAAATTATCTCAGTTGGTGATCGAACTATATACTTTTTCAAAGTTTTCTTTTCAATCTTTGGTTTTATTAATTATGTTTTAAATAGGCAAACGTTACTATCAAGTTTAACGTTACTACTAGTACTAGCTATCATATCGACCCATCGTTTCGCAAATGGGAACAAAAAAAGTACCATCGACCAGTGAATATGATGCATGTACCATATAGATGCGCATCATGATACATATGGAACACCTGCAATTCAGTGACGAAGAGGACGACGACGACGGCAGAGCAGCAACCGGACGGATGACATTGGCCGGCTGTACGTAATTCAGTGAGTTTCTTAATCACATCGTGCATGCATAGGGCATGTTAATTTGCTGGTGCTTCGAAACTATTCGAATTTGCTGGTGCTTTGAATCTAACCCCGTCGCCCATGCATAGATAGAGCATGTTTGCTGGTGCTTCGCATCTAATCGCATCGCGCATGCATGTTTACGTACTGGCGCTTTTTGGATAAATTTAAAAAGCAAAATTATGGTATTCTTTTTTAAAATCACAGTATAGACATAGATACTCATATACATATGCATATGTTCATCTCTATTATTTATGAACGCACCCATACATATCGTATCTTGTTAGGAGTACATTCGAAGGACCGCCTAGCATCTCCAAGAGTACCCAGTAAACTCTTGCAAGATTTCTAGTAAAATTGGAAAAAACACATCTCCAACAATTCCCAATCACAACCCCCAATCTTTTGGCATTTGAGAAAACCACCCTACACGCGTAAAGATCCGCGCTCTCCCCGTCGTGCGTATCCCTCCGGGTCGCGCCGATCTTCTCCCTCGCGCAGCAAACAGGAGAGTTCCACGGCTTTTTCCTGTACGAGGCCAAGCACGCCGGCGGGGCGGACACGAGCACGGCCGCCGCGGACATCAGCCCGCCGGAGCTCCCCATGCGCGTGCGCCTGATCCTCACGTGGAGTTCCTCCGCAAGAAAGTCGAATCCATGTGGGTGCCCGAAGCTGGCACGATGACCGGCTACTCGACCATGGCCGTGCACGCCGTGCAGATCGTGTGGCTGTGGAGCCTCGTGTTCTCATGCATCCAGGACGCCTGCACGAGGGCGGTGTTCGGCATCTTCTGGGCCGTCGCTGCTGCCAAGAATCCAAGATGGTGCAGAGGTTCGTCATCACTGAGGTCATCCGCCGCTCCTTCGCTGCTGGCCGGAACGCGGACATCATCGGCGCCTACACGCAGCTGATTCCTGGAGCAGCGGCGACGACGTGGACGGGACCATCCACTACGCCGCCTCCAGAGGACGACCTGCGCCGTGGCTTCGGTGGTACAGGAACTGGGAACGGGCACAAGGCAGCAAGGTGACGTAATTGCCATTGAACGATCGGAATATGCTTTTAGAATATGTTTTTAGAGTGAATTGTTGGGTACTATTGGAGATGGCCAAATTTATTCTTTCCAATCTTTTTTTGTAGTTGAAAAACACCATGTTTTGGGAAGAAACTATAGGGTACTTTTGAAAATGCTCTAAGGTCCTGATTGGATTCATTATCTAATAATAGTTAGCTAGCTGATAACTCATTATCTGATTCGGTTCAGTTAGTGGGATAGTTGTTCTCTAAAGGTTCAACTAACATTTATCTAGTTTATTATTTATACATGTTTAGATCCAAAAGAGATAATTATTAAGGGATAACTACTATCTATATAGATCAAAACAGGGCCTAAGGAAATTGGAAGGCACCAGGCGTGGCCACGGCAGCCAAGAAAAATATTGTGTTGCGCGTCGGTTTGGAGATCTGCGCTAACTAAACTCTTGTGCTTGCACCATACTCTCTCCGTCCTTCAATAAGTGTCATTCTCGCTTCTCTAGGACTCAAACGCTTTTAACTTTAACCAAATATATACAATATTTTAATATTTATAATACATAATTAGTATCACTAGATAGATTGTTAAATCTAGTTTTATAATAAACTTATTTGAAGATACAAATGTTGCTAATTTATTTTATAAATAAAGTTAAACTTAATAAGTTAATTTGACCTGCATGGCTCGTCGAATTTGGCGGCCTGCGCTTCCTGCTATCCTTGTCGAGCAGTGATTGGGCATCACCCCTTGAGCGCGCGGAGGTCAAACCAGTTACATGGCTCTTTTTGTTGTCCACCAGTGATTGGGCGGGGACGCCTCCTCACGATCACCGCGCACGCGCCTCTCCACGTGCGCGGAGCAGC
Organism: Miscanthus lutarioriparius; assembly: GCA_904845875.1. Taxonomy (NCBI): domain Eukaryota; kingdom Viridiplantae; phylum Streptophyta; class Magnoliopsida; order Poales; family Poaceae; genus Miscanthus; species Miscanthus lutarioriparius. Next base: position 66,216,003 of record CAJGYO010000013.1, read on the forward strand.
CGGTACACCATACGCGAGGAATAAAATTGTACGGACCCGGGTCCAATTTTCTGCGTGGACCCTACCATGGATGGATGACACGTGTACCTGAAATTAATCATACGGTTGATCTACCTGATCTAAATACATTAATGCTTTGTGCGACACATTTGTGCATGAAATAGATGGATTTGTTGACCGTATGATTTTTTTAAGATGTCACGTGTCATACATCCATGGTTGGGTCCATGGAAGAGAATTAGACCCGGGTCCATACAATTTTATTCCGTGCGCGCTTATCTGTGCCCACGGCGCATGCGTGCACGAGGAGCGATTACCTGTGGTCCCAAGGCATGGCTCGTAGCACACCAGCGACTCTTGTTAGGGTGAGGTGCATTGTCGACCAGGGATTCGATGGTGCTCGGTGCGCATGGCCCATGTGTCAGCTGCACCGCAGAGACGGGAGGAGGTGGCTTCATTGCGTCCGTCCCTTTCGTCCGGTTGACAACTAAAATTTATTGATAGCTAAAAGAGCTTTGTGACAATGTTCCTGGTGCTAATGGAAAATATGTTGGAACATCACATTTGGAGCTTGGAGGTGAAAAGAGGGGGAATCGGTGCCTAGCCGGTTTCCTAGACCGACCGGGCCGGTTTTCCCTGCTGCTGGCTGGCCAAGGCTGCTCAGCCCCTGAAAGGCTGGTTTCCGTGTGTGCCGTGCTGAATTCGGCCTCTCGGGCCCGACGAAACTGGCCTGACAGGTTTGGGATATGGCCAGGCCAGTTTTCCTGCTAGAGTCCGAACTGATTAGTTTTCAAATCGGTTTTTGGATCTATTTTTGTGTAGAAAACATGAAGATTACGATTTGGACTTGTTTCCTACTGGGATAAGACCAACCCCTCTATATATATCAGAGGATCACGGCCGATTGAAGGATCTAACATCCAATCATCTTTTTACATCTATTACACCCTTTTACCCAACTTCACCAATCTCTTACTGTCCGTTGCATCTCTTCACGAGATCCAGTGGCGTTCTAGGTGGCCTTGCTGACCCTAGTGTTGGTGGAGCCCATATTCACATGGGACAACTCCCCCTTGAAGAGGCCTAATAGGAGTTAGTGTAGTAGCTTGTCAAATCTTGCCCCACCAAGGGGTCGCTTGTAAAATGTCGTTGCCTATATATAATACCAAGAGCAAGAGGGCAAGAGGCTCTCACCTCTCCCACTCATTTTCGCGAACCCTAGATGCCGCCTCACTCTCCCCTGTTGCGAGTTGGAGCCTTCGTCGTAGGGCCTTCTCCGCGGAGCCACCGCCATGGAGCCTTCTCCGCGGAGCCCTCACACGGAACAAATATCGGGCCCTTCGTTCATGACCTTCGTCCAGGACCTTTGTTCAGGACCTTCATCCGGGACCTACGTTCAGGACCTTCGTTCGGGCCTTCATCGGGACCTTCTCTTGCCGGCCTTCGTCGGGACCTTCTCCAGCCAGCCTTCATCGGGAGACCATCTCCTGCTGGCCTTCGTTGGGACCTTCACCTGTCGGCCTTCATCGGGAGACCATCTCGTGCTGGCCTTCATCGGAACCTTCTCCTGCCGGCCTTCGTCAGAAGACCTTCTTCGGCCGGGTCTTCGTCGGCGCATTTTCTCCGATCGGGCCTTTGTCGAGAGAAGGTCCATCCACTGCATTCTTTGATTTTGTGGAGCTTGTGGGATCCTTTGTTGAGCAGATCATAAAGTTTGAGTGGCCTTGTGATATTGAGGCCGGTCAACATGAAAGCATCGGCTAAAGTGATGGTCATCGGCCCATGACCAAAGATGAATGCATTGATGGTGTCAGACCAAAAGTGAGATGCAGAAATAAGCAAAGGCTCATTCCTTTCCATGTTGGACAGAGAGAGTGCAATACACTGGCCTATGTCCCGTTCGTCCCAATGAATCTGATTCCTCTCCGCTATACGGCGATACCATTTTCTCCAACCCTTCACCTGATTTGGCCATGTTCTGAAAGTACCAGACCAGTCTGTCAAATCCATTTGGGATTGCTTGAACAGGATCCGCTGGGTTTCTAAGTTAATAGAATCTGTTGGATCGGGATCACCCATGGGGCAAAGGTAATAGGTGTTCTCATCATTGGCTATTGGAATTAAGATTTCATCTTTCAAAACCTGGGAAAAAAAGAGAGCAGATTGGATCTAAGGGCGAAGAATATGGATTTCTAGCGGAAAGAAAGGCTAAAAGAAGGAAAGAAAGCAGCATATAGCAAGCAAAGAAAAGGAAGAAACCAAAACGTACCTTCGGAACACTAGTTGAAGTCACCATTGATGAGCTCGAGATCGAATCCCTGATCGGCGTTCAAAGCTCGGAAGTGATGTTCGCGGTGAGCGGCGGCGTTGGTAGCACGAACGATGGACTTGGTGGTGATGATGCACCGAAAGCCAGATTCCTCTTCGTCTAGGGTTTTCGGTTCGAGGTGTCAGATATACTGTAGCAGGCGCCTGTTTGTTTGGCTAGGCAAAGGTGAAATGGCCGAGTGAAGAAGATGAAGATGGCGTGTGCGGGTATATAAAGTCAGACTTGGCTCAGGAATCGAGGAACCATGCACAAATATCGGAGCAAATGGTTGCAAACATGGCAAGAGTAATGATTACAAGTGAAAATTTTGGAACAAAATATATTTTATTCCAAAATTGGGGGGCATGTGTTTACACCAAATTTTGGAATGAATCACGGGAACATGGAATCGAAGGGGATGTCCGGAGGCCACGTCGCACACCGAATCGGCTCATAGAGTTGGAATCGGCTCATGAAGTTGGAATCGGCTGAATACGGTGACATCAGCATCATCGGTCCGAATGCAAAGGAGGTGGACTTCATTGACTTGGAAGGCTGAGGCGCTGTGGGCATCGGCTGAAGCACAAAGGAGTCGGACCCTGCTAGAAAGGGAAACGTAGAGCCCAATTTACCTAATTTAAGTTATTTTCTTGTCATTCAAGAAATATTTAGTCTTATTCCACTAGGACTCGTGTCAAGTCCAGGGTATAAATATAAACCCCGGCTATTGTAATCAGACATCAACACACGATCAATACAATCTTTTCGGCTTTTCAACCTTTGCATTAGGGGTAGGAGTACTGTAGATCTCGGCTTGTTCTTCGGTGAGCAGGGCTGCATCGGTTTTCGATCTCCGGTTTGCTTGTGAGTACCGTCACAAGCTATTATCTTATCTTGCAAGGCTGCATCGTTTCGACCTCATTGCTTGATTTGGTATTAGTTAGTTATCCATTTGTATCTTATTTAGTAAGGCTGCATCTTATGACCTCTTGCTAGATTTGGTACGAATCACAGTTATCGATTCTATTACATTCAGTAAGGCTGCATTGTATGACCTCTTGCTTAGTCTAATAGAATCACCAGTTACCGATTTTACTAGATTTATTTAGTAAAATCACCAATTTATCGGACTAGATTAAGATCCATCGGCTCTTATCTTTTTAATATGTCGTCTTGTTGTCTATTACGCCATAATCTTTATTTGACGTCAGATTCTGTTTTATCAGCCGTTGTATCTTAATTTTAGTCAACCATAGCGTGTATTCGAGGTCTTATTTTACAATAAATAGATCTATCGACTTGTGATTTCTAGTTTATCGTTTACTGTCAGCGCTGCATCGACTCGACCTGACTGATGGTGATGCTATATTAGATTTTGTTAGTTTATGCACTATGCTTTGCCGAGGGCCTCTGGCCCTCGGCAAAGACTTTGCCGAGGGCTGCCCTCGGCAAAGACCTCTCGGAGAATTTTTAGACGGCGAAGGGGTCTTTGCTGAGGGCCCTTTATCGGGCACTCGACAAAGAAAAGAACCCGTCACGCGCCGGCGCCGTTGGCGGTTTCTTTGCCGAGGGCCGACCCTCGACAAAGAAGTGGTTTTTTTAATATTTTTTGCCGAGGGACGGCTCTCGGCAAAGATTTTTTTTTAATCTTTGCCGAGGGCCTCCTCCCTGGCCCTCGGCAAAGAAAATTTCAGGATTTTTCCCAAAAAAAACTTTGCCGAGGGCTATTGCAAGGGCCCTCGGCAAAGGTTTTTTTTTAAAAAATTGTTTACTGAGGGCCGACCCTCGGCAAAGAAATAAATTTTTTTGAATTTTTTTTAAAACCTTTGCCGAGGGCCTGCTCCCTGGCCCTCGGCAAAGAAATTTTCAGGATTTAAAAAAAAATCTTTGCCGAGGGCTATTGCTAGGGCCCTCGGCAAAGGACCCTTCTTTGCCGAGGGCCTTGGTCATTGCCCTCGGCAAAGAGACATAAATTTAAATTTTTTTTTGTTTTTTGCATTCCATCGACACAAGCATTTCATATATATACATACATATATATATATATATATATATATATATATATATCACACCGAACCCATTTTCTCACAATATATCACAACCATAATTGTGAACCAGAAATCACAATATATTACAATGACAAGTTACATGTTCATCATCATTCACATGTTTATTACGACAAGTTAATGAAATCCAAGCACAAGTCACAACCATAAATCATAAATCACGCTAAAGTCCAACTACATCACCTAGCACGAGTCCTCATCAAGCTAGCCTATGAGACGATGGTGAAGGAAAAGCTAGCATATTGTAATCTTCCCCATAGATCTCCCTTACCGTTGACATGTACTCTTGCACTTTAGTGTACACGTTCGGGTCGGAGTACGCCTGGGGCGGGGCAGCCGGGTCGAAGGAGACAGAGGACAACACCCTGCCCATGTGGGACATAGCCCATGCAGAGAACTCCGAGACCTCCTCGCCTGGGCGCGCAGCCTCCTGCGAGAAAGATGGGAAGATGGTGAGAAATCAAGCAGAATTGAGCGTCAAAATAAATGAAAGAAATCACTTACGTATGCTTGTTTGTATCCGGGGAGGCTACGGCTGCCTTGATGGTGAGTTGGACCTTGCCTCATCAGACGCTGTTCCTGCTGCCTCTCGTGCGTGTCAACAAAGTCCTGTGATAACCACTTGTCCACGATCATGGCCCAGCACTCGGGATACGATCGGCACCACTAGGGAATCACCTACAAGTCATCGAGTATTTGACATATAAGAAGATGAAATTGAACCTACTTAATATCAAAACGAATCATTATGAATGTTATTCGTCTACCTCAAGGTACTGGTCCCGGGTCAGCGTAATCCGTCTTGCTTGAGGCTTGGGGAGGGACTGTCTAAGTACCGACCTGTAGTAGTCTATGTGGGCCTGGACGCGCCCATGGTGGTGCATCTCGGTGATGTACTTCCTACAAGCTGCGGCAGCCGCCCGATCCGCCTGGGCCTCAAGTCCTTCTTTGGCCTTGAAATATTTCTACATACAAAACCGATGTATCCATTCATTATTTCAATAAAAGATTTAACCAATGAATGCGATGTATTAAGCAATGTTGTGCGAGAGAGACTTACCCAAAACTCTGCCAATACTCGCTCCTGCTTGTTGCGGTAAGTGTCATCCGTGACCAGCGCGTACCTGTCCTAGTTGGAGGCCGGCTCCTGCACCACCGGCTCTTCGGACAGTTGCACAATGTCGGGGTACCATTTCCTGCACAAAACACCAAGGATGCTCGAGGGGGTGCATGCTGGAGTACCTGACAAAACCAACCAGGCCCTGCACAAGTGATTAAGAAAATTTATCAGTTTCTCTTAAGATTTCCAACATATCTTATGAAGTAGTTGTGATAACATCCATAGTTACTTACCTCTTTGCCATAGGCCGAATCACTGGGCGGTTGTGAGGAAGCGGAACCGGAGGGAGGCTCATGGGACCTCGCTCGTAGAGAGTCCAGGTAGCGGTACCCTCTCCCTCGCCCTTGAGCGCCTCGCCTCCCTCGCCCTCGAGCGCCTCGCCTCCCTCGCCCTCGAGCGCCTCGTCTCCCTCGCCCATCTGCTGACCCCTCTCGTCCTCCAACGAGGACAAGGCCGTGGCCATCACGTGCTCCTCCTCCAGCACCTCATCACGTGTCGAGGGAGGAGACCGCTGCCTCCTGCGATGGCTGCCCCTGGTCCTCCTCTCGTCACCTCCTACGGACGCTGCCCTGGACGACGACCCCTCACCTCGAAGGAGAGGGCGGTCTCTCCCGTAAACCGAGGGCGTGTCACGGTGTGGACGTCTGCTCGCCATCTTTGTCCAATCACCTGCAATCACAAAGAATGAACAAGACTAATTAGTACATATATTAGAAATAGATTCAAAATATATAAACAAAACACAAATTAAAAAACCATAGTATTACATGTATTAGGAATAATCTTCATGATTGGGATCATAGGTCTCATCATCACTGTCAAAATTGTCCAAATGGGCAACACTATCCGAAGGTTCTATGTTGTCATCGTAGTCATTGCCTAGAAGTAATCGCTCAAGCATTGCTGTGTCCTTGGCATTTACCACCACATCTCCATCGACCTCGTCATCAACCGTTTCGTTGTCTACTTCCATTTCGATTGCTTCGGGTAAGACTATCTCAAACGTGCCTGGTAGCCCATCTTCTTGATAGAACTGTCCATCATATGTGTTTGCGTTGAAGTTGTAATCATCATTGTTTGGGGCAGGTAGTTTACCATGTGGAGATACCTGATGCACAATAGCCCAACCCTTAAGATCCTCTTTGTCTTGGTTGGCGTATCGAGTATAATACACCTGCACGGCCTGTTGAGCCACAATGTAGACATCTTTTCTAGGATAGATGGAATCTTCTCGAAACTCCACTAGCCCAAGATGAGGGGTTCGTTTCGTTGATCGAGGATTAAACCAGTGGCATTTGAACATGACAGGTTTAAGAGGTTCGTCTCCATGAAATGAGAGTTCATAGATTTCCTCAACTCTACCATGATAGTCGAGGCCATTAGTGCCGGGCGTACAAACTCCGCTATTTGTGGTTTTTCGTTTGGGCCGAATCTGCTCGTAACTTGTTGTGTGGAAGCGATATCCGTTCACGTCATAGCCGGTAAATGACTTCACCCTAACATCACAGCCGTTTGCAACCTGTTTCAACTCGTCGCTCATGGACGAATCGGTCTGGGCCTGCAAGGTGAATCATGATAGATCATTATATTAATCAAACATACGATCACCTTGGACGATCGAACGTACGAGCTAAATTGGACATTACCTTTTGTTTGAACCAAGAAATGAAATCAGGCCTCCCGCTCCGCACCCCGTGAAACAAGGGTGTCTTGTTCATGCGAGGTAGGATCCCTTGATTGATGCGAAATTCACGAACAAATTCCCCATCCGAACGAGAATCAATGGGGTTGGATGCGAGAATAGTGACGACATATTGAAATAAGTTCGTTGAGAACTTACTTAATGAACAATTTGCACCTCGGTAAGGTTATTCAACACATATAGCATGATCTTTAGCCACTCTTCATTTCCCAATAGCTTTGGGGTTGATCCACTTACTTGTTGCCGAGTTGGCCTTGGAAAAGGCTCGAGGTCGAATTCATTTCGCGCCATGTTATGTAACGAGGGGTGGATTATGATTGCTAGGAAGGTTCAGCTTGTAGTATAGCGTTGTGAAGTTTGCCACCTCCTCCCGAAGGCATGCCTCTGCAATGGAAGCCTCAATTTTGGCTTTATTTGAACATTTTTTGCGAAGAGTCTTTAGACATCTCTCGATTGGATAGCACCAACGGGCCTGCATGGGCCCCCCCAAACGTGCCTCGGACGGGAGGTGCACAATCAGATGTTGCATCGGCAAGAAGAAGCCGGGTAAGAAAGATCTTCTCCAGCTTATAGAGCAACATAGGTGCCGCTTTTTCCAAGTCCTGAGCGACGGTCTGAGATATCTCCTTGGCACAAAGCTAGCGGAAGAAAAAGCTCAACTCTGCCAGCACTTGCCAGACATGCTCAGGGACATAGCCTCGGACCATCGCCGGAAGAAGCCGCTCAATCCATATGTGGTAGTCATGACTCTTCATCCCGTTGACTCGTAGAGTGCCTAAGTTCACTCCCCTGCTAAGATTCGCTGCATATCCATCTGGAAACGTTAACATCTGCATCCATTTTAGTACCTCCCTCCTTTGATCGATTTGCAAGACAAAATTTACCTTAGGCCTTTTCCAGTTCTTGTTTCGGCCACTAGGAGGCTGCATCGCTTGATTCGGTCTATCGCACAACGTCGCTAGGTCCACTCTAGCCTTAACGTTGTCCTTAGACTTGTCAGTGTCCATGAGAGTTTCCCAAAGTGCCTCGGCGATATTCTTTTCAGTATGCATTACATCAATGTTATGTGGCAGAAGAAGGTCATCGAAATAGGGGAGCCTCGTCAAGCCGTATTTATGAGTGAGTTTCCCAAAGTGCCTCGGCGATATTCTTTTCAGTATGCATTACATCAATGTTATGTGGCAGAAGAAGGTCATCGAAATAGGGGAGCCTCGTCAAGCCGTATTTATGAGTCCACATATGTTCCTCACCATATCCCACAAAACCACCTTCTTCATTGGGCACGAGAGCATCTATCTGAACACGAACCTCGGCACCAGTCCTCAAGTGCGGTTTAGGGTCTGTCACTTTGACACCTTTCGTAAAGCTCTTGATGTCTTCTCTAAATTCATGGTTTAGAGGGAGGAACTAATGATGCTGGTCGAACGACGAATACTTGCCACCCTTCTTCAACCAAATGAACCTCATGGCTTCCTTGCATACTGGGCATGGGAACTTCCCGTGAACACACCAGGCGGCGAATAACCCATACGCCAGGAAGTCATGCAGGGAGTAGTGGTACCAAACGTGCATTTTGAAGCTTGTCTTTGTAGCTCGATCGTATGTCCATACCCCCTTCTCCCAAGCGTGGATCAATTCATCAATCACAGGCTCCATGAACACACCCATATTACTCCCTAGGTGTCCAGGAATTATCAACGACAAGAATATGTTATGCCGTTGAAAGGAGATGCCGGGAGGGAGATTGAGGAGGATAACAAAAACGGGCCAGCATGTGTATGGGGCAGCCATCATTCCATAAGGATTGAACCCATCTGTTGCCAGCGCGACATGTACATTACGGGCCTCAGCTGCTTTGTCACGATGTTTGTCATTGAAATACGTCCATGCTTTAGCATCAGACGGATGTACCATCTTCCCAGGATTATACCGTTTGCCATCTTTGTGCCATGTCATCTGTTTCACGAATTCCTTAGTCATGAATAACCATTGGATCCTCGGTAGGAAAGGAAGGTGACGTAGCACTCTCGCGGGGATCGAAAGCTGCTTCTTCTGACCATCACCAGAGTCTACCTCCAGGTACCTAGAGGATTTACACTTCGGACAGTAATTTGCATCCTTGTGTTCTTTCCTAAATAGGACGCACCCCTTCGGACAAACATGTATCTTGTCATACGGCATCTTAAGCATACGAAGGAGTTTCTCTGCCTCGTACAAGTTTGTCGGCAAAGTGTGCTTCTCCGGTAGCATGGTGCCAAACACAGCCAACATCTTATCGAAGCCTTCTCGACTCAGGTTTAACTCGGCCTTCAACCCCATTATGCGTCCAATCGCATCCCGCTGAGAAATCATTGTACGCTCATGAAGGGGTTTTTGTGCCGAGTCCAACATTTTGTAGAAGTCCTTTGCGGATTCTTCCATCGCCTCCTTCTCACGTCGTTCAGCGAAGTGAGCTTGGTGGGCATCATCTAGCATGTCTGCTACCCCGGCATCATCATCAAAAGCCTCAAGGCGTGGTCTCACCACCTCCGCTCTTATATGATCTGCTTCACCATGGTAGATCCACTGCTGGTAGCCAGGCGTATAACCATTGAACACAAGATGTCTACCCATGGTCTTCTCATCTACTTTTCTCGTATTGTCACATTTGCTGCAGGGACACCGAACTAGAGAATGTCCTCTTGCTCCTGGGCCAAATGCATGTTTCAAGAAACCATTTGTCCCCTTCACCCATTCATAGTCATAGTCACTCCCGCTTCTCCAGCCTATGTACATCCACTGACGGTCCTCCATCCTTTAACATTTACAGCATAGAGTATTGTGACCATCAATTGCATCTACGCGGTGTTCCTACTGTCTAATAGGTGAGGATAGGTCCTAATCCCACCCGCGGATGCGTAGATGAGGTCAGTTTCCATGCTCCGCTCCTCTCCGAGACAGAATTTTGGTAGCACCTCCCCGCTGTTCTCCCGATACATGTCCTGTAAGGGAGAGTGTGTATCCGGAGAACAACAGGGAGGTGTTGTTGAAACTCCTTCTCGGACCGGAGCAGACCATGGAAACTAACCCATCTACGCATCCACGGGTTGTCCAAAAAACGTGGATAATCCAAAACAGATACGGTCGCAGATATGCAAAGATTCGCATACCTACGACCGTATCTCTTTTGGATGGGAGACGCCTAACTGGGTTACGCGCGGGCTACGACATACATGCGCAAAAAGAGGTTATTTATACCTAGGGTGTCGATGAAGTAAGGCTAGCGGGGCAGTGGCGAATCGACGCAGTGGCGAGGCGACGTAGTGCAGGCAGAACCGCGACGTCGACGAAGACGATCGGGGTCCTCCGGGTCCCCTCCGACGTACTCTTCTCCTGCATAAAAAGACAATAGGTTATTTTTTGTTCAAAATTTCGGCAGCACCTCCCCTGCACGAGGAGGTTTTAAAAACCTGCAAAAAAACAACACGATGGCTGACATTCACAACGGCACGAAGGCCGACAACCACAATGGCACGAAGGCCCTCATATCAACTTACGGCACGAAGGCCCACACAACCACATACGGCATGAAGGCCGACAACGAGAGTTTTACCTAGGGTTGCGGTGGAGTCAGGCGTCGTGGTGCGGGGGTCACTTTCTTCTCCGGCGAGGTCGAGCGGCGTTGGAGTACTCCTCTCCCCCTCTTCCCTTTCTTCTCTCCTTTTCCTCTTCTTCTCCTTCTCTTCCCCTTCCTCCTTCTCCTCTTCTTCTCCTTTTCTTCCCCTGCCTCCTTCTCCTCTTCTCCTTCTCTTCTTCCTCCAACTTCACCCTCTGCCTCCTCCCCTCTAACAGCAGCCGGCAATGGGGGCGGCCTAGGGGCTGGGGTCGCGGCGGGAAGGCCGGCGAGGGGGAGCCACCGGAGGGCCGGCCAGGGCGGCCGACCTCCCCTTGCTTGACGGAGACGGGGAACGGAAGCTGGGCGCGACCTTGGCCGCCACTGGGCGTGGTGGGGCGGCGCGCTGGTGGGGCGCCGGGGCGCACTGGGCAGACGAGCACGGGTGGGGTGGGGCGTGCAGGTGGCCACAGCCTGTGTGGTGGTGTGTGTGACAGCGTTAGTGAGGCGTGAGCGGCGACTGGCTGCACGTGTGACAGTGGGGTGCGTGGGGCTGCCGGGCTCAAGGGCGGCAGTATGCTAAGATGGGCGATGTGGCGGCGGTCTTGGGTGGCCAGGTGGTGGGGCGTGGGGCGTCCGGTGCTGCGCCAAGGTGGGGGGCCTTGAGGCGGCCAGAACTCGGGGGGTAACTTTGCCTGCGGCGGTGGTGGCGCACAGTGGGGGTTTGTGGCGGCGGTGGTGGGCGTCTGAGGGCCGGCCCATGAGCGGCGCGGCGCGTGGGAGGAGATGGTCGAGCGTTTTTTTTTCACAAGATTCCGATCGGGAATTTGGGCTGCGACCCGATTTAGGTTTCGTCCTTTCTTGGGGGGCCCAGATTCTGGCCCTCGGCAAAAAGATTTTTTATTTTATTTTTTAAATTCTTTAGTCGAGGGCCACAGGCTGGCCCTTGGCAAAAGAGCCCTTAACAATTTTTTGGTTTTTAGCCCGATTTTTTGTGGTGCTACAATACATTGTTTTGAACTCAATTTTAAAATTTAGGCCAATTTTGATTTTTTGTATATTTCCTTAATTTATTTGATTCTTTGATTTTTTTTGAATATGTCAAATTTGAACTACAGGTGCATGGAATATTGCAATGTAGTGTTTGAAAATATTATTCATGTTAATTGGTACATGTTGAGTCCCTATCCACGAACTCGCATCAAATTTTGCGCATCTTGTTACGTAACATGACGACCAAACTTCTCGCTAAGTATTTTAAAATTATATAAAATCCATACGATGTCGAAAATCACGAAACTTGGCGAGATGTCATGTTATCACATGTGTAGGCTACGGTAAAAAGATGAGAAGGTTTCATGCGAGTTCATGGATAGGATGACTCAACATGCACCAATTAACATGAATATGCATTTTTTGGGCATCCGAACACTACATTGCAATATTCCATGCACCTACATTCAAATTTGACATATTAGAAAAAATCAAAGAATCGAAATAAATTAAGGAAATATACAAAACAAAATCAAAATTGTCCTAAATTTTAAAATTGAGTTCAAAACAATGTATTGTAGGACCACAAAAAAAACTGGGCTAAAAAAACCAAAAAAAAAATTGTCGAGGGCTCTTTGCCGAGGCCCTGGCCCGTGGCCCTCGGCAAAGAATTTAAAAAAAATAAAAAATCTTTGCCGATGGCCTATCCTGGCCCTCGGCAAAGGGCTTCTTTGCCGAGGGCCTAGCCTCGGGCCCTCGGCAATGACGATTTATAAAAAAAAAATTTAGCCAAAAAACTGGTTTTAAAAAAAATCTTTGCCGAGGGCCTGGTCTAGGGCCCTCGGCAAAGACTTAAAAAAAACCTTTGCCGAGGGCCTAATGGGTGGCCCTCGGCAAAGCTTGACGGGAAATGGCCGCCGTGACCCAACGGGCCTAATTTGCCGAGGGCATCTTTGCCGAGGGCCACGGCCCTCGGGAAAGATTTGATTTGCCGTGGGCCTGTCTTTGCCGAGGGCCGTACCCTCGACAAAGGCCTCTTTGCCGAGGGCCGTTCTTTGCCGAGGGCTCCTGTGGCTGGCCCTCGGCAAAGAGTGTCTTTGCCGAGTGCCCGAGATTTGGCCCTCGGCAAAGCCTCAGGCCCTCGGCAAAGCACGCGTTTCCAGTAGTGATGGGTTTGTTTATTGGAAAAATACGAAATCGGCCGCACACTATGCTTCCATCGGCTGTTTAGCTGATGGCATGTGCTTTAGTGTCTCATAACATGTCTTCAGATTTCTATTTCAGTATAATTAGATCTATCGGTTTAATGCCACCTGATAGGTTCACTATTCCAAAGCTCTTGTGCTAAACTCGGGTGCACCACTGAAAATACGCCGGTGCATCTGCCGGTACATCTCTCCTAAGGAGCATGCAAAATAAAATTTTGGCAGGAACACCAAACCCTGAGTAAGATAGGAAAAAATAGGTACCGAGGCATAATGACTAGAGCAAGGAATTTAAAGCCCACATAATGTGGTCAATGTGGAAGCAGTCAAGGTGATGGCTTGGGGACATGCATGTAGGGAAGTCCCACCTAGGGGTGGGCATTCAGTTAAACGAAACCGTCGGTTCAGTTCTTCGGTTTTTTAGGAATTTTGGTTCCATCAGAAGTAGGGACCGATCGGTTCTTTGCAAAAATAGGAACCGACAAAATTTAGTTTTGGTTATTTCGGTTTGGTTTCGGCAATAAACAAACTAACTGGATTACAGGTTCACCATGCCAAGAAAAAAAGAAAAAGGTGAGTCATCGTCGTGTGCCTCTGTGCCTTGCCACGTGCGCTGCTCCAGCTCATGCCCGTCCCTGCATCTAGTGGATGGAGAGGGAGGTGGAGGTCGGAGCATGTGTGGGGAGCTGCTGGTGCCGACAGGCGCAAGCTAGGGGGCCAACCACTGCCGCCGGGGCTCTCCTTCCTGGATTCAATGGCCGATGGGAGGCGCCGTGGCTACGCGCGCTGGTGGGGCTAGCCACTACTGCTGCCGCTGTCCTGCTTGGATCCACGACTGAAGGGACGCACCATGCCCGTGCACGTGCTGGGCCAGTGCTGACCGCCACTGACACGCTCTCCTAATGGGGGCACCGTCGCGCCCTCCTACCCTTCTTGGGGCCGCCGGTCAAAAAGGAAGGGAGAGGTGATGCGCCACGCCCACAGGCCACAGGAGGAGATGGGTCTGGGGTGAAAAGGGTGGGGACGACTGGGTCTTAGGGTTTGAGGAGTGAGAAGGAGCAACATTGTAACATCCTAGATGTTAAAAAGTAGTTAAAATTTTGATCATGTTCATCATCATGCATAATCATCAAGCATTGTACCAAACATGCTTTGGATACATCAATCGTAATGCATTTGGTTCATATGCATAGTATATGTGTATACGAAATGTTTACAAAAACATTGATTAAGAAACTTTGTGATTTTATGGGATGAAAAGTTCTTAAACAAATAAAATTTTGTTAAACTAAACTTTGAAGTGAAAAGTGTGTTCTACAATTTTGAATCAAAGTTTGTGTATGTTTTCAAGCCAAACATGTTTAAATTGGAGCTCAAACATTGTATTTAATGCTATTTTCAGCACAACCAAAATGGTGAAATCCCTGAAAATTTGTATAAAGTTCAATGTTTGGTGAATTAATAAAAGAATTTTTATAAATAAAATTTGTGCAACTTTGACTTCATGAATTGGTATGACGCTTAAGCTTTGATAATGTGATATTTGTTGTGATGATTGATTAATGGTTGTTCACTAATTAATTCCCAAAAATGCTGAAGCACAACTGTTTCCAAAACCTCTGGAAACTGAATTCAGTGTTGTAATTCCAAGTTCATGCCTTCAAAATTCAAAATCTTTCAAACCAGTTAGTTTTTGATGTTGGTCCTTAAATCAAAGTTGGAGATCAGAGATAGATGACTAACTTTGGTTATAGGAGCTTGACAAGTTTCTACACAGGATCAAGTGTTAGAGAGCGTTGAACTTAGTGTTTCAGTCGGTGAATAGTAACCCGGCGCCGTCTCTTTCTTCCCCTCTCTCTCTCTTTGTTCACCGGCGGCCACCGAAGCCGTTCGCGGTGCTTCTCATGCGTTGACGCGCAGCCACCTGTGTGGCCAACTCAAGCCGCAACTGGACAAGTTGGATTGCTAATCCTCGCCATTTAAGACCCCAGTGACGACCATTGCCTCCTTCTCCTTCACTCTGCTTCGCCACCGCAAGCTCACGCGGTGGCAAAATTCGCCGTAGCCGCTTCATCGCAGTCCAATTCCTCTCGCCCATAGCGTCGCCTTCTCCTTTTGTTTCGTTAGAGCCCAGTTGTGCCGACGTTCACCGCCGGAGTCACCCGTATGCCGGATTCCCACCGTGACGGTCTGCAGCGCCGCCATGATCCCTTCACCGTGGCCAGCAACCTCTGGTCGATCTATTTCCCTCTCCTCCTTTGTGCTGCGCTTGTTGTGGCCTCTTGATGCTCAACGACCCTCTCTTTTCCTTGTTCCATTACAGGATGCGTCAGAATGCCGTCGCGACGTCGGTTCACGCCACCGTGTCTGCCATCACCGATGGCGACACATCTCTGCTTCATCTCTACCTCACCTGAGCAGCCTTGCGAGATCGTGGTGAGCTCTTGGTGATATCAGACGCCTTATTCGAACCTCTACCGGTATCTAATGGCCAGCGTGTCGAGCGCCATGCCACCGTGGCTAGCGTTGGGCTCGCCACGTAACCCTAGTCGCCCAACTAGTGCCCTAGATCGATGCGCGTGGTTGTGGGGAGCAAGTAGGTGTCGGTCTTGTCGCGAACGAGGTCACCACCGGTGAGTACCCGCTAGTCAAGCGCGTTGTAACCGTGTCTACGCGCGGGAACACTGTGCCACTGACCTGGTCCCGCTTGTCAGTCATAGAGGCTGGCGGGTGCGGGTGAAAAAGGGTTTTTGATCCTTTTTGTTTTTTAGAAAATATTAAAATGAGTTGATTCTTGTTTAATTCATAATTAATTATAGAAGTGTGATAAAATTATGAAAATTTTTGTGTACCTTTGTTATGAAGTGCTCTAGCTAAGAAAAATATGAGTTGGCTATATTCAATAGTTTTGCTATGCTCACAAATTACATATTTTAATAGAAAAATGCTATATGTATGATTTTTGAAGACCAAAATAATAATCCTTTAATCTTGAAACTTTTTGTGTAAATCTCATGTGCTAATACCTATCTCCACAATAAGTTTGGTGTTGTTTTGATTATTCTAACTTGCATAATTAATATAAGTGTGTTTAAATGCCTTTAATGTATTTAATAAATACTAAAATGATTTAGATAAATGTTTAAATGGTTTCTGTGTGTTTTTATTACTATTGTGGACCTTGGACCATGAAAACCCCTGCTGTTCCATTGAAAGTTAACTTCCTTCTTATAGATAATTAATCAACTTGTTAGTAAATAATTAAAATGCTTTTTAGTGAATATAAACACTATTGAATGAACCCTAGTGGTGCAACTGTACCGTGAAGGAAAGTTGTACTCAAGTTTGTTAATCTTGTTTGAGTTCATCCATGCACCTGTATGCATCTTTCATGCATTATGTTTATTGCATATCATAATGTCAATCATTCATTCTTTATTATGTGTAGTGACCGAAAGTGAGGAAGTGACCGTTAATCAAGTTCCAGAGGAAGAAAATCCACCAGTGGAGGTTGGATTTGATATATGTGGTTCATCAGAAGAACCTAACACCTCTACTAACCAAGGCAAGCCCTAGAGCATATAGCCCATTCCTTGTTGTTTATAAATGTTTTATCATTTGAGTCCACTGAAATGTGCACTAAGTAATAGGAAATGGTTGAATACTAATTGTTGCATGCCTGCCTTGATATTCTAAATACTTATCCTTGTCGCCCTTTTTATAATGATAGACTAGTAAT
This sequence comes from Miscanthus lutarioriparius, assembly GCA_904845875.1. Lineage (NCBI taxonomy): Eukaryota > Viridiplantae > Streptophyta > Magnoliopsida > Poales > Poaceae > Miscanthus > Miscanthus lutarioriparius. The sequence continues at coordinate 66,232,728 of CAJGYO010000013.1, forward strand.
GCTTAGCCATGCTTAGCTGATTAGAGACGAGTGATGAGTTCATCATTCGTAATGGTTCTTCACTTAGGAAGTGTCTTGAAAAATTGAATATGAAAATAGATGGAAATGGAGACCGAACGGGACATGCGATATGTTTCTAGTGGTTAGGCCAATTGGGTTGCTCGATCATGCTTGTCCCGACTGTGTCGGTTGAGGACCGTTCTTTGTAAACCTGCTGATCAAGATTGAAAGTACTTAACTGCATGCCCTCGGTAAGCCTGAGTACCTCGGCTATTCCATTATGGGAAAGGACAACCGCGCACTGGGAGTGGAGAGATGGTGGGAGTAGCGTGTACCCACCCTGCGATATTGTCCGGGATGGCGTAGGGTGGTGGGTACTATGCTCTCGGGTAGCACGAACTCGTTCACATTATGGAGGATCCGAGAGAATGGTTGATGTATGTAGGTCTGGGACCTACATATAAAAATGCTGGTTAAGGTTTACTCTAGCTGGATGTACATCGATTCCAATTGCCGTCTCTCCCAGATAGTGAGAAACTTGATCTTCGATCTGCATCATAGTTAATCAATGGAACATGGTACTTATGATCGCAAATAAGAGATGTGATGCTTAATTAAGTGCTTGATTTAGATTAGGTGCAAATTGGATACTATCAATGAATTAATGTCGAGTTAAAATATTGAAAATAAGGATCCATAAGTAGTAAGCTTTTATGCAAAAGCTATTCTTGATTCTTGCTAAACCCTGTTGTATCCCTTAAGCCGGCATCCCCTTGGAGTCTTTTCTTTTAGTCGGGTAAGTCTTGTTGAGTACCCTTAAGTACTCAGGGTTTGTTAACCCCTGTTGCAGGTGAACCCCAGCTACCGATAGGGTTTTATCCATGTTATATGTTGGTTCTAGAAGATGATAGATAGCAGTAAATGTGTTGTACTCTCATCCTTGGGCAGGATGATATCTATATGTTGAATAAGATGATGTTAGTCATGCTATCTTATTTAGTATGAGAAGGTAAAAACTTATTGTTTGTAAGATTTGAATAAATGATTTGTAAACGTATGATTTGTAGTACTTCCGCTCGTTAACTCTGATGTAATATTTTTGTATCAACTGTTGTAATACTGCAATGTCTTCTGTAATAATCCTAATCGGATGTTGAAAGTGGATGATTCGGGGTTCCTTCCCCGAGGACACCTGACAGACTACCGAAATTATCTGGTTCCCGTGCACAGCAGTCGGAGGTCTTTAAGACAATGACAGATGTACATGGGCCAGCATAATTTGGGCGATTCTGCCACAGCTGGTACTAGAGCATTATTACAGAGATTATTGCTAGTATTACTTTTTGAAAAACTTCAAAAGAACATAACAAAATAGTTTCAAGTTATTTTGAGGAAAATAATGCTTCTGACTTAACTTATGCTTAGGAGCTATGTAAGAGTTGGATAGAATGTAATATATTGCCCTATGTCTAAAATGAGTGTGCTGGCAGTTCAATGTTAAATTATGAGTTTGTGGTGAGAGGTTATGTAAATGATGGCACTTATGTAAACTAACTCAATAAAGTTATGTATGGGAAGGTTTTACATTTTGCGCTATTTACATTTCAAACTTATTATTCTGTAATGACATACCTACGCCCAGGTAAGTAGGTAAGTTGACCATCAGCAACCTCATGGACAAATGGTGTTGGTAGCCCTCCTTTCGGAGATGTGATTCCGGACATCTGCTACATGATGTTGAGGGTAGCCCTTTCGCTGGAGGGGTGAATCCGGACACTTCCCTCAAGAAGTGGCCTACTTGAGGACATTCTGTATGGTAACATACAGGGTGTAAGCATCTACCATGCGATGGTGGTCATGGTCGCACAGCCGGGGTGTGTTTACCCGTGCATGTCCCGTAAAGTGAAGGTACGGGAAGTAAATACATGCTAGTCACGTATGCAGCGTTATCCATGCAACGTTAATCGCATGGGCACCACTTCTATATCAAGTGGTGATGTATGTTGGGGTGGGCTATGATGCAACGATTTTCTGCAGGTACACTAACTTGCGAGTAAGAGAGTGTTGAGTGACCTTATATTAGTAAGAGTGACTCATATGTATGAGCCATCATGTATGTTCTTGTCGTTTTTGTTTTTGGTGAGGTCATTTTGTCAATGCAAGAATCGTTCATGCATCATGTCATTAATGATACACTGCACACCTCCCCAGTTACAGTAGGTTTGAGTTGAGAATATCATCAAACCTATTCATGCTATGTTTCTTTACCTACCTATATTGTTCCTATCTCCCCTGTTGTTTTGTGAAGTTATTGGAAGTAGATGTGTTTGACACATTTCCTTTTCCATTACTTAACCCTAGACTTTAGGTGTTTCTTATTCTCAAGACGAGATTTCTATAAGGGGGAGGATTGCAACATCCTAGATGTTAAAAAGTAATTCAAATTTTGATCATGTTCATCATCATGCATAATCATCAAGCATTTTACCAAACATGCTTTGGATACATCAATCACAATTCATTTTGGTTCATATGCATAGTATATGTGTGTATATGAAATGTTAACAAAAACATTGATTAAGAAACTTTGTGATTTTATGGGATGAAAAGTTCTTAAACAATTAAAATTTTGCTAAACTAAACTTTGAAGTGAAAAGTGTGTTCTACAATTTTGAATCAAAGTTTGTGTATGTTTTCAAGCCAAACATGTTTAAATTGGAGCTCAAACATTGAATTTAATGTTGTTTTCAACACAACCAAAATGGTGAAATCCCTAAAAATTTGTATAAAGTTCAATGTTTGGTGAATTAATAAAAGAATTTTTATAAATAAAATTTGTGCAACTTTGACTTCATGAATTGGTATGATGCTTAAGCTTTGATAATGTGATATTGGTTGTGATGATTGATTAATGGTTGTTCACTAATTAATTCCCAAAAATGCTTAAGCACAATTGTTTCCAAAACCTCTGGAAACTGAATTCAGTGTTGTAATTCCAAGTTCATGCCTTCAAAATTCAAAATCTTTCAAACCAGTTAGTTTTTGATGTTGGTCCTTAAATCAAAGTTGGAGATCTCTTTCCCTCTCCTCCTTTGTGCTGTGTTCGCCGTGGCCTCTTGATGCTCAACGACCCTCCCTTTTCTTTGTTCCGTTACAGGATGCGCTGGAACATCGTCGCAATGTTGATTCATGCCACCGTGTCTACCATCACCGATAGAGACGCATCTTTACTTTGCCTCCACCTCACCCGAGCAGCTGTGTGAGATCGTGGTGAGCTCCTAGTGATATCAGATGCCTTATCCGAACCTCTACCGATCTCTAATGGCTGGCGTGTCGAGCGCTGCACTGCCATGGCCGCCAAGGCCGTTATTGAGCACGACGCGTAACCCTAGTCACCCAACTAGTGCTGTACATCGATGCGTGTGGTTGTGGGGAGCATGTAGGTGTCGGTCTTGTCGCCGGTGAGGTCATCACCGGCATGGCAGTACCATCAAGCCAAGCCACTGCATGCAGTCACCGTCTCTGCGCTTCGAAAGACTATCCCCACCGACTCGGTCCCGCTTGTTAGTCATAGAGGCTGGCTGGGTGCGGGTGAAAAAGGGTTTTTGATCCTTTTTGTTTTTTTAGAAAATATTAAAATGAGTAGATTCTTGTTTAATTCATAATTAATTATAGAAGTGTGATAAAATTATGAAAAGTTTTGTGTACCTTTGTTATGAAGTGCTCTAGCTAAGAAAAATATGAGTTGGTTGTATTCCATAGTTTTGCTATGCTCAAAAATTACATATTTTAATAGAAAAATGCTATATGTATGATTTTTGTAGACCAAAATAATAATCCTTTAATCATGAAACTTTTTGTGTAAATGTCATGTGCTAATACCTATCTCCGCAAAAAGTTTCGTTCTATTTTGATAATTCTAACTTGCATAATTGATATAAGTGTGTTTAAATGCCTTTAATATATTTAATAAACACTAAAATGATTTAGATAAATGTTTAAATGGTTTTTGTGTGTTTTTATTACTGTTGTGGACCTTGGAACATGAAAACCCCCTGCTGTTCCATTGAAAGTTAATTTCTTTCTTATAGATAATTAATCAACTTGTTAGTAAATAATTAAAATGCTTTTAGTGAATATAAACACTATTTTAATGAACCCTAATGGTGCAACTGTACCGTGAAGGAAAGTTGTACTCAAGTTTGTTAATCTTGTTTGAGTTCATCCAATGCACCTGTATGCATCTTTCATGCATTATGTTTATTGCATATCATAATGTCAAGCATGCATCCTTTATTACGTGTAGTGACCGAAAGTGAGGAAGTGACCGTTAATCAAGTTCCAGAGAAAGAAAATCCACCAGTGGAGGTTGGTTTTGATATCTGTGGTTCATCAGAAGAACCTAACACCTCTACTAACCAAGGCAAGCCCCGGAGCATATAACCCCTTCCTTGTTGTTTATAAATGTTTTATCATTTGAGTCCACTGAAATGTGCACTAAATAATAGGAAATGGTTGAATACCAATTGCTGCATGCCTGCCTTGATATTCTAAATACTTATCCTTATCACCCTATTTATAATGATAGACTAGTAATGCTTAGCCATGCTTAGCTGATAAGAGTCGAGTCATGAGTTCATCATTCGTAATGGTTCTTTACTCAGGAAGTGTCTTGAAAAATTGACTATGAAAATAGATGGAAATGGAGACCGGACGGGACATGGGATATGTTTTTGGTGGTTAAGCTGACAGGGTTGCCCGGTCATGCTTGTCTCGTCTGTGTCGGTAGAGGACCGTTCATTGTAGACCTGTTGATCAAGATTGAAAGTACTTAACTGCATGCCCTCAGTAAGCCTAAGTACCTCGGCTATTCCATTATGGGAAAGGACAACTGCGCAATGGGAGTGGAGAGATGGCGGGAGTAACATGTACCCACCCTGCGATACCGTTCGGGACGGCGTAGGGTGGTGGAGTACTGTGCTCTCAGGTAGCGTGAACCCGTTCACGTTTTGGAGGATCCGAGAGAATGGTTGATGTATGTAGGTCTGGGACTTGCATATGTCGTGCTGGTTAAGGTTTACTCCAGCTCGATGTACATCGATTCGAATTGCTGTCTCTCTCGGATAGTGAGAAACTTAATCTTCGATCTACATCGTAGTTAATCAATGGAACATGGTACTTATGATCGCAAATAAGAGATGTGATGCTTAATTAAGTGCTTGATTTATATTAGGTGCAAATTGGGTACTATCAATGAATTAATGTGAGTTAAAATATTGAAAATAAGGATCCATAAGTAGTAAGCTTTTATGCAAAAGCTATTCTTGATTCTTGCTAAACCCTCTTGTATCCCTTAAGCCGGCATCCCATTGGAGTCTTTTCTTTTAGTCGGGTAAGTCTTGTTGAGTACCCTCAATTACTCAGGGTTTGTTAACCCCTGTTGCAGGTGAACCCCAGCAGCCGATAGGCTTTTATCCATGTTATATGTCGGTTCTGGAAGATGATAGCCAACAGTAAATGTGTTGTACTCTCATCCTTGGGCAGGATGATATCTATTTGTTGAATAAGATTATGTTAGTCATGCTATCTTATTTAGTATGAGAAGGTAAAAACTTATGGTTTATAAGACTTGAATAAACGAATTGTAAACTTATGGTTTGTAATACTTCCGCTCGTTAACTCTGATGTAATATTTTTATATCAACTGTTGTAATATTGTAATGTCTTCTGTAATGATCCTGATCGGATGTTAAAAGTGGATGATTCGGGGTTACTCGAGGACACCCGATAGACTACCGGAATTATCTAGTTCTCGTGCACAGCAGTCGGAGGTCTTTAAGACAATGATAGGTGTACGTGGGCCAGCATAATTTGGACGGTTCTGCCACAAATATATACCTATACCAACAACTTGTGGGCTGGGCTACAATGTCGTTTACCGGGCCTTTGTGTATTATTCGGTTTCTTCGGTGAACTGAGCCTAGAAACGAAATTAACTGAGCAAATTTCTGTTCTTGAGAAGTGGGAACCAAAGTTTTCGGTTTTGGTTCTTTCAGTTTGGTTCTCGGTTCTCAGTTGTTTTTGTCTTGTAGTTTCCATCCATGTCATGTCAAATAGGCACCACCAATTGGAACTGCTCCCTCCATTTCAAATTATAAGACGCTTTAACTTTGTAGATACATAATTTTTTACTATGCACTTAGATATATAATATGTCTAGATACTTAAAACAATGTATCTAGAAAAACAAATATATTTTATAATTTGGGATGAACTATAGCATTCTAATTTCCAACCCATGATTTCTTGGTGTGGGTCCACTTGAATTATTGCCGATACTTTTTGTTCCTGTCCGACTCCGCATCCCTCTCTCTTCCCTCAACATCTCATCTCTCTCTTCCCTCCACATCGCATCTCTCTCTTTCCTTCAGCATCCAGCAAGCACGTGGACGCGGTGGGCAGTGAGGCGAGGCTCAGCGGCGGGTGCAAAGGCGCGCTCTGGCGGCACTCGAGAGGAGTCGGGCACCGGGCGGTTGTCTCGCAATGGCGAGGCCAGGCGGCACGCTCGAGGGCGCATGCTCGCTGCGGCGAGTACGGGCCGGGACACGGTGGGGCAGTGCTCGCCGGGATGAGGCGAGGCGGCCGTTCGGCACGCGCAAGGGCGCATCCTTGCGGCCATGCCGAGACACGACGGGACCCACATGTGGCTGCATGTCCGGTGCGGACTCGTGGAGCCACTGTTGTGCGGGTGACTTAGGTCACGAGCACGAGCGGCCGTGACGGGCGGCGACGGGTTTACATATTTGATTTTATGAAAAAGTCCATTTCCAGCCCTCGAACTTCCGTTGAAGTATGAATTTTGCCCTTGAACTAAAAAACCAGATATGGGTAGCCCTCTAACTATCAAAACCGAACACCTTTAGCCCTTGACTAGTTTAACAGATGGTTTCGAGTACATATATTTTTCTAAAAATAACAAAACAATAGGTAAATCTCTAAAATTCATAAATAATTATTTTTAAATAAAAAATATAAACTTGGGACCAGAATTTCTCTAAGAAATATAATCTATCTCGTTGAGATCTATAACTTTTGTTTTGGTTATTTCTACTTGTACCATAGGTTGTACTATTCACATGTGTATATATATATATATATATATATATACACACACATGACACCCCTCAACAATGGGTGTGTGGTGATTCTTCCAATCTTAACCGACTCTAAACTTCTAAACTTCATGCATGAACTCGACTTAGAAGTTCATGCATGATATGACCTGTGGTGCTTTTGATCGTTCTCTCGTGTTTTTCTTTCACACTTGTTTCTTTTGCACTTAGGGCGTGTTTGTTTGCTGCCGTTGCCGGGCATCTCCGTCCAGGCAGCAAGATCCGACCCCAGAGGATGGAAATCGAACGCCTGGGAATGCTACGTGGCCCAGGCGAGATTCCCAGATTCAGAAGCAAATACGCCCTTAGTTTTGTAGATTCATTCCTAAGTTAATAGGACTACGGTAACTATGTGGCCTTGGTGATTGCTAATTCATAGACTGGTGGGTCAACTTGGGACATAAGCCTTAATTCTTCCATGTGATGAATTTTGGCTTCCATTTTTACCACTTTGACTGGACTAGTTCTTTGTTAGTTAATTGCCTGCACAAATATGATGAACAATTTGATGCATGGTGTAAGGATGCAATGCATGCTTTCTTTATTTAGTATGCGTACTAAACAACAAGTCCAAAACCCACAAGTATGATGCAATTTTGATAGGTAGTGCACAGTCGAGTCCTAGATCTATTGTGTACATAAAGGACTCTATACACAAATGTGTTAATCTTGTGGAACTATAGGGAGAAGGAGGAGTTTATTTGTACGACGCACTATCACCCCAAACGATTCAGTCATATCGATGCCTTTCTTCGCTAATTCCATAGGTAGCTCCCAATTGAAGTGGTAGACAAGGTTTGCGAGCATGACTTCGATATTGGCAATTGCAAAGTTTGCACCCGGGCACATCCTTCGCCCTGCCCCAAATGGCAAGTATTGGAAATCATTTCCCTTATTGTCTATAGCTGTGGCACTACCTCCTTCCATGAACCGCTCTGGCTTGAACTCCTCTGCTTTCTCCCAATAGCTAGGATCCGTTGCAAGAGCCCAACTATTGACGATGGCACGTGTTCCTGATGGTATCGTGTATCCTTCTATGTTGCAATCGGCCATGGAGAAGTGGGGCACAAGGAGCGGTGCCGGCATATGGAGTCGAAGTGTCTCTTTGATAACTGCCTTTAGGTATGCTAAGCTATCCAGCTCGTCTTCTGTAACCATCTCTTTTCCCTTGGCTATAGCGTTTCTCACCTCGGCTTGTAGCTTGTTCATGAGGTGGGGGTTTCGCATGAGGTGAGCCATTGCATATTCCAACACTGTGAATGATGTATCTGTGCCAGCTTCGAACATGACCTATATACATACGGATACATGTATATAAGTATCAAAAACATACATATACTTGAGGTATATATATATATATATATATATATATATATATATATATATATATATATATATATATATAATGTATGCACGATAGTGGTAGTTGTGAGTGAGGTCACGGAGTTTGTACTCTCCATAATAATAATTCCATATATACAGTACCTCGAACTGCGCTTTAATATGGTCTCTCGTGAGTTTGCACTCTTGTTGAAGAGAGAGTAAGACATCAATGAAGTAAGTCTCGTCCCCATCACATTTCGACGCTGGCATGCTTGCATAGTCATCAATGAGTGTATGGAGCAAGTCGTCCCACATCTTCTTCACCTTGTGGGCCTTTGCACACACCATCCTCTTGATGATGTCCAGCTTCACCAGCACCGGGAAGTAGTCCTCTAGGTTGAACCCCCCTAGGAGGGACGAGTTCGCCTCGACGAGCCCTTGGAAGAGTTTATTCCGGCCTTTCTCCCTGAAGAAATTGCCAAACACGGCGTGACACAAGACATCGTTGGCAAAGGAGACGAGCAGTTCGCTTAGGTCGACGGCGGTGCCTGCGGTTGCCGCCTCGCGGATCTTGGCCACGACCAACCTCACCTGTTGTGAATTGTTTTCAGTCAATCGTCCATGGAACAATATAATCACTGATGGTTCAAAGTTGACGCATGGTCAGGTTAATACCTCATGCTCGCCTGCATGACTGTAGGACCGGACCTTCTTGGTGGCGAGGAGGTGCGCGGAGACGATCTTCTTGACCTGGCGCCAGTGCTCGCCGTAGGGCGAGAAGACGATGTCCGTGGAGCCGTAGAAGAGGATGTCGGTGACGGGGGAGGTAGCTCGGGATGCGAAGATGTGGTCCCACTACCGGACAGAGCATCTTTGCCGAGGGCCTGAGGATTTGCCGAGGAAAAATGCTTCGGCACTCGGCAAAGACTCTTTGCCGAGGGCCAGACCCTCGGCAAATACAAGCACACGGCAACAATAATTCTTTGTCGAGGGCTAAGGTCCGGCCCTCGGCAACACCGCCTGACACGACGTCCATCCCCTGCCATCAATATTTGCCGAGGGCATCACCGTTAGGCCGTCGGCAAAGACTTTTTAACCGTTTTTGAAATTTTTCTTTTTAAAAATTCTTTGTCGAGTGCCCCTGGCCCAGCACTCGGCAAAGACAGTCTTTGCCGAGTGCCAAGTTGGCACTCGACAAATGTTCAATTTTTTTTGACCCCAAATTTTTTGTTGGGTCCGCCTACATTGTTTACAACTTCATGTTCAAATTGGTGATTTTTCTAGTTTTTTTGTTATATTTGGTTGATTAATTTGATTATGTTGAATTTTTATATATAATTCACATTTAAACTGCAAGTGCATGGAATATTGTAATCTAGTGCTTCGAAAAATGTTATTCATGGTATTTGGTGTATGTTGAGTCTCTATCCACGAACTCGCATCAAATTTCGCGCATCTTCTTCACGTAACATGACGAGCCACTTGCCGGAAAAGTGTTTTAAAATTATATAAAGTCCATACGAAATCTGAAAATCACGAAACTTATCGAGGTGTCATGTTATCGCATGTGTAGGGTGTGGTAAAAAATTGAGAATGTTTCGAGCAAGTTGCGACGTCAGATGCATAAAATCCAGACATCTCCACATGTGACACATGCGATAACATGACACCTCGACAAGTTTCGTGATTTTCGGACTTCGTATGGACTTTATATAATTTTAAAACACTTTTCCGGCAAGTGGCTCGTCATGTTACGTGAAGAAGATGCGCGAAATTTGATGCGAGTTCGTGGATAGAGACTCAACATACACCAAATACCATGAATAACATTTTTCGAAGCACTAGATTACAATATTCCATGCACTTGCAGTTCAAATTTGAATTATATATAAAAATTCAATATAATCAAATTAATCAACCAAATATAACAAAAAAACTAGAAAAATCACCAAATTTGAACATGAAGTTGTAAACAATGTAGACGGACCCAACAAAAAATTTGGGGTCAAAAAAAAATTGAACATTTGCCGAGTGCCAGCTGGGCACTCGGCAAAGACTGTCTTTGCCGAGAGCTGGGCCAGGGGCACTCGGCAAAGAATTTTTTTTAAAAAATAAAAACATCTTTGCCGAGGGCCCTGGATCTGGGCCTTCGGCAAAGGCCCAAAACCTAAAAAACCGACGTCGGCCCAAAATCCCCAAAATCCCTCTTTTTCCCTCCGGCCCGCGCCCGCGCTCGGTTCTTTACCCCCGCCGCCGCTCACCTCGCCGCCCGCCCGCCACGACGCTGGCCGCCCCGCCTACGCGCCGCCCTGCGCCTGGCCGCCCCTCCCCCGACCTTAGCTCCCACCGGCGGCCGCCCCGCGCCCCACGCCGCCCCCCCCTCTTCCACCCCAGCCACCACCGCCGGCGGCCTCCTGTAGCTGCGCCCGGCCGCCCCGGCTCCACCGGCGGCCGCCCCGCGCCCAGCCGGCCCTCCTCCCCCCGTGCGGTGGTGTCGGCCATTGCCGAGGGCTCTTTGCCGAGGGCGGTACTCGGCAAAGCCTTTGCCGAGGGCTTTTGGGCCTTGGCCGAGTGCCGGAGCCTCCAGTAGTGTCCTGCGTGCGCAGCACGGCCTGCGCGGCGCTCGGCGAGGAGACGATGAGCGTGGGGACGGCGCCGAGGTGGAGGACCATGAGGCCATTGCGGCCATGCTTGGATGAGAGGTCACATAGGGAGACGTGTGGGAGGCGACCGACGAGGTGTAGGTGGCCGATGACGGGGAGCCTGCGGCGAGGCGAAGGCAGCTTACTCAGCAGCTCTTCTCTGGCTCTTGCGGTGGCCGTCGACAGCGTGGTTCCAATGCAGCGGCGCACCAGGAGGAGGACAAGGAGAGGACACACGAGCAGGACAGAGACCATTAGGGCCACTTGTGGAGGAGACTTGGCCCGCTGCTGCAGCAGCTCATGGTGGCCATGCGCGTGAGCCATCACAGTCCACAGCAGCGTATAGTCCCCTGGCTGGATAGCTTGCTTTATCAAACGGTTGTTCAGTTTTACTGAACCGAATGATGATATAGCTGGGCTTCTTTGCCCAGGTGGCTGTTTATATAGCCAAGAAACCTGGTGATCGCACCAAAAATTAGGCATCTTTTTTGTCCATAGTTTATATTTGTTTATATAATATAAACTTTAAGACCTGTCCGGTCTTCAACATCACACTTTAACTAATTTTGCTTATAATATGTAATTTCTAGTAACAAAAGTTTAATTAGAATTTATTTTAAAATATAAATACAATGTAACCATGCAAGCTTAAAGTTTATATCCTGTCAAAATCAATGAGACAACGTGTACATATTTTCATTTACCATGCATGCTTAACGAGGAATCAAGATCAATTGCAAGTAAGGTAAAAATGGCAATTTGCTCGTTTGTGGTTTTATAACAATGTCTGACTGCCGAAACCTATTCCTCGCTCACTTAGGTCATTGCCACTAAGCTCGTCAACGGTGATGCCAAAACCGGTCGCTACCTCAGATTCATGGATCACTAACAGGTCTAAATCCGGCATCACTCGACGAATAGGAGCCAGTATATAAGATAGTGAATATATTGTACTCACTGCCAGTTTAGTGGCTTCAATCTGGCCATCATCATCCCATGGTTTGTTGATATATTTTAATATTACATTTAAATAGAGTTTAGTGTCTAATATTTTTACATTTGATATTATTAATGTATCACATTGATATATATCACTGCCATCAAGATTATACTATGATTACGTAGCGTGATCCAATTAGACCATCACATTTACTAGAGAATCAACCAAACTATCACAAAATCAAATGGGTTGCTAGGTAATAACAACCTCAAAGTACCAGAATCACATGGGTTCTTAAAAAGTAGTAGACCTTATGAACAATTCTATTCTACGCTACACTAACTAAAATCGAGAAACTAAAGGAACCAACTAAGCCATCATATTTATTACTAGAGAATCAAAAGAAATCTAACAAAACAAACTAGCTACAAATTCAATAGGTCAATAGCTACTAACTTTAAATTATCGGTAGGGATGAAATAGTGAGAACGGAAGATTCCATTTACCGCGCTTCGTTTCCATAATAACGATATCGTTTATGGCCGTTTTAGACCATTACCGTATTTCAAGTTTCATTTTTAATTTCTTTTAGTACCATATTTATGTCGTTAGTAAATAGTTCAAATGAAAATATGGTTAGTTTTCAGTACCATATTTATGTCGGTAGTAAATCGGTTCCGCATAGGAAATATCGTAAATTATGTCAGTTGGTGATCAAACTATATACTTTTTCAAAGTTTTCTTTTCAATTTTTGGTTTTATTAATTATGTTTTAAATAGGCAAACGTTACTATCAAGTTTAACGTTACTACTAGTACTAGCTATCATATCGACCCATCGTTTCGCAAATGGGAACAAAAAAAGTACCATCGACCAGTGAATATGATGCATGTACCATATAGATGCGCATCATGATACATATGGAACACCTGCAATTCAGTGACGAAGAGGACGACGACGGCAGAGCAGCAACCGGACGGATGACATTGGCCGGCTGTACGTAATTCAGTGAGTTTCTTAATCACATCGTGCATGCATAGGGCATGTTAATTTGCTGGTGCTTCGAATCTATTCGAATTTGCTGGTGCTTTGAATCTAACCCCGTCGCCCATGCATAGATATAGAGCATGTTTGCTGGTGCTTCGCATCTAATCGCATCGCGCATGCATGTTTACTGGCGCTTTTTGGTTAAGTTTAAAAAGCAAAATTATGGTATTTTTTTTTAAAATCACAGTATAGACATAGATACTCACATACATATGCATATGTTCATCTCTATTATTTATGAACGCACCCATACATATCCTATCTTGTTAGGAGTACATTCGAAGGACCGCCTAGCATCTCCAAGAGTACCCAGTAAACTCTTGCAATCTAGGATTTCTAGCAAAATTGAAAAAAATACATCTCCGACAATTCCCAATCACACCTCCCAATCTTTTGGCATTTGAGAAAACCACCCTACGCGTGTAAAGATCCACGCTCTCCCCGTCGCGCGTATCCCTTTGGGTCACGCCGATCTTCTCCCTTGCGCAGCAAACAGGAGAGTTCCGCGGCTTTTTCCTGTACGAGGCCAAGCACGCCGGCGGGGCGGACACGAGCACGGCCGCCGTGGAGATCAGCCCGCCGGAGCTCCCCATGCGCGTGCGCCTGATCCTCACGTGGAGCTCCTCCGCAAGAAAGTCGAATCCATGTGGGTGCCCGAAGCTGGCACGATGACCGCCTACTCGACCATGGCCGTGCACGCCGTGCAGATCGTGTGGCTGTGGAGCTAGCCTCGTGTTCTCATGCATCCAGGACGCCGCCACGAGGGCGGTGTTCGGCATCTTCTGGGCCGTCGCTGCTGCCAAGAATCCAAGATGATGCAGAGGTTCGTCATCACTGAGGTCATCCGCCGCTCCTTCGCTGCTGGCCGGAACGCGGACATCATCGGCGCCTACACGCAGCTGATTCCTGGAGCAGCGGCGACGACGTGGACTGGACCATCCGCTACGCCGCCTCCAGAGGACGACCTGCGCCGTGGCTTCGGTGGTACAGGAACTGGGAACGGGCACAAGGCAGCAAGGTGACGATCGACAAGGGCACCATGTACGTGCTTGTTCTCAACAGGAAGGTGATCGTATTTACGTAATTGCCATTGAACAATCAGAATATGTTTTTAGAGTGAATTGTTGGGTACTCTTGGAGATAGCCTAATTTATTCCTTCCAATCTTTTTTTTGGGAGTTGGAAAACACCATGTTCTAGGAAGAAACTATAGGGTACTCTTGGAAATTTTCTAAGAGCATCTCCAAGAGTTTCCTAAATTTTCTTTCTAAAAACATGATGTTTTCCAACTTCTAAAAAGATATTAAGAGAAAAAAAGAAGTCCATCTCCAATAATACCCAATATTCCACTCTAAAAAATTAAAATTTGGTGCCACTTGGATTTTTTTTTCTTCGACGCCACCGCCGCTCCTCCTTCCTTCATCGTGCGGCTTGTGCCCTAGCCCTGCAGTCCCAGCCGGCTGTGACCACCTCCTAGCAGACCGGCACCACCAGCAGTCATGCGCGTGCATCGGCTAGATATCAGCTAGTAGCAGGAACAAGCTAGCCATCGGCAGCGGCAGCAATAATAGTTGCCGGCCATCTACTAGGATCACAGTAGCATGCGGGAACCATCGTTCAGTACAATCAGCGAGAAGAAGTTGAAGCACACAGCCGGCCGGCTTGCCTCTTCGACTCGACCACTTTGCATCACGGAGATAGATCATCTATCTCGCATGTCGCTACTCATGCCTAGATGTACATCAAGTACATGTACTACTAGCACGCGCCCTCCGCCGACCGCGGCGACCTCGGCGGGCTCTCAAGGTGCACACGAGCGACGGGACGTGGCTGCTGGCCAGCGAGTCCCCGGCGAAGAGGATCGACCTGCCCGTACTAGCCCGAAGAACCGTGCGGCGTCGAAGCGCTCCAGCTCGCCGCCGCCGCCGCCGTCCACCGCTACCACCACCGCAGGAACTCCGTGCTTGGCTTGCCATGCTTCATGCAGTTCTGGTAGCCCTCGATGAACGCGCGTCGCGTTGGTGTAATCTGACAGCAGCGGTGGGGTCGCGCGCACCACCGCCTCTCGTGGTCGCGAGGCACCGCCGGCGGCCGGAGAACAGGCCGGGAGGAGGAGGTGGGCGTGGGCGACCACCATTGGAAGGCGGCCGAGAAAAAGAACCGACAATGTGGCACCAGCGAAGAAGAGGACAGCAGCGAGGGCGGCGGACTTGATCTTGGGAACGGCGTGGCGGCTCCGGCGATGATCTCCGGTGAGGAGGCCACGAATGGATTGGATCACCGTGAGTGTCTTCATTGGTGACCACCATCCAGCAGATGGCGCGGTGTTGTGGAGTGGCTACGGATCTCTGCGTATTGCACGGGCAGGTCAATCCTCTTCGTCGGGGGACTCGCTGGCCAGCAGCCACGTCTGGTCGCTTGTGTGCGCCTTTGTCGCAGGTGGAGAGCCGTCGATGTCGTCGCGCGGTTGGCGGAGGGCTACTAATGTCGCGATCGCGATCGCGGTCGGCGATTCGAAGAACCTCTTTCCAGCGATGAGAGTCCGCGTAGTTTTACACAGACGAGGGGGATTTTCCCAACTTCTAAAATATTAGGAGGTTGTATTAGCAGTTGTTGGACTGGGATTTTTTCACTTCTTTCTAAAAACCAAGGATTATGAGAAGGTTTAGGGAACTCTTGGAGATGCTCTAAGGTCCTGTTTTGATTCATTATCTAATAATAGTTAATTAGCTGATAACTCATTATCTGATCATTATCTGATTTGGTTCAGCTAGTGGGATAGTTGTTCTCTAAAGGTTCAACTAACCATTATCTAGTTTATTATCTATACATGTTTAGATCCAAAAGAGATAATTATTAAGGGATAACTACTATCTATATAGATCAAAACAGGGCCTAAGGAAATTGGAAGGCGCCAGGCGTGGCCACGGTAGCCAAGAAAAATATTGTGTTGCACGTCGGTTTGGAGATCTGCGCTAACTAAACTCTTGTGCTTGCACCATACTCTCTCCGTCCTTCAATAAGTGTCATTCTCGCTTCTCTAGGACTCAAACTCTTTTAACTTTAACCAAATATATACAACATTTTAATATTTATAATACATAATTAGTATCACTAGATAGATCGTTAAATCTAGTTTTATAATAAACTTTTTTAAAGATACAAATGTTGCTAATTTATTTTATAAATAAAGTTAGACTTAATAAGTAAATTTGACCTGCACGGCTCGTCGAATTTGGCGGCCTGCGCTTCCTGCTATCCTTGTCGAGCAGTGATTGGGCATCACCCCTTGAGCGCGCGGAGGTCACACCAGCTACACAGCTCTTTTTGTTGTCCACCAGTGATTGGGCGGGGACACCTCCTCACGATCACCGCGCACGCGCCTCTCCACGTGCGCGGAGCAGCCGGTACACCATACGCGAGGAATAAAATTGTACGGACCTAGGTCCAATTTTCTCCGTGGACCCTACCATGGATGGATGACACTTGTACCTGAAATTAATCATACGGTTGATCTACCTGATCTAAATACATTAATGCTTTGTGCGACACATTTGTGCATGAAATAGATGGATTTGTTGACCGCATGATTTTTTTAAGATGTCACGTGTCATACATCCATGGTAGGGTCCATGGAAGAGAATTAGACCCGGGTCCATACAATTTTATTCCGTGCGCGCTTATCCATGCTCACGGCGCATGCGTGCACGAGGAGCGATTACCTGCGGTCCCAAGCCATGGCTCGTAGCACACCAGCGACTCTTGTTAGGGTGAGGTGCGTTGTCGACCAGGGATTTGATGGTGCTCGGTGCCCATGGCCCATGTGTCAGCTGCACCGCGGAGATGGGAGCAGGTGGCTTCATTGCGTCCGTCCCTTTCGTCCGGTTGATAACTAAAATTTATTGATAGCTAAAAGAGCTTTGTGACAATGTTCCTGGTGCTAATGGAAAATATTTTGGAACATCACATTTGGAGCTTGGAGGTGAAAAGAGGGGGAATCAAGTAAGGACACTTATGAGGGTCCTACAGTTCGTTTTTTCTCAAAAGATGGTAATTTCTTTACCGGATTATCATCACTCACTTGTTTGCATTATGAATTCTGAATTTAGAAAATTAGGAGTTCCTTACTTGATTATCAGTATTGTGCTCAATTAGGGGAATCACGTTTGGAATTCATAAACGGGGCAACATTTGGGTCTGAACTTTGTACAACATCACCCCCTTGTAAGTGCCACAGTTTCGTCAGTACTATATTATTTTTTCTTTGTTGCTAGCGGTTCCTTTAAAATGTGTGTGTTCTTAGCAGTTTTGATTCAAATTTCTGTACAAGCCTTGGTCTTTCCGTAATACTTCTGTTTATCACAGATCCAGAGAAACCTGTTTGTGTGGTGACAGGACTTCCAGCCAAGTATGTTTTTGTGACCCCTGTTTATGGTATCCCTTCTTTGATCCTTGAATTCCACACGAGTCCCCCCCTGCTTTATTGTCTATATATATATATATATATTTCATTTCAGTACAAGTAATAAATTAGACAGACATGCATCCTTCAATGTTTAGTAGCTGCATTATCTTTGAGTATGGTTTTATACGTTCTGGATCACTCAGATCCTACCACTACCAGTGCGTGTATGATCTGAAAATCCTGAGACATTATATTAGACATTTTCCCACTAACCATGGAAACAAGTTCAAGTGAGCTACCTGGCTGTAGTAGGGTGCTCTTCGTTTAGAAATTTGAAATGCTATATATGGCAGAAGTAAACTTGAAAGCAGGACTGCATATGCCTACATAACCAATTTAAGTAGTATAAGCAGTTTACACTAGACTCTTGAGGGACGTTTATGCTTATGTGAGGCTTACTTCCTGTAGATACCGTGATCCGAAGACAGGGCTGCCTTATGCAACTATGGAAGCATTTAAAAAAATCCGGGAGAGGTACAGTTTCTTTCTTCTCTTAGATTCCTACTTTGCTCTCGCAGCTAGTCGTAAACCACTTGCCTGCTATGTTTCTTAAGCAAAATACTGCTTACTATCTGAATGTGCAATCGAAACATGCTAACATCTCTTCAACTGATCCATGCATTCAGTTTCCTGAAAGAGGAGGCTGATAGAAAGAGGCCGAACATGTCGAATATGGGAGAGCTTTTCGAATCAATAACTGGTGAACATTTGATGCCTAAGAAGAGAAGGGTTGAGATAAGGTCTCCGAACATATCAGGAGGCACGGAGGGCGCTTCTGGTGTATACCTGCTCTTGATATGGTGGATGAGGACTAACGAGACAGATGGTGACTTCAGATGAGCCTGATAGAAAGATGCCCATGAATTTTGCTGTCCTATTGACTTGAGGTTGTATTTGGCTCACTACAGTACTACTTGCATTTGAATTGTTTTTATGTGACGTTTCTAGAGTGTATGGTCGATTGGTGGTCGCTGAATGATGCCGCAGCCGTCTGTTGCTACACTCTTTGACTTCTAGCTTGCAGTGGTCGTTGCTGTTGGCCGAAGCAGAAGCATGTATTCGTACAATTTGTTTCATCATCCTATTATTTCACCATCCAAATCCGATGTCAACCTGTTTTTATAAATCGATTCTTCTTCTCGTGCTAAGTTTTTTTTCCCCAATCATACGTTAATTACCATTTTTAATAGGAACTCTAGCTATCCAAGGTTAAGAGTTGAAACTTAGTAAACATTCTGCGGCGTGGCGGGGATAAGCACCTGCGTGTGCTTGGGACCTTCTCAATGCCAATTGTACAAATGCTTGTCTCTAGCTAATAAATCGCTTTCTTCACTCAGAAAAAAAAAACTGGTATATAAGTTGGCTGCAAGGTTAGCTATCGCCATTCGTTGGACAGGGAAAATGCAACATTGGAGCCCACTAAAATTTTGGGGCCCTGCATATATACGAGGCAGCATATCATCCGCTCTACCAAAAGAATGATACTTCACTGAGGCAATAATTAGTGTTGTATCAAAATTCAAAAGAATGTGCATCAAAAAAAAAATCAAAAGAATGAAAATGACATTCACTAACGCTCTGTCGACACGTATGATCAGGCAACAGATGATCGACGAAAAAAAAACAAGAGCTAACTAGCAAAGAAACAAGAGGTAGACTCCTGGGAGGAGAGCTATTAGTATTAGCTACTGCTTCCTCCATCCAGATATTTAAGGTATAGAAATGCTATACAATATACATATATTTTAACGAAAAAAAAAACACATGAATTTTCTCTCTCTCCCTCCGTTCCGCTGATCCTGCCCGCGTCCTCGCTGGCTCCGATCCCGCCCGCTCCGCAACGTACGCACGGACTGTGCCTCCAGTACCTTGCCGCACGCGCTGTGCTTCGGAAGCCTACAACGTTTGCCCGCACCGTGCCGCTGGCTGGACCAAGCTGTGCCCGCACTGTGCCTCCAGTAGGTCTCTCCTCCTTCTTCTCTGCTATCTGTGATTTGTCATTTCATAGAAAAAAATTATTTCTCGTAATCTGTGGATCTGTGATCTTGTGATTTGTGATTGTCTAGAGGTATAAGAAGGCTGGAGGCTAGAGGTAGAAGGAGGATGGAGGCTGTTGGATCTTAATTCTATGGTGCAAAAAAATTCATGTGTTGAAACTACATAAAACATATAGTTGTTAGGTAGACAGACAGATATCAAAGGCTTCAAGTTTGTCGTCTCGTGAAGTTAGTTAAATTACTGCTCCTTCCGTTTTAAATGATAAGTCATTTCAACTCTTTTGTAGAATCAAAATATCTCAAGTTTAATAAAAATTATAGAAAAAATTACAAAAAATTATAACATCAAGAATTAATGAAAAATTTAACGACAATTAGGGTGCCAGGATGGCCGCGCTGGTGGCCGGGAAGGGCTCACTGGCGGCCACCGGAGCCAGGCGCAGCTCCCCTCCTCCCTTCCCTGGCCGCTCCTGCTCGAATCCGGCGCCACTCCTTCCCGTCCCCGCCCCGCGGAGGCGCAGATCTGCTCCAGGCGACCCCCCGTGGAGGTCCGACCCCGCCCGCTGTGCAGGCCCCGCCGGCGCCGCTCCGGCCGGACGTGCTACTTCCCCGGATGTGCAGCAAGGCCGGTGCCTGGAGGCAGAGGACGGCGCAGGCTCTGTTCTTTTCAGAGGAGAAGCAGAGGCAGAGGTTCTGTTCTTTCCCAAATTTCTCTCAATTTTGCATGTAAAAATCTTAATCGACCTTAATCAATTTTGTTCTTCGTATATAACTCTATCAGTTTGTTTCAAGGGCAGAGATCGAATTCTCAACGGTTTGGGAGATCTAGAATTTCAAAGTTTGGTAAATTTGATGCACAATTGGGATGCAGGTCCAAGTTCAGAGCTTCATTTCTATGCAAAACTTACAAAAATTAATTTCCCTTTTCTAAAATTGCTATTTATAGTGAATCAATGAATAACATAGTATTTTATAACCAATTTGTATATAAACAACGTCTAAAGCAGACCGGGGTATTATAGACCTTTTACACAGCTTACAGCTTAAGACTCACAACAGCATGTCCACAACTGTTTTTGCCAAATGACTTTCCGCTTTTTCCAGAGCTGACATCCCACAACAGTTTTTTCACAACCTACAGTCACAGCTCAACCAAACAGACCCTTAGTTGTTATCATAAATGCTACTATTTTATTATATAAATTTAATCAAACTTGAGATGATTTGACTCTCGAAGAAAGTTAGAATAACTTATAATTTAGGATGGAGGGAGCAGTAGCCAAGAATTATTAACCATAGGTATATATATTACAAAGGCAGCGTATCATTCTTTGACAAAAGGATGATATTGACGTCTACTAAGGTAATAATTGATGTTACTATTAAGTTTTCCAAAGCGCCAGTGTTCTCTCTTGACTTTGTATACTCGTTGTCATCCATCCACCCATATCATTTCGCAAATGGATAGGAAGGTATCATCATATCGACCTATCCCTATCGTTTCACAAATATAGACAAAAATGTATCATCATATATATCGACCGATCAGTATAATGCATGTACCATATGTGCGCATGCATGCTTGTACCTGGAACTTCGTCATATCAGTGACGATGAAAAAGCAACAATCAAACGACATTGCGATTAATTGGACCGATGGAGAAAGTTGAAGCAGCCGGACCTATACCTCTATCTAAAAAATAAGTGTTACTCTAGCCTTTTATGCTTATCTCAAAATAAATGTCATTCTCACTTTTCAAAACATTTTTTTCTTCTCTCCTTCTCATTTCCTGTGAACTACACCTTTTACAATTTTTCTTAATCTCCGTGCCTAGAGCTAAAACGTCACTTATTAGGGGACCAAGAGAGTACTCCCTCTGTCCCAAATTATCTGTCGCTTTTGGTTTCCGTACCGCAAGTTTGACTCGATTTGTAGAAAATACATGCAACATTTGTGTCTCCAAATAAATTTATTAAAAAACTAGATTCAAAGATGTTTTCAATGATACTAATTATGTATCATAAATATTAGTATTTTTAATATATATTTTATCAAAGTTGTTTCTCGGGAAGCGAAAGTAATAGATATTTTGGGATTGAGGGAGCAATAAGTTTATATTGTTGTACTAGGTAGCATGCCCGGGCGTTGCTACGGGATAGCTAATAATTTATACTAAAAACACACGGATCGCACGATAAGATAACAATACTGTAAAAATTAAATATCAACGTTAAAGTTACAGTTAATCCAAAAAGCAAAGTTTGTGAAATCCGCTTGAGAAGCAGTGCAAAGAAATGTACATAATACTTGAATCCTCATGATAACCTTTGAAAGGGATCGAAGTTAGCAGGCATAATACATGTACACACATGTAATTAGATCGAAGTTAGGTAGGGTTTGGGTGCTCGGTTTCGCACAGCAGGAAGGGAAGAGAAGGGATTGGCACACCTGGTGGTGCACCTTGCAGGACGGGAGGGAGGTGGAAGTGCGGCAGGAGCGGAGGTAAAGACACTAGCCAGATCGCGGGGGGCGGGCGCCCTCCCGGCTTCTGCTGCCGTGGGTCTTCGTCGCCGGTGAAGGGCCCGATGAAGATCTGGCGTAGATGCGGGCGAGCCGGATCAGGGTCGCAGATACGGACATCGACGTGGGTGCTGGTGGTCGGCGAGTACCAGGAGCCGGGAGCGACGGCGTGGCGGCGGTCCTCGGTGGTGGTGGTCCGGCTCCCTGGTCACGTGGAGGTCGCAGGTGTTGGTGAGGGCGGTCGACGTAGGGGTGCTGCGGGGAGGATTGGAGGAGAGCGGGGAGGAGATCGCACGGGCGGACGCGGGCGGCGGCGGCGCGGGCAGCTGCAAAAGACATGAAATGTGGCATTGCTGGGATTCTATTTAACCAATTATTATCAAACACTAATACAGTTCTTGAAGAAAAATTAAACAAGGTTATGACATGCATAATTGGAAAGAATGTATCAATGAAGCAACATAAGAAGCTTGCCACTCATGTAACAGAAGGTTACTTATTTCTAACCATCAATAAATGAAAGGATAACCTACTTGTCACTATTTATCACAACATCAAACAGAATTTAACAGTTATTTATGTTTGCATTACTTGTCGTAGAGCTTACTATAGCAGCAAACGATCACAAATTTACAATATTATTGTTCCAGATACTGCTAGGATTGCAATAAGAAATATGAAACACAGCATGAAGTTGATCAATGGCAGTGAAAAAGATTAATTTTATGGAATTACAATTTACATCCTTATATAAATGAATCCTGTTGGGAGTTTCCAAGCACCAAGCAATGTCGAAGTAGAATACCTCCCTTGGACTACAGAAACCATGTCAGGTTTCAAAAAACAAAAAGCCATCAGAATCAGCACAAGAAACACACATTTATGAAAATGCACATAGATTCCATGTTACATCTAAGAGCCAGCCCTCTCTGTTCTACCTCTTTGATCTTCATTACCTTCAGAAAACAACTAAGATTAAGAACCAGGGATGGCATAAGTGGAGCACTTTCGCAAAGATGGAAGGGCCATAAGCTAATATGACTTACTGACCTCATAACTAACTAATACTAATTACTGTAATCAAGGAGTGAGTTATGTTTGGCTTGATAATTGTCTTGCCAGTAATCAACAGAAAATAATTACCTAATTGATTGCAATATCAAGAAACAAAAGCCAGTTAAACAAAAACATGTTGTTCAGGTGGCAAGGGCACCAAATATTGTGGGCTTATGCGTTTGACAGTCCACTCCATCCAGGCACCTGTTAAGAAGATACACACGGTATTATGAAGAATGAAACGTATGCTCCACAACTCAGAAGGGAATATTAATAAACTGCTAAAAAGGCAATTGAATGCGCGACCGCCAGCGGTTGCCCGATCGCGGCAGGGGGTGGCGGGGCTTGGCAAGCACGAGCAATTGCCTCTCTTCCCTTCCCCAATGCACGACAATGGAGGCAGTGAGCGATCGCCTCTCTTCCCTTCCCCAGCAGGAGTTGGACGGGCGGCAGCAGCGTTGGCGGTGCTTGAGGGCACCGACGACGAGGCCTGGCTTAAGGGCGCGAGAACGCGGTCCCAGCTGATGCTCTGGTTCAAGGTGTCGAATTTCTCCTGCTGTGGTTGTGCCAATGCTTCATTAGGGGCATAATGTTGTGACGTCATAAGAAGGAATTGTTTGAAAAGGGCATTGAGAAATTTGTTTCAAGCATGGCATATAAGAACCGAAGAGTATCACTTTATATTCTGGAATCTCACAAGGGATGTCAGTGCTCCGGTTCACTTTTTCAAGACAAATGTTTATATATGAGTAAATCATGGCTTGTTAGTAAAACACCTCTACAATCCAGTAAATTACATTGGTTCATATTCTTGTCGCTTTCAGCATAGAAAAAAATAGTAATAAAGAATTAGGAAAATGCTGCTAATTAAGCTACACCGGGGCCAAATTAGAATAGAACACATAATTTCTGCAGTGGTGGTGTTGTATTTTAGGGTCATATAATTTATTTATGTTCCATGCATGTGTGCAAATAGTACATTATCTGTGCGCTCTAGCCTCTTTTTATTGTATAAAAAAAGAAGGTGCTGTAGACTTTTAAATAACATAGCCCTCAGGATCCTTGTTCATGATCTTTGTCAAGAAATCATTGGTACTCAACCTGCACATGGCGAGAACAATGTAACTAAAGGCCAGCCAGTCCAAAATTATGAAACAAATAAATGAACATCATGAAAAGAAAACGTGTCAACATCATGATATACACAGATCCGAAAATCATGAGAATCGTCTGATAAGTTACTACTGAAAACATCACTAACAAAGTTATAATTGGCTGCATCTAAAGTTCAGGATGAGAATTCAAACATCATGTAGCTCCCTGATCTGTTGGCACGGAGGTCACCTATAGTTCAGAAAACTATAGTTCTTCACTACTGTATCGGTACGATGAATAATGTGTAAAGAACCAAGATGATCTATGGTTTCCAAACCTGCTTGATGATATTCTGTGTGACATCGGCCAGACTTGAGCCCTTGGGGTTGGGGTAGCCACTGATGCCTGTAGCTCCGGGGATCTCACCATGTCCAAAGTCCTGCAGGAAGCACGTGGGCTCTGGCTCGGCAAAGAAGTTCCAGTCCACGTCCAGCCCACCGCCACTGCTTGAAAGTTGCAAGAACGGAGAGAGTAGTAGCCCGCGACTGTCAAATCATGCGGCTCTGCTCATGTCTGCAATGGAGTCGTCTCCTCATGCAGGAGACGTTGCGAGCAGTAGTATACTCGCTGAGCGAGGGGAGTCGATGCACGTGTTGATATTAGCGGCAAGTAAAAGTCAAAAATACTAATTAATACCATTTACTTACATTACAAAGCATTGATATTATATATAAAAGGACCAGTAGTTACCTTCGTTGATCTGGTTTGTCAAGTCTTAAAATAGTGTGCGGCAACCGTGATTTTCAACAGGTTCCATGTACCTAAGAATGACTAAAACATAAAATGATGAATCAGGTCTGAAGCTTCTCGATATCTTAAGAAACTTTTCCAACCCTGAAACTTTAAGATATGCAGCATGCCTGTCTTTTAACTATTTTTGGTAGCAACAGAAGTACATCAAAACATAAATATGAAATCATCTATGAGTTTTTGGTAGCAACAGGAATATCTGGAATGAAGTCATTTCCTGTTAAGAAACAAATAAATATGAAATCATCTATAAGCGTCTCGATATCTGTTTTGACAACTGGGTTTGGTATCCTCAAATCAAGCTCCAGGTCCTCCCTTTGAACCCATATTATGATAAAAAACTGCAAGAAGGTGGTGTTATAAAAAATTCAAAAATAGAAAGACCCTGTTATCATCTCAGAGGAACAAACCTGATAAGGTTTCTTGGGAGACTGTCCCTAGGAGTTGTTTCAGTTACTCGTGGGAACCATCCTCTACATTTTCTTGAGGAATCTACATTTTTGAACGGTTCGCACTTAACATTTACAAAATTCTGCAACTACATTTAACATCAATACACTGTTGCTTGCTAAATGCAGTTAAATAAATGTGGTTTGCCAAAAACCATCATAGTATGGATGAATCCAGGAGTTGACACCGAGGATGGATTAATAGACTTCACGCAAAATCGAAAAGTGAAGTTCATTTGATGCCAAAGCGAGCATTATTAGGTACGCATCTTGTACTAATATTCAGTGTGTAAAAGAGACACAAAAAAGAGAAAATTAGAAGATCAGTGATGTAGAAAATTATTCAAATATTTAGTTAGTCCGTATACCAATCCATACAAGCAGTGCCTTGTGTTTGGATCATAGTTCTCCTACTGCACATTGCACTCTTGTAGCGCATTAGTAGATATCTAGTGTAAGCAGCTGGCATCACGCATCAGCTAACTTCAATAATAAGCATATCAGTTAGAAATATAATTGCATAGCTCCGAAAGACCTTAACATTTCATGGCTTTATTTCAGGAAGCTATGAAGACAGTAAAATTCCTGACAATACTATATTCAAAACTGAAACAACACTATGTCTGATTAAGAATTTAAGAAGCTGAGATCACACTGGCAAATTTTTCAAAAAAAGTATGCTGCCATTATAGATACCTATGTCTGATTAATCTCTATGAAAAAGATCGTGCACATCAAAATAGTATTTGATAAGATAATATGGCTTGACTGAAACTTACATAAAATAAAAAGTCTACATAAGCATTCATTTAATTAGAACCACATATAATTTTCCCTTACTTTCTTAGTTCTCCAGAATTTTAAAAATTGAGTAACATAAATTGCCTGTGCTAACAAAAATTGAGTAACACAATATTTTAACCAAATTGGATCAAGGTACATTGGAAATGCAAAGTGCTTCTTACAGTTTAGACCTTACCTTCGAACTAATTGGTCGTTCCTAAGTTCGTAGGCTCCAAGGAAGTATCAGAATGCTTTCCAGACAGGAATGGTTGAAAAAACAAAGTTAAATATATTTTCTTTAAATACATCTATGCATAGTGCTCGTGGTTTCTAACAAACTAATTCTGCAATGTTATATCTCCCACATGCAACTGCATTAGTTAAAAGAACTGCAAAGGTGCCAATTAAGAATAGTAAGTTGATCTCCATGTGATCTAAATGGGTTTAAAATAAAATTAATTTCTCCAGTACCTTTTACCTATAATTTCACAGTGACTCTTTCTGGTGCTTATGCGCCAAGGCCAGCTCCAATCTGTCGTGCTCTGCCTTTCATTTCGTCCATATATGTATTTGATTCCACGCCACCCAAGCACCCGCAGTTCCGCACAATCCAATCAGGCTCCATCCATCCCAGCATATTCTTTATACGGAAGCAGCAATTAATTAACTATAAGGCACCATAGCAACAAATCAGAAGCAAAATGAATGAATAGAAAACCGACAGATTGGATTAGATTTTCGTCCATGGAGAAATCAACTACACCCCAAGTGGACGGATTTAGGAGCTACGGGGAGGGAGGGAGAGAGAATGGACCTGGATCTAGATCGCACAACAGGGATGGAGAGCCGCGGCGGCGGGGATGGCGTCCGCGACGGCGGGGATGGCGTCCGCGATGGCGAGGATGGCGGCCGCCGTGCTCTGAGCCCACACGACACTCCCCGTCCCACGCGCCACCGGGTGTGGTCGCGCGCCCTCCCGCGTGCCGCCAGGGTGTGGCGGCACGCCCGCAGGGGCTCCCTTGCTACGCCGCCGTTTTTCGCTCTCCTTCTCACGGATGATTGAAACCCTAGCTCCGATGCCTTCGCGCCGGTGGGGAGTTGATCTGAGGCGGAGGCGCGCTCCATCGCTGGTGCCACGGTGGCCGCGGCTGGCGTCGCCGCCGCCGCTTAGGTGGCGGCGGTGGCACAGGCGCCCTTGCCCCGCCTGGTGGCGGCGCCCTCGCCACGGTGGCTTGCCTCGCTCACGTTGGACTTGCTGGCCTTCTCGGAGCTCCCGCCTCGGCAAGCGCCTCCACCTCGGCCGTGCCGACCCGCCCGGCGGTGGCGCGAAAGCGTGAAGCGCCGCGAGGGAGAGGGCGATAGTGGTGCAGGTGCGGGGATGGGGATGGGGAGCGGCACGCGGTGGCGGCCCGTGGGATCCAGCGGGGTGTGGGATCAGCGAGGCGACGGCGTCGAGGTGGGGTGGGGATGGATCCATCGCGGGGGCGCGTGATTGCGGCTTTCCATTTTAGAGCGACTTGAGCGTGGGATCACCTGCCATCGATTCAACTCACTTGCGCCATCGATTCAGTTTGCAAGGCCTTCACTCACATCGTCGGGCATCCACACCCACCATGGCTGTTGAAGGCGAAGGGGGCGTGCGCGCCAAGATATCGTATCCGGCGGAAGCACGGCTCCACGGCTGGATTGAGTCGCAGTCCGCCTCCAGGCTGCAAGCGTAGTCCATGGCCTGCTGCATGATAGGCATCGACGGCTCGCCACGCACCACTTTGAGTCCGTCGTCCCGACGATGGCGTCACGAACGGGGCAGGAACACCACCAGCGGCAGGCAGCCGCCCGGTCCGATGACTCCGGCGCAAAGGAGAGACGCGCGAGAAAAATCTTGCCCGCCCAGGAGAGCTGTGGCAAAGGCTCCAAACATGCCCTAAAGGAGAGAAATGAGCTCGCCTGGGAGATAAAGGGCAGCTACACGAAGTAGTATTCTATCCTTTAAATTTATTTTGAAAATAATTCTTTACTCTGTTCCGAGCCCACATACTTCTGGTTCAGGCCCACAACTTAAGTTCCTCTACGTTGGTTCTTCTTATTTTATAGCCATATGATCTATTCAAACATATGGCTCTAATTTTTTCCGAGTACCGTAAAATTTCACTAATTAAAAAAGCTAGTTAACCATGGTATCTGGGAAGGAGGCCACCGTGCTGTTTATATCTGTACAATAGCATTTTATGGTCGTGGCTCTCTACGTCTGTCTGCAGCTTGTTCTGAAAGAAAACTACATGGACTAAAAAGATGCCTCGTTCCTGGTGCGATCACCAGATTTCGGCTCTATAAAAAGCCACCTGGGCAAAGAAACCCAGCTATCATCATTCAGTAAACTGAACAACCTTTTAATATAAGTAGCAAGCTATCCAGCCAGTTGTAGGAAGCGCTGCGCTGCAGTGATGGCTCACGTTCATGGCCACCATGAGCCTCTGCTGCAGGCCAAGTCTCCTCCACACGCGGCCCTAGTGGTCTCTGTATTGCTCGTCGTCTGTCCTCTTCTCGTCCTCCTTCTAGTGCGCCGTCGCTTTGGAACAACGCTGTCGACCGCCAGCGCAAGAGCCAGAGAACAGCTGCTAAGCAAGCTGCCTTCGCCTCCCAGCAGGCTCCCCATCATCGGCCACCTGCACCTCATCGGCTCCCTCCCGCACGTCTCCCTCCGTGACCTCGCCGCCAGGCATGGCCGCGATGGCCTCATGCTCCTCCACCTCGGCGCCGTACCAACGCTCATCGTCTCCTCACCGAGCGCCGCGCAGGCCGTGCTCCGCACGCAAGACCACATCTTCGCGTCCAGGGCCTACTCCCCCGCCATTGACATCCTCTTCTATGGCTCCACGGGCATCGCCTTCTCGCCCTACGGCGAGCATTGGCGGCAGGTCAAGAAGATCGTCACCACGCACCTCCTCACCAACAAGAAGGTCCGGTCCTACCGCCATGCACGTGAACATGAGGTAATAACCATGCGTCTGTTTGAACAATCACTGGTATATCGTTCCATGAACGAAGATGATTGCCTTAAAATAATTCACAACAGGTGAGGTTGGTGGTGGGTAAGATCCGCGAGGCGGCCACCGCAGGCACCGCTATCGACCTGAGCGAACTGCTCAACTCCTTCGCCAACGACATCGTGTGTCACGCCGTGTCTGGCAAGTTCTTCAGGGAGGAAGGCCGGAATACACTTTTTCGGGAGCTCCTTGAGGCGAACTCGTCACTCATTGGGGGTTTCAACGTAGAGGACTACTTCCCGGTGCTGGTGAAGCTAGACATCATCAAGAGGATGGTGTGTGCAAAGGCACAAAAGGTGAACAAGATGTGGGACATCTTGCTCGATATGCTCATTGATGACCATGCAAGTAAGCCAGCGTCAGAACGTGACGGGGAGGAGAGTGACTTCATTGATGTCTTACTCTCCCTTCAACAAGAGTACAACCTCACAAGAGATCATATTAAGGCGCAGCTAGTGGTATATATGGATATGACATAACCCAACTATTACATACATTATATTATATATATGTTGTTGATTCTTATATATTTGTATCCATATGTATGTAGGTAATGTTTCAAGCTGGCACAGATACATCATTCATTGTGCTAGAATATGCGATGGCTCAGCTCATGCAAAACCCCTGCCTCATGAACAAGCTACAAACCGAGGTGAGAAGCACTATAGCCAAGGGAAAAGAGATCGTTACCGAAGACGAGCTTAACAGTTTAGCCTACCTAAAGGCAGTCATCAAAGAGACACTCCGACTCCATATGCCGGGGCCGCTCTTCGTGCCCCACCTCTCCATGGCCGATTGCAACATAGAAGGATATACAATACCATCAGGAACACGTGCCATTGTTAATAGCTGGGCTCTAGCGAGGGATCCTAGCTATTGGGAGAAAGCAGATGAGTTCATGCCTGAGCGGTTCATGGAAGGAGGTAGCGCCGCAGCTATGGACAATAAGGGAAACGATTTCCAATACTTGCCATTTGGGGCAGGGCGGAGGATATGCCCAGGTATAAACTTTGCAAGTTCAACTATCGAAGTCATGATCGCAAACCTTGTCTACCACTTCAATTGGGAGCTACCTGTGGAATTAGCAAAGAAAGGCATCGATATGACTGAATCGTTCGGGGTGACAGTGCATCGTGCAGAGAAACTCATCCTTGTCCCTATAGTTCCACAAGATTAATGCATTATTAGTCTATAGATATGGAGTCCTTATGTATGCAATAGATCAAGGACTCGGATGTGCACTACATTGTAATTGCATCATACTTGTGGGTTTTGGACTTGTTGTCAAGCACGCATATATACTAAATAAAGAAAGCATGCGTTGCATCCTTTCACCATGCATCAAACTGTTTAACATATTTGTAATGGACAAAAGGAGGAATTTCTCGGAACATACATGGTGAGTGTGTTCACAATAATATCAGGATTAATCCTTCACCATGAATTTCTCGGATTTAGGAAAACCCTCAAAAAAGGAGGAATTTGAGAAGATCTTCAGGTCGGAGATTATCATAAGGTCAGCATGCTGAGTCACCCACGGCCTTCACCATGCACTTTTCAACCCCACTGCGCTACCGCCAATGAACCCAAGCCCTCTTCATGTGGGCCCATGATGGCCTTGTGTGATCAATTGTACATTTTTTCTCAGTTCAACAAAAAAAGAGATATTATTGCTATTTCTTTCTTTTTTCGGGAGAAAGAAGGTTGAATAATGTTAGATCCTGTTTGAATTATCTAAACTTTTTATAAGCAGTAATAGATAGAGGGAACTTGCTAATGGTTTTTTGTAGAGTTAAGTGCTAATCTTTTGCCATATTGCCATATTCTTATCTGAGTCCATGAACTCTCGAAGTAATCATATGGCTTCTTCAACTTTAAAAGTGATTCATTCTAAGTTCACTCTTAGCTTGGTCCAATCATGGACCTGAATTCACACTTTCAACAAACCACTTGATGAAATAAAGTTAAGAGATCCAAATATGCACTCCGAAAGTTCATGGACCCAAATTATAATACCTGCGGTCAAAGTTTAAGGAAATGCAAGACTCTGTATTAAAAATTATAAATTTGATCAAACTTGAGATGATTTGACTCTCGAAGAAAGTTAGAATAACTTATAATTTAGGATGGAGGGAGCAGTAGCCAAGAATTATTAACCATAGGCATATATATTACAAAGGCAGCATATCATTCTTCTCTGACAAAAGGATGATATTGACGTTTACTAAGGTAATAATTGATGTTACTATTAAGTTTTCCAAAGCGCCTGTGTTCTCTCTTGACTTTGTATACTCGTTGTCATCCATCCACCCATATCATTTCGCAAATGGATAAGAAGCTATCATCATATCGACCGATCCCTATCGTTTCACAAATATAGACAAAAATGTATCATCATATATATCGACCGATCAGTATAATGCATGTACCATATATGCGCATGCATGCTTGTACCTGGAACTTCGTCATCAGTGACGATGAAAAAGCAGCAATCAAACGACATTGCGATTAATTGGACCGATGGAGAAAGTTGAAGCAGCCGGACCTATACCTCTATCTAAATAATACTCCCTCCGTACCTACAAAGAAAGTCGTTTAGGACATGATTGTGTTTACCAAGGAGTGATTAATTAGGGTAGAGTTATGGTAGAGTTTTCCCTATTTGTCCCTAATAAATATGCCTGTGGCTGCATTCCATAGGAGAAAGTTCCTGAGTTTTACTGGCTAGTGCAGCTAGTCCCGAGTCCGGTGGTGCTGTGTTCGAAACCCCGCGGACTCGAACTTTTTTGCCTGTGGCTGCTGCTGCCGAATCTTTTTTGCATGGCACTGTTGGCTCGCGCGCTGCTCGCTGTGGAGTGCTGCTGCTGCATGGCGCGCGCTGCATGCGTTCGTTGCCAAAAATTTTTGAAGCGCGCGCAGTTCGTTTCCAAATTTTTGTTCTTCGCTGTGAAACATTCGCGTGGCGCGCTTTTTTTTTTGCTGGCGCGCACGACGACCCGGTTTCATCGCTGCGAAACGTTTGGACTGCCTGTCTACGCCATCTATTTAAAGGCAAGAAACGTTGCTTTCCTTCTTAGCTTCACGTTACCACTGTCCGGTGTTCTTCTTAGCTTCTGTTTCCATCTATCAAATGAAATGGCTGATCCAAGGAATGCTGCCTTTGATCTCAACGTCCGCATAGAAGAAGGTGACGACAATGCTGGTATTGTGCCTATTGTTACTCAATTTGGATTTTCCTTTTATGATGTTCGTAGCATGCAAATTTCTCATTTTGTTGTTTCCTTATCTTTAGGATTTGATTTGAACCTTCCATTGGATGAATTTGGCGCTGTTGACTTAGGTTACGTTGCAAACGTTGCTGGTAATGCTCTCGGGTTGTTTTTCCTTTCGTTATGCTCTCGGCTAAGTAGATGAATGTTATTCATTTTTTTTGTTTTACTAGAACATGCTGTTGAGGTACCGATTGAAGGACATGGCCGAACAACAAACAAAACAAGTGTACCAAGCATTGTTAGCTAGGAGTAAAAATGGGAAACTTGGCAAGAAAGATACAAGCATTGTTGTTGATCGTTTTGGACTCCACATTCGAACTGTACAACGCTTATGGAAGCGAGGTAATGACCAACTTGCCAATGACATTCCGGTTGTGGTTGCTAGTCAAAAGAGGGGTAGATGTGGTCGCAAGGCAATCCCTCTAGACTTGGAACAATTGCGTAGCATTCCACTCAAACAAAGAATGACCGTAGAAGATGTGTCTAGCAAACTTGGTATAAGCAAGTCTAGGATTCAAAGGTATTTAAAAAAAGGGTTGCTTAGGCGCCACTTTAGTAGCATCAAACCGTACCTCACTGATACAAACAAGATGACTAGGTTGAAGTGGTGTGTTGATATGGTTGAGCAAGGTTTGGTTGGTGATCCAAGGTTTAAGGATTTTTTTGACTATGTGTTCATTGATGAAAAATGGTTCTACTTATCTCAAAAATCCGAGAAATATTATTTGCTACCCGAGGAAGATGACCCTCATCGCACTTGTAAGAACAAGAACTACATCCCTAGGCTCATGTTCTTGTGTGTTTGTGCTCGGCCAAGGTTTAGGAATGGAGAGTGTGTTTTTGATGACAAAATAGGTTGTTTTCCCTTGGTAACTTATGAACCGGCTGTTAGAAGAAGTCAAAACCGTCTTCGTGGAGAACTAGTGATCAAGCCAATTACTTCAATCACAAGAGATGTGATTAGGGATTTCATGTTAAACAAAGTGCTGCCGGCCATTAGAGCCAAATGGCCTAGAGAAGATGTGAGCAAGCCGATATTCATTCAACAAGATAATGCCCCTTCACATTTAAAATTGGACGATCCTGAGTTTTGAGGCTGCTAAGCAAGAAGGCTACGACATAAGACTCATTTGTCAACCACCCAATTCTCCGAATTTTAACATTTTGGACTTGGGTTTTTTTCGGGCTATTCAAGCAATTCAATACAAGAAAGATGCAAAAACAATAGAAGATCTAGTTCCAGCCGTCCAACAGGTAAAAAGATCAATTGTTCACATGTTGCAATGTTTATTTAACATGAAAATGTACGCATTCGTTGATTTTCTTCAACACATGTTACATAGGCATTCATGGAGTACTCCCCATGGAAAGCAAACAGGATATTTGTAACACTTCAAAGTGTTTTGAAGGAAGCCATGAAGGTTAAAGGGTGCAACAAATTCAAGATACCTCACATGCACAAGGACAAACTAGAGAGGGAAGATAGGCTGCCACTACAAATTGGATGTGAACTTTCATTGCTTGCTGAAGCCATTGCTACTGTCCCTGAAACTTAGAATGATCAAGTTAGTTTATGCAGATTAGAACATTCAAGTATGGAGATGCATGTATCTTAGGTTAAATCATTGTACCTTAATGATCTTTGTTTGCCACTGAGTGAATGTGCTCGTCCAACTTCTTGATAACTTCCTCGGGCAAAATAATGGTCTCACCATCCATTTGAAGTTTGTGCACGTTAGGAATGTAGATCTCACACTCAAACTTCACCTGGTCATGCAACATCTGTGCTGATAGGTCATAGTCTTCGTGCATGAGTCCACAACGTGCACACCTGCCAGCATTGCGTCGTGCATGGAAGCAAGCTTCTGAGAAGACGCCGCCGGCGTGCAACGTGCCGCAGCGAGCACACTGCCTGCCCTCGACGGAGTCCGGCACCTCGACGACGGAGACCGGCACCTCCTGCGGCGCCTCGCCGGAAGTCGACACCTCTACGTAGATGGAGTCCTCGACGGCAGGCTGCACCTCCACGATGGAGTCCGGCACGTAGACGGAAGCCGGCAGCGCCTTGACAGAGTCCTCGACGGAGAGCAGCGAATCGACGGAGTCCTTGACGGAGAGCAGCGCCTCGATGTCGTCCATGGCTCGACGGAGTCCTCGACGGAGAGCGGCGAGACGATGCTGTAGATGAAGGCGCGCGGCGAGGCTGCGGTAGATGAAGAGGCGCGGCGTTTAAGGGAGGCGTGCGAACGGGCGTCGAGTGAAACGAAGCGGCCACGATTACTGCCGCTGTGCACGCTCGCGGAACGATAAACATGCGCGGAACGACGGACTCCGTGATTAATGCGGGGGCAAACGCGTCCATAACCACGACCGCGTGGCCAAGACAACAAACTTTGCGAAATCGGTGGTGTGAGCCAGGACGACTTCCTTTGTAGGTACGGGGGAGTAAGTGTTATTCTTGCCTTTTATACTTATCCCAAAATAATTGTCATTCTCACTTTTCAAAACAATTTTTTCTTCTCTCCTTCTCATTTCCTGTGAACTACACCTTTTACAATTTTTCTTAATCTCTGTGCCTAGAGCTAAAAGGTCACTTATTACGGGACCAAGAGAGTACTCCCTCTGTCCCAAATTAACTGTCGCTTTTGGTTTCTGTGCCATAAGTTTGATTCGATTTGTAGAAAATACGTGCAACATTTGTATCTCCAAATAATTTTATTAAAAAACTAGATTCAAAGATCTTTCCAATGATACTAATTATGTACCATAAATATTAGTATTTTTAATATATATTTTATCAAAATTGTTTCTCAGAAAGCGAAAGTGATAGATATTTTGGAACGGAGAGAGTAGTAAGTTTATATTGTTGTATAGAACGTGCGTCTTTGCACAAATTGAAATGACGGCCGTAATTCAGTGAGTTACTCATCAATCACATCGGGGCATGCTGTTTGCTAGCTGCTAGCGCTTAGAATCTAATCGCATCGACGAATGATCAGGCAACAGATGATCGACGAAAAAAAACAAGAGCTAACTAGCAAAGAAACAAGAGGTAGACTACCTGGGAGGAGAGCTATTAGCTACTGCTTCCTCCATCCAGATATTTAAGGTATCAAAGGCTTCAAGTTTGTCCTCTCATGAAGTTACTTAAATTACTGCTCCTTTCGTTTCAAATGATAAGTCATTCCAACTCTTTTGTAGAATCAAAACATCTCGAGTTTGATAAAAATTATAAAAAAAATTATAAAGATTTATAACATCAAATAGGTATGTTATGAAAATATAATTAATGAAAAATTTAACGACACTTAGGGTGCCTTTGGTTTGGCTTGTGAAAAATTGACGGCCTCTCCTTTCAGCGGCGGCTTCGGGTGGAACAAGTTTGCAAATATTACCCGTACTGCCACTGTTGTTCGCCTGCACATCTGTTGTTCACCGGTCACCGGAGCCAGGCGCAGCTCCCCTCCTCCCTTCCCTGGCCGCTCCTACTCGAATCCGGCGCCACTCCTTCCCGTCCCCGCCCAGCCCCGCGGAGGCGCAGATTTGCTCCAGGCGGCCGCCCGTGGAGGTCCGCCCCCGCTCGCTGTGCAGGCCCCGCCGGCGCCGCTCCGGCCGGACGTGCTGCTTCCCCGGATGTGCAGCAAGGCCGGTGCCCGGAGGCAGAGGACGGCGCAGGCTCTGTTCTTTTCAGAGGAGAAGCAGAGGCAGAGGTTCTGTTCTTTCCCAAATTTCTCTCAATTTTGCATGTAAAAATCTTAATCGACCTTAATCAATTTTGTTCTTCGTATATAACTCTATCAGTTTGTTTCAAGGGCAGAGATCGAATTCTCAACAGTTTGGGAGATCTAGAATTTCAAAGTTTGGTAAATTTGATGCACAATTAGGATGCAGGTCCAAGTTCAGAGCTTCATTTCTATGCAAAACTTACAAAAAATAATTTTGCTTTTCTAAAATTGCTATTTATAGTGAATCAATGAATAACATAGTATTTTATAACCAATTTATATATAAACAACGTCTAAAGCAGACCGGGATATTATAGATCTTTTACACAGCTTACAGCCTATAGCTCACAGCAGTATGTCCACAACTGTTTTAACGACTTTCAGCTTTTCTCAGAGCTGACATCCCACAGCAGTTTTTTCACAACCCATAGTCACGGCTCAACCAAACAGACCCTTAGTTGTTATCATAAATGTTATTATTTTATTATATAAATTTGATCAAAGTTGAGATGATTTGATTTATTAGAACGACTTATAATTTGGGACGAAGAGAGCATTAGCCAAGAATTATTAACCAGCATATCATTCTTCTGTGACAAAAGGATGATATTGACGTTTACTAAGGTAATAATTGATGTTACTATTAAGTTTTCCAAAGCGCCAGTGTTCTCTCTTGACTTTGTATACTCGTTGTCATCCATCCACCCATATCATTTCGCAAATGGATAAGAAGGTATCATCATATCTATCGTTTCACAAATATAGACAAAAATGTATCATCATATATAACGACCGATCTGTACTTTCATCCGTTCGTGTTTACTTGTCAGCAACTTTTTACGATAGGAAATTTGATCATCTGTTTGTTCTTCTAAAAATATCTTAGATACTTCAATGTATATAACACTAATGAAGTATGTTCAATAAAGAATCATATATGTAAAAATTTGATGTATCTAAAAAATCTTTTGCAAAAAATATTGTCAAAATTGCTACAGTAAAAATTCGGTGACAAGTAAACGAAAACAAAGGTAGTATAATGCAAGTACCATATATGCGCATGCATGCTTGTACAGTTGTACCTGGAACTTCGTCATATCAGTGACGATGAAAAAGCAGCAATCAAACGACATTGCGATTAATTGGACCGATGGAGAAAGTTGAAGCAGCCGGACCTATACCTCTATTAAAAAATAAGTGTTATTCTAGCCTTTTATAGTTATCCCAAAATAAATATCATTCTCACTTTTCAAAACAATTTTTTCTTCTCTCCTTCTCATTTCCTGTGAACTACACCTTTTACAATTTTTCTTAATCTCCGCGCCTAGAGCTAAAACGTCACTTATTAGGGGACCAAGAGAACTCCCTCTGTCCTAAATTAACTGTCGCTTTCGGTTTTCGTGCCACAAGTTTGACTCGATTTGTAGAAAATACGTGTAACATTTGTATCTCCACATAAATTTATTAAAAAACTAGATTCAAAGATCTTTCCAATTATACTAATTATGTACTATAAATCTTAGTATTTTTAATATATATTTTATCAAAGTTGTTTCTCGGGAAGCGAAAGTAATAGATATTTTGGGACTGAGGGAGCAGTAAGTTTATATTGTTGTACTAGGTAGCGAGCTCATGCGTTGCTACGGGATAGCTAACAATTTATACTAAAAACACACAGATTGCATGATAAGATAACAATACTGTAAAAATTAAATATCAACGTTAAAGTTACAGTTAATCCAAAAAGCAAAGTTTGTGAAATCCTCTTGAGAAGCGGTGCAAAGAAATGTACATAATACTTGAATCCTCGTGATAACCTTTGAAAGGGATTGAAGTTAGCAGGCATAATACATGTACACACATGTAATTAGATCGAAGTTAGGTAGGGTTTGAGTGTTCGGTTTGGCACAGTAGGAAGGGAAGAGAAGGACCTGGTGGTGCTCCTTGCAGGACGGGAGGGAGGTGGAAGTGCAGTAGGAGCAGAGGTAAAGACACGAGCCGGATCGGGGGGAGGGACGCGCGGGCGCCCTCCCGGCTTCTGCTGCCGTGGGTCTTCATCGTCGGTGAAGGGCCCGATGAAGATCTGGCGACGCAGATACGGGCGAGCCGGATCAGGGACACAGATACGGACACCGACGTGGATGCTGGTGGTCGGCGAGTACTAGGAGTCGGGAGCGACGA
The DNA here is from genome assembly GCA_904845875.1 of Miscanthus lutarioriparius. NCBI lineage: Eukaryota > Viridiplantae > Streptophyta > Magnoliopsida > Poales > Poaceae > Miscanthus > Miscanthus lutarioriparius. The sequence goes on from CAJGYO010000013.1 coordinate 66,271,252, forward strand.
CGTGGCGGCGGTCCTCGGTGGTGGCGGTCCGGCTCCCTGGTCACGTGGAGGTCGCAGGTGTTGGTGAGGGCGGTCGGCGGAGGGGTGCTGCGGGGAGGATTTGAGGAGAGCGGGGAGGAGATCGCACGGCCTGGCGCGGGCGGCGGCGGCGCGACCAACTGCAAAAGACATGAAATGTGGCATTGCTGTGATTCTATTTAGCCAATTATTATCAAACACTAATACATCTTCTTGAAGAAAAATTAAACAAGGTTATGGCATGCATAATTGGAAAGAATGTATCAACGAAGCAACATAAGAAGATTGCCACTTATGTAACAGAAGGTTACTTATTTCTAACCATCAATAAATGAAAGGATAACCTACTTGTCATTATTTATCACAACATCAAGCAGAATTTAACAGTTATTTATGTCTGCATTACTTGTTGTAGAGCTTACTATAGCAGCAAACGATCACAAATTTACAATATTATTGTTCCAGATACTGCTAGGATTGCAACAAGAAATATGAAACACAGCATGAAGTTGATCAATGGCAGTGAAAAAAGATTAATTTTATGGAATTACATCCTTATATGAATGAATCCTGTTGTGAGTTTCCAAGCACCAAGCAATGTCGAAGTAGAATACCTCCCTTGGACTACAGAAACCATGTCAGGTTTCAAAAAACAAAAAGCCATCAGAATCCGCATAAGAAACACACATTTATGAAAATGCATATAGATTCCATGTTACATCTAAGAGCCAGCCTTCTCATTTTTCAAAACATTTTTTTCGTCTCTCCTTCTCATTTCCTGTGAACTACACCTTTTACAATTTTTTCTTAATCTCCGTGCCTAGAGCTAAAACGCCACTTATTAGGGGACCAAGAGCGGACTCCCTCTGCAGTCGGTTTCCGCACCACAAGTTTGACTCGATTTATAGAAAATACGTGCAATATTTGTATCTTCAAATAAATTTATTAAAAAACTAGATTTAAAGATCTTTTCAATGATACTAATTATGTACCATAAATATTAGTATTTTTAATATATATTTTATCAAAGTTGTTTCTCAAAAAACGAAAGCGATAGATATTTTGGTACGGAGAGAGTAGTAAGTTCATATTGTTGTATAGAACGTGCGTCTTTGCACAAATTGAAATGACGGCTGTAGTTCAGTGAGTTAGGCCTTGTTCGTTTATCTTATAATTCATCTTTTTCAGTTTGTTTTTTTAGCCGGAACAGTGTTTTTCTCTTACAACAAATCAGCCGAAACAGTGTTTCGCCTTTTTTTTTCTTCAGCGAAGCGAACGGGGCCTTACTCATCAATCACATCGGGGCATGCTGTTTGCTAGCTGCTGGCGCTTAGAATCTAATTGCATCGCGCTTGCACGCTGGTGCTTCGGATAAAAAAAAAGTGGTGGTCTTTTTGTTCTCTCTCTTTCTAATTAATCACACTGTAAACGACCACACTCATTCCTATCCTCTGTGAACGCACATACGCAGTGGGGTAGTACAAGATACAGAGAATCAAGTTTTTTTTCTTCTATGGCGGATTTAGGTGCGAATTTAGGACATCCACTACCGGAATCATCAAATTTTCCGAGTGTTTATTTCTTTGCCGAGTGTATTTCCTCGGGCACTCGGCGAACAAATTATTTGCCGAGTGCTATCCTAAAAACACTCGGCAAAGAGAGGAGTTTGCCGAGTGTCCAACAAAAAACACTCGGCAAATAGAGGATTTGCCGAGTGTCAGGAAAAAACTCTCGGCAAAGGGAGGTTCGCCGTGTGTCTGAAAATCAACACTTGGCAAAGTAAAAAAATAAATAAAAAAACCCCACCCGCAATAAAAACCGGCCCCTCCCGTCCCTGCTCCCCTCATCCTGCCCGCCCCTCCCATCCCCATTTGCCCGCACCCGCCCCCTCCTCCCGCAATCGCCCCAGCCCCGGCCCGGCGATTTCCCCTCCTCCCAGCCCGCCCCCTCCCTTCCTCCCTCCTCCCGGCCAGATCCGGCCCCTCCCTCCTTCTTCTTCTTCACGGAGGCCGCCCGCCCTTCTTCTTCCCCGCCGGCGGCTACCGGATTCAGCCCCTCCCCTCCCTCTCCTTCTTCTTCCCTGCCGCGGCCACGGATCCGCCCCCTCCTCCTCCCTCCTCCTCCCTTGCCCGAATCCGCCCTCCCTTCTTCTTCCCGCGGTGGCCGGCCCTCCCTCCTTCCCTTTTTTCTTCCCATTGGCCATTCTGGGATCCGCCCCTCCCTCCCTCCCTTCTTCTTCCCCCATCGGTGGGCTGCCGATCCGCCCGTCCCTCCCTCCCTTTTTTCTTCCCGGCGATGGCGCAGGTCGGCTCGGCCCCTCCCGGCGATGCGGAGCAGCAGCAGCGGGTGGCGGTGCAGATCCGCCCTCCTCCCCTCCCTCCATGGTTCCACCGGCGGGTGGCATCGCGGATCCGGTGGGATGGAGCCACCACGGCGCGGATCTGGCGGAGAGGTGTCCTCCGGCGGCGGATCCAGTGGGTTGGATCCCGGTGGCGGTGGATCCGTGGATCTGACGGCGGGCTCCATGGCGGCGGCCCTCCCCTCCGCTTCTTCTTCTCCCGGTCGTCCGGCGGCTGTGGTGGTGGTGGTGGTGGTGGTGGTGGTGGTGGCCGGCGCACCCTAGGCGTGGATGGCGGCGGCGGTGCTGGTGGTGCGGGTGTGGATGGCGGCCTGCCTTTTTTATTTTAAAAAAAAGTTTGCCGAGTGTTTTTTTTTGCACTCGGCAACGTCTTTGCCGAGTGTCCGACAAAAAACACTCGGCAAACAAACTTTTGCCGTTAAAGGGGTTGCCGAGTGTCGTTTGCCGAGTGTAACACTCGGCAAACCCTTTGCCGAGTTTTTTTGGGTCTTCGCCGAGTGCCCCCGGCACTCGGCAACGCTAGCGGATCCGGTAGTGATCATTGATTATAAAGATTTACTACTATCAATCGTTTGTTTCAGCTTGGTGTACTTGCAAAAAAAGAATTATAGGAATGCCAACAATGGAGTAGGAGCAGTTTCAACAACTCCTTCACGCCCAAGACGACAATAATGGGAATGAAGTCACCCCCTTCTTCGAGTGTTCGTCCACCACCACCAGTGAGCATGCATTCTTTAGCTCCCACACCGTCGAGCTCATGCACTATGAAATATGGTAAAACTCGTACGCCATAACCAACCAAGAGTGCATCATCTTTAGCTTCCACAGGACGCACTTAATCCATTCAGTGCCATCGCTGCCATGGACTTGGTCACATGCAGAAGAATTGCCCAAGCAAAAGAACGTACATGGATGAGGGACACCAGATAGGATTTGTTGGGCTTTTTTTCAATCAAGGCCTTAAAAATGATAACTCTGAGTAGTTTTTTGGGACAAGTACGTTTCAGAATAGTCCTCGGCCAATATGGTCTACCCGCTGGGCAGCCCACCCCTGAGTGCTTATACGATGAACAATTTGATGCATGGTGTAAGGTTGCCACTACCACAAAAACAATTTTTGAAGACCACCTCTCTGATTAATAGAGACGGGCACATTTAGAGACCGCCTCTGTAAATGGCCATGTGGTCTCCAGGCTAATTCCTATATCTGAAAATCATTTATAGAGGCGGACATCCTCAAGTGACCGCCTCTGTTAATTATCAATTAACAAAGGTGGTCGCCAAATGCTTGTCTCTGCAAATCAATTTTCAGAGACGGCCATGTTAAGGTGTCTATCTCTAAAAATCTCTATTACCAGCGTCAATTTTCTGAGGTAAACGTCTTAAGATGTGCGTCTCTAAAATAGTTTTATCCAAAAATAATTCATAACCTTTTCATTTGAACTCGGATGAAGCCAAGTTTTGTAACAAAATTGTAACCCTTGACACGATCTACAACTTTGTAGTTGAGAAGTTTTTGATTGAAACTGTTTGGAGTCCCAAAGTATTATTTTAAGTTCATAAATTTTAAAATTTAAAATTTTTAAACAACCTCAGATGTTGATATGGTCTAGACCAAAGTTCGAGTTTTCAATATAATCTACAACTTTGTAGACGATTTTTTTATTTAAAGTCGTTTAGAGTCCCAAATATGTCTTTTAAATTCATAGATTTTAAAGTTCAAAATTTAGAATTTCTAAACGATCTTGAATGTTCACACAATTAATACTCCATCTATTTCAACTTATAAGATGTTTTTGTTTTTAGATACATTGCTTTTTACTTTGTATCCATCATAGTGCATATCTAAGTGCATTGGAAAAGCTATGTATCTAGAAAAGGCAAAACATCTTACACTTTAGAATGGAGTACCAGCGTTGTAGTGGCTAACTTGATCTACATGTTTGCAGCCTGTTCGTTTCGGCTTATTCGCTCGTATCTGGCTTATAATCCACGGCTTGAACAATGTTTTTCTCTCACACCAAACCAGCCAGCAGTACTTTTAGCCATGGCTTATAAGCCAATTCAGCCGAAACGAACAGGCTGTTGATGTTCATAGGGTTTTGATTTAAAGTTTTTTAGTGTCTCAAGTATTTATTTTAAGTTACATATTTTGAGAGTCAAAATTTTTATTTTTTCAAACAATCTCTAATGGAGACAAATCCTGTACCAAGTTGTAATGCTTGGAAAGATTTCAAACTTTCTACTTGAATCTTTTTTCATTTGAGTTTATTTAGTAGCCAAAATATTTAATACAAGATTACGAACTGTTAATATAAAAATATAGCATCCTATATATAGTCATAAATGAGTGTGTGGTGTAGTGCTAGAGATGTGTTTTGGCTAAGTAGTAGGTGTTAAATGACATTAACAGAGGCGGGACATCTGTTAATCAATTTACAGAGGTGGACCGCCTCTGGAAGTGGCCGATTAACCGTGACCAATTACCTGAGGCGGGCGCACTGTTCACCTCTATTAATAGAAAATGCCAGTATGCGAAAATGCTTCCTTTAGTAATGTGCAATGCATGTTTTTTTTTTATTTAGTATACGTGCTTAACAACAAGTCCAAACCCACAAGTATGATGCAATTACCATAGGTACTGCATAGTCAAGTCCTTGATCTATTGCGTACATAAAGGGCTCTATAGACTAATGCATTAATCTTGTGGAACTATAGGGACAAGGAGGAGTTTCTTCGTACGATGCACTGTTAGCCCAAATGATTCAGTCATATCTATGCCTTTCTTCATTAATTCCACAGGTAGCTCCCAATTGAAGTGGTAGACAAGGTTTGTGAGCATGACTTCGATAGTGGAACTTGCAAAGTTTATACCAGGGCATATCCTTCGCCCTGCTCCAAATGGTAAGTATTGGAAATCGTTTCCCTTATTGTCCATAGCTTTGGCGCTAGCGCCTTCCATGAACCGCTCAGGCATGAACTCCTCTGCTTTCTCCCAATAGCTAGGATCCCTTGCAAGAGCCCAGCTATTGATAATGGCACGTGTTCCTGATGGTATCGTATATCCTTCTATGTTGCAGTCAGCCAAGGAGAGGTGGGGCACAAGGAGCGGTGCTGGCATATGGAGTCGGAGTGTCTCTTTGATGACTGCCTTTAGGTAGGCTAAACTGTTAAGCTCGTCTTCGGTAACCATCTCTTTTCCCTTTGTTATAGTGCTTCTCACCTCGGTTTGTAGCTTGTTCATGAGGCAGGGTTTTTGCATTAGCTGAGCCATCGCATATTCCAGCACTATGTATGCCGTATCTATGCCAGCTTGAAACATGATCTACATACATATGGATACACATATATAAGAATCACCATATATATATATAATTATATAGTAGTTGTGGGTGAGGCCACATCCATATTTACCACCAGCTGTGCCCTGATATGATCTCTCGTGAGGTTGTACTCTTGTTGAAGAGACAACAAGACATCGATGAAGTCACTTTCCTCCCCGAAACGTTCTGACGCTGGCTTGCTTGCATGGTTATCGATGAGCGTATTGAGCAAGTCATCCCACATCTTGTTTACCTTATGAGCCTTTGCACATACCATCCTCTTGATGATGTCCAGCTTCGCCAGCACCGGGAAGTAGTCCTCTAGGTTGAACCCCCCTAGGAGGGACGAGTTCGCCTCCACGAGCTCCTGGAAAAGTTTATTATGGCCTTTCTCCCTGAAGAACTTGCCAGATACGGCTTGACACATGACATCGTTGGCGAAGGATTTGAACAGTCCGCTTAGGTCGATAGCAGTGCCTGCAGTGGCTGCCTCGCGAATCTTAGCAACCACCAGCCTCACCTGTTGTTGTGAATTATTTTCAGGCAATCATCTTCGTCCATGGAACAATATATTAGTGATTGTTGAAATTGACGCAAGGTTATTACCTCATGCTCGCGTGCGTAGCGGTAGGACCGGACCTTCTTGTTGGTGAGGAGGTGCGTGGTGACGATCTTCTTGACCTGGCGCCAGTGCTCGCCGTAGGGCGAGAAGGCGACGTCCGTGGAGCCGTAGAAGAGGATGTCGGTGACGGGGGAGGTAGCTCGGGATGCGAAGATGTGGTCCTGCGTGCGCAGCACGGCCTGCGCGGCGCTCGGCGAGGAGACGATGAGCGTGGGGACGGCGCCGAGGTGGAGGAGCATGAGGCCGTTGCGGCCATGCTTGGCGGAGAGGTCACGGAGGGAGACGTGTGGGAGGCGGCGGACGAGGTGCAGGTGGCCGATGACGGGGAGCCTGCGGGGAGGCGAAGGCAGCTTGCTCAGCAGCTCTTCTCTGGCTCTTGCGGTGGCCGTCGACGGCGTGGTTCCAATGCAGCGGCGCACCAGGAGGTGGACGAGGAGAGGACACACGAGCAGGACAGAGACCACTAGGGCCACTTGTGGAGGAGACTTGGCCCGCTGCTGCAGCAGCTCATGGTGGCCATGCGCGTGAGCCATCACAGTCCACAGCAGCGTAGTCCCCTGGCTGGATAGCTGATTGCTTTATGAAACGGTTGTTCAGTTTACTGAACCGAATGATGATATAGCTGGGCTTCTTTGCCCAGGTGGCTGTTTATATAGCCAAGAAACCTGGTGATCTTACCAAAAATTAGGCATATTTTTTGTCCATAGTTTATATTAATTTGTTTATATAATATAAACTTTAAGACCTGTCCGGTCTTCAACATCACACTTTAACTAATTTTGCTTATAATATGTAATTTCTAGTAACAAAAGTTTAATTAGAATTTATTTTAAAATACAAATACAATGTAACCATGCAAGCTTAAAGTTTATATCCTGTCAAAATTAATGAGACAACGTGTACATATTTTCATTTACCATGCATGCTTAACGAGGAATCAAGATCAATTGCAAGTATGGTAAAAATGGCAATTTGCTCGTTTGTGGTTTTATAACAATCTCTGACTGCCGAAATCTATTCCTCGCTCACTTAGGTCATTGCCACTAAGCTCGTCAACGGTGATGCCAAAACCGGTCGCTACCTCAGATTCATGGATCACTAACAGGTCTAAATCCGGCATCACTCGACGAATAGGAGCCAGTATATAAGATAGTGAATATATTGTACTCACTGCCAGTTTAGTGGCTTCAATCTGGCCATCATCATCCCATGGTTTGTTGATATATTTTAATATTACATTTAAATAGAGTTTAGTGTCTAATATTTTTACATTTGATATTATTAATGTATCACATTGATATATATCACTGCCATCAAGATTATACTATGATTACGTAGCGTGATCCAATTAGACCATCACATTTACTAGAGAATCAACCAAACTATCACAAAATCAAATGGGTTGCTAGGTAATAACAACCTCAAAGTACCAGAATCACATGGGTTCTTAAAAAGTAGTAGACCTTATGAACAATTCTATTCTACGCTACACTAACTAAAATCGAGAAACTAAAGGAACCAACTAAGCCATCATATTTATTACTAGAGAATCAAAAGAAATCTAACAAAACAAACTAGCTACAAATTCAATAGGTCAATAGCTACTAACTTTAAATTATCGGTAGGGATGAAATAGTGAGAACGGAAGATTCCATTTACCGGTGCTCGTTTCCATAATAACGATATCGTTTATGGCCGTTTTCGACCATTACCGTATTTCAAGTTTCATTTTTAATTTCTTTTAGTACCATATTTATGTCGTTAGTAAATAGTTCAAATGAAAATATGGTTAGTTTTCAGTACCATATTTATGTCGGTAGTAAATCGGTTCCGCATAGGAAATATCGTAAATTATCTCAGTTGGTGATCAAACTATATACTTTTTCAAAGTTTTCTTTTCAATTTTTGGTTTTATTAATTATGTTTTAAATAGGCAAACGTTACTATCAAGTTTAACGTTACTACTAGTACTAGCTATCATATCGACCCATCGTTTCGCAAATGGGAACAAAAAAAGTACCATCGACCAGTGAATATGATGCATGTACCATATAGATGCGCATCATGATACATATGGAACACCTGCAATTCAGTGACGAAGAGGACGACGACGGCAGAGCAGCAACCGGACGGATGACATTGGCCGGCTGTACGTAATTCAGTGAGTTTCTTAATCACATCGTGCATGCATAGGGCATGTTAATTTGCTGGTGCTTCGAATCTATTCGAATTTGCTGGTGCTTTGAATCTAACCCCGTCGCCCATGCATAGATATAGAGCATGTTTGCTGGTGCTTCGCATCTAATCGCATCGCGCATGCATGTTTACTGGCGCTTTTTGGTTAAGTTTAAAAAGCAAAATTATGGTATTTTTTTTTAAAATCACAGTATAGACATAGATACTCACATACATATGCATATGTTCATCTCTATTATTTATGAACGCACCCATACATATCGTATCTTGTTAGGAGTACATTCGAAGGACCGCCTAGCATCTCCAAGAGTACCCAGTAAACTCTTGCAAGATTTCTAGTAAAATTGGAAAAAACACATCTCCAACAATTCCCAATCACAACCCCCAATCTTTTGGCATTTGAGAAAACCACCCTACACGCGTAAAGATCCGCGCTCTCCCCGTCGTGCGTATCCCTCCGGGTCGCGCCGATCTTCTCCCTCGCGCAGCAAACAGGAGAGTTCCACGGCTTTTTCCTGTACGAGGCCAAGCACGCCGGCGGGGCGGACACGAGCACGGCCGCCGCGGACATCAGCCCGCCGGAGCTCCCCATGCGCGTGCGCCTGATCCTCACGTGGAGTTCCTCCGCAAGAAAGTCGAATCCATGTGGGTGCCCGAAGCTGGCACGATGACCGGCTACTCGACCATGGCCGTGCACGCCGTGCAGATCGTGTGGCTGTGGAGCCTCGTGTTCTCATGCATCCAGGACGCCTGCACGAGGGCGGTGTTCGGCATCTTCTGGGCCGTCGCTGCTGCCAAGAATCCAAGATGGTGCAGAGGTTCGTCATCACTGAGGTCATCCGCCGCTCCTTCGCTGCTGGCCGGAACGCGGACATCATCGGCGCCTACACGCAGCTGATTCCTGGAGCAGCGGCGACGACGTGGACGGGACCATCCACTACGCCGCCTCCAGAGGACGACCTGCGCCGTGGCTTCGGTGGTACAGGAACTGGGAACGGGCACAAGGCAGCAAGGTGACGATCGACAAGGGCACCACGTACGTGCTTGTTCTCAACAGGAAGGTGATCGTATTTACGTAATTGCCATTGAACGATCGGAATATGCTTTTGGAATATGTTTTTAGAGTGAATTGTTGGGTACTCTTTGAGATGGTCTAATTTATTTCTTCCAATTTTTTTTGGGAGTTGGAAAACACCATGTTTTGGGAAAAAACTATAGGGTACTCTTGGAAATGCTCTAAGGTCATGTTTGGATTCATTATCTAATAATAGTTAGCTAGCTGATAACTCATTATCTGATCATTATCTGATTTAGTTCAACTAGTGGGATAGTTGTTCTCTAAAGGTTCAACTAACCATTATCTAGTTTATTATCTATACATGTTTAGATCCAAAAAAAATAATTATTAAGGGATAACTACTATCTATATAGATCAAAACAGGGCCTAAGGAAATTGGGAGGCGCCAGGCATGGCCACGGTAGCCAAGAAAAATATTGTGTTGCGCGTCGGTTTGGAGATCTGCCCTAACTGAACTCTTGTGCTTGCACCATACTCTCTCCGTCGTTCGATAAGTGTCATTCTCGCTTCTCGAGGACTTAAACGCTTTTAACTTTAACCAAATATATACAAAATTTTAATATTTATAATACATAATTAGTATCACTAGATAGATCGTTGAATCTAGTTTTATAATAAATTTATTTGAAGATATAAATATTGCTAATATATTTTATAAATAAAGTTAAACTTAAGTAAATCTGACCTGCACGGCTCGTCGAATTTGGCGGCCTGCGCTTCCTGCTATCCTGTACTCTATTGTCGAGCAGTGATTGGGCATCACCCCTTGAGCGTGCATCTTATGACCTCTTGCAAGGCTCTTTTTGTTGTCCACTAGTGATTGGGCGGGGACGCCTCTTCACGATCACCGCGCACGCGAGGTACACCGTACGCGAGGAATAAAATTGTACGGACCCGGGTCCAATTTTCTGCGTGGACCCTACCATGGATGGATGACACGTGTACCTAAAATTAATCATACGGTTGATCTACCTGATCTAAAAACATTAATGCTTTGTGCGACACATTTGTGCATGAAATAGATGGATTTGTTGACCGTACGATTTTTTTTAAGATGTCACGTGTCATACATCCATGGTAGGGTCCATGGAAGAGAATTAGACCCGGGTCCATACAATTTTATTCTGTGCGCGCTTATCCATGCCCGCGGCGCATGCGTGCACGAGGAGCTATTACCTGTGGTCCCAGGGCAAGGCTCGTAGCACATCAGCGACTCTTGTTAGGGTGAGGTGCGTTGTCGACCAGGGATTCGATGGTGCTCGGTGCCCATGGCCCATGTGTCAGCTGCAGCGCGGAGACGGGAGCAGGTGGCTTCATTGCGTTCGTCCCTTTCGTCCGGTTGACAACTAAAATTGATTGATAGCTAAAAGAGCTTTGTGACAATGTTCCTGGTGCTAAGAGGATCATGAAAAATATTTTGGAACATCACATTTAGAGGTTGGAGGCGAAAAGAGGGGGAATTGGTGCCTAGTCGGTTTCCTAGATAGACCGGGCCGGTTTTCCCTGCTGCTGGCCGACCAAGGCTACTCAGCCCCTGACAGGCTGGTTTCCGTGTGTGCCGTGCTGAATTCGGCCTCTCGGGCCCGACGAAACTGGCCTGACAGGTTCGGGATATGGCCAGGGCAGTTTTCCTGCTAGAGTCCGAACTAATTAGTTTTCAAATCGGTTTTTGGATCTATTTTCGTGTAGAAAACATGAAGATTACGATTTGGACTTGTTTTCTACTGGGATAAGACCAACCCCTCTATATATATCAGAGGATCACGGCCGATTGAGGGATCTAACATCCAATTGTCTTTTTACATCTATTACACCCTTTTACCCAACTTCACCAATCTCTTACTGTCCGTTGCATCTCTTCATGAGATCCAGTGGCGTTCTAGGTGGCCTTGCCGACCCTAGTGTTGGTGGAGCCCATATTCACATGGGACAACTCCCCCTTGAAGAATCCTAATAGGAGTCAGTGTAGTAGCTTGTTAAATCTTCACCCACCAAGGGGTCGCTCGTAAAATGTCGTTGCCTATATCTAATACCAAGAGCAAGAGGGCAAGAGGCTCTCTCCTCACCCACTCATTTTCGCGAACCCTAGACGCCGCGTCACTCTCCCCTCTTGCGAGTTGGAGCCTTCGTCGTAGGGCCTTCTCCGTGGAGCCCTCACACGGAACAAATATCGGGCCCTTCGTTCATGATCTTCGTCCAGGACCTTCGTTCAGGACCATCATCCGGGACCTACGTTCAGGACCTTCGTCCGGGCCTTCGTCGGGACCTTCTCCTACCGGCCTTCATCGGGACCTTCTCCAGCCGGCCTTCATCGGGAGACCATCTACTGCTGGCCTTTGTCGGGACCTTCACCTATCGGCCTTCATCGGGAGACCATCTCCTGCCGGCCTTCATCAGGACCTTCTCCTGCCGGCCTTCGTCGGAAGACCTTCTTCGGTTGGGCCTTCGTCGGCGCATCTTCTCCTGCCGGGCCATTGTCAGGAGACCTTCTCCAGCCGGGCCTTCATCGAGAGAAGGTCCATCCACTGCATTCTTTGATTTTGTGGAGCTTGTGAGATCCTTTGTTGAGAAGATCATAAAATTTGAGTGGCCCTGTGATATTGAGGCTGGTCAACATGAAAACATCGGCTAAAGTGATGGTCATCGGCCCATGACCAAAGATGAAAGCATTGATGGTGTCAGACTAAAAGTGAGATGCAGAAATAAGCAAAGGCTCATTCCTTTCCATGTTGGACAGAGAGAGTGCAATACACTGGCCTATGTCCCGTTCGTCCCAATGAATCTCATTCCTCTCCGCTATACGGCGATACCAGTTTCTCCAACCCTTCACCTGATTTGGCCATGTTCTGAAAGTACCAGACCAGTTTGCCAAATCCATTTGGGATTGCTTGAAGGGGATCCGCTGGGTTTCTAAGTTAATAAAATCTGTTGGATCAGGATCACCCATGGGGCCCAGGTAATAGGTGTTCTCATCATTGGCTAGTGGAATTAAGATTTCATCTTTCAAAGCCTGGGAAAAGAAAAAGAGAAGATTGGATCTTAGTGCGAAGAATATTGATTTCTAGCGGAAAGAAAGGCTAAAAGAAGGGAAAAAGCAGCATATAGCAAGCAAAGAAAAGGAAGAAACCAAAACGTACCTCCGGAACGCTAGTTGAAGTCACCATTGATGAGCTCGAGATCGAATCCCCGATCGGCGTTCAAAGCTCGGAAGTGATGTTCGCGGTGAGCGGCGGCGTCGGTAGCACGAACGATGGACATGGTGGTGACTATGCGCCGAAAGCCAGATTCCTCTCCGTCTAGGGTTTTCGGTTCGAGGTGGCGGATATACTGTAGCAGGCACCTGTTTGTTTGGCTAGGCAAAGATGAAATGGCTGAGTGAAGAAGATGAAGATGGCATGTGCGGGTATATAAAGTCAGACTCGGCTTAGGAATCGAGGAACCATGCGCAGATATCGGAGCGGATGGCTGTAAACATGGCAAGAGTAATGATTACAAGTGAAGATTTTGGAACAAAATATATTTAATTCCAAAATTGGGGGGCATGTGTTTACACCAAATTTTGGAATGAATCGCGGGAACATGGAATTGAAGGGGATATCCAGAGGCCGCGTTGCACGCCGAATCAGCTCATAGAGTTGGAATCGGCTCATGATGTTGGAATCGGCTGAATACGGTGATGTCAGCATCATCGGTACGAATGCAAAGGTGGTGGACTTCATTGACTTGGAAGGCTGAGGCGCTGTTGGCATGGGCTGAAGCTTAAAGGAGTCGGACTCTGCTAGAAAGGGAAGCGTAGAGACCAATTTACCTAATTTAAGTTATTTTCTTGTCATTCAAGAAATGTTTAGTCTTATTGGACTAGGACTCGTGTCAAGTCTAGGGTATAAATATAAACCCCGGTTATTGTAATCAGACATCAACACACGATCAATACAATCTTTTCGGCTTTTCAGCCTTTGCATTAGGAGTAGGAGTACTGTAGATCTCGGCTTGTTCTTCGGTGAGCAGGGCTGCATCGATTTTCGATCTCCGGTTTGCTTGTGAGTACCGTCACGACTATTATCTTATCTTGCAAGGCTGCATCGTTTCGACCTCATTGCTTGATTTGGTATTAGTTAGTTATCGATTTGTATCTTATTTAGTAAGGCTGCATCTTATGACCTCTTGCTAGATTTGGTATTAATCACAGTTATCGATTCTATTACATTCAGTAAGGCTGCATTGTATGACCTCTTGCTTAGTCGAATAGAATCACCAGTTACCGATTTTACTAGATTTATTTAGTAAAATCACTAATTTATCGGACTAGATTAAGATCCATCGGCTCTTATCTTTTTAATCTGTCGTCTTGTTGTATATTACGCCATAATCTTTATTTGACGTCAGATTCTGTTTTATCAGCCGTTGTTTCTTAATTTTAGTCAACCATAGCGTGTATTCGAGGTCTTATTTTACAATAAATAGATCTATCGACTAGTGATTTCTAGTTTATCGTTTACTGTCAGCGCTGCATCGACTCGACCTGACTGATGGTGATGCTAGATTAGATTTTGTTAGTTTATGGGTTTATTTATTAGAAAAATAGGAAATCGGCCGCACACTATGCTTCCATCGGCTGTTTAGCTGATGGCATGTGCTTTAATGTCTCATAACATGTCTTCAGATTTCTATTTCAGTATAATTAGATCTATCGGTTTGTTAGCTTTATTTTGTTATTATTGCCAACGCTGCATCATCTTTGACCTGATTGGTAGTTAATGAGTTGAATCTAGCTAGCTTGTGGATTTATTTATATGGAAATAGAGTTTGCTTATATGTTATGCTTTATAAATTCTCTCTATATCAGCTATAGTTCTCAATCGACTGTGCTTTCATGTTGATTTTATTATCGATTCAGTACGCTGCATTGTTTACATCTAATATAGCCGTGTTTGCGTTAATCACATTATTAACCTGCTGGATATTGTAACACCTTAAAATTTGGCTCTTTTGAAAATAGGTATAAAATGAGTGAATTTGGAATTTTGTGCTCATAAAATATAGGAAAGTAAAATTTTTCATTAAATTAAAATTCATCATAAGGTTTAGCAACATGTTTGTGCATGCATGCCCTTGCATTTAATTTATTGGTTGAGTGGTTTTGATTTAAAACTTCAAAAAAAATGATTTGAATTGCTTTTGGAAAGAAATTAAAAATGGCTTTGAAGAAAAAGAAAAGAAAGAAAAAGAGAATTTGAAAATAAAAGAATTTAAAAAGGGTAAAATTTATTTTTGGAGAACTTACCAAAATTGTCTCAATTTTATTTGAATTAAAAAGTATATTTCAAACCATATTCGAAGTTGATTTGGTTTGCATTTGGATTTGAATTTGGAAACAAAATGGAAAAGATTTGGAAAAAGGAAAACGATTTCTTCCTCTCTCCCTCTTCCCTTTCGGCCTACTAGCCGAGCACCAGCCTAGCTCGGCCGTTTCCCTCCCTTTGGCCCAGCGCGCGCCGGCCCATCTCCCGCGCCCGCTCCGCACAGCCCACTTCCGCGACCGGCCCAGTTTTCCTTCGCTCCCTCTCACTCGCGCCGAAGGCCCAAGCTGAAGACCGCAGACCACCCGCGCGCTCTCTCTTCTCTCTGGCAAGCGGCCCACCGTCGCCTCCCTCCCTTGCTCCATCCCTCTTACAGTGCTGGTCCGCCTGTCAGGCGTCTTCTTCCGCGCGCCGTAACCAAGCCGGAGACCATGCCGACGCCGTCCGACTCCGGTTCCATCACGAGCCATGTCTGCCGTGCCTCCCAAGACGTCGCCCCTCATAAATACCGCCCGAGCCGCCTCTCTATCCAATCCGATAGGTAGCGCCGCCCTATATCTTTCTCCCATCCACGCATTGCCGCCTTGCCTAGCTAGCTCTGCCGCTCGTTTTGGATCTCGCCGAGCTTGGAGTGCAGCCGCCGTAGCCACGCTAGAGGTTCTCGCAAGCTGTCCACGACCTGTTGCATGCCGAGCTCCACGTAGAGGTGAAGAAGCTGCCGGAGCCGTTTCCTTAATTGTTCCTTCTCGTTCTCTGTTTTTAGCCCATCGCCGCCGAAGGTTGCAGGAAGGATCGCCGTCCGCTGCCGAGCCCTGCTTGAAGGTGATGAAGCCCCAATACTCTCTTTCGGTCTCTGTTGCTCTGGTCACCGGCCATGGCGCCACCGCCCGAGAGCCATGCATGCGATGCGTCGCCGTGATTAAATTTGGTTGCTAGCTTGATGACATCGTATCCCACGTCATGCTCTATTTGTGGCCGTTTTTCTTTACAAAAACAAATCTTGAAATACCATAGAAATACGCATATACCTACAATCATGCTGAGCCGTCCGATCTGAGATCTATAGCCCAGATTAAAACATACCCCTTCGCCGGCTATTTTGTTAAAGAGACCCTAGTTTCTTGCTATTTAAACCCGAAGTCCCTGCGCTGATTCAGAACGTTGATTTTTATTTATTTTAATCTGAAAATAAGTTCCAGTTATTTACAAACTTGCCACTGACCATGTTTTAAGCGTAGAATCTCGGTTTTAACTCTGATTTGACCCATTCAAGTTGCGTTAGTTTCGTAATTTTATAATCTACATGTTCATAGTACTGTTAGATATGTTTTCAACTTTTAAAATTCATGATTAGATTTAATCTATTATTTTATTAAAGGAAATCTTGTTTATTTCATACCTTCTGCGTTTTAGATCCGTTTAAGCCCATTCCAGTTGCGTCAGATTCATAGCGACGAGGTCTACGCGTTAGTAGCAATGTTTACTATATTACTATTTCTGAAATTTCATCGTTTAAATCATATCTTGATTAATAATTATGCAACTGGATTTTATAAATAAAATATGACTTGTTTTACTTTAGTTTTATAATTCAAATCTAAATTTGACTTAAATTATAATCACTATAAAATATCTTATATATGTTTTTATATAATTAAAACACCTGAAGCTAATAGTTTTACGAGTAGATCTTTCGGTAGATGTATCTTTTTCACCATAGCTCCGATTAGAGTGCTTTTCGCGTCTGTGTGTTCAAAGCGAGACGTAGATTCGATTTACAAACTTTTCATCTTGATTTTATGTTTGGTGTACTGTTCTAATTTAGATCTATTGTTTGCTTCGTGTATGATTGTATGGATGTTTGTGTGGTGCTTTATGATTATGTCCAGTCGGTGAGATATACGTGGTGATCAAGAAGAAGAAGAAGAACGTTGAAGATTAAAGCTTACCGAAGGATCGGTGTTTAAGGCAAGTATAGCATGGGATCTTCCTTGTTGTCCTATACACCTTTAATCATTTAATTCATACTGCATGTGTCTACCTTGACTGCCACTAAGGATTTTCTAGTACTTTGTTATCATGTACCTTGATACCTTTGTGTTACTGCATTGGGTAGTATGATGCTAGTGCTCAGTCAAAGACCATGATCTTGTAACTTGACTAATGGATTATGCAATAAACACTAAAAGATGCTTTTTAGCAACATGGAACAAGGGGCTAGAGCATTGGGCTATTTTATGGTGCTCTAGATTTCTCTCCTTAAGGACTTATCTGTAAGTGATCATCCAGGACTTACAGTACAGCTGTGAGGGCTACATGGCTCTGGCTTTAGCTCAGTATGAGGACCTTTTCTAGCTTATTAGTGGTTATCTTTATTGGCGTAAGAATGGCTTGACGAATCGGGTATAGTGCGGCCTCTATCCCCTTGAGTATAGGCTGCGCGTCATTGTGCCATCGGGAAGGGGGGCTCTACATCTGTTTGCCGAGTGAATCTAATTGCCCTAACTTGTTAGACAAACCTTTGTAAGGCTTCATAGTGAATCCTGCCGACCTTCCTTGGAAGTGGATCAAGAGATTAGCTACCTCGGGCGAAAGGGTAAATCACGACTCACAGTGAAAGTGTACGACCTCTACAGAGTGTAAAACTGGTATATCAGCCGTGCTCACGGTCACGAGCGGCCTTGGAACCCTTACGAAATAGATGATCACTAATGGTTAATGATGATGAACATGGATGATACGGATGATGAAGATGCTCATTAATGGTTAATTGTTTATGCTATTTATTATTTATATTTACCTGATCATGTGTTTATGGGCTTGTGATGAACTTGTTGCCACCAAATTACTAAAAGATGACTTATTAAAAGCTAATCGCAGTAAACCAATGTCAGCCTTTTGAGTCTCATGAACCCCATGTTATATTTATTGAGTACGACATGTACTTACGCTTGCTTTACTTTTCAATTATTTGGAAAAATCCCGAATGGGTACCAGATTGTTAGAGTTTGGAGGAATTAGGCTTGTGATCAACCAGTCAGTTGTCCCTGTGGATTGAAGTCTTCACTCGGAGATTGGAGTTGTCTTTCCGCTGTTTGCTATCTAAGGTTATATTCTTTATACTAATACGTTATGTATTTAAGCATTGTCTATTGATATTACCCTTATTTGTAGCTATATGTGAGATTTGACTTCCTGGGCTCACATATGGTGTATATCTGGTTTTGTTCTTAAAACCGGGTGCAACAGATATTGGCTCTGTAGCCGATAGCCTTTACACATGGGCTCTTTAGCTGATCCTGGAACTATTTGGACAACCGCCGATATGTTCCACCTTAAAGTTATTGATCAATCTTGTTTTCTTGTCAATTGCAGGTCAAATTGACTGGCACGCCCTCGATCCCCAAAACCGACCTGTCCTGCTTTGAAGTTAAGCAGATCTTCTAGGCTTGTCGTTGTGCCAGGCGCAGCAACCAAGTTTCTGCGTCGACAGTGTTAGATATAGAGTATATCTAGGTGCATAGAAAAAACTACATATATTTAGAAAAGCCAAAACATCTATAATTTTGAACGTAGGGAGTGTCGATGTTTTACCACCGATAGCCTACCACGGGGGTACCGTGGCAGTATCGTTCGGGTTTCGGCGTATGCTGAACTCGATGGTGAACGCAAGAGACAGTCGATTTATCCTGGTTCAGGCCCTCGATCGTAGATCGAGTAACGACCCTACGTCCAGTCGGCGTTTGCCTTTTGCGTTGGATTGATTATGAAGTGTTATGTCGTACCAATTGTCCCCTTCTTTAGGAGCCCTGGCCTCCTTTATATATTCAGGAGGCCGGAGTCCTAATCGGTTTACAATGAGATTTCCTAGTAGGATTACTTAATAGTTCTATTACTAAGATTACATGGGAAGAACCCTAGTTGAACTAGATCTTCTCTCTCTCTTGCGGGGTATCCTGTGGGTCCCGCATCGACAAGCCCCCGAGCACTTCATGGTTGAGCTCTGAAAGTCTCGCTTTGCTCCTTCAAGTCTTGTTAGGTTGGAACAAAATGTTATCCGAGTGCTTTCTAGAGTGAAACCTTGTAGCGCTTCTTGGGACCCTCGAGTGGTGAGTGTTTTGTGAAGAAAAAGTACATCCATCTGGTTGTAGCCCCCGAGCCTCTTGCTATTTGGAACAAGGAGCTGGAGGATCTTGTCTTGAAGTTGCTCTGATTGTTCATTGAAGTTTTGTCAAAAAGAACTCGAATATGGCTCGTTAGGGTTCTTTTTGTCATAATGTCTTGAAGTAGTCTGCGTTGAGGAAGTCTTTTTTGATGGCGTGCGCTTTTTGGAGAAAAGTGCACTCACCGAGTGTAGCCCCGAGCCTCTTGCTATTTGGAACAAAAAGTTGGAGGGTCTTGATCCTTTATGTTTGTTTGAAAATCCGTGCTCAAGTAATCCCGAGATTTGAATCTTGTCCTCATCCGAGTAGTTTTTGTGGTATCTTTCCGGCGGTTCTTTAGTCCTGGATTAAGCCATCATCCGAGTAGTTTCGTGGTGTGCAGCCTCTGAGCCTATGTCCGGGTTCTTTTTGGGTGGGTGCAATTTTTTATAAAAATTGCACTCACTGAGTGTAGCCCCCGAGCCTCTTGCTTTTGCTTGCAAAAGTTGGAGGGTCTAGATTCCTATCTTCAAAAAATTCTGGGGCTATGTATCCCGCAGCCTCGTGCTTTTTCCGAGTTCTTTTCTTTTGAAAAAGAAGTCGGTTGAAGAGTCTTGATGCGTTGTCGCTGTTGTAGTTTTGAGTTTCTTGTACTTTTTGTCTTTTGTCTTTGGTTACGAGCCCCCGGGAGTAGTTGAAATGAGTGCCGGATTCCCTGGCTTAGTGTTGATTAATCTGTGATGCTAGCCGAGCCCCCGAGCGTATACCCGTGCTGTTTTGTTCAGGAAGAACTCGGATGCGAGGTCTTGGCGTATTCTTTGATAGTCTGCTTCATTGTCATATGTAGTTGTATGGTGGTGGTTGAGTGTAAATGCTTTTGTTCACGGGTTGTACTTGTGATGGTATATCCTTCCGAATATGCTCGCCTCTTGAGCAATCGCTTTTCCTCTCGCTTTGAGTCATCCATTATTGAGTCCTGTCCTTTCACTTGTGTCCTTTGTCGCTTATTTCATCGGTGCTCCTGGTCCATGTGCGCCGCTCCTTTGGTCTATAAATACAGTCCCGAGTGCTAGTTTTCATCTATTGGATATTCCGTTGAAACCTTCGTGGATATGAGCATGGTAGTTTGTGAAGTAGAGCAACCCCGGGCATATTTTGTAGTTCCTGTGTGTTTTGTTGTAGCTGGAGGAAGTCTTGTGATAGGGATTAGAGGTAGGCTAATCCCGCGACAGCATTGTGCCAGGATGTATGTGGTGGTAGTTGGAGGAAGCCTTGTGATGCGGGCTTCGTTTCTTCATCTGGCGCCTGGTTGATCCTCGTCGCCGCCTCTTGAGACCGTCCGGTGCAGATCAACACCATATGCGATATCACATCGGTCTTGGGTAGACAGATGCCCGCCGCCTTCTCTCGCTCCAAGTTGTCCCGCCGTCTTGTCGATTTCCGCCTTGAGTGCACTGCGTCCTTCCTTTGAAGAAAACAGCGTAGCTGATGGCGGTTTGTCCTTCCGAGTAGCAATTTGGGACACGTAGTCGTTCCAGAGCCTAGCCGTGTGTGTGTTCCTCTTTGCTACCTCGCTTTTAGAGTGCCGAGAGTTCGTTGGGTCTTGTAAGATTTGTAATCTTCTATTTTTGAAGTCGCTTGTAATGTAACGAATCTTGTCTTTAAGATTTGTAATCTTCTGCTTGTAATGTAACTAATCTTGTCTTCCGAGTTGTCTCTTACTTTTCTCGCTGCGATCCCCATTACCGATGAGATTACCGGTTCTTTCTCAAATAACCGGGTTCTCTTGTTCCTTTGTGAGGTAGCCTTTTCTTTCTTCCTTCTTTCTTCTTGTTTTGGCGAGAGTTGTTCTTGTAGCGATCCGATAAACTCCGCCGTGGTCTTTGGACGGATAAGTCTGAAATCACACTCGTTGGTTTGTACTGTTGTATGGATTTGTGCCTCCATTGTTTTAATGCGTCGGTAAATGGACCGTCGCATTCCCACATTGTGTTTTATATCGGGCCTTGTGGGCCGTTTGTATTGCTGAAAAATCTATTTAAAGACCCTTTGCTGCCCAACTCTTGCCTTTAAACCCTAGCTTTGAGAATCCGCCGCCGCCATCACCGCCAGTAACCCGAGCATCATCATCCTACATCCTATTTAGCGCCTCTCTTGCTTCCACCAGTTCATGGGAAAGAAGAAAACCGCAAGCAAGTCTCAAAGCGACCTTCAGAGACGAGGAATCATCCCTTTCATTGATCCAAAATCGAGGAGTTTGTGGCTATGAGGGCTGCTCGGAAGGTTTGGCGGCCCCAACAACAAACGAAGACCACTGCTTGAGCTTCGTTAGCGATGGCTTGATCCAAAGCAAAGTCATCGCTGAATGGAGGGTTCCGCTAACATCGGGTTCCAGCTCCGGGTCCCGGTGAGATTGTCCTCTTCGTTTCTTTTGTCCGCGCCGGACTTTTGCCTTCTCGCTTCCGCTTTCCTTCATCAGTTCCTTGGTTATTTTGGGATTAGTCCGAACCACCTAACCCCAATGCCATTCTCCATCTTTCTCGTTTTTCGTTCACCTTTGCGAAGCTTTCCTTGAATCCTCCTTCTCTGTCTCTTTTTCGCTTTTTTCTTTTCGCTTTGAAACCTCAGCCCCGCCGTGAAGAGACCAGCGTTCTTGGCGGTTGTGGAATTCAGTTTCGTCGAGGTCTCAAAATTAAGTTTTTGACTATGATCTGTGGATTACAGAAAAGATTGGCGCTTGCCGAAAGTGGTTTTATGTCGCCAATTTAATCCTTCCTTGCCATTCATCCCGGTCCGCCCTGGGTGAATGACCGATGGGACAAGAAACTTGAATCGCCTGCTGAGATTCAAGTGATCCAGCCGCTCCTTGATAGGATTAACATGCTGAAGCAGCAGGGTTTGACCGGCTTTGGTATCGTCTCGAGTTTTCTTCATCGCCGGGTTCAGCCTTTGAAGGAGCGGGAACATCTCGGCTTTGAGTATTCTGGGGTCGAGGATCCTTCACGCATGGTCCCAGCTCTTGAGCTGACCGGTGAGGAGGTACTCGAGCGTCTTCAGAAGATGCTGAAAGGGGTGAGCGTTATTCCCCCAGCTGTCACCGAGTTCTCAGCCAACAACCCGCCCCCAGCTGTGAGTTGTCTATCTTTTTGTTTGAGTACTTTATGCACTCTAGCTGCGTTTGCTCTTGCTTAGCTTTCCTTTGACTCGGTGTTTTATCCGTTTTCGCAGGAGTTTGGGCGGAACTTTGTCGACCCGGTCTCTCCTGACGCTTTCCCTGTCGTGGCGGAGACTGAAGGTAGACTCGCTGGGACTTCTGCAATTAGTAAGTCCCAAACCACTACCGCTCTTCCTGGGGTTTCTTCCGGATTTGTTGATGTATATGAAGAATATGTTCCTCGTATAGTCCCTCGCGGTCCTCGCAGTGTCCCGAAGAGGGGGCGAACGGATGGGTCTTCATCTGGCCTGCCTGTCTCCAAGAAGCCTCGCAAACCAAGTACTTTCTCAGGTACTCCAGTTGTTGCTAGCATGCTCTTAGGTGAGCTCATTTAATGCTCTTTGTTCTTTTATTTTCTTGTCTCTCTCATGATCCGATTACTTTTCATTTTTTTTTTAAGCAGTGCTCTCTGGTTTCTTTGGTGAGGATGAAGAAGATGATGAAGTACCCCTCATCACGCATTCGGTGAGTCGTTTTTCATATTCTGTTGCATTGAATTTCTCTTCTTGGTCTTGATCTTTAGTATTGATCTTTTTTTTTTTTGTAATCGGAGGCCGGGAGCGGGTTCTTCCGAGGCTCCCGTTTGACTTCTTCTCGAAACTCCGGTGATCGAGTTCTTTGGAAGCTCCGTGCGAGTTCTACCGCTCCTTCAAGACGGAGCTCTTCCACGTCTCCAGCTCCGGCTCCTTCTGCGGCTCCAGCTCGGCTCCTTCCATGGCTCCGTTGTTGCCCATTCCGCTCTCGTCGCGGGGTGGCGGGGGACGTTTTACCGTCTGGTTCCCCTGCGAAGCCTTCTCTTAACCCATAAAGAAGAGAGTGGTCGGGTGAGTAGATTCTAGCTTTATCTTTTGACCTTTATTTTCCTTCCTCTGGTTCTTATCGGCGCTCCTTTTTATCACTATTCAGGTGTTTTTCTTCTCTTACTCCTTCCTCGACTTCTTCTCTGCCTCCCGCCATGCCAACGAGTTCTGAGCCTCAGGACTCACAACATTCTGTTGATGGAGTCGCCAGGGGGCTTGAGGGCTACTGGCGAAGTTGCGGTTTTGGCCACTCCGGAGGTGACTGTGGCCGTCCGCCACGTCCTTCCGAGGGTTTAACTCCGGCTTCCACAAGGTTGCTTTGGTCGTTCCTTCTTCGCTCCATCCGGCTTCTCCTTCCCCTACTCTTGCTTCCGGCGGTCCTTCTTTTTCCGATGACGTGGTGCAACAGTTCGATGCCACCCATCGATTATCGGAGCTGACCGCAGCCTGGGGGAGCCTATCGACTTCTTTTGGTGAAAAACTTCAGGTAGGTTTTACTGCCGTTCCTTTTTTGCATGCTCGTTTTTCCTCTGTCCTTACGCTTTATTTTTCTTTGTCTGTTTTGGCTCAGTCTTTCTCCCCGTGATCATTCTGGCTTCTTTTTCTCATCTGAAAATGAGAGAAAGTTATCTTCTGAGGTGAGTGTTCTAAAAGCCGATCTTGACCTTCTCCGGGCTGAGTTGGAGATGAACGTCGATGCACCGGAAGGAGGAGAAAACCTTCGTGCCGGGTAATGGAGTCGGAGACACATGGTAGTCTGCGAAAAATGAATGCAAAGGTGCCGTGGGCTCTGCCTGTATCTTGTATTTTGATTTCTTTTTCTTTGCTGACTTGTTCTTGGGTGTCCTGTCTAGTTCTCCGAGCTGAGAAGCTGAAGCTCTCGGAGAGCATCGATGAGATGAAGGCTCTAGTCCATTCTAGTCATAACAAGGCTGAGGAGGTAATTACTCATGCTGAGGAAGAACTTGCCCTTGCTAAGCTGATTAAGCGCGGAGCCGATAGAGATCTTGTGCAGGCCCAAAGAACTATTGAAAGCTTGACCGAGAAATCGCGGCGGCCATCGAAAATTGGAATGTTTTGTGGAAATCTTTTAGATTCAATGGCCGACGTTCTTCGACTCTCTAGCGGACGACGGGCAATCTTGGGTGCGATTCATTCCATGGATTCCGGTCGTTTCAAGAATTTGCGAAGAAATGTGCCCAAATATGTACCAAAAATGTGCTAGCCAGTCCGGGGTCCTTGCTCTGAGGCGCCTCTGTCCAAGATAGCAGAGAAGCCGAGAGCCAAGAATACCTTGACGCCGTTGAGAGGATGGAGCCCGAGGGTCGACGGTTTAGCCATGGAGAGTTGCGAAAATCTAGATATTGACATTTCCTTCCCGATGATAATGCGACCCGATTGACCGGCTTCTTGTGAAGCTTCTTGTAATATTACACTCCTCTTTAAATGAAGATTCTTTGTTTTCGTTGATGTATTGTTTGCACGGTGTGGTCGAAGTTACTTGTCCTGCTGAGTATTTTGTCCTGTCTGCTTCACCAAACGACTCTGTGTGTTATCCTGACGAGACCCCTTGATTTGTCGAGTGCTTTGTCCGCGCTGTGACTTGTTAGATGTAGATCTTTGTATTGACACTTGCGCTATGAGGAAACGACTTCGGCATAGCATAGAATGCATAGAATGTTGCCTTTTGAGTAGCGCTTGTTAAATCTTTGTGTTGGCACCGCGCTATGAGAAAAAACGACTCGGCATAGAATGCATAGAATGTTGCCTTTTGAGTAGGCGCTTGTTAAATCTTTGTGTTGGCACCGCGCTATGAGAAAAACGACTTCGGCATAGAATGCATAGAATGTTGCCTTTTGAGTAGCGCTTGTTAAATCTTTGTGTTGGCACCGCTATGAGAAAACGACTCGGCATAGAATGCATAGAATGTTGCCTTTTGAGTGGCGCTTGTACTTTTTCTGAGGAAAAAGTATTCCTATCTGGATGTAGTGTAGCCCCGAGCCTCTTGCTTTTCGAACGAAGAGTGGAGGGTCCTTTAGAGTTCGAGTTTTGGTTGACTAGTTTTGGCTTCATTCTTTGTTTCGTGTTTAGCTTTTAGCTACCCTCATCGGCGGCTCAAGCGTATTTTCAGCTATTTTGCTCTCGTAGGGAAGCTCAGCGTGCTTTCACCATTTTGCTTTTTGTTTCGGTGTTAGCTTTTAGCTACCCTCATCGGCGGAGCTCAAGCGTGTTTTCATTATTTTGCTCTCGGCCGGAAGCTCAGGCGTGCTTTTCGACCATTTTGCTTTTTGTTTTGGTGTTAGCTTTTAGCTACCCTCATCGGCCGAGCTCAAGCGTGTTTTCACTATTTTGCTCTCGGCCGAAGCTCAGCGTGCTTTCACCATTTTGCTTTTTGTTTGGTGTTAGCTTTTAGCTACCCTCATCGGCCGGGCTCAAAGCGTGTTTTCAGCTATTTTGCTCTCGGCCGGAAGCTCAGCGTATTTTCAGCCATTTTGCTTTTTATTTCGGTAAATAACTCGTTGGAAGTCATGATAAGACATCTTTGTGGATGAATATCATCTTTATTGATCATGAATATGAACAAATACATATGTTGTCGAAGAATATCGTCTTTCGTTGATTGTGAATGTTGGTCCCTTGTGTCTTGCATGTCTTGTTTTTACGCGTAGAATCTTCTTAGCTGGCTGATGTGCCATGTATTGCTTACTTCCTTTCCATCTTCGGTTATTAACTTGTATGTGCCTGTCCGGTGACTTTTGTGACAATGAACGGACCTTCCATGGGCCGAGGAGCTTATGTCGTCCGTCAGGTTTTTGTATCCTTCTTAGTACTAAGTCTCCAACTCGTAATGATCGAGGATGGGTACTTTTGTTGTAGTGCCGCCTTAAACCTTGTAGGTATCTCTGATTGTAGGGTGGCATTTACTCGACTTCTTCCGGTATGTCGAGTTCTAATCTTCTTGTTTGTTCTCGCTTCTCCTTCATCGTATTGTTCTATCTTTGGTGATGTCCAGATCAAGTCGGCAGTAGTACGCTTCTTGATCCGTAAACTAGGAAGAAGGGTGAGTGGCTGTTGCTCTACTTATTTGAGTTCGTAGCCCCCATACAACTTTTGGCAATTCTTCAATCCATTTGGACCCATAGTCAATTAGTTCTTCGTATAATCTTGGTTTTAATCCGGCTAGTATGAGTCCATTGGCCCTTTCTACTTGTCCGTTGGCTTCTGGATGTGCGACACGCTGTAGTAGTCTATACTAAAACCACAGTCTTGTGCCCACTTTCAATTTCAGAGAGGCGAAAGGGGAGCCTAGATCTGTGATGATTCGATTGGGCATGCCAAAGCGGTGCGTAATTTCTTGGATGAATTCGATTGCTTTGGTTGCGCTATACTTCGCGAGTGGTTTATATTCAATCCACTTGGTGAACTTGTCGATTGCCACAAAGATGTACTCGAAGCCACCCTTTGCTTTCTTCAGGGGTCCCACTTGATCCAGCCCCAATGAGGAAAAAAGGCCAAGCGGGTGGGATGCGAGATAAGATTGTGAGTCAGCACATGGGCTTGTCTTGCAAACATTTGGCAACCTTTGCATTTTCTCGACAAGTTCTTCTGCGTCTTTTAGAGCGGTTGGCGAAGAGAATCCGGTCTTAAATGCTTTTCCAACCAAAGGTCCTTGAAGCGAGATGATTTCCGCAGACAACTTTGAGTGTATCTCGTCTAGGATCTCTTTGCCTTCTTCAAATGAAACACATTTCAGAGTACTCTGATGAAGTCGCTCTTCTATAGAGTCTATCTCCTACTAAAACGTAGTTTTTGCTTCTGCGAACAACTTGGGTAGCTTCCGCTTTATCTCTTTGGTAGTTTATTTTCTTTGATATAGTCGATGAAAACTTGGGTCCATGAGGTGTTGATTACCAAGATCTGAACGCCTTTAGCTTTGAATTTCGTTGGATGTCTCACCGGGTTGTTTGATAGAGGGAACGATAGCTCTTCTATAAATACGCCGGTGGAACCTTTGCTCTGTCTGATCCGAGCTTGGCGAGGACACATCTCTTCTGATGTTGGAATCATGCGCTTGATACATGTAAAATTTCTAATCCTTGGAAATATTTTTCAAGTTTCACGTATTTCAAACACTGATGAAGCACCCATGTTTTCTTTTGTGCAATCCCAATCTTTGTTTACTTGGTTGATGACTCTTCTTTGAATCGCCATATACAAGTAATCTCTTTATTCCGTGGGTAATTGCCACTCGTGGCCCGTGGATGAGGGCTTCATATTCTGCTTCGTTATTTGTAGCTTGCCATAATATCCAAGGACGTGCTTGAGTTGTTTTCCTTCCGGGAAATGAGGAGAACGCTTTGCACCGGCTCCGCCTAGTTTGAGCGACCCATCAAAGTACATCTTCCGATGATCAAGGATTGTATCGATAAAGGTCGCTGAATTTTTGTCCACTCGGCCACAAAATCGGCAAGGGCTTGAGATTTGATTGCTTTCCGTGGGGTAAAGTCGATGTTAAGAGCTCCAAGTTCAACTGCCCACTTTGATATACGTCCTGTCGCATCTCTGTTGTGTAAAATGTCTCCGAGTGGGAAGTCTGTCACCACGGTAATTTTGTGGCTTTCGAAATAGTGGCGAAGCTTACGTGAGGTGATAAGTAGGGCGTAGAGTAGTTTTTGTACATGCGGGTACCGGATTTTTGATTCAGACAATACTTGACCGATGTAGTATACCGTCATTGTACTTTTGTACACA
This sequence comes from Miscanthus lutarioriparius, assembly GCA_904845875.1. Classification (NCBI taxonomy): domain Eukaryota; kingdom Viridiplantae; phylum Streptophyta; class Magnoliopsida; order Poales; family Poaceae; genus Miscanthus; species Miscanthus lutarioriparius. The sequence continues at coordinate 66,299,056 of CAJGYO010000013.1, forward strand.
CGTCCTTCTTCTTCTCTTTCCACGACTATTGTCGTCTTGACTCTGATAGTAGTCGCCGCAATGTATAGCATCATGTCTTCATCTTTCCTTGGGGTGTGAGAATTGGTGAGGATGTGAGATATGCCTTAAGTTTCTTGAAAGCTTCATCACCTCCTTTGTCCATTCAAACTTGTCATCTTCTTTAGTAGTTTAAAGAAGGTAACCCCTTTTCTCCGAGTCTTGATATGAAACGATTGAGGGCCGCCATGCATCCTGTTAGTTTCTCGAACATCTTTGATAGTCCTAGGTTGCCTCATTTTCATTATAGCTCGAATTTGCTTGGTGTTTGGCTTCAATCCCACGCCGATCGACCAAAAATCCGAGTAGTTGCCTGAAGGAACTCCGAATACACATTTATTTGGGTTCAATTTCCATCTCCATCTCTTCAAGTTTTCAAATGTTTGCTTTAAATCTTCAATCATGGTGTCTCGGGTTCTTTGTTTTTACCACTACATCATCCACGTATGCCTCCACATTTTCACCGATTTGATCTCCAAGGCAAGTTTGTATAGCTCTTTGGTATGTGGCTCCAGCGTTTTTTAGTCCAAACGACATGGTCTTGTAACAAAGAAGCACCGAACGGGGTAATAAAAGAAGTCTTGCTTTGGTCTTGTTCTTTTAATGCGATCTGGTGATACCTCGAATAGCAATCGAGAAAGGATAACGATCACGGACCCATTTGTTGAGTCGACTATCCGGTCAATGCGTGGTAGCCCGAATGGATCTTTTGGGCAATGCTTGTTGAGATCCGTGTAGTCGGCCTTTATCGCCACTCATCTGTGTTCTTCTTTTGCACAAGGACCGGGTTTGCTAGCCAATCCGGATGAAGGATTTCTCTGATGAATCCGGCTGCCATCGGTTTTGTGATTTCTTTTTAATCGCTGCCTTTTTGTCGGGTGAGAATCGTCAGAGCTTGCCGCTTTACTGAGCTTGGAGTTTTCATTAACATCAATTACAGTACTCACCAACTCTCTTGGGACACACGGCATGTCGGCGGCTTCGGCGAAGATATCTTTGTTGTCCCGAAGAAAGTTGGTGAGCGCGAGTTCCTATTTTGCCGAGAGGTGAGCACTGATGGTTGCTGTCTTGGAGGTATCGCCAGTGCCCAAATCGATTTGCTTGACGTCGGCTTCTTTTGGTGGTGTGATGATGCTGGGCTTTTTAGCCGGTATTTCTAATTCTTCTTGGCTTATCTCTGCAGCAATTGTGGCTATTTGTTTTCTCCCATTGTCGGCCTGTGCTTTTGCCGCAATTTGGATCGCCTAAACGTCGCAGTCAAAAGCACGCTTCAAATCGCTTCGAAGAGAAAGGATACCGTTGGGTCCTGGCATCTTAAGCAATAAGTACGGGTAATGTGGTATTGCCATGAATTTTGCCAGTGCTGGGCGTCCGAGGATCGCATGATATGACGAATCGAAGTCCGCAACCTCAAATTTGATAAACTCTGTTCGATAGTTCGCAGGAGTTCCGAAAGTGACGGGTAAAGTAACTTGTCCGAGTGGCATGGCTGCTTTGCCGGGTACTATTCCGTAAAAGGGAGTGCTTGTTGGTGTAATCATCCCAGCGAGTTGTAGTCCCATCTTCCTTAGAGTTTCTGAAAAGATGATGTTGAGTCCAGCTCCCCCATCGATTAGTACTTTGGTGACGATCATCCCGGCAATAGTTGGGTCTAAAACCGATGGGTAATGGCTGCGTTCCCTCGCTAGTCCATTGGTCTTCTCTTGAAAATTGGATTGGATATTGTGACCAATTGAGATATCTTGGTGTAGCCGGTTCTGCTGTCATGATGGTTCGTGAGTGCTAGTTTTTCTTGACGTTTGCTTGTGCAATCTGGAGCTCCCGAGAAGATTACTCGCTACCGCTCCCCAGTTTTTGAAATCCTTTGTCCTCGTGGTTGTCTTCATCTTTCTTGTGATTGTCCTCTTTGGTGTTCTCCTTACTATCTTTTCTCGTGTATCGATCATTGAAAGTGTAGCGATTTCCGATGGTGTGTCTCCGTTAGGGTGTAATGGGCAACGTATGTTTTCAATGTATTCATATCTTACGGGTTTAGAAAACTTCTTTGATTTGTCGGCCATTGCCACGGTATTGTCTGGTCTCGCTTTCTTTCTTGATGTCTCATTACTTGATGATTTTGCCTATCCGGAACCTTTCTCGTGTTTTTTCTTCTGCGGTAATCATTTTTTCTCTTGTTCGTCTCAATTCTTCATTGTTTCTCGGATTTTCTTTGCGAAATCTTGAAATTGCCACCTAGCCATGATTCCATGAGAGAAAGCTTCAATTACTTCTCGTTCGGTGATGTCATGCACTTGAGCCCATGATTCACCGAATCGTCGATAGTAATTTCGAGACTTTCGCCCCCCTTTTGCTTGAGTCCTTTCAGTTCGGCATGAGTGATCGGGTGTGTGATGATACCTGCGAAATTTTCGCAGAAAGCTCTTTGCAAGTCTTCCCAAGTTCTGATCGATCCTGGGTTCAATTTATCAAACCATTGGAGGGGCATCGTTTCCAGTGCCATGGGGAAGAACAAGGTTTTAATATCATCGTCTCCTCCGGCTAGTTCAATTGATTGTGAATATATTCTGAGCCATTGTCTTGGTTCGGTTTTGCCATCATACTTGGAGTGATTAGACGGTTTGAATTTGTGAGGTAAATCGAATCGATGCCAACCTGTTTGCAAAACAGGGGAATCATCATGCGTTCGGCTTCCTTGAATTCGGATTCGGCTCCTTCTTACGGCCAAGTGTTGTTTTGATGGGAATAATTACTGCGAGGTCATGTCTGGTAGGCCCTCTACTCCTGGTCTTCCTTGGTTGTTCAAATTGATGGCCCCGACTATGTTCCCTCCTGCTTTCCCCGTTATGGCTTCCGCCTGGTCCAAGTCTTTCAAAAGCGGATTTCCTTTGATTTTGATCTTCTTGCCTATGGGTTGTTGATCTGGCAGGTATTCTTGATCGGGTTCTCTCTTCATGTGTTCTTGGGATCGTTGACCGGAGCAAGTCCTGGAGCTGTTCGTACTTCTCCCCGTGATGTGAAGTTGCCCTGAGTTCTTCTAATGCTTCTCGAATCTTATCGTAAGGCGTACTCACTGTAAGCGTCTCCCTTGACCTCTGTTGTGATTTTCTTTTGTCGTATTCAGCCAATTCTGACTCGTATCTAGTCCAGGCTTCTCTACGCTGTCGAGCGCGGTGCTGGCGCCCTTGTTTCAACTTGTTTTTCCTTTCTCGAGCCTATCTCTGACTTTCGATTTCTCCATCGTAGCCCTGAGCAAAGGGTGATATGTTGGATTCTGATTCATCTGATGACCTGACATCGGGTGCTTCTGGGGGGTTTAATGGCGACCGAGGGTGTCGAACCATCAGCACTTCCCGTGCGTGAGCTGTTCCGTTATTGTCGTTAGTTGTCATCTTGTCGGAGTTGCTGATGACTTCATTAGCGCCTCGGCGTCGTGAGATTGAGTCTCCCTCTTGGTAAGGTAGAATAGCTTGTTGTCGTTGTCTTGACTAGTTGGGTTCCGCTATCCTCGAGAATGATCCTGCCGATGGATGATACTGATCTTGCGATGTTATCGTTAGAACGAGACCCTCCACGAGCTCCTGTCGCTGGTATCCCAAGTGTTGATTTGAAAGACCTTTCAAACTGTCCCCTCGATAGGATTTTGTCGTGTTGTCCAGCCCAAATGGAAAAAAGAACTCGGCCTTTTGAAAAAAACTCGAGGGTAATCCGAGTTGTTTTGGGTTGTATTCGGAATCTTGCCAAACAAGAACTCGACTTCTTGAAAGCACTCGAATAAGACTTCATCTCGGATCACGGAGCTTGAATTGAGTCGGATGGAATCTTATTCGAATCGGGTATTATGAGCTCATGCGAATCTTCGATGAGTTGATCCGTCGTGGTTGTCGAAATAGAGGATTCTTCATGATGATCCGGATCTTTGAGGAGATGACTTTGAAGCTTGCCGTAGTTATGCGCCTCGCAGATCCACGAGCGAAGATGAAAATCGATCCCGTCGGGAAGATCATGTTATTGAGGTCCATCGAGCTCTCGGATGCAAAGTCGCCGAAGTCCCTACTACAGCGCGCCCATTGTCGATGTTTTACCACCGATAGCCTACCACGGGGTACCGTGGCGATGTCGTTCGGGTTTCGCGTATCTTTGAACTCGATGGTGAACGCAAGAGACGATCGATTTATCCTGGTTCGAGGCCCTCGATCGTAGATCGAGTAACGCGACCGTCCGATCGGCGTTTGCCTTTTGCGTTGGATTGATTATGAAGTGTTATGTCGTACCAATTGTCCCCTTCTTTAGAGCCCCGGCCTCCTTTATATATTCAGGAGGCGGAGTCCTAATCGGTTTACAATGAGATTTCCTAGTAGGATTACTTAATAGTTCTATTACTAAGATTACATGGGAAGAACCCTAGTTGAACTAGATCTTCTCTCTCTCTTGCGGGGTATCCTGTGGGTCCCGCATCGACAGGGAGTACGATCTAAGTCGTTAGATCTTAAAATCAAAGTTGTAATTTTTCTTTTTAGATTAATATGAATACGATATACGATATGATTTTTAGGGACTCTTGGTGGCTAATACTACTGCAATAATAAATAAGATAATATAATAGAATTAGCCATGCATATATATGAGGCACCGTACCATATCATTCGCTCTGGCAAAAGAATGATTGACATTCACTAAGGCAATAATTAATGTTACTATCAAGTTTGCCAAAACGTCAGTAGTGTTCTTGACTTTCTATACTAGCACTAGCTATCATGGACCCATCGTTTCGCAAATGGGAACAAAAAAGGTACCATCGACCCATCAATATGATGCATGTACCATATATGCGCGCATCATGATACATATGGAATACCTGAAACTAACTTCAATCAGTGACGACGACAAAGCAGCAAACAGACGACATTGGCCGGCCGTCATTCAGTCAGTTACTCAATCACATCGTGCATGCATAAGGCATGTTAATTTGCCGGTGCTTCGAATATAAGGCCCGTTTGAATCCTTGAAATTGAAATCCATTCTAATAATTATAATTTAGGTGTAGATTAATTAAACTAATATAGTTACATGTGGAATATATTTATATACTACTGTTGGCCATACGAAGGAAATACTTATCTGCTGTATTTTTGCTCTATGGGACTTGTTGTAAGTTGCAAACTAGAAACCTAAGTATATATAGCTGCCAACACAATCTTGTTAGCTCCTAGGATCATCTAGGTGTAGATCTTCGAATGTTTTCCTTATGACAGTGTATAAACATGGAGAAGCCAGGGGAAGAGAGAGAGAGAGAGAGAGAGAGAGAGAGAGAGAGAGAGTAGAGGCCCATACCTTCGGGCTTGGCAGAGGAGGTAGAGGAGGAAGAAGTTACCATGGCCGCAGCGACGTAGTGCAGGGTAGAGTCCAGAGGACAGCGGCGCGGCCGGTGGTGCTTTCCATCACTACAGCGCTCCCGCGATCGGATGGGACCTTCTAGGGTTTCTTCGGTGGGTTAGTGGCGACAGTGAACCTCGTTTTGTGCGCCCCCGGGCCCTCACCTTTCTCTTTATAGCGCTGTGTGACAGGGGCCTGCCGACCAATGGTCGGTTGAGCATCCCCGATTAGGACGCGGTCAAAGGGTCCGACTTGATCATTGGATCGAGTGGGATGAGTTCAATCCTAACAACTCTCACGTACTGTCCACTTTTCCTGTGCATCGGATAGCTCTGGTGTACTTTTCCTAGGGCTTGGTCACGTGCATTGTGCAATAACTCTAGTGCATTTCTCCGGTGTACCACCGAAGAAATTCGGTGCTTGTTAATCCATTTTGTGCACGAAAAATAACACCCTTACTGGCCTCACTCTGAGTGAGGCAACGGAGAATTCGGTTGCACCCTTTTGAAGTTGGTGCCACCTGATAGGTTCACTATTCCAAAGCTCTTGTGCTAAACTCCGGTGCACCACTGAAAATACGCCTTTGAGCAGTTGAAAGAGCTAATAGGTTAAGGCGCTGTTGGATAACACCGGTGCATCTGCCGGTACATCTCTCCTAAGGAGCCTACAAGATAAAATTTTGGCAGGAACACCAAACCCTGAGTAAGATAGGAAAAAATAGGTATCGAGGCATAATGACTAGAGCAAGTGTAGCACCTAGTTTTAAGGACAAAAACAGACACACACACTATATGTGTGTCCAGGAATTCAATTCACACATATAGTTACAAATGAAGGGTAATATAAAAAACAATGCCTTTGTTACATAGCGCATAAATATTTGTCACAAAAGACATAATCTTACTTTACAGTATATACTATAACTCTATTCTTCTGGCGAAGCCTCCAACACCACAGGAATCGTCAACTGGTTGATCACAAGCCTAACACCTCTTGGAAAACTCCACTGTAGAACCTTCATCTGGTATCCGTCCGGGATTTTGCCAATGTATTGAAATAAAACAAGCGTAAGCTACTACTGCTTAGCAAGCATAACATGAGGGGATGTAGGCACAAAAGGCTTGACTCGGTTGAACTACGGTAAGCACTTTTAGTTGGTCATATTTTATTATTAATCATAAGTTGCTAAGTTATGCTTAGGCTCCCAAATATGAATAATTAGATATATCAGCAATTTTAATCATAACCCAAACCATCCGAGTAACCAACTATTCAGTAAGGGTCCAGGCCGCTCGTGTCCGTGAGCACGGCTGATATATCAGTTTTACACTCTGCAGAGGTTGTACACTTTCACCACGAGTCGTGTTACCCATATGCCTGGGTTAATTACTCCTAAAACACTTCCAAGGTGAGCAGACAGGGTACACTATGAAGCTTTTCCCCAGTCGTTCTAATAAGGAGCAGTCGCTAAGGATTCCATCTCCCAAGTGTTATGGAGTCATCTCCAAAAGTGGCACTAATACACGCAGCATAGTACACACCCTAGGGATGAGGCCCATACCCAGCCTGGTATGCCCCTCTTGCCCTTTCGGTAAACTGCTACAAACTAGAAAGAGCAAGGTACTGGACTAAGATTAGAGCCATGTGGTCCTTATGGTTGTACTGTAAGTCCTAGGTTGTCACTTAAAGATGAGTCCTTATGGAGAGAAACTAGAGCACCATAAGAAAAAGGCCCAATGTTCTAGCCCCCTTAGTTCCATATTGCTAAAAAACATCTTTTAATACCATGTTGCATATATCTTTAATTGTATTCTTTAATCAATATTAGTTGGAGAAAACTGAGCATACTACCCACATGCAAAACCCATCGATAAATCAAGGACATGATAATCAATATCAAGGTAAGTAGACTCCAAGCGATTCATTAACATATGCATATGAATTGAGTTTGCATTAAAGTGAATAGGTAACAAGGAGCCTCATATTATACTTGCCTTAATTCAAAGTATCGCTGCAGGTCTTGATCTCCAAAGAGTTGCTGTAGATCACCAACACAAAACTCACTGTCTACTCGAGATCAAACAGCACCACATAGGCATCCATACAATCATACATAACAAACAAAAGCTATAGATTAGAACAGTACACCAATCAACATAAAATCAAGATAAAAAGTTTGTAAAACGAATCTATGTCTTGCTACGATCACACAGATGCGAAGATCACAAAATTCAGAGCTAAAACAAAGAAGTTATGAATTAAACAAGATTTCCTTTAGTAAAATAATAGATTAAATCTAACCTCAAATTTTAAAAGTTCAAAACATACTTATCAGTAGTATGAACAGGTAGATTATGAAATTACGAACCTAACGCAAGTTGAACGGATCAAATCGGAGTTAAAACGGAGATTTTATGACTAAAACAAGATTAGTGGCAAAACTGTAAATATGTGAAAACATATTTTGGATCTAAACCGAAGAAACTATGCTTTCTAAAGAAGAAAACATACTCCAGAAAGATGCTATGGACTGCAGGTTAAGTTATTCAAAATCCTAAGGGCTCTTTAGAAAAAAAAACAGGGACTGCGGGTTAAGACTCAAATAATTATAATGGCCTTTTTGTAAAATCGCCAGTGAAGGGGTATCTTCTATTTGGGATCGTCCGATCCAGATCGGACGGCTATGATCAAATGGAAGGGAGAGAGAGAGCTGGCCGGCCGGCTGACGGCGAGGTCTACGGCGGCGCCATGGCCAGAGGTAAGCGGTGCTCGGCGAACTCGGTCTACGGACCACCATTGAATGAAGCAAGAGCACGAGAAGCTAGAGGAGACGACGGCGAACTCGTTTGGGTACCTTAGCAAGGCGTGGGGAGGACGGAGACGACGTGGCGCAAGGCGAGGCGGACGGCATCGGTGGCACTAGGTGCCACCGATATGAATATGATATACGATATGTGCTAAACAAGATTGAAAATATGTTTTCAGCTATTTATAGATTTGCCACTGATTTTGTTTTAGCCATAACTTCTCCGTTTTAACTCCGATTTGACCCGTTCAACTTGCGTTAGGTTCGTAATTTCATAATATACATTTCCATACTACTGTTAAGTATGTTTTCAACTTTTAAAATTCATGGTTAGATTTAATCTATAAATTCATGGTTTTGAAATTGCTATAAAATCCTTGTTCTATAAATCTTGATATTTTCCTCTCTACTATATCTCTACCCCTGCTATTCATCTCTCCCTTGGTGCTTATTTTAAAGTCTTTGTTCTCATCTTCACTCCTTGATTTGATATGCTTTTAGAACTGTCCCTCACTACCTTCTTGCGTAATCTGAAGATGAGTCTTAGGATTGTTACCCCTAGTACAATGAGGACGATAGTATCGTAGGTTGAGTCAATGATTGAATTGTGCATCTTTATTGCTTGTTGAATTGTCATTATACTTATGATTGTTTTGAATGTTTGTAATGCTTGCAATGACCTTGTTGGGTGTTCCCACAATTTCATTTAGTTGATAGGCCTAAGGTATAAGGATTAGTGAAATAAATAGTTGGGTTATGGTTTTCTTCTGTTTTTTGTATCCTGTCTTTTCGAAGCAGTCTGCACTCATTGGCTTATATCTCTAATATAAGATGACCAAAAATCATGAAAAAATTGTGGACAATAGTATACTTGAATATATTTCTCTGAGCGCAAGGATCAGCCTGATATCTATTTTGGTTATGGAGATATGAAAATCACAAGGTGATGCATCTGTGCTGTCTGAAACCTAGAGTAGTTTCTGTTATGCACTGTTTTCGACCAAGTTATCTGTAGAATTTGAAAAAGTGTTCTATAAGGAAGTTATGGAGAATTTTATAAGCTTTCCAACTGTAGAATCTACAACTTTATTGGATTAACAGAATGGAAATTACAGCTGTTTTACTATGCTATTGTTTTTCATCTCGCGAGGAATTCCATATTTCTTGTTCTTGCCCATACACAAGAGTATTATTGGGATGGCGGAATGTCTAGATATTAGCTAGTTCATCTAGAAGGAGATGCAAGCTATACTTTGGTGTCCCCTAGTTTATCTTTCCTTAAGGGGATAGCCAAGTTGAAGAATTTGTAAGCTGAAGTGTCCTACGTTCTTGTTCGCGCAACGGAAGCGTGGTGGTACCCAGAGATGTGAGAAAAACTTAGAGTCTCAATGAGGTTTGATTAAGGTTCAACGAAGATTTATCCAAGATCATCAAGATATTGGTAGAGCTACTGAAGAAGTTTTAAGTTAGTTTGGATAAAGAAACTTCAGCTAAGTGTTTGAAGGAATCCAAGAAGAGGTTGGGGTAAAACCTAAGTATTAGCTTTGCCAGATCTAGACAAGAGTTTCATATCTACAATGATGCACCTCGTCAGGGTGTGGGATGTGTCCTTATGCAAGAAGAAAAATGTAGTACCATCTTCATTAAGTCAATTAAGGAAGCGTGAGTTGAACTACCCAACATGCATCTAGAGTTATCCATTATGGAGCATGGAAGTAAAAGTGACATATAGGAGGATCATAAGAGTCTATAGGACATCTTCACTAAGTTGGCATTGAGCTTGTGATATCCTCGTTGGAATGAGATTGATTATGACTTGGAAAAGTGCTAACACCTGGAGAAGTAAAAGTCGCGATCGATGCCCTTAGCAACGGAGAATTGTGCTAAGAAGGTTCGGGTGACACCAAGGACTAAGAATTGTATTTCAAGTTTGAGCAACTTGATCGGAATCATTAATGTTTTGAAGATTGGTAGTAGAATTTCCTTATGACCAAGAGATTCGTCAGGCTTCGTTGGAAGGTGGATATTTAAGAAAGAGAATTGGTATTGCAGGAAAGGTGGCCTAGTGATTGGAATTACCTGAGCGTTGTTTGAAGTATCTATTAGAATCTGGGAATCAGATTGGTAAGTTACTTGGAGTAAGATTAACAACTATGCAAAGTGAAGTGGGATCATTATCAAGACGATGGAACTACACGAGGAAGTAAAGAAGAATTCAAAGATAAAGTATCCCTATCTCTCAGTCTATGTCTTCCGAATCTCGGGGACGAGATTCATCTTAAGGGGGGTAGAATTGTAACACCCTAAAATTTGCCTCTTTTGAAAATAGGATTAAGATGAATTATTTGTGAATTTTTGTGCACATAAAATATAGAAAATAAAATTTTCATTTAATTAAAATTCATCATAAGGTTTAGCAACATGTTTGTGCATACATGCCGGTGCATTTGTTTCTTTCAATTGTGTGGATTCGATTCAAATTGACAAAATGTTTTTGAAGTTGGCTTTAAAGTAAAAGAAAAGAAAATTAGGAAATCAAAGTATTTCAAAAGTTCTAAAAATTTATTGTTGAAAACTAACCAAAATTTCTCATTTTTATTTGAATTGAAAAGCATATTCAAAATTTTATTTGAATTTGATGAAGGATCATATTTGCATTTGGATTGAAAAAAATGCAAAAGAGTTTCTTTACTCCTCTCTCCTTCTCTCTCTTTTCAGCCCAGGCTCCAAGCCAGCCGGCCGTTCCTCACTCCCGTAGCCCAGCGCTGTGTCGTCGCTTCAGCCCACGCCAGTGCAACGGCCCAGCGTCGCCCGCCGCTCCCCAGCGCCACGTGGCCTATTTCTCGTGTTGGCCTAGCTCTGCAGACCCAGCTCTCCTCCTTGTGCGTCGCTTCCTCTTGGGCCGACGACCACGGCCCACCAGCAGGCGCACCGCGCCTCTCCTTTCCTGATTGCCCTGCTGCCGCCCGGGTCCGCTCATCAGCTCCTCTTTCCTTCCCTTTCCCGCTGTCAGCCCATCCCCGCCCGCCAGTTGTCTTCTCCAGCTCGTCTACGCCTAGGACTCCCCCGCCATCCGCCGCCGTCGAGAAATCCGTGCCCGCGTCGACTCTGTCCTTGCGTTGGCGTGCGCAGCAAGTCCGTTCCGCCCCTCTTAAATAGCAGCCGCGCCCCATGCCGTTTTCCCTATCTCCCATAGCCAGCCATCCCACCTAGAAGCTAGCAACAGCGCCACCGTACACCGCCGGGACTCCACCACCACTACGCGTCGACTCCGTGCCTTTTCTGCCGCCGGGAACCCTCTAGGTGAGGTCGTCTTGCTCTGCTCTTTCACCCCGTGCCTTTCCCGTTGAAAAACGTGGCTGGTAGGTCGTTCGCCGTGCACGCCGACGAGGTTCTCCATGCCAGCCATGGCGCCGCCGCCGCCAGGTTCGTCGGCGGTCCTGTTCCGGCCGGCAGCCTCCTCCCTCTCCCTTCCCAATCAAATCCTGGCCGCCCGCATCTGATCCGACGACCGATATTCATCCATACCCCTTCGGTTGGCATACTTGCTAAAAAGACCCTCTCTTTTCTACTAATCTAACTCGCAGTCCAAAACGTTTTCCTTGAGTCCGTTTTCTTCTTATGAAAGCGTACTTTGTTTCGGTTAGATTGAAAATACGTTTTCAGCTATTTACAGATTTGTCACTAATTTTGTTTTAGCCATAACTTCTCCGTTTTAACTCCGATTTGACCCGTTCAACTTGCGTTAGGTTCATAATTTCATAATCTACATGTTCATACTACTGTTAAGTATGTTTTCAACTTTTAAATTTGTGGTTAGATTTAATCTATTATTTTAATAAAGTAAATCTTGTTTAAATCATATCTTTTGCGTTTCAACCCCGTTTTAGTCCATTCAAGTTGTGTTAGATTCTTAGCGATGAGATCTACGCATTAGTAATAGTGGTTACCATGTCACTATTTCTAGAATTTCATGGTTTAAACTCTAATTTGAATAATAATTATGCAACTTGGTTTTATAAATAAAGTATGATTTGTTTTACTTTAGTTTTATAATCCAAATCTAAAATTGACTTAATTCAATTTATAATATTTATAAAATTGCTTATATATATGAATTTATATAGTTAAAATAAATGAAGCCTGTAGTTTTCTTTTCCACGAATAAAGTGAATCTTTCAGTAGTTGTATCTTTTTAACCGTAGCTCCGATTAGCGTGCCTCTTGTGTCTATGTGTTCGTAGCGATGCATAGAATCATATTTCAAACTCTTTCACTTATTTTTTATGATTGGTGTATTGTTCTAATTTAGATCTATTGTTTGCTTCATGTATGATTGTATGGATGCTTGTGTGGTGCTTTATGATTACGTCCGGTCGGTGAGATATACGTGGTGATCAAGAAGAAGGAGAAGAACGTTGAAGACTAAAGCTTACCGAAGGATCAATGTTTAAGGCAAGTATATCATGGGTTTTTCCTTGTTGTCCTATACACCTTTAATCATTTAATTCATACTGCATGTGTCTACCTTGACTGCCACTAAGGATTTCCTAGTACTTTGTTACCTTGTACCTTGATACCTTTGGGGTATTGCATTGGGTAGTATTATGCTAGTGCTCAACTATAACCATGATCTTGTAACTTGACTAATGGTATATGCAATAAACACTAAAAGATGCTTTTTAGCAACATGGAACAAGGGGGCTAGAGCATTGGGCTGTTTTTATGGTGCTCTAGATTCCTCTGCCTAAGGACTTATCTATAAGTGAGGGCTATATGGCTCTGGCTTTAGCTCAGTATGAGGACCTTTTCTAGCTTGTTAGTGGTTACCTTTATTGGCGTAAGAATAGCTTGACGAATCGGGTATTGTCGACACAGAATTTTCGTCCCGTGTCGAGGACACACGCAACAAGTCGGAAGGGTCTGCTCGATGGAGATGTAGATCCACCTAGCTTTAGCGCAAGGGTGGTCGATCCTGCGCACTCCTCTCGAGACGTGCCAGTCAATTTGACCCTGTAATTGATGAGGAGAGAAAGTTCATTAGTAATTAAGGACGGAACTTGTCGGTGTTGCCAGACAGTCCCGAATGTGCGGCTCTGAGAGCCGATATGAAAGGAGATCGACTAAATAGTCGATTCCAGCATATTCATTAGAATAAATCGGTTAAACCTCATTGGGTTGTATAAGAAGAATCGGTTATCATTCAGGATAAATGTCGTTATTTGAATAAATATTAATCAATGGCAATAAGATGTCAACAATGATTGGTTTATACCAAGCCAATGATTACAGGTAACCGAACCCCTTTTTATATAAAGAAACAATTCAACATCACTTATCCGTTTAATAAAGATAAATCTAATGAACATGTTAGATCTCATCTATCGCTATGACCAGTGGGGCATGTGGCAGAATCATGCAGGCTGTCGAAATAACAATAGACTCGACGACCCTAACTCATTACTAATATCAGTGGGGCATGAGGCAGAATCATGCTGGCCATAATACAATAATAAGATCATGGGGCTAACATATCTTTCAACCTATCTTTACTTCAACGGTTTCATGATGCGAACTGTTCGTGAGAGCACTCGATATCGGCTAAAACAGCCGATTCAGGCATAGCGCACAGTTAAAGTTATGCCTTATCAGGAATAGATCTATCAAATTACGATCCCCACTCCACGGTGCTAATAGTGGGGTGTGAGGCAGAATCAAACAAGCCGTGATAACGGGCCATGAAATAGTTCTCGCTAGCCAATAAATCTACTCAAGACGCAACATGCTTTAACCGCACGCTATGCACGATCAAGATTGACGTAAAACACCTGATAAAACGTAACTCATCGTTTAACGTATAGATTAGATCAATTTTAGATTAACAAACGATGGGCTAAATAAGATATAAGGCCGATCTAGATCAATCCCAATCGAGCAGAGTGATATTGCTGTAATTTAGATAAATAATGAAAGCAATAGGCAATATCGGTAACTTAATGCATCTACCAAAGACTACCATTCTAAGGTAGAGCCGATAACTTGACCTTGATCTAGTTCATGTAGTGGGGGTCGACCGGATCGATGCACCCATACTTGAACTAGGCAAGAATCGATAACTAACTTATACCAGAGTTGTAGTGGAGGTTGAACGGATCGATGCAGCCGTACGAATAGAGGTATAAGCCATGACGGTACTTACAACAAGCAGTGGAGGTCGACCGGATTGATGTAGCCATACTTGTTGAAGAACTCGAAGAGATCTACTCTACTCCTACTCCTAAGGGGTGGCCGGAGCCGAAAAAGTAAATAACTTGTATATTGGATTGATTGTTGTCTTTTTACAATAGCCGGGCTTTGATATTTATACCCGGGACCTACGCATGACCCCTGTCTAAGCTCGACTCATCACAATTTTGACCCTAGAGAAAACTTTCCTAATTTAAGATAACTTGGACTCTAATCTTTCCCTTTTTGTAGAGTCCAACATGTCCCGTCCTGGCGCCGAACGTAGCCTTTGTCGTTATCCGCTGGCGCTATCTGAAGAAAGTCGATTCTAGTTTTTTTGCATACGAATCAGCTGGTTCTGATCTACATGCAATTGATTCCTTGATGACATGATCCTAGGAGCTTTCGAGTCCCTGTGACTCTCTTTTCAAATTTTGGTGTAAACACATGTCCCCCAATTTTGGGATAAAAGTAATTTCATTCCAAAATTATCACGTCTGTATCCCCGATAGGTCCGTAGTCACGGGTAGAGAATCTTGATCTAGGGTCTACTATTTGTCACTGTCCATATCAGCTCATGAGCCCATGCTTCAAACTTTTACGAGAGCATCATTGCTTCACGGGCACTTGGATTCATCCTTCTAGGTCAGCTATAAGATGTTTATCCGACCCTAGCGAGAGCAACTCAATAATTCAGCCATGTCTCTCTTCTACCTGTCTCCTCGAGCGATCCCGACTCCACTGGACCCTCCATGGTCTATTCTTTTGCCGTGAAAATCTTGAGCGGTTAGAAGAATTCTTGTGCATAGGGTGATTGTGTCGCTCATTCTAGCGCCTTGTCGAGCAAGAGGATCAGCTGTTGTGGTTAGAAGAATTTTTGTGATATCACTTGAGTCTTCTCTCCATGCTCACAAAGCTGTTCTTGTGTTTGCAAGGGCTAAAATGTGTGGACACCTTCCCCTTGTTTGTTCCACTAAACGCCCATCGGGAAAGCCACAGGCTTCTTTCCCATAGTTTCTTGATTTACCAAGAAATCGGCTGAGCACATGTTAGGCGGGCAATTTTTCCTCTTCTCGGGCACAATTTTATCAACGGGCCAATGTTGATTTGTTTCACGATGACCTTTGGCCTTGTGGGGGCCCAGACTCCCTTCAATCCAAAGAAGCCTTGATAGGTTGATCTCTGGTCAATGTAAAATCTTCGAATCCGTTTCACAATATTTTGTAATTTGGGGAAGCAATAAGTTCAAACCTGTTATCTCTTCGTTATCCGTCCCCTGAATTCTCGGAGTGTCGTTCCGCTTCCGTTTCCGATTCCAAATTCACACCCCCGGCGAAATCTATCTTCTCGCCTTCCTGGGCTATATATATACGGGCCACGGCCGTGGATCGAACAACAACCTGCTTCGTCTCAAACTTTCTACGTCCTTAGTATAGCTTCTGGGTTTCCATAGGTGTGAGATCATGGAGAACAGCAAGAGGTCTGCTGAGGAGGCCCTCGATGGATCTACATCATCACGCCAGCACATCCACCATTAAGAGGGTGCAACTTGCGATTCTCCTGTCATCCCAGAGCAGGGGGCCGACTCTACTCAGCCTTTGGGGTCATCCTCAGCACCAATTTGTCGCTAGCTCTCCTGCTATCCGAGGAGGCCGAGAGATAACGACGACCTGATCACTTCCATTGACCGGACCGGCGAGAAACATGCCGACTACCTCTCTATTGCAGAGTCAGCTCTGGCCATAGTTCAAGGCCGATCACCTCCTAAGGCCAACCTGATGCGGGAGAGGCTAGCCAAGGCTGAAGCCAAAATTGCTGGTGAGACATTTACCATAATTTTCTATTTCTTCTTCAACTTTTATTCTCCAAGATCCTGCTCACCTCTTCTTCAAATCCTTTAGATCTATCGGCTCAGCTGGAAAGCCTTTGTTTGGCTGCGAACCATGTGGCAGGATTCGTCAATGCCAGGGGCGCCGTTCTAGTGGCTCGTTTGCATGACATCCCGAACCACGTCAGAGAAGTCGCTCTTCATGGCGTTCGTCATGGGGCTGCCATGGCGTTGGCTGCTGCGCAAGTTCACTCCAACCATGATCTTCGGCTTCTTCCTCGTGGAACTCTAGTCCGCGGATACCTCGGGGATTACGAGCGACTGGTCGAGGATTTCTTCGATGCCGCCAATTCTATAGCCCTGACCTCCTAGGTCGATGATATAGTAAACAAAGTGTTTTTTGATCTGTAGCTTGTAATAAGTGATATCAGTGAACAACTCCTTCGTCTCCAATGATTTTTACTTCATCCATCACTTTGCTCGTACTTGCCTTGCTCCTGCAGGCGATACACATTGTACCGGCTTTTATCCTTCTGGGTTTATCTTCGCACTAGAAGCGATACCCTTCTGGTATTGGCTATTAGAGCTGACAGCCGAGCAACTTGGTTGTCAAGTGTTAATCCAAACATTAGGGTAATATTCCTTTAAATATTCCCCATTTGATTGCTCTGCCGAATCCTCTTCTCCTCTCAGTGTTTCCAAAATGTAAATATCACCAGGCGCACAACGCTTGATCCGATAAGGTTTCTCCCGATTAGGTGACCATACCGGCTATCTTGCTTTTGGCTGTCAAGGGTAATCCATCCCCAGCTTTCTCTAGAGTATCATTACCATTGACCGTCATAAGTACGTCTTCGACAGTATCCCCAGATCAGCCGAAGAAGTCAAACAGATCGCGGGAGCTGATGCTATTCGGCTAGAAATATTGAGAGTGATCCATGATGTTCCAGACTTGTAATATGCATGTCAACACGTATCTTGTGTAGAATCGATTATACTCTCTGTTATTTAATTACGCTTCTTTTTTCGGCTAAAGAGCCGATTTGATACAGCCGATCCCAGACTTCTAATCCAATCAAGTCTGAAAACATGGCTTTTATTAAGAGAACCCTTCGATTTTCTGCCTTCAGTTGCCCAACGCCGTACTCCCATCGGCGTTAGTGAAGTGGCGCTTCGCCTTCCATTAATTGTGGTTGCCTTTTACATGTCCCGAGGCTTCCGCCTCTTCGCTTCAGGTCTTCAAATACCAGCCGGTGGTTTCGGCCTCGAACACATCTCCACTCGCAATTGTTCCTTTGCTCTTCTCCGCCCGCCGAAGTCCTATAACGGTTTTCCTTCTCCCTTTCGTAGATCCAATCATCCTTCATGGCCGGCGAAGACAACCGAGGCAAGCGCGCGGCGGAGGAAATCCCGGAAGAGAATATGCCGATGAACCAGTGTCTCCGACGCATGAGGTGAGATTGACATTTCTTGTTCATGATGATGAACAGTTCTGACTCGCCTACAGGTTTGTTGTGAATGATAGTCTCCGTCCTCTTCCCAGGGCTGGTAGGCTTTCTGTCGCCGTATCTTCTGTGTCGGCCTCATCATCGGATTCTTTCGACTCCTACAATGGCGATGACGCCCGTTGCTACCTTCATGAGTGGAGGATGGCTTAGAATTGTTATTCTGAGGCGACTTGGGAGAACGACCAATTGGAGATTCACCTCGGGGTCTCTCAGGCCACCCTTCACGTGGCTGAGGAGGAGGCCAGCGCCGTCCGAGCGTGGCTAGCCGAGTCTGATGCCATGGTGGCGGGTAAGATAAATTCTAGGAATGCTTCATTCCAATTTCTATTATCTTTATCTTGATAGTCTTTTGTTCCTGTGACTGTCAGCCCTGACGGTGCAGTTGGAGTCTCTCCAACTAGTGGTGAACGCGACCGCGGATGCCGTCAATGTGCGGGGTTCCCCTATCGCTGCTCATCTCCAAGACGTCCCAGTCCACATTCGGGAGATCGCCCTCCATGGTGTTTGTCATGGTGCGGCGGTGGCGCTGACCGCGTCACAAGTCCAAACTGGGTATGAGCTCCACGCCATGGAGACTAGTTTCCCAATGGGCGATGGCCCTAAGGAGCATGATGACCTGCTCGAAGAATTCACCATGGCAGCAGAGGCCATAGTAGACATCACATCCACTCAGGATGTGGTGAACAGGGTCTTTGATTAGTTTGTACTTAGGGTAATCTGATGAACAAAGACTCCTGTTCTTTCATGAATGTGCCTCAGTGCAATGCCCTTGTGTATGATTGTTTTTGCTTTTTGTTTTTGCTCTATAGGCGATACATATCGTATCAGCTTTTATTGTCTCTAAAGATTTTCACTTTTTGAACTAGAGGCGATACCTTTCTAGTACCGGCTATTAGAGCCGAGAACGAATCGGCTATCGAATGTTGATCAGATGCTAGGATAACGTCCCTTTAAATATTTTGCCGCAGAACTTTTCATACCAAAGGTTAGACGATTGATCAACCCAGGTCAAGTATCCAATTAAACGAAACAGACCTTCTTTAAGAAATCCATTAACTCTGAATCGCACTTACACTTTGACTCAGCATTCACATACGTCGGCCTAAACCCATCTTCAAGACTCAATGTTTATTTTTCCTTTAATCCAACGGCCGACGTGAAGCTGTGACTTTTCTACTAAAATAAACTCTCAGAGCCGATCGCTTGCATCGGCTGTTGGCTTTCATTGCTGATCTTAATGAAGCCTCCTTCCCATGACTTGCCAGAAAAACATTCGAAGTCTCCTAGTTCCCAAAAGACTGGATCGGCTGTTGCGATGCTTACGGACTCATCAGCACAAACCAGTTCGACATCATCTCCATGCCATTGAATCAAACACTGATGCATGGTCGATGGTATACAGCAGTTCACATGAATCCAATCACGACCGAGGAGCAAACTGTACGACCCTTCTCCATCGATGACGAAGAACGTGGTGAGCAGAGTCTTGCTTCCGATTGTTAGTTCGACGTTTATTGCCCCCCGGGTCTTAGACGTATTACCTCCAAAATCCTTAAGCATCATGTCAGTCTCCATCAGATCTTCTGGTCCTTTGCCAAGTTTATGAAAAGTAGTGTAAGGCATAAGATTGACAGATGCACCTTCATCCACCAACATCTTGTTCATCGACTTCCCATCGACAAGACCTTTCATATATAACGCTTTTAAGTGCCGATGTTTGACTGGTTTGTCAAATATTGCTTGCTGTACAACTGTCAACTTGGCAACTATTTCCTCATACTCCGATTCATCAAAATCTGAATAAACTTCTTGATCTGTCGGAGCTCTGAATTCCGATGGCAACAGAAAGGCCATTTGAATATTAGCCGATGGTTGCTTTCTATCGGCTATTTGCTTGGTACGCCACACTTGAGTTTTACCGGATGCCTGAGCCTGTTCCATCTCTTTATTCCTTAGGTGTTGCACCCTTCTCTTCTGGCTTCTTGTTAATCCTCCTGGACACCATTGGCCTTTCTACCACACATATTTTCTTCTGTTGTCTTCCTCTTCATAATCAGCCCAGTCTTGGTCAACAACTCTTTTTCCAAGCCAATCATGAACGCTTTTATTTTTTAAGTGCCGATCCATGTTATTATGATGATATGCATCTTGAGCATGGATAGACCGACGGTTGGTTTGAGACTGCCTATACTCCTGATATTGATTACTGCATTCTAGACAGTCATGTCTAGTAGGCAACTTCAAACCTTCATTCTAGCAATGTCTGAAGAAAGGACAATTCCAATATAATTCGGCTTGTTCTCTTTCATACCTCTCTTGTTTTGGTTGATGCTAGTACACTTGATCTTTTAACCAACGCTGATAATCCTTTTCCTTCTGCCACTGCCATTTATTCAACAGAATCCGAGATGTGACCCGTGGCTTTGTCGTCTCTGCTTTTGACGTCTTCCCCTGCTCGTATCGGCTCTTTTGCTCGGCACGACGTCTTCTAATCTCCCTGTACTCGTCAGCCAATATTTGCATCTTGGGATCGACTGTTCCAGCTTCTTTTGATTTGGTTGATGTTAGGACCTTAGTTTTTCCTTTGAATAGCCCAGCAACAACCATGTTTTGATCTCTTGGGAAAGGATTATCATTAACTTTCATTTTCCGAGGTGTATCAAATTTGAGCCTCCCCTGCTGAATAGCTCTCTGTATATGCTGCCTGAAGATTCTGCATTCATTAGTGGAATGGGAAGTAGCATTATTAAACTTGCAAAACTTCTTATTCTTCAACTGATTAGGGGGCAACATGACATGACCATCGGGTAACTTGATCTGCCCTTTCTCAAGCAAGAAATCGAAGAGCTTATCTGATTTGGTGACATCAAAGCCATAGTTCTCCTCGACTCCTCTTCCCTAGGGATTTGGTACCATTACTGCCTTCTTGCCCCAATTCCATTCAGCCACAGCAACCTCTTCTTCTTCATCTTCATAGTCGTCATCGACTGAGTATGGATCATAAGCTTTGGCTCCTGTGGTACTCTTCTGGAATCGGTTATCTCTGCGCATACTCTGGAATTGGCTATTGAGCGCTGCTACTCATTGAGCCAATTGACCCAAGTTGTCAAATTCTTGTCCCAGCAACTTTTCTTTCCAGATTGGCAGCATTCCTTGAACAGCTAAAGCAGCTAGTTGATCATCGGTCAAGTTTTTAGGAGAAGCACAAGTTCCTGGTTTCTCGGAACCTCTGAAGAAATTCAGTGCCTGATTCATTAGTCTTCTGTCTTATAGTTGTCAGATCGGTAATCTTCTTTTCTCCAGTCCCAGTGTAAAAATATATATGAAACTTTTCTCTAGGTCAGCCCAATTAGCAATGGAATTGACTGGCAATGATGAAACCAAGTGAAGGCTGGCCCTGACAAGGACAGAGAGAAGAAACAAACTCGATGGGCATCCTCAACTGATGCTTCACCCAATTGTGTAAGATACCGACTGATATGTTCTATCATGTTTGTACTGTCTTGGCCAATGAACTTGGCGAATTCTGGGAGCCTATAATTTGTTGGAAGAGCGACCAAATCATACCATTCTGGATATGGGCGTTTATACAAAAAGGTCAGCCCTTTTGGCTTCAGACCGAACTGATTCTTCATCATCTCGGTCACCCTTAGCAATACTTCATCAGCTTATGGATTTGGATTCCTCTGCAGTTGCTGACCCATCTGTGGATTGAAATCCCGCGTGCCTTGATATTCTGGATTTGACATCATGTGGAGGGTATTATAATCTATGCCATAGTGATACCCTTCTGGAATCTCAATTTGCTGGGCCCTTTGCTGCCTTGCTGCTTGAAGTATCTAATTGTAGACATAAGGATCTATATCTCTACGGATCCTTTGGATTGATGGTGCTATTTTTTGAGCCGACGATGGTATGTGGCCTGATGTGCCAAAATTGATAACCTGGTTCCAACATTGCCCTGCCGGCTATTGCACATGCTGTACTGACAGTCCAGGATTGTACTGTATCTGATTCGTAGTAGTTCCTTGAGCTTATTCAGATGAACCCTGAACTGTCTAGACATCACCACTACCAGCTGGTGCTGCTTCTTGATGGCTGGTACTGACTTGATTAGTCCCTTAGGTCGACGGATCTAGAATGTTGTAACAAGCTGTCCGCCTTGACCAATTGGAAATCCATGAATCGCCTCTCTCATGGCGTTGTGGAATATGTCCACGAAAGCTTCGTTATGGCTTGATATGGCATCACGAACAAATTTGTCTACAACTTCCTTGAAGAAACGCCTGTCTTCATCTTCAGTTGTATTTGTCTGCCCGTGTAGTAGAACTCTTGGTAGTGGAAATTTCTAAACAATTGTGTTGTCACGAGTTTTGGTGTAGGACAACAAACATTTGTTCTGAAACTCTTTTGTAGCTTTGCTGATGATAACCTTATCCCCATCAGGTAGATCTTCATAATGATGCATACGGATGTCGTTGTTGTTGTGAACCGCCATGACAATTGTGGTGTCCCACCGAGCATGCCAGAAACGTGTGTCGTCACAGAATTTTCGTCCCGTGCCGAGGACACACACAGCAAGCCAGAAGGGTCTGCTCGATGGAGCTATAGATCCGCCTAGGTTCAGCGCAGGGGTGGTCGATCCTACGCACTCCTCCCGAGATGTGCCAGTCAATTTGACCCTGTAATTGACAAGGAGAGAAAGTTCATCAGTAATTCAGGGCGGAACTTGCCGGTGTTGCCAGACAGTCCTGAATGTGCGGCTCTGAGAGCCGATATGAAAGGAGATCGACTAAATAATTGATTACAACATATTCATGAGAATAAAATCGGTTAAAGCTCATTGGGTTGTATAAGAAGAATCAGTTATCATTCATGATAAATGTCGTTATTTGAACAAATATTAATCAATGGCAATAAGATATCAACAATGATTGGTTTATGCCAAGCCAATGATTATAGGTAACCGAACCCCTTTTTATATAAAGAAACAATTCAACATCACTTAGCCATTTAATAAAGATAAATCTAATGAACATGTTAGATCTCATCTATCGCTATGACCAGTGGGGCATGAGGCAGAATCATGCAGGCTATAGAAATAACAATAAACTCGACGACCCTAACTAATTACTAATATCAGTGGGGCATGAGGTAGAATCATGCAAGGCGTAATACAATAATAAGATCATGGGGCTAACATATCTTTCAACCTATCTTTACTTCAACGGTTTCGTGATGCGAACTGTTCGTGAGAGCACTCGATATCGGCTAAAACAGCTGATTCAGGCATAGCGCACAGTTAAAGTCATGCCTTATCAAGAATAGATCTATCAAATTACGATCCCCACTCCACGGTGCTAACAGTGGGGTGTGAGGCAGAATCACACAGGCCATGATAACGGGCCATGGAACAGTTCTCGCTAGCCAATAAATCTACTCAAGACGCAACATGCTTTAACCGCACGCTATGCACGATCAAGATTGACGTAAAACAGCCGATAAAACGTAACTCATCGTTTAACGTATAGATTAGATCAGTTTTAGATTAACAAACGATGGGCTAAACAACATATAAGGCCGATCTAGATCAATCCCAATCGGGCAGAGTGATATTGCTGTAATTTAGATAAATAATGAAAGCAATAGGCAATATTGGTAACTTAATGAATCTACCAAAGACTGCCATTCTAAGGTAGAGCCGATAACTTGGCCTTGATCTTGTTCATGCAGTGGGGGTCGATTGGATCGATGCAGCCATACTTGAACTAGGCAAGAATCGATAACTAACTTATACCAGAGTCGCAGTGGAGGTCGACCGGATCGATGCAGCCGTACGAACAGAGGTATAAGCCATGACTGTACTTACAACAAGCAGTGGAGGTCGACCGGATCGACGTAGCTGTAGTTTCTGTAGAACTCACCGAGATCTACTCTACTCCTACTCCTAAGGGGTGGCCGTAGCCAAAAAAGTAAATAACTTGCATATTGGATTGATTGTTGTCTTTTTACAACAGCCGGGCTTTGATATTTATACCCGGGACCTGCGCATGACTCCTGTCTAAGCATGACTCATCACAATTTTAACCCTAGAGAAAACATTCCTAATTTAAGATAACTTAGATTCTATTCTTTCCCTTTTTGTAGAGTCCAACATGTCTCGTCCTAGCGTCGAACGTAGCCTTTGTCGTTATCCGCTAGCGCTATCTGAAGAAAGCCGATTCCAGGTTTTTGCATCCGAATCAGCTAGTTCTGATCTGCACGCAATTGATTCCTTGATGACATGATCCTGGGAGCTTTCGAGTCCCTGCTACTCTCTTTCCAAATTTTGGTGTAAACAGGTATAGTGTGGCCTCTGTCCCCTTGAGTATAGGCTACGCTTCATTGTGCCATTGGAAAGGGGGGCTCTATATCTGTTTGCCGAGTGAATCTAATGGCCCTAACTTGTTAGACGAACCTTTGAAAGGCTTCATAGTGAACCCTGCTGGGTACCAGATTGCTTTACTTTTTAAATCTTTGGAAAAATCCCGGATGGGTACTAGATTGCTAGAGTTTGAAGGAATTAGGCTTTTGATCAACCAGTCAGTTGTCCCTGTGGAACTGGAGTCTTCACCCGAAGATCGGAGTTGTCTTTCCGCTGATTGCTATCTAAGGTTATATTCTTTATACTAAGTATGTTATATATTGAGCATTGTCTATTGATATTACCTTTATTTGTAGCTATATGTGAGATTTGACTTCCTGGCTCACATATGGTGTGTATCTGGTTTTGTTCTTAAAACCGGGTGCAACACATACGAAGGAAATACTTATCTGCTGTATTTTAGCTCTAGGGGACTTCTTGTAAGATGCAAAGTAGAAACCCAAGTATATATAGCTGCCAACACAATCTTGTTAGCTCCTAGGATCATCTAGGTGTAGATCTTCGGATGTTTTCCTTATGACAGTGTATAAACATGGAGAAGCCAGGGGAAGAGAGTGAGAGAGAGAGAGAGAGTAGAGGCCCATACCTTCGGGCTTGGCAGAGGTGGTAGAGGAGGAAGAAGTTACCATGGCTGCAGCGACGTAGTGCAGGGTAGAGTCTAGAGGACAGCGGCGCGGCCGGTGGTGCTTTCCGTCACTACAGTGCGCCCACGATTGGATGGGACCTTCTAGGGTTTCTTCGGTGGGTTAGTGGCAGCGGTGAACCTCATTTTGTGCGCCCCTGGGCCCTCACCTTTCTCTTTATAGCGCTGTGTGATAGGGGCCCGCCGACCAACGGTCGGTTGAGCATCCGCGATTAGGACGCGGTCAAGGGGTCCGACTTGATCGTTGGATCGAGTCAGATGAGTTCAATCCTAACAAATCTCACGTACTGCCCACTTTTCCTATGCACCGGATAGCTCTGGTGTGCACGACCTGATAAACCAAGCATCAGTAATGTGGACTATGCAGTACTAATTGTTAAAATTCCAGTGCTTTCTTCGAGTAAGCACCAGAGAATTTCGGTGCACCTCAGCTTCCTAGGGCTTGGTCACGTGCATTGTGCAATAACTCTAGTGCATTTCTCCGGTGTACCACCGAAGAAATTCGGTGCTTGTTAATCCATTTTGTGCACGAAAAACATCCTTACTAGCCTCACTCTGAGTCAGGCAACGGAGAATTCGGTTGCACCCTTTTGAATTTGGTGCCACCTGATAGGTTCGCTATTCCAAAGCTCTTGTGCAAAACTCCGATGCACAACTAAAAATACGCCTTTGAGCAGTTGAAAGAGCTAATAGGTTAAGGCGCTGTTGGATAATGCCGGTGCATCTGCCGGTGCATCTCTCCTAAGGAGCCTACAAGATAAAATTTTGGCAGGAACACCAAACCCTGAGTAAGATAGGAAAAAATAGGTACCGAGGCATAATGACTAGAGCAAGGAATTTAAAGCCCACATAATGAGGTCAATGTGGAAGCAGTCAAGGTGATGGCTTGGGGACATGCATGTAGGGAAGTCCCACCTAGGGGTGGGCATTCAGTTAAACGAAACCGTAGGTTCAGTTCTTCGGTTTTTTAGGAAATTTGGTTCCATCAGAAGTAGGTACTGATCGGTTCTTTGCAAAAATAGGAACCGACAAAATTTAGTTTTGTTTATTTTGGTTTGGTTTCGGCAATAACCGAACTAACTAGTTTACAGGTTCACCATGCCAAGAAAAAAAGAAAAAGGTGAGTCATCGTTGTGTGCCTCTATGCCTTGCCACGTGCGTAGCTCTAGCTCATGGCTGTCCTTTCATCTGGTGTATGGAGAGGGAGGTGGAGGTCGGAGCATGTGTGGCGAGCTGCTGGAGCCAACTGGCGCAAGCTAGGGGGCCAACCACTGCCGCCGTGGCTCTCCTTCTTAGATTCAACGGCCGATGGGAGGTGCCATGGCTACGCACACTTGTGGGGCTAGCCACTACTGCCGCCACTGTCCTGCTTGGATCTACGGCTGAAGGGACACACCATGCCCATGCACGTGCTGGGCCAGGGCTGACCGCCGCTGGCACGCTCTCCTAATGGGGCACCACCGCGCCCTCCTGCCCTTCTTGGGGCCGCTGTTCAAAAAGGTAGGGAGAGGGGATGCGCCACGCCCACAGGTCATAGGAGGAGATGGGTCTGGGGCAAAAAGGGTGGGGACGACCGGGTCTTAGGGTTTGAGGAGTGAGAAGGAGCAACATTGTAACATCCTAGATGTTAAAAAGTAATTAAAATTTTGATCATGTTCATCATCATGCATAATCATCAAGCATTGTACCAAACATGCTTTGGATACATCAATCATAATGCATTTTGGTTCATATGCATAGTATATGTTTGTATATGAAATGTTAACAAAAACATTGATTATGAAACTTGGTGATTTTATGGGATGAAAAGTTCTTAAACAAATAAAATTTTGCTCAACTAAACTTTGAAGTGAAAACTGTGTTCTACAATTTTGAATCAAAGTTTGTGTATGTTTTCAAGCCAAACATGTTTAAATTGGAGCTCAACCATTGAATTTAATGCTGTTTTCAGCACAACCAAAATTGTGAAATCCCTGAAAATTTGTATAAAGTTCAATGTTTGGTGAATTAATAAATGTTTTTTATAAACAAAATTTGTGCAACTTTGACTTCATGAATTGGTATGATGCTTAAGCTTTGATAATGTGATATTGGTTGTGATGATTGATGAATGGTTGTTCACTAATTAATTCTCAAAAATGCTTAAGCACAACTGTTTCCAAAACCTCTGAAAACTGAATTCAGTGTGGCAATTCCAAGTTCATGCCTTCAAAATTCAAAATCTTTCAATCTAGTTAGTTTTTTATGCTGGTCCTTAAATCAAAGTTGGAGATTAGAGATAGATGACTAACTTTGGTTATTGGAGCTTGACAAGTTTCTACACAGGATCAAGTATTAGAGAGCGCTGAACTTAGTGTTTCAGTCGGTGAACAGTAACCCGGTGCCGTCTCTTTCTTCCCCTCTCTCTCTGTTCGCCGGTGGCCACCGAAGCTGTTCACGGTGCTTCTCGCGCGTTGATGCGCAGCCGCCCGTGTGGCCAACTCAAGCCACAACTGGAAAAGTTGGATTGCTAATCCTCACCATTTAAGACCCTAGTGATGACCATCGCCTAATTCTTCTCCTTCTCTCTGCTCCGCCACAGCAAGCCCACACGGTGGCAAAATTCACCGCAGCCGATTCATCCCAGTCCAATTCCTCTCGCCCATAGCGTCACCTTCTCCTTGCGTTTCGTTAGAGCCCAGTTGTGCCAACGTTCACCGCCGGAGTCACCTGTACGCCGGATTCCCGCCGTGACGGTCCGCAGCGCCGCCGTGATGGTCCGGTCGATCTCTTTCCCTTTCCTCCTTTGTGCTGCGCTTGTCGTGGCCTCTTGATGCTCAACGACCCTCCCTTTTCCTTGTTCCATTACAGGATGCGCCGGAACGCCGTCGCGACGCCGGTTCATGCCACCGTGTCCGCCATCACCGACGGCGACGCATCTCCGCTTCATCTCCACCTCACCCGAGCAGCCGTGCAAAATCGTGGTGAGCTCCTGGTGATATCAGATGCCTTATCCGAACCTCTACCGGTCTCTAATGGCCGGCGTGTCGAGCGCCATGCCACCGTGGCTGGCGTTGAGCTCGCCGCGTAACCCTAGTTGCCCAACTAGTGCCATAGATCGATGCGCGTGGTTGTGGGGAGCATGTCGGTGTCGGTCTTGTCGCCGATGAGGTCACTACTGGCGAGTACCCGCCGGTCAAGCACGTTGTACCCGTGTCTGCGCGTGGGAGCACTGTGCCGCTGACCTGGTCCCACTTGTCAATCACAGAGGCTGGCTGGGTGCCGGTGAAAAAGGGTTTTTGATCCTTTTTGTTTTTTAGAAAATATTAAAATGAGTTGATTCTTGTTTAATTCATAATTGATTATAGAAGTGTGATAAAATTATGAAAATTTTTGTGTACCTTTGTTATGAAGTGCTCTAGCTAAGAAATATATGAATTGGCTGTATTCAGTAGTTTTTCTATGCTAAAAAATTACATATTTTAATAGAAAAATGCTATATGTATGATTTTTGTAGACCAAAATAATAATCCTTTAATCTTGAAGCTTTTTGTGTAAATGTCATGTGCTAATACCTGTCTCCACAAAAAGTTTGGTGCTGTTTTGATTATTCTAACTTGCATAATTAATATAAGTGTGTTTAAATGCCATTAATGTATTTAATAAATACTAAAATGATTTAGATAAATGTTTAAATGATTTTTGTGTGTTTTTATTACTGTTGTGGACCATGGAACATGAAAACCCCCTGCTGTTCCATTGAAAGTTAATTTCTTTCTTATAAATAATTAATCAACTTGTTAGTAAATAATTAAAATGCTTTTTAGTGAATATAAACACTATTGAATGAACCCTAGTGGTGCAACTGTACCGTGAAGGAAAGTTGTACTCAAGTTTGTTAATCTTGTTTGAGTTCATCCATGCACCTGTATACATCTTTCATGCATTATGTTTATTGCATATCATAATGTCAAGCATGCATCCTTTATTAGGTGTAGTGACCGAAAGTGAGGAAGTGACCGTTAATCAAGTTCCAGAGGAAGAAAATCCACCAGTGGAGGTTGGTTTGATATATGTGGTTCATCAGAAGAACCTGATACCTCTACTAACCAAGGCAAGCCTCGGAGCATATAGCCCCTTCCTTGTTGTTTATAAATGTTTTATCATTTGAGTCCACTGAAATGTGCACTAAGTAATAGGAAATGGTTGAATACCAATTGCTGCCTGCCTGCCTTGATATTCTAAATACTTATCCGTGTCACCCTTTTTATAATTATAGACTAGTAATGCTTAGCTGATAAGAGTCTTAGGAAGTGTCTTGAAAAATTGAATATGAAAATAGATGGAAATGGAGACCGGACGTGACATGGGATATGTTTCTGGTGGTTAAGCCAATAGGGTTGCCTGGTCGTGCTTGTCCCGTCTGTGTCGGTTGAGGACCGTTCGTTATAGACCTGCTGATCAAGATTGAAAGTACTTAACTGCATGCCGTCGGTAAGCCTGAGTACCTCGGCTATTCCATTATGGAAAAGGACAACCGCACACTGGGAGTGGAGAGATGGCGGGAGTAGCGTGTACCCACCTTGCCATATCATCTTGGACGGCGTAGGGCGGTGGAGTACTGTGCTCTCGAGTAGAGCGAACCCATTCACATTTTGGAGGATCCGAGAGAATGGTTGATGTATGTAGGTCTGGGACCTACATATATCGTGCTGGTTAAGGTTTACTCCAGCTGGATGTGCATCGATTCGAATTGCCGTCTGTCCTGGATAGTGAGAAACTTGATCTTCGATCTGCATCGTACTTAATCAATGTAACATGATACTTATGATCGCAAATAAGAGATGTGATGTTTAATTAAGTGCTTGATTTAGATTAGGTGCAAATTGGATAGTATCAATGAATTAATGTTGAGTTGAAATATTGAAAATAAGGATCCCTAACTAGTAAGCTAAGCTATTCTTGATTCTTGCTAAACCCTCTTGTATCCCTTAAGCCAGCATCCCCTTGGTGTCTTTTCTTTTAGTCGCGTAAGTCTTGTTGAGTACCCTCAAGTACTTATGGTTTGTTAACCCCTGTTGCAGGTGAACCCCAGCAGCCGATAGGCTTTTATCCATGTTATATGTCGGTTTTGGAAGATGATAGCCAGTAGTAAATGTGTTGTACTCTCATCGTTGGGCAGGATGATATCTATATGTTTTATAAGATTATGTTAGTCATGCTATCTTATTTAGTATGAGAAGGTAAAAACTTATGGTTTGTAAGACTTGAATAAATGATTTGTAAACTTATGGTTTGTAATACTTCCGCTCGTTAACTCTGATGTAATATTTTTGTATCAACTGTTGTAACACTGCAATGTCTTCTGTAATGATCCTGATCGGATGTTAAAAGTGGATGATTCGGGGTTCCCTGAGGACACCCGACAGACTACCAGAATTATCTGGTTCCCGTGCACAGCAATCGAAGGTCTTTAAGACAATGACAGGTGTACGTGGGCCATCATAATTTGGACGGTTCTACCACAGCTAGTACCAGAGCATTGTTACAGAGATTATTGCAAGTATTACTTTTTGAAAAACTTCAAAAGAACATAACAAAATAATTTCAAGTTATTTTGAGGAAAATAATGCTTTTGACTTAACTTATGCTTAGGAGCTATGTAAGAGTGGGATAGCATGTAATATATTGCCCTATGTTTAAAATGAGTGTGCTGGCAGTTCTATGTTAAATTATGAGTTTGTGGTGAGAGGTTATGTAAATGATGGCACTTATGTAAACTAACTCAATAAACTTATGTATGGGAAGGGTTTACATTTTGCGCTATTTACATTTCAAACTTATTATTCTGTAACGACGTACCTACGCCCAGGTAATGTAACATCCTAGATGTTAAGCACTTAATAAAACTCTAATCATGATCATCAATAAGAATAATAGTCAAGCATCATGGCATAAATGCATCTCATGTTTCAATTATACCATGTATATGTTGCATATGTGTTGTGATGTGATTTCATGTAATGTTCTCAAAAACATCAATTAAGGTGTTTTGTGATTTTTTGGAATGAGAAATTCTTAAACAAATTAAAATTTTGCCAATATAAACTTTGATGTACAAAGTATGCACTTTATCTTAATAATAAGTTTTGGTATTGTTTTCTTGCCAAACATGTTCAAATTTGATCCCCAGAATTGAATCCAGCACTGTTTTTCAAACTTAGCCGATTTTACAAAGTCCCTGATGCAACAGTTCTGAAGTTCAGTTTTGAGAGAATTAATAAATGAATTTTCATAAATAAAAGTTGTACAATTTTGGTTCTATTAGTTGGTACAAAGTTTGTACTTTAAAATGGGGATATTGGTTGAAAGGCTTACTAATTAATTACCCAAACATATATAGCTAATCACTTCTGTTTTGAACTCTGAAACTGAATTTCGTTTTCAGTTAAGAGTGCAGGTTTTCGAACAAGTAAAAATATTTAAAACTAATGAGTTTCTGATGATGAGCCTTTAAGAAAAATTTAAGATCTCAGCAAGTTTAACAACTTTGTTTAAAGTAGTTAATCACGTTGCTTAGCCAAATCATGAGAAAAAGGTGGAAGAAGAGGCCTGTCAGTCTGTTACAGTGACCACCAGCAGCAGCTTGCCTGCTCGACGTCGCCGTGCACCATTTCGCTGCCTCCGCGCCGTTTCTCGTCCCTGGACGCACGTCCTTCAGCGTGGCTGGCATGCCCAGAAGCCTCGCCGCGCCCTTTTGAAAGCCAAGCGCTGGCGCCGTGTCTCTCTTTTCTCTCTCAGCACCGACACAGCCGTTTTCCTTCGCCGATGACATTCGCCGTGGCCGCGCCATCTCCACTCAATTGCTCTCGCCGACAGCTTCGCCACATCCTTGCGCAACGCTTTGACTCGCTCACGCCGTCCAATTTCGTCGGAGTCAGCCGCGAGCCGTCATCTCCCTCGCGCCCGTCCGCCATCGCCGCCGAGCTCCACTTCACTGTGGCCAGCCTGCTCCAGTGAAGTTATCGCCTTTATGTTCCTAGTTTTGGCTTCAACGCTATGCCTTGGTACTCACCGACTCCTTTCTAGCTATAGAGCTCCAGATACGCCGGAACATCGCCGTCGCAAGACGGTTCACGCCGCTGCGTCCGCCCTCATCGTCGGCAACCATCTCTGCACCTCCTCCGATCCAACCGAGCAGCCGTGCGAGGTCACGGTGAGCTCCTGGTGCAAACTGTGCCCTCATTTTAATCTCTACCATGCCCTAGTGGCCGGAGCGCTGCCGCGTCGCCGTGCTATGTGCCGCCGTGCCACCATGGCCGTGGTCGGGCTCGAGTCAAACCCTAATCCGATAAAAAAATACTGTAGATGTGTGCGCTAGGTCATCCAGAGCATGTAGGTGTCGGTCTCGTCGCCGGCGAGGTCACCGTCGGTGAGAACCCGCCGGTCAAAAGGTCACGAGCCGCGGTCGCGTGCGGGAGCACTGTGCGCTGTTGACCGGGCTCCACTGGTTAGTGACTGTGGCTGGCTGGGGTTGAGTGAGAAAAGTTTCAATCAGTTTTCGAATTTCAGAAATGATTAAAATGAGCTGATTCTTGTTTAATTCATAAATAATTATAGAAGAGTGATAACATTATGAAAATTTTTGTGTAGCTTTGTTATGGACTGCTCTATCCAGGAAAAATATGAATGAGCTATTTTCAGTAATTGTTCTATGCTAAAAAATTACATATTTTAATAGAAAAATTCTATATGTATGATTTTTGTAGGCCAAAATAATAATCCTTTAATCATGAATTTTTTTGTGTAAATGCCATGTGATAATACCTGTCTCCACAAAACGTTTGGTGCTGTTTTGATAATTCTAACTTACATAATTAATTTAAGTGTGTTTAAATGCCTTTTTCCACGTTTAAATAAATACGAAAATGAATTAGCAAATGGATAAATGTTTTGGTGACTTTTAAATGTTGGGTGAAGTCATTGGAACACCAAAACATCTGTTGTTCCTTGGAAGGTCAATATCTTTCTTATAACAAATCATAACTTGTTTTGTGAAATAAATTAAACACTGTTTAATACAAGCCCTAGTTATTTTGCGAAGGAAAGTTGTACTCAAGTTTGTTAATCTTGTTTGAGTTCATCCAGGCACTTGTATGCATCTTTCATGCATCATGTTTATTATCATAATGTCAAGCATGCATCCTTCATGCATCCTTTATTACGTGTAGTGAACGAAAGTGAGGAAGTTACTGTTGATCAAGTTCCAGAGAGAGAGCATCCACCAGTGGAGGTTGGGTTTGACATCTGTGGTTCATCAGAGGAACCTAACATCTTTACTAACCAAGGCAAGCCCCAAAGCATCCAACCTTTCCTTGCTGTTTACAAATACTTTTATCACTTGAGTCCTATAATATGTGCACTAAGTAATAGGAAATGGTTGAATACAAATTGCTCCATGCCTACCTTGATATTCTGAATACTTATCCTTGTCACCCTTTTTATAATGATAGACTAGTAATGCTTAGCCATGCATAGATGATAAGAGTCGAGTGATGACTTTAGCATTCGTAATGGTTCTTCATTCAGAAAATGTCTTAAAAGTTGAATATGAAAATAGATGGAAATGGAGACCGGACGGGACATGGGACATGTTACTGGTGGTTAAGCCGATAGGGTTGCCTGGTCATGCTTGTCCCGTCCATGTCGATTAAGGACCGTTCGTTGTTGGCCTTTGGATCAAGATTTTTGCAGTACTAGCCACATACTCCGGTAAGCTTGTTACCTCGGCTATTCCATTATGTGAAAAGACAACCGCGCACTGGACGTGGGAGATGGTGGGAGTAGCGTGTACCCACCGTGCGATGCCATCTAGGACGGCGTAGGGTGGTGGAGTACTGTGGTCCTGGGTAACACGGACCGGTTCATGTTTTGGAGGATCCGAGGGAAGAGTTGATATATGTAGGTCTGGGACTTACATATGTTGTGTGGTTGGGAATCCCCAGCTGGGTTTAATCGGTTCGAATCGTCATTTGCTCTATTGTAACAGGAGACTTGATACTCGCACCATCATCATAGTTTAAGCAATGAAACTATGGTTACTTATGATCATGAGATGAGATGTTTAATGAAGTGATTGATTTAGATCAGGTGCAAATTGGATAATATCAATGAATTAATGTTGAGTCAAAATATTGAAAGTAAGGATCCACAAGTAGTACACTTTTATGCAAAAGCTATTCTTGATTCTTGCTAAACCCCCTTGTATCCCTTAAGCCTACATACCCTTGGAGTCTTCTCTTTTAGTCAGGTAAGTCTTATTGAGTACCCTCAAGTACTCAGGGTTTGTTAACCCCTATTGCAGGTAAACACCAGCAGCCGATAGACTTTTATCCATGTTGTATGTCGGTTCTGGAAGATGATAGTTAGCAGTAGATGTGTTATACTCTCATCCGTGGGCAGGATGATATATATATGTTGAATAAGGTTATGTTAGTCATGCTATCTTACTTAGTATGATAAGGTAAAACTTATGGTTTGTAAGAATTGAATAAATGGTTTGTAAACTTATGGTTTGTAATACTTCCGCTATTTAACTCTGATGTAATATTTTTGTATCAACTGTTGTAATACTGCAATGTCTTCTATAATGATCCTGATCAGATGAGAAAAGTGGATGATTCGGGGTTCCCCGAGGACACGTGACGGACTACCGGAATTATCTGGTTCTCGTGCACAACAGTTAGAGGTCTGTAAGACAATGATAGGTGTACGTGGGACCATATAATTTGGCGATCTATTACAGTTGGTACCAGAGCATTGTTACAGAGATTATTGCTAGTATTACTGTTTGAAAAATTTCAAAAGAACATAACAAAATAGTTTCAAGTTATTTTGATAAAAATAATGCTTTTGGCTTACCTTATGCTTATGAGCTATGTTAAGAGTGGGATATCATGTATTATATTGCCCTATGTCTAAAATGAGTGTGTTGGCAGTTCTATGTTAAATTATGAGTGTGTGTGAGAGGTTATGTAAATCATGGCACTTATGTAAACTAACTCAATAAAGTTATGTATGGGAAGGGTTTACATTCTGCGTTATTTACATTTCAAACTTATTATTCTGTAACAACGCACCTACGCCTAGGTAAGCAGGTAAGTTGACCATCAGTTACCTCATGGTCAAATGGTGTTGGTAACCCTCCATCCGGAGATGTAATTCTAGACATCTGCTACATGATGTTGAGGGTAGCCCTTTCGCCGAAGGGGTGATTCCGGACCCTTCCCTCAAGAAGTGGCCTACTTGAGGACATTCTGTATGGCAACATATAGGGTGTAATCATCTACCATGCGATGGTGGTCATGGTCGCACAGCCACGGTGTGTTTACCTATGCATGTCTCGTAAAGCGAAGGTACGGGAAGTGAATACGTGCTAGACACGTATGCAACGTTGTCCATGCAGCGTTAATCGCATGGGCGCCACTTCTATATCGAGTGGTGATGTATGTCGGGGTGGGATGTGATGCAATGATTTTCTGTAGGTACACTAACATATATATAAGAGAGTGTTGAGCGACCTTATATTAGTAAGAGTGATCCGTATGGATGTGCCATCATATATGTCTTGTCATTTTACTTTTGGTGAGGTCGTTCTGTATAACGTAAGAATCATTCATGCATCATGTCATTAATGATACACTGCACACCTCCCCAGTTACAGTAGGTTTGAATTGAGTATACCATCAAACCTGTTCATGCTACCTTTCTTTACCTGTCTATGCCGTCCTTATCTCCCTATGGAAACTTGTTCATGTTTTGGAGGATCTGAGAGAATGGTTGATGTATGTAGGTCTGGGACCTGCATATATCGTGCCAGTTAAGGTTTACTCACTACACCACAACACCAAGATTAGCGATGGATGGTTTGACGCTAAAAGCGGCTACAGCGACAGATAATCTGACGCTAAAAAGTTATAGCGACAGACTTCTGCAGACGCTGTAAGCCCTGTCGCTAAAAATCTTTAGCGTCAGACAATACTTTTAGCGATAGACTGTCTGCTGCCCTGAATATTTATAGCGACAGATAGTCCATTGCTACTTTTTAGCGATAGATAGTCCATTGCTACTTTTTAGCGACAGACTGTGCGATGGTACATATGGTTTTAGCGACAGACAGTCCAACGAGACAATTTTAAAGGGTTAAAAATATAAAAATTAATCCATCAACAATTGTCCACAATAATACAAATGTCACTACACAACTAAGAACAAACATACACTAGTGAATGGCGCGCGCCATCGCGCGCCTACACATATATATGTATATTACACATGCTGATGTTTCCAAAGAGCTTATTCATATTTATATTACACATGGTACTGATGGTACTACTTGTTTTACTTGTAGCTAAAGTAATACAATTTAGAGTACATGGCCTATATAATACACAAACAAGAGGCCTAACAGGTTTGTGTTGACCTGTTGCAAAAGTAGATATGTAGTTACTGAGCTTTGCAATTGGCGGTCTTTGTTTTAGGTTTGGAACTCCCAAGTCTTGGCCTGCATTGTTTAGGACATATATCAGGATGAGGACATAGACAGTCTGGAAATCTATGTATATATGTAAGCGCGATGTCTGTGTGCTTACTTTTTCGCTTGGTTCTGTAATGGTGGGTTTGCATTCTCAGTTGGACCATCACTGGGAACCAGGTTTGTGTTAGATGCTTTAGCTGGTGTTTTGGTCTGCACCTGACATAGCAAATTTAAACATGTACATTAGTTCAGGACTTGAAATGCATATATCAAAATAACACAGAATTATTTGATATATTGCAGGAGCACCAAATTTGTAGATACTATGAGAACGAAAATAAAAAAGGGAAAATTTACACCGCAGCAGCTACTAACCTCTTCATCTGTTGCTGCACTGTGGAAGAGGGACCTTTGGACAGATTGCTTCTCTGGGAAGAAGCTATAAATTAAAAAATGTATAAATATGTTATGATGGCCTACATAAAAGTACATATGCATTTTTAAGAAAGTATGTTAGCCTTTTTTTCCAGAGCTCCTGCGAAAAAAAATCATGCATAGTGCTAACCTTCTATGCAGTACCAATACATATTACCTATTTGTATCAGAGAAAATAGAAATCGATCGGCACAAGCAGACCATGATCTAGCCATCAAACTTCAATGTAATGCAAAGAATAACAAGATTGTTGTAACCTTATATCTGCAGACCTATAAACAGAGGAAATAGAGATGTCCCTTGAAGTAGACAATGGATCTCTGGACGGGCCGTCCATTCGCTGTTGAGCATGTTCTTGAGCCGGATGGGCCTAACAAACTGCAAAATTCCAATGAGAACATGATGATGGTAATGAAGACCCGTGAATGAGCAAACAATAAGGAATAGTGGTTGCTTACCTTTGAGTCATAGAACTTGAGGTAGAAGCGCGACTTGGGTACGGACAGCTTTGACTCCAGGATAGAAGCAATGCCAGCACTCAGCTTCTTATTCACATCAGGGTTCAGCCCTCCAATGGAAACCAGCTCACCGTAAGCTGCAGGCTCCTGGGTACCTCCAAATGCCATAGGCCCCAAACCCTTGAGAACAACCATCACGTACTGTGGGAGGACAACCATTCCAGTTAGTTCCTCAAGATGATAGTACTAAAGAGAAATGGCTTCATCCAAATATAAGTCAAGAACAGAGAAACAATAAAAGCTAAAGTTCAGTAATTTGAGCCTAGCACCACATATTACCCAACCAGAAATCCAAATGGTGTTAGTATGAGAATGAGATTAGCGTGGTCAGGTTATGAATACAATGTATTCAGAGAGGTCATTTTTGTCACTGAAAGTAGCAAAGCAGCTGCCTGACTAATACTAAGTGGACTACACGGTTAACATAAGATGCAAAGCTGTGACCTCTAGTACAGGGCATAAAAGTTTGGGTACTGAACTACAAGGCAAAGCACCAGCCTAAGTAACAGTGTAACACTAACACGAAGTCACTGATAAACATGAACGTTCATATTTGATCTATGTAAATTTGATGGCCGTAGTACTAGGGTAACATAAAGGAAGAGCACATGCAGCTAATGGTCTTTATATTTAACAAGACTTGAGATTAGTGCTGAAGAATGGTATACTAGGGGTTGCTGGTTGATAGAAATCTGGTCCAGAAAAACTATGGCATAGAATTTCATCAGTTAGTTTGCTGTAAATACATCTGTTAAATTGGTAGATGAATGATTTGGGATTTCATGTACCGAGTGATCACAATGGTTAGTCTATCAGTCCCACATAGACACTGGGTGTGCAGTCTAATACTTTTGAGTTATTGTCTTCCTCAATGTTGAAACTATTAAAATAAAAAAAATACAGTATAATAATTATATATGAACTCAATTAAAGAATGTCCACGATATGCAGGAGATTGCAGTCCCATCCTAGGAAATATTAACAAAGTGTTAAAGTGAGTTCAGTGAGAATCGACATTGGGGCGTCCATAGTGCGCCTGGAGGATATTCCCCCCAAATAAAAGCCTATAGGTGAAAAATCCCCATTTCAGTATTTACCAAAGAGGCAAAGAGTAGAAATATTGGAAGATTTACTGATTCACACGAATTTTCTTTATACTAACATCAACAGACACGATCAATTGATTGATAACGTACAGAAAGGTGTCATGCAGCGATGCACATCTTGCTCTAAACCCTAACAGGTTGCCAAGTGTCAAGTGCCAATTAAAAAAAGAAGCATAATCTCCACCAACCAAATAGACCCACAATCTACAAGAGCCTACACAAGCAACAAGATAGAAGAGAACAAGAGGGGAACCAGAGGGGAAGGGGAAGGCGGAGGCTTACGGCCTCTGGCTTGCCGATGATGTTGGCAACGGACTTGGAGGCTTCGGCGAGGATGGCGGAGGTGTCCACCCCCTCCAGGTTCACGTTGGTCGACACGTTCAGGCACGGCATCCTTGCTCGCTTCCTCTTCCTCTTCCTCCTCTCCGCAACTGCCTCCTGCTGGCCGCCTTCTCCTCCTCTGCTCTGCTCCACTCACTGCTCTCTGAGTCTCTGGTCTGTGCTGCTCCTCTCCCTCTCTATCCTGCTACTGCTACACACAAAAGGAATCTCCTCTGCTCTGCCTGAGCTAATAATAGGTTGTTTGGGCCTATCAATGGGAAAGGAAACCCTAACCTGATCTCGAGCGCTTGGCTGAGGCAGTCTATGGCTTTGATGAAGTCCTCGTCCTCGATGGCCTTGGCGCCCCTGTCGAAGAGCTCTTGCACCGGCTCTAGGGTTTACGGCTCCTCTGCCTCACCGGACGCCGCCGCCTCGGTAGGCTTTGGGTTCGGTGTCGGCGGGGCCTGGGGCTGCTCCTCCTCCAGCGGTGTGCCCATGTTCTCTGACGAGGAGGCCATGGGCAGCGTGTTGCGCGCGGTGGCTGGGTTCCCCTTCTAGGCGCGGGGAGCTACGGGTGGAAGGGGAGGGGGAGGAAATGGGGAAATTTTGGGGGAACGGAGCGTGAACTCGTGGGGGGTATGCAGGGGTTGCCGCCAATGGGGTTCCAGGTTGGGCCCGTATTGGCTTGTTGTGGTAGTGAATGTGGGCCGTGATGGGTTATTTGTCTTGATCCATATTGTGGGGCACCCGAGCTCAGCGTGGGGCCCATTTTATTTAGCGACAAACAGATTGATGGTACACTTGGCTTTAGCGACAGACGGTTCAATGCTAAATATGAATACCTATAGCATCAGACACTAAATTGCTAAATGAGGATTTAGCGTCAGATGGTCTCTGAGTTATCTTTAGCGTCAGATCATGCATCGCCAAATATAATTTTTAGCATCAGATGTCTAACGGTGAAGCGGTGTTGTGGTGTAGTGACTCTAGCTGGATGTACATCGATTCGAATTGCCGTCTCTCCCGGATAGTGAGAAACTTGATCTTTGATCTACATCATAGTTAATGAATGGAACATGGTACTTTTGATCGAAAATAAGAGATGTGATGCATAATTAAGTGCTTGATTTAGATTAGGTGCAAATTGGATACTATCAATGAATTAATGTCGAGTTAAAATATTGAAAATAAGGATCCATAAGTAGTAAGCTTTTATGCAAATGCTATTCTTGATTCTTGCTAAACCCTCTTGTATCCCTTAAGCCGGCATCCCCTTGGAGTCTTTTCTTTTAGTCAGGTAAGTCTTGTTGAGTACCCTCAAGTACTCAGGGTTTGTTAACCCCTGTTGCAGGTGAACCCAGCAGCTGATAGGCTTTTATCCATGTTATATGTTGGTTCTGGAAGATGATAGATAGCAGTAAATGTGTTGTACTCTCATCCTTGGGCAGGATGATATCTATATGTTGAATAAGATTATGTTAGTCATGCTATCTTATTTAGTATGAGAAGATAAAAACTTTTGGTTTGTAAAACTTGAATAAATGATTTGTAAACTTATGGTTTGTAATACTTCCGCTCGTTAACTCTGATGTAATATTTTTGTATCAACTGTTGTAATACTGCAATGTCTTCTGTAATGATCCTGATCGGATGTTGAAAGTGGATGATTCGGAGTTACCCGAGGACACCCGATAGACTACCAGAATTATCTGGTTCCTGTGCACAGCACTCGGAGGTCTTTAAGACAATGATAGGTGTACGTGGGCCAGCATAATTTGGGCGATTCTGCCACAGCTAGTACCAGAGCATTATTACAGAGATTATTGCTAGTATTACTTTTTGAAAAACTTCAAAAGAACATAAGAAAATAGTTTCAAGTTATTTTCAGGAAATAATGCTTCTGACTTAACTTATGCTTAGGAGCTATGTAAGAGTGGGATAGCATGCAATATATTGCCCTATGTCTAAAATGAGTGGGATGCGCCGGTTCACACCGCCGTGTCCACCATCACCGATGGCGACGCATCTTTGCTTCGTCTCCACCTCACCCGAGCAGCCGTGCGAGATCGTGGTGAGCTCCTAGTGATATAAGACGCCTTATTCGAACCTCTACCGATCTCTAATGGCCGACGTGTCGAGCGCCGCGCCGCCGTGGCTGCCAAGGCTGGTGTTGAAATCGTCGCGTAACCCTAGTTCCCCAACTAGTGCCCTAGATCGATGCGCGTGGTTGTGGGGAGCATGTAGGTGTCGGTCTTGTCGCCGACGAGGTCACTGCCGGCGAGTACCCGCTGGTCAAGCGTGTTGTACCCATGTCTGCGCGCGGGCGTACTATGCCGCTGACCTGGTCTCGCTTGTCAGTCATAGAGACTGGTTGGGTGCGGGTGAAAAAGGGTTTTTGATCCTTTTTGTTTTTCAGAAACTATTAAAATGAGTTGATTCTTGTTTAATTCATAATTAATTATAGAAGTGTGATAAAATTATGAAATTTTTTGTGTAGCTTTGTTATGAAGTGCTCTAGCTAAGAAAAATATAAGTTGGCTGTATTCCATAGTTTTTCTATGCTCAAAAATTACATATTTTAATAGAAAAATACTATATGTATGATTTTTGTAGACCAAAATAATAATCCTTTAATCATGAAACTTTTTGTAAATGTCATGTGCTAATACCTGTCTCCACAAAAAGTTTGGTTCTGTTTTCATAATTCTAACTTGCATAATTAATATAAGTGTGTTTAAATGCCTTTAATGTATTTAATAAATACTAAAATGATTTAGATAAATGTTTAGATGGTTTTTGTGTGTTTTTATTACTGTTGTGGACCTTGGAACATGAAAAACCCCTGCTGTTCCATTGAAAGTTAATTTCTTTCTTATAGATAATTAATCAACTTGTTAGTAAATAATTAAAATGCTTTTAGTGAATATAAACACTATTTTAATCAACCCTAGTGGTGCAACTGTACCGTGAAGGAAAGTTGTACTCAAGTTTGTTAATCTTGTTTGAGTTCATCCAATGCACCTGTATGCATCTTTCATGCATTATGTTTATTGCATATCATAATGTCAAGCATGCATCCTTTATTACGTGTAGTGACCAAAAGTGAGGAAGTGACCGTTAATCAAGTTCCAGAGAAAGAAAATCCACCAGTGGAGGTTGGTTTTGATATCTGTGGTTCATCAGAAGAACCTAACACCTCTACTAACCAAGGCAAGCCCCGGAGCATATAACCCCTTCCTTGTTGTTTATAAATGTTTTATCATTTGAGTCCACTGAAATGTGCACTAAATAATAGGAAATGGTTGAATACCAATTGTTGCATGCCTGCCTTGATATTCTAAATACTTGTCCTTATCACCCTTTTTATAATGATAGACTAGTAATGCTTAGCCATGCTTAGCTGATAAGAGTCGAGTGATGAGTTCATCATTCGTAATGGTTCTTTACTCAGGAAGTGTCTTGAAAAATTGAGTATGAAAATAGATGGAAATGGAGACCGGACGGGACATGGGATATGTTTTTGGTGGTTAAGCTGACAGGGTTGCTCGGTCATGCTTGTCTCGTCTGTGTCGGTAGAGGACTGTTCGTTGTAGACCTACTGATCAAGATTGAAAGTACTTAACTGCATGCCCTCGGTAAGCCTGAGTACCTCGGCTATTCCATTATGGGAAAGGACAACTGCGCAATGGGAGTGGAGAGATGGCGGGAGTAACATGTACCCACCCTGCGATACCGTTCGGGATGGCGTAGGGTGGTGGAGTACTGTGCTCTCAGGTAGCGTGAACCCGTTCACGTTTTGGAGGATCCGAGAGAATGGTTGATGTATGTAGGTCTGGGACTTGCATATGTCGTGCTGGTTAAGGTTTACTCCAGCTGGATGTACATCGATTCGAATTGCTGTCTCTCTTGGATAGTGAGAAACTTAATCTTCGATCTACATCGTAGTTAATCAATGGAACATGGTACTTATGATTGCAAATAAGAGATGTGATGCTTAATTAAGTGCTTGATTTAGATTAGGTGCAAATTGGGTACTATCAATGAATTAATGTCGAGTTAAAATATTGAAAATAAGGATCCATAAGTAGTAAGCTTTTATGCAAAAGCTATTCTTGATTCTTGCTAAACCCTCTTGTATCCCTTAAGCCGGCATCCCCTTGGAGTCTTTTCTTTTAGTCGGGTAAGTCTTGTTGAGTACCCTGAAGTAGTCAGGGTTTGTTAACCCCTATTGCAGGTGAACCCCAGCAGCCGATAGGCTTTTATCCATGTTATATGTCGGCTCTAGAAGATGATAGCCAACAGTAAATGTGTTGTACTCTCATCCTTGGGCAGGATGATATCTATATGTTGAGTAAGATTATGTTAGTCATGCTATCTTATTTAGTATGAGAAGGTAAAAACTTATGGTTTATAAGACTTGAATAAATGAATTGTAAAATTATGGTTTGTAATACTTCCGCTCCTTAACTCTGATGTAATATTTTTATATCAACTGTTGTAATACTGTAATGTCTTCTGTAATGATCCTGATCGGATGTTAAAAGTGGATGATTCGGGGTTACTCGAGGACACCCGATAGACTATCGGAATTATCTAGTTCCCGTGCACAGCAGTCGGAGGTCTTTAAGACAATGATAGGTGTACGTGGGCCAGCATAATTTAGATGGTTCTGCCACAAAT
This sequence comes from Miscanthus lutarioriparius, assembly GCA_904845875.1. NCBI lineage: Eukaryota > Viridiplantae > Streptophyta > Magnoliopsida > Poales > Poaceae > Miscanthus > Miscanthus lutarioriparius. Next base: position 66,342,494 of record CAJGYO010000013.1, read on the forward strand.
ATATACCTATACCAACAACTTGTGGGCTGGGCTACAATGTCGTTTACTAGGCCTTTATGTATTATTTGGTTTCTTCGGTGAACCGAGCCTAGAAACAGAATTAACTGAGCAAATTTCTGTTCTTGAGAAGTGGGAACCAAAGTTTTCGGTTTTGGTTCTTTCAGTTTGGTTCTCGGTTCTCAGTTGTTTTTGTCTTGTAGTTTCCATCCATGTCATGTCAAATAGGCACCACCAATTGGAACTACTCCCTCCATTTCAAATTATAAGACGTTTTAACTTTGTAGATACATAATTTTTTACTATGCACTTAGATATATAATATGTCTAGATACTTAAAACAATATATCTAGAAAAACAAATATATTGTATAATTTGGGATGAACTATAGCATTCTAATTTCCAACCCATGATTTCTTGGTGTGGGTCCACTTGAATTATTGCCGATACTTTTTGTTCCTGTCCGACTCCGTACTTCAGCATCCCGCATCCCTCTCTCTTCCCTCAACATCTCATCTCTCTCTTCCCTCCACATCACATCTCTCTCTTTCCTTCAGCATCCAGCAAACACGGCGAGGCAAGTGGCGCGTGGACGTGGTGGGCAGTGAGGCGAGGCTCGGCGGCGGGTGCAAAGGCGCGCTCTGGCGGCACTCGAGAGGAGCCGGGCATCGGGCGGTTGTCTCACAATGGCGAGGCCAGGCGGCACGCTCGAGGGCGCATGCTCGCTGTGGTGAGTACGGGCCGGGACACGGTGGGACAGTGATCTCCGGGATGAGGTGAGGCGGCCGTTCGGCACGCGCAAGGGCGCATCCTTGCGGCCATGCCGAGACACGACGGGACCCACATGTGGCTGCATGTCCGGTGCGGACTCGTGGAGCCACTGTTGTGCGGGCGACTTAGGTCACGAGCACGAGCGGCCGTGACGGGCGGCGGCGGGTTTACATATTTGATTTTATGAAAAAGTCCATTTCCAGCCCTCGAACTTCTGTTGAAGTATGAATTTAGCCCTCGAACTCAGAAACCAGATATGTGTGGCCCTCTAACTATCAAAACCGAACACCTTTAGCCCTCGACTAGTTTAAAAGATGGTTTCGAGTACATATATTTTTTCTAAAAATAACAAAACAATAGGTAAATCTCTAAAATTCATAAATAATTATTTTTAAATAAAAAAATATAAACTTGGGACCAGAATTTCTCTAAGAAATATAATCTATCTCGTTGATATCTATAACTTTTGTTTTGGTAATTTCTACTTGTACCATAGGTTGTACTATTCACATGTACATGTACATGTATATATATATATATATATATATATATATATATATATATATATATATATATATATATATATATATATATATATATGTGAAAGACACCCCTCAACAATGGGTGTGTGTGTAGTGATTCTTCCAATCTTAACCTACTCTAAACTTCATGCATGAACTCGACTTAGAAGTTCATGCATGATATGACCTGTGGTGCTTTTGATCGTTAGTGTTTTTCTTTCACACTTGTTTCTTTTGCACTTAGGGCGTGTTTGTTTGCTGCCGTTGCCTGGCATCTCCGTCGAGGCAGCAAGATCCGACCCCAGAGGATGGAAATCGAACCCCTGGGAATGCTGCGTGGCCCAGGCGAGATTCCCAGATTCAGAAGCAAATACGCCCTTAGTTTGGTAGTTTCATTCGTAAGTTAATAGGACTACGGTAACTTTGTGGCCTTGGTGATTGCTAATTCATAGACTGGTGGTTCAACTTGGGACATAAGCCTTAATTCTTCCATGCGATGAATTTTGGCTTCCATTTTTACCACTTTGACTGGACTAGTTCTTTGTTAGTTAATTGCCTGCACAAATATGATGAACAATTTGATGCATGGTGTAAGGATGCAATGCATGCTTTCTTTATTTAGTATGCGTACTAAACAACAAGTCCAAAACCCACAAGTGTGATGCAATTGTGATAGGTAGTGCACAGTCGAGTCCTAGATCTATTGTGTACATAAAGGACTCTATAGACAAATGTGTTAATCTTGTGGAACTATAGGGACAAGGAGGAGTTTCTTTGTACGATGCACTATCACCCCAAACGATTCGGTCATATCGATGCCTTTCTTCGCTAATTCCATAGGGAGCTCCCAATTGAAGTGGTAGACAAGGTTTGCGAGCATGACTTCGATATTGGCAATTGCAAAGTTTGCACCCGGGCACATCCTTCGCCCTGCCCCAAATGGCAAGTATTGGAAATCATTTCCCTTATTCTCTATAGCTGTGGCACTACCTCCTTCCATGAACCGCTCAGGCTTGAACTCCTCTGCTTTCTCCCAATAGCTAGGATCCCTTGCAAGAGCCCAACTATTGACAATGGCACGTGTTCCTGATGGTATCGTGTATCCTTCTATGTTGCCATCGGCCATGGAGAAGTGGGGCACAAGGAGCGGTGCCGGCATATGGAGTCGAAGTGTCTCTTTGATAACTGCCTTTAGGTATGCTAAGCTATCCAGCTCGTCTTCTGTAACCATCTCTTTTCCCTTGGCTATAGCGTTTCTCACCTCGGCTTGTAGCTTGTTCATGAGGCAGGGGTTTCGCATGAGCTGAGCCATTGCATATTCCAACACTGTGAATGATGTATCTGTGCCAGCTTCGAACATGTCCTATATACATACGGATACATGTATATAAGTATCAAAAACATATATATACTTGAGCTATATATATATATATATATATATATATAAATGTATGCACGATAGTGGTAGTTGTGAGTGAGGTCACGGAGTTTGTACTCTCCATAATAATAATTCCATATATACAGTACCTCCAACAGCGCTTTAGTATGGTCTCTCGTGAGTTTGCACTCTTGTTGAAGAGAGAGTAAGACATCAATGAAGTAAGTCTCGTCCCCATCACATTTCGACGCTGGCATGCTTGCATAGTCATCAATGAGTGTATTGAGCAAGTCGTCCCACATCTTCTTCACCTTGTGGGCCTTTGCACACACCATCCTCTTGATGATGTCCAGCTTCACCAGCACCGGGAAGTAGTCCTCTAGGTTGAAACCCCCTAGGAGGGACGAGTTCACCTCGACGAGCTCTTGGAAGAGTTTATTCCAGCCTTTCTCCCTGAAGAAATTGCCAAACACGGCGTGACACAAGACATCGTTGACAAAGGAGACGAGGAGTTCGCTTAGGTCGACGGCGGTGCCTGCGGTTGCCGCCTCGCGGATCTTGGCCACGACCAACCTCACCTGTTGTGAATTGTTTTCAGTCAATCGTCCATGGAACAATATAATCACTGATGGTTCAAAGTTGACGCATGGTCAGGTTAATACCTCATGCTCGCGTGCATGACTGTAGGACCGGACCTTCTTGGTGGCGAGGAGGTGCGCGGAGACGATCTTCTTGACCTGGCGCCATTGCTCGCTGTAGGGTGAGAAGACGATGTCCGTGGAGCCGTAGAAGAGGATGTCGGTGACGGGGGAGGTAGCTCGGGATGCGAAGATGTGGTCCTGCGTGCGTAGCACGGCCTGCGCGGCGCTCGGCGAGGAGACGATGAGCGTGGGGACGGCGCCAAGGTGGAGGAGCATGAGGCCGTTGCGGCCATGCTTGGATGAGAGGTCACGGAGGGAGACGTGTGGGAGGCGGCCGACGAGGTGCAGGTGGCCGATGACGGGGAGCCTGCGGGGAGGCGAAGGCAGCTTGCTCAGCAGCTCTTCTCTGGCTCTTGCGGTGGCCGTCGACGGCGTGGTTCCAATGCAGCGGCGCACCAGGAGGTGGACGAGGAGAGGACACACGAGAAGGACAGAGACCACTAGGGCCACTTGTGGAGGAGACTTGGCCCGCTGCTGCAGCAGCTCATGGTGGCCATGCGCGTGAGCCATCACAGTCCACAGCAGCGTAGTCCCCTGGCTGGATAGCTTGCTTTATCAAACTGTTGTTCAGTTTACTGAACCGAATGATGATATAGCTGGGCTTCTTTGCCCAGGTGGCTGTTTATATAGCCAAGAAACCTGGTGATCGCACCAAAAATTAGGCATCTTTTTTGTCCATAGTTTATATTTGTTTATATAATATAAACTTTAAGACCTGTCCGGTCTTCAACATCACACTTCAACTAATTTTGCTTATAATATGTAATTTCTAGTAACAAAAGTTTAATTAGAATTTATTTTAAAATATAAATACAATGTAACCATGCAAGCTTAAAGTTTATATCCTGTCAAAATTAATGAGACAACGTGTACATATTTTCATTTACCATGCATGCTTAACGAGGAATCTAGATCACTTAGGTCATTGCCACTAAGCTCGTCAACGGTGATGCCAAAACCGGTCGCTACCTCAGATTCATGGATCACTAATAATGGGGCTTACCTGTCACTGTCGTGTCTTGCCCCCACCTAGCAGTGATTTGACGAGGGTATTTGCTAGGTGAAGCCAGTATATAAGATAGTGAATATATTGTACTCACTGCCAGTTTAGTGGCTTCAATCTGGCCATCATCATCCCATTGTTTGTTGATATATTTTATTATTACATTTAAATAGAGTTTAGTGTCTAATATTTTTACATTTGATATTATTAATGTATCACATTGATATATATCACTGCCATCAAGATTATACTATGATTACGTAGCGTGATCCAATTAGACCATCACATTTACTAGAGAATCAACCAAACTATCACAAAATCAAATGGGTTGCTAGGTAATAACAACCTCAAAGTACCAGTATCACATGGGTTCATAAAAAGTAGTAGACCTTATGAACAATTCTATTCTATGCTACACTAACTAAAATCGAGAAACTAAAGGAACCAACTAAGCCATCATATTTATTACTAGAGAATCGAAAGAAATCTAACAAAACAAACTAGCTACAAATTCAATAGGTCAATAGCTACTAACTTTAAATAATCGGTAGGGATGAAAGTGAGAATGGAAGATTCCATTTACCGGCGCTCGTTTCCGTAATAATAATATCGTTTATGGCCGTTTTCGACCATTACCGTATTTCAAGTTTTGATTTTTAATTTCTTTTAGTACCATATTTATGTCGTTAGTAAATAGTTCAAATGAAAATATGGTTAGTTTTCAGTACCGTATTTATGTCGGTAGTAAATCGGTTCCGCATAGGAAATATCGTAAATTATTTCAGTTGGTGATCAAACTATATACTTTTTCAAAGTTTTCTTTTCAATTTTTGGTTTTATTAATTATGTTTTAAATAGGCAAACGTTACTATCAAGTTTAACGTTACTACTAGTACTAGCTATCATATCGACCCATCGTTTCCGACCAGAGTCCGACCAGAGTCCGACCGGACCTCTTGTACCCCTGATCTTTCTCCTTCTCGTTTGTAATCCCACTGCAAACTTCGAGCACCTGGGCTCAGGAATAAAGTCACCGACCGACTCAAACTGGACGTAGGGCACGTTGTCTGAACCAGTATAAACCCTGTGTCATTGAGTGCTAGGCCACCTCCGATCACAACGTACGGCAAAACTACAAATATTTACTTGTTGGTCACTTTCTGCACCGACAGTTGGCGCCGTCCGTGGGGAAGACGTTGTACGTTCAACACTTTTTGGTCATCGGATGGCCCACTTTTCCACCACCTTCGTCATGGTGGGCTCAGGCGATACGACTCACTTCGACCCCCAGGAGCGTGCGGTCTACCAGAACCTCTGGGCATTGGTAGAAGCCGCCGCCGTCCAACAGGAAGAAAGGTCCACATCGCGACTCCAACACGCGCCCTCTCTCCCCACTAGGGGAGTGGGGACGCACCAGACGGATCGCTCCATCCGCTCGCCGCTACAGCCGCCAAGGGCGGCTCGGGAGGTAGCGGCTGCGCCGCGGTCCGACCTGGCGCCTACTCTACACCGACCGCCGGTGTGCGAACGGCCCGGTCCGCACCGAGATGCTCACAGCGTCATCAGCAACTGGCATTAGGCCCGGCATGATGATGACGTCCACCGGGCGGCGATCAGGGCAGGCGATACGGATCCCGGCCGAACCATCGAGGGGAGCGGTGAAATGTGGCCCAGGCATGGTCGCCGGCCAGACGACCAGAGTCCTAGCCCTATGGGCCCGGGACCACGGGCCTTTGGCCGACGTATCCGGAGAGCGCCATTCCCACAACGCTTCCGACCACCCACCAACATCGCCAAGTACATCGGGGAGATGAACCCCAGTATTTGGCTCGAAGATTTTTGGCTCGCCTACCGAGCCGGAGGGGTGGATGATGACCTGTTCATCATTCAATATCTCCCCATCTGCATGGAGGAACATGTTTGGACATGGCTCGAATTCTTCCCACATGATAGCATCCGCGACTGGGCGGACCTCAAGAGGGTCTTCGTCGGAAATTTCTAGGGGATGTACGTCCGCCCTGGTAACTCCTGGGACATCAAGAGCTGCCAGCAGGAGCCCAGGGAGTCCCTGCGGGATTACATCCGCAGGTTGTCCCAACGATGCAACTCCCTCTTTGATGTCGTCGATGCGGACGTCATCAGCGCATTCCTCTCTGGGATGACCTGCAAGTCCCTGATCCACAAGCTTGGCTGCCTGAAGCCCCGTACCACCCGCGACCTGCTCGACGTCGCCACTAACCACGCCTCCAGCGAGGAGGCAGTCCGAGCTGTCTTCAACGGAGGCCGGGACAAAGGCAAGGCCAAGCGCACGGACCAAGACGAGGGCCCCTCCATGCAGAGGGGCAAGAAGAACAAAAAGGACCAGCGCCGACCGGACAACACCGCATTGGTCGCCGCAACCGACCGCATGGGCAAGCAGCCCTAATAGGGCCTGTCTGGCCACTTCAACAAACTCATGGATATCCCATGCACCAACCACGCCTGCCCCGTCAAACACCTCTACAAGGACTGCGAGCTCCTCAAATGTTTCCTCCGATATGCCAGCGGGCCAAAAGAAGGAGACGGCAAAGAGGCAGCAACCAAGAAAGGAGGCACGATGGGCAAGGATGGAGATAGCTTCCCCAACACTGAGGAATATATCATGATCTTCGGCGGTTCCGACGCCATCTGGACCAAACTCCAGCACAAGGTGCGCTATAGGGAGGCATGCGCCGCCGAGATGACCGTCCCCTTCTTCCTCAGCTGGTCAAAATCTCCGATCACCTTTGATCAGAGGGACCATCCCTCCCACGTCATGAGACCAGGATGCTACCCGCTCGTCGTCGATCCCATCATCCGCAAGAAGCGCCTCACCAAGGTGCGGATGGACAGAGGTAGCGGCCTCAACATCCTCTATGTCGACACCATGCGCATCCCTTGGTCAGAACTCTACCTAGCGGGTTCTCCCTTCCACGGGGTAATCCTGGGAGCGTAGGCATACCCACTCGGGCAGATCGATCTGCCCATCATGTTTGGCAACCGAGAGAACTTCCGCTCGGAGGTCCTCACCTTCGAAGTGGTGGACTTTCTAGGGTCCTACCACGCTATCTCGGGGCGGCCATGCTATGCCAAATTCATTGCGATCCCCAACTACACATACCTGAAGCTAAAGATGCCAGGACCAAACGGCATCATCACCATGAGCAGCGCCTTCTCGCACGCCTTCATGTGTGACCGCGAGCATTTTGAGCTCGCCACCACGGTCATCAACTCGTCCGAGCTCCCGCGGCTTGGGGAGTCGTTGACACCGATAGTCCCAGACTGCAACAAACCAACCTCCTCGATGGCCTTCCGCCCTCTCGAGGAAACCAAGGCTATTGGAATCGACCCCACCGACCCAACCAAGGCGGTGCGGATCGGGACCCAGCTCCCGGCCAAATAGGAATGCGAGCTCATCGACTTCCTACGCGTCAATCGCTATGTCTTCGCATGGCAGCCTTCTGACATGCCGAGCATACCACGGGAGGTCGCCGAGCACGCACTGCACCTCATCCCAGGGTCGAAGCCCGCCAAGCAGCACCTGCATCGCTTCGACGACGAGAGGCGCAGGGCCATAGGCGAAGAGATCGCCAAACTCCTGGCAGCCAGATTCATCAGAGAGGTATTCCACTCCGACTGGCTCGCCAATCCTGTTTTTGTTAAAAAGAAGACCGGAAATAGAGAATGTGCGTTGATTATACTGGCCTCAACAAAGCGTGTCCAAAGGATCACTTTCCTTTGCCACGCATAGACCAGATAGTCAACTCCACCTCGGGTTGCCAGATCCTCTCCTTTCTGGATGCCTACTCGGGCTATCACCCGATCGCGATGAAAGAGTCCGATCAGCTCACAACCTCGTTCATTACCCCGTATGGTTCATACTGCTACATAACCATGCCCTTCGGCCTGAAGAATACTGGCGCCACCTACCAAAGGTGCATGCAGCAATGCTTCGCCGTCCAAATCGAGCCGCTCGATCAGTCGGATCAAGCCGAGCGGCCGAAACTAACAATCGCCGTCTATGTTGATGACATAGTAGTCAAAACGGCTCAAGCTTGCGACCTGATCGCAAACTTGGCCGCAACATTCGTGAACCTCTGAAGATTCAACATCAAGCTGAATCCCAAAAAATATGTTTTTGAGGTTCCAAAGGGGAAGTTGCTAGGATACATTGTGTCCGAGCGTGGCATCGAGGCTAACCCTAAAAAAAATCGTGGCCATCTCCAACATGGGCCCCATACACAACATCAAGGGCGCGCAGAGGCTCACCGGCTGTCTTGCTGCCCTGAGCCAATTCATATCCTGGATCGGCGAACGTGGGATGCCACTCTACAAGCTCCTCAAAAAGACGGACACATTCGTCTGGACTAAGGAAGCTCAGTAGGCTCTAGAGAGCCTCAAAGCGTCCCTAATGTCGGCCCTGATCCCCATCGCACCCGAACAAGGAGAACCCCTTCTCCTCTACGTCGCGGCCAGTCACCATGTGGCAAGCGCCACCCTAGTCGTCGAAAGGGAGGAGCCGGGACACCACCTTAAGGTCCAGTGGCCCATATATTTCATTGGGGAAGTACTCACCGACCCCAAGGTCTTGTACCCCCAGGTGCAGAAACTCCTATACGTCGTGCTGATGGCCACCCAAAAGCTCCTGCACTACTTCACCGACCACGAAGTCACCGTCGTCACCTCATACCCGCTCGGGGACAACTTCTGCAACCACAATGCTGCGGGATGGTTCTCCAAGTGGGCACTAGAACTCATGGGCCACGACATCTAGTATATCCCCCGTACCGCCATTAAGTCACAAGCTCTCACTGATTTTGTTGCCGAATGGACGGAGGTCCAGCTACCGACCCCAGACGTCACCCACGAGTACTGGACAATGTACTTTGACGGGTTCGTCATGGAGCCTGGCTCGGGGGCTGGAGTGGTTCTGATCTCCGCGGATGAGAGTAGGCTCCGCTATGCCATCTGCCTCCACTTTTCAGCCTCAAACAACACCACGGAGTACGAGGCCCTCATCAACAGACTACGCATCACCATCGAGCTTGGTGCTAAGCGACTCTACGTTCGCGGCGACTCAGAGCTGGTCGTTGATTAGGTCATGAAGGAGTCCTCCTGCAAAAGCCCCCTCATGGTAGCATACTGCCAAGAGGTGCGCAAGCTCGAGGACAAATTATAGGGGATTGAGCTGCATCATGTCCCTGAAAGGACAACGACACCGTCGATTTTCTTGCAAAATTGGCCGCCAGGCGGGATCCATCCCCATGCGGGGTCTTCATCAACGACGTCCACGAGCCATTCGCCCGCATCCTGGAAGGTCCGGTCCAGACATGCCCCGACGCCCAGCCGGCGCTCGGGGGCTCCGACCCCGACGCCAAGCCAGTGCCCGGGGGCTCTGACCCCAATGCCAAGCTGGTGCTCGAGGGCTCCGATCCCAGTACCTCCATAACGACGTCACCCGTCAGCATCGCCGTGTCGGCACTCGATCAAACCGACTAGCGAGCACCGCTGCTTTCCTATCTCCTCGAGGAGGTTCTTCCGCCTGAAAGAACAGAAGCCTGACGGATCGCTTGATGCACCAAGACCTTCATCACGCTCGGCGACGAACTCTACAAATGGAGTCCATCGGGGGTACACATGAAGTGCAATCCCACGAACCAGGGGAAGTAGCTCGTCCTCGAGGTCCATGCTGGGATCTACGAACATCACGTGGCCCCAAGGTCGCTGGTCAGAAAAGCCTTTCACCAAGGTTTTTACTAGCCCACCGCACTACGAAATGCAGAGGAGGTCATCCGCAGGTGTGAGGGATGCCATTTCTATGCTCGGCAAACTCATTTGCCAGCACAGTAGCTTCAAACCATCACCATCACCTGGCCATTCGTGGTCTGGGGCCTTGACATGGTAGGACCCGTCAAAAAGGGCTCGGGCAGCTTCACTCACCTACTCGTAGCAGTCGACAAGTTCACCAAGTGGATAGAGGCCAAGCCCATCACGAACATCCACTCGGAAGAGGCAGTCAAATTCTTCCTCGACATCATCTACCGGTTTGGCGTTCCTAACTGCATCATCACTGACCACGGGATTAACTTCACCGGGAAGAAGTTCCTAGACTTCAGTGATGGATACAGCATCAGAATTGACTGGGCCTCGGTCGGACACCCACGTACTAATGGTCAGGTCGAGCGTGCCAATGGCATGGTCCTCCAAGGACTCAAGTCACGCATCTTCGACCGACTCAACAAGTACGCCAGGCGATGGGTTGTAGAGGTCCCTGTGATCCTCTAGAGCCTAAGAATGACCCCGAACCGATCCACAGGGTTCACACCCTTCTTCCTGGCCTACGGACCTAAAGTAGTACTGCCCTCCGACCTCGACCACGACGCCCCAAGAGTGAAGGCTTTTGACCGTGATCGAGCCACGGAGGCTCAGCAAGACGCAGTCGACCTGCTCGAGGAGGCCCGTGAAACGACCATCATCCGCTCCGCTCGCTATCAGCAAACTCTCCGCAGGTACCACAAAAGGAAGATCAGGGGGAGGATCCTCGAAGTCGGTGATCTCATACTCCGGAGGACCCAATCAACGAAGGAAAAACACAAACTCTCTCCACCATGGGAAGGACCCTATATGGTGACCGAAGTGATCCGACCAGGCTCCTACCGACTGGAGGCCAATAACGGCAACGTTCTCGCCAACACTTGGAATATTGAACAACTACGTCGTTTTCCCCCTAAATTCAGTCTTACCACTTTTTAGTCAAACACTTGCTCCTGTAAAAGCACCCCAGCCCGAACGGTAACAACCTTGTTCACGAATGAAAGCACATTCCATTCCTTTGATTGCCCTACGTAACTTTGTTCTTACTCCTAACCAAACGCACCCCGCCATGACTTACGGTTATGAGGAGCCGAGCCCCACGGGCCATGCCTAGGTTCATAAAAAAGCTGCAGCCTATGGAACTAACGGGCAGGTGTGAAAAAGAAAGGACAAAAACAAAAGCTATGCTAGGATAAAAACAAGGAATGGATAGTGACTCTATCACAAAAATAGAACCGATGTATTCATTGATACAAAAAACTTTTCACACGGGGGCTCATCCACGAACTCAACTATTACATTTTGTAACTACTTCTACTCCAAATACTACTACGGCCGCTCGACGACATTGCCTAACGCCAAAGGAGAGGCCACGACACATGCCGCTGGACATAACCACCGCCACAGGGGACCCGCCCGGTTCCGCTCCCTCGACTTCGACGAGCGCAACGAGTACCTCAAGGGCGTCACACCCATAGATGCTCAACAGAAGAGCATGGAGCTTCTGACCTTCTCATGCAGTCGAGGCAGCTCCTGGGCAGGGACGCTGCCACCGAGGTATGGCCACCATGGCTGGAAGAGATCTCATCAAACTTTATGAACTGGCCAACCTGAGCAGCTGTAGGCACAGAACCCTCCACCAGCATGATCCCGGGCAACTTCCGCTCTGACAAGGCTCGCCCGGTGAAGATCCACTGGAAAGAATCCGCGCACGGCTCCATTCCAAAAAAGGCCTCATAGACGAATCCAGTACGCCACCTCCTTCGGCGGAAGCTGCCCCTTCAAAGGCAAAGACGGCCAACACCGCCTCGGGTAGCCTCCAGCTCGACATCATGCTCTGGATTCACGAAAGGATCTATAAGTCCTTCCCCTCGCTTACCCTCTCTCTCACTTAGGAACCGACGTGGCATATAGGCACTCTCGGTGAGGAAGAAGAAGGAGGAGAGACAATTGTTGGAGAACAGGCAAAGGACTACGACGAAATGCCCTCTCCCTCCCCCTATTTAAGGAGGAAACGCGACAGCTGAAGAGGGGCAAAAGATCAGAGCGAAAAACTCTCTCCCTTCCCCCATTCAATGCGGATGGGAAACGATGGGAAGCACCTTGACTGATGGGACGCACAATGACCGACGGAACAACGCCTGGTCAGACAAAACGCCGCCTGGTAAGACGGGACGTGGCCTGGGTATGGCCCACCACTACCGCACGCCGGGCGCGAAAACCAAAGCATCACCACGCACAGGCGGCTCTCCGCTTCCCCAGGCGGGACATGGAAAAACCCAAAACACGGGATCTTCGCCAGGAGAGACCATCGGGTTTCCAAAAGTTGATTGAACGGCTCAGGGAAAATACCGAGAGACAGGTAAGGAGCAAAGGGATGCCCCATGTAGGCCATGCCGACTCCGTCATGAACGACGAGCACGGGTCCTGGTCGGACATTTCTGACTGGAGCTCTTCAAACCCAGTCACTCGAGTCATCAAGGTAACACTACCGACCCCCACTATTTCTTTATAATCATTTCATACATCCATACACGCATTCATTCCATAACGCCCGTGCCCCCCGGATGATTCGGGCCCTGAACCGCCCGGGGGCTTGGGAACTAAGCATCACACATGCAGCGAAATGCATCACAACGCTCCGTGCAGCCCTCGCCCAGTCTGCCCCAAAGCAAACAGGGTCATCTCAACCTTCTTATTCGATCCTAAACCTCTCGCCAAGCCCACAGAATCTCCATCGAGGGGAGGCCAGTAGGCCACCCGGGTCGGTCTCCGGAACGATTCAATCATCTGCCGGGTTGCAGGTAAAGGAGCAGCAGAATGTCACAAGAGGGCTATGCCTACCTCGTCACAAACGATGGACCCGGATTCCAGTCGATCATACCCGTTAGCGAGCTCACCGAGCGCGTGACTTGAGCCCAAGCGATTGGGACAAGTGACAAAACTCAGCCCCTCCGGTTGTGAGAAACCGAGGATGGGGTAACGCACACAACTCAAACCGACCCCTACCAAAAGCCCAAAAAGGGCTTGGGGGCTCAAAGGCACACAAAAACGCCTGGGTCTGTGACCCCGAACTCGCCCCATCCACTCGGCTACGCTTCGACTGCACACCAAAACACCTGGGTCTGCGATCCCAAACTCGCCCCATTAGGATCCACGAGCTCTAGCTCGCTCGATCCCTAAACTAACCAAAGTAACTACCTTGGCTGCGCGGGCTGCACCGAGGCTAGGATCCATGACTCCTACTCGCCCGATCCAACGGCGCGCACTGACGCTAGGACCCACGAGCTCCGTCTCGTCCGATCCCTAAACTAACTGCCTCGCCCGATCCCACGGCGCGCACCAACGCTAGGATCAGCGAGCTCCGTCTCGTCCGATCCCTATACTAACTGCCTCGGCTGCACCGACGCCAGGATCCACGACTCTGACTCGCCCGATCCCACGGCGTGCACCGACGCCAGGATCAGCGAGCTCCATCTCGTCCGATCCCAATACTAACTGCCTCGGCTGCGCATGCTGCACCGACGCCTGGATGCACGACTCCGACACGCCCGATCCCACGGCGCGCACCGACGCTAGGATCAGCGAGCTCTGTCTTGTCCAATCCCTATACTAACTGCCTCGGCTACGCAGGCAACACCGACGCCAGGGTCTAGGACTCCGACTCGCCCGATCCCATGGCGCGCACCGACGCCAGGATCCACGAGCTCCGTCTCGCCAGATTCCTAAAAACTAAAAACCACCTTGGTTGCACAACGACACCTTGGTTGACAACTCCATCTTGACTAAAAAATACGCACACACGTCTACTGACAAAAGCCTCCGGAGGATTATGCCCGAATCACCCGGGGGGCTCGGGGCTACACCCGTGGGTGCACTCGCGCTCACCCGCTGACAAAACAAAAACTTCCCCCCGCTGGCAATACGAAAAACCCCAGACGATTCTGCCCGAATCGCCCGGGGGCTCGGGGGCTACACCCGCGGGTGTGCTCACGCGCACCCGCCGTCAAGACAAAAATCCCCCAAACGATTCTACCCGAATCGCCCGGGGGCTCAGGGGCTCCTGTCGGGTTCATAAACCTGGGGTCCCTCGTGGACCGGCTTCCCAAAACAAAGGATCGGCCCAAGAAGACAACGAACAGCTCCTGGGTCGGCCCAAGTAACTGAACGACAGGCCAGAACGGCGATCCAATCACCAATAGGAAGGCCTAGCCGAGGAGGAACGACGCCCGCTTCCGACTCCGGCCTGCCTCTCCCATCGGAGAGCTCGCTTCGGTGTCCAGCCCGCCTCCGGACGGCCTCTCCGACGGAAGGCTTGGCCAAACCCCGCTTTTGACTCCGACCCGCGTCTCCGACCATGGGTGTGCCAAACCCTTGCTCACTACTCTACTCCGACTGGCGTGATCAGAGCCGACTGGAACCAACCGATCGGGGACGCCCGCTTGGTAAGGATCAGGAAACGGACGGAGAAAGTAAGGCAAGGCGCACAAGTCAAACCGTAATACTGGGGACCGTACCCTGTACACCTGCAGAAACAGTACTTTGTAACCTCCTTGGCACAACAGAACCCAAGCAGTGTTGTAGGCGCCGACATTTTCCCCTACAGTGCTGTGGGCGCAATTAACTCCCATACAGTAAGGCTCCCTCTACATGCCTCTGGGCATCAACAGTGTTGTGGGCGCCGGTATTTACCGTACCGGACGAACATGGTAAAACCCCTTGCGTGCCTCCAGGAACCAACAGTGTGGCAAGCGCCGACGTCTGCCATACCAGAAGAAGACAACACAACTTCCCACGTGCCTCTGACATTCAACAGTATTATGGGCGCCTACCATTATCCTGTACCTGCCGGCGTGGGCAACAAGGCTTAGAAGCATACGTATTCTTCCCCTCTCACTTGTAAGGCCATCCTCTTCATCTATAAAAGGGGATGCGCTCTCTCCTAAAATTCAGATTCATCAGATCGATTAAGTTCACTAGTACACAACCACAGACCGCCGAGTTCGATCCACAAGCATACGCTTGAACACTTAGCTCACAGCGGAGCTCCCGTCACTCTCGGCCCTTCCGACCAGAGTCCGACCGGACCTCTTGTACCCCCGATCTTTCTCCTTCTCGTTTGTAACCCCACTGCAAACTTCGAGCACCTGGGCTCAGGAATAAAGTCACCGATCGACTCAAACTGGACGTAGGGCACGTTGCCTGAACCAGTATAAAACCTGTGTCATTGAGTGCTACGCCACCTCCGATCATAACGTACGGCAAAACTATAAATATTTACTTGTTGGTCACTTTCGGCACCGACAATAGGTCAATAGCTACTAACTTTAAATTATCGGTAGGGATGAAAGTGAGAATGGAAGATTCCATTTACTGGCGCTCGTTTCCGCAATATTGATATCGTTTATGGCCGTTTTCGACCATTACCGTATTTCAAGTTTTGATTTTTAATTTCTTTTAGTACCATATTTATGTCGTTAGTAAGTAGTACAAATGAAAATATGGTTAGTTTTCAGTACCGTATTTATGTCGGTAGTAAATCGGTTCCGCATAGGAAATATCGTAAATTATCTCAGTTGGTGATCAAACTATATACTTTTTCAAAGTTTTCTTTTCAATCATTGGTTTTATTAATTATGTTTTAAATTGGCAAACGTTACTATCAAGTTTAACGTTACTACTAGTACTAGCTATCATATCGACCCATCGTTTCGCAAATGGGAACAAAAAAAGTACCATCGACCAGTGAATATGATGCATGTACCATATAGATGTGCATCATGATACATATGGAACACCTGCAATTCAGTGACGAAGAGGACGACGACGACGGCAGAGCAGCAACCGGACGGATGACATTGGCCGGCTGTACGTAATTCAGTGAGTTTCTTAATCACATCGTGCATGCATAGGGCATGTTAATTTGCTGGTGCTTCGAAACTATTCGAATTTGCTGGTGCTTTGAATCTAACCCCGTCGCCCATGCATAGATAGAGCATGTTTGCTGGTGCTTCGCATCTAATCGCATCGCGCATGCATGTTTACTGGCGCTTTTTGGATAAATTTAAAAAGCAAAATTATTGTATTCTTTTTTAAAATCACAGTATAGACATAGATACTCACATACATATGCATATGTTCATCTCTATTATTTATGAACGCACCCATACATATCGTATCTTGTTAGGAGTACATTCGAAGGACCGCCTAGCATCTCCAAGAGTACCCAGTAAACTCTTGCAAGATTTCTAGCAAAATTTGAAAAAACACATCTCCAACAATTCCCAATCACACCCCCCAATCTTTTGGCATTTGAGAAAACCACCCTACACACGTAAAGATCCACGCTCTCCCCGTCGCGCGTATCCCTCCGGGTCGCGCCGATCTTCTCCCTCGTGCAGCAAACAGGAGAGTTCCGCGGCTTTTTCCTGTACGAGGCCAAGCACGCCGGCGGGGCGGACACGAGCACGGCCGCCGCGGACATCAGCCCGCCGGAGCTCCCCATGCGCGTGCGCCTGATCCTCACGTGGAGCTCCTCCGCAAGAAAGTCGAATCCATGTGGGTGCCCGAAGCTGGCACGATGACCGGCTACTCGACCATGGCCGTGCACGCCGTGCAGATCGTGTGGCTGTGGAGCCTCGTGTTCTCATGCATCCAGGACGCCTGCACGAGGGCGGTGTTCGGCATCTTCTGGGCCGTCGCTGCTGCCATGAATCCAAGATGGTGCAGAGGTTCGTCATCACTGAGGTCATCCGCCGCTCCTTCGCTGCTGGCCGGAACGCGGACATCATCGGCGCCTACACGCAGCTGATTCCTGGAGCAGCGGCGACGACGTGGACGGGACCATCCACTACGCCGCCTCCAGAGGACGACCTGCGCCGAGGCTTCGGTGGTACAAGGCAGCAAGGTGACGATTGACAAGGGCACCATGTACGTGCTTGTTCTCAACAGGAAGGTGATCGTATTTACGTAATTGCCATTGAACGATCGGAATATGCTTTTAGAATATGTTTTTAGAGTGAATTGTTGGGTACTATTGGAGATGGCTAAATTTATTATTTCCAATCTTTTTTTGGAGTTGGAAAACACCATGTTTTGGGAAGAAACTATAGGGTAAACTTGAAAATGCTCTAAGGTCCTGATTGGATTCATTATCTAATAATAGTTAGCTAGCTGATAACTCATTATCTGATTCGGTTCAGCTAGTGGGATAGTTGTTCTCTAAAGGTTCAACTAACCTTTATCTAGTTTATTATCTATACATGTTTAGATCCAAAAGAGATAATTATTAAGGGATAACTACTATCTATATAGATCAAAACAGGGCCTAAGGAAATTGGAAGGCACCAGGCGTGGCCACGGTAGCCAAGAAAAATATTGTGTTGCGCGTCGGTTTGGAGATCTGCGCTAACCAAACTCTTGTGCTTGCACCATACTCTCTACGTCCTTCAATAAGTGTCATTCTCGCTTCTCTAGGACTCAAACACTTTTAAGTTTAACCAAATATATATAATATTTTAATATTTATAATACATAATTAGTATCACTAGATAGATCGTTAAATCTAGTTTTATAATAAACTTATTTGAAGATATAAATGTTGCTAATTTATTTTATAACTAAAGTTAAACTTAATAAGTAAATTTGACCTGCACGGCTCGTCGAATTTGGTGGCCTGCGCTTCCTGCTATCCTTGTCGAGCAGTGATTGGGCGGGGACGCCTCCTCACGATCACCGCGCACGCGCCTCTCCACGTGCGCGGAGCAGCCGGTACACCATACGCGAGGAATAAAATTGTACGGACCCGGGTCCAATTTCCTGCGTGGACCCTACCATGGATGGATGACACGTGTACCTGAAATTAATCATACGGTTGATCAACCTGATCTAAATACATTAATGCTTTGTGCGACACATTTGTGCATGAAATAGATGGATTTGTTGACCATATGATTTTTTAAGATGTCACGTGTCATACATCCATAGTAGGGTCCATGGAAGAGAATTAGACCCGGGTCCATACAATTTTATTCCGTGCGTGCTTATCCATGCCCACGGCGCATGCGTGCACGAGGAGCGATTACCTGTGGTCCCAAGGCATGGCTCGTAGCACACCAGCGACTCTTGTTAGGGTGAGGTGCGTTGTCGACCAGGCATTCGATGGTGCTTCGGTGCCCATGGCCCATGTGTCAGCTGCACCGTAGAGACGGGAGCAGGTGGCTTCATTGCGTCCGTCCCTTTCGTCGGGTTGACAACTAAAATTTATTGATAGCTAAAAGAGCTTTGTGACAATGTTCCTGGTGCTAATGGAAAATATTTTGGAACATCACATTTGGAGCTTGGAGGTGAAAAGAGGGGGAATCGGTGCCTAGCCGGTTTCCTAGACCGACCGGGCCGGTTTTCTCTGCTGCTGGCCAGCCAAGGCTGCTCAGCCCCTGACAGGCTGGTTTCCGTGTGTGCCGTGCTGAAATCGGCCTCTCGGGCCCGACGAAACTGGCCTGACAGGTTTGGGATATGGCCAGGCCAGTTTTCCTGCTAGAGTCCGAACTGATTAGTTTTCAAATCGGTTTTTGGATCTATTTTCGTGTAGAAAACATGAAGATTACGATTTGGACTTGTTTCCTACTGGGATAAGACCAACCCCTCTATATATATCAGAGGATCACAGCCGATTGAAGGATCTAACATACAATCATCTTTTTACATCTATTACACCCTTTTACCCAACTTCACCAATCTCTTACTGTCCGTTGCATCTCTTCATGAGATCCAGTGGCGTTCTAGGTGGCCTTGCTGACCCTTGTGTTGGTGGAGCCCGTATTCACATGGGACAACTCCCCCTTGAAGAGGCCTAATAGGAGTTAGTGTAGTAGCTTGTCAAATCTTCCCCCACCAAAGGGTCGCTTGTAAAATGTCGTTGCCTATATATAATACCAAGAGCAAGAGGGCAAGAGGCTCTCACCTCTCCCACTCATTTTCGCGAACCCTAGATGCCGCCTCACTCTCCCCTCTTGCGAGTTGGAGCCTTCGTCGTAGGGCCTTCTCCGTGGAGCCACCGCCATGGAGCCTTCTCCGCGGAGCCCTCACACGGAACAAATATCGGGCCCTTCGTTCATGACCTTCGTCCAGGACCTTCGTTCAGGACCTTCATCCGGGACCTACGTTCAGGACCTTCGTCCGGGCCTTCATCGGGACCTTCTCCTGCCGGCCTTCGTCGGGACCTTCTCCAGCCGGCCTTCATCGGGAGACCATCTCCTGCTGGCCTTCATTGGGACCTTCACCTGTCGGCCTTCAGCGGGAGACCATCTCCTGCCGGCCTTCGTCGGGACCTTCTCTTGCCGGCCTTCGTCGGAAGACCTTCTTCGGCCGGGTCTTCGTCGGTGCATCTTCTCCGGTCGGGCCTTTGTCGAGAGAAGGTCCATCCACTGCATTCTTTGATTTTGTGGAGCTTGTGGGATACTTTGTTGAGCAGATCATAAAGTTTGAGTGGCCCTGTGATATTGAGGCCGGTCAACATGAAAACATCGGCTAAAGTGATGGTCATCGGCCCATGACCAAAGATGAAAGCATTGATGGTGTCAGACCAAAAGTGAGATGCAGAAATAAGCAAAGGCTCATTCCTTTCCATGTTGGACAGATAGAGTGCAATACACTGGCCTATGTCCCGTTCGTCCCAATGAATCTGATTCCTCTCCGCTATACGGCTATACCAGTTTCTCCAACCCTTCACCTGATTTGGCCATGTTCTGAAAGTACCAGACCAGTTTGTCAAATCCATTTGGGATTACTTGAACAGGATCCGCTGGGTTTCTAAGTTAATAAAATCTGTTGGATCGGGATCACCCATGGGGCCCAGGTAATAGGTGTTCTCATCATTGGCTATTGGAATTAAGATTTCATCTTTCAAAACCTGGAAAAAAAAGAGAGCAGATTGGATCTAAGTGCGAAGAATATGGATTTCTAGCGGAAAGAAAGGCTAAAAGAAGGAAAGAAAGCAGCATATAGCAAGCAAAGAAAAGGAAGAAACCAAAACGTACCTCCGGAACACTAGTTGAAGTCGCCATTGATGAGCTCGAGATCGAATCCCTGATCCGCGTTCAAAGCTCGGAAGTGATGTTCGCGGTGGCGGCGCGCGGTAGCACTGAACGATGGACTTGGTGGTGATGATGCGCCGAAAGCCAGATTCCTCTCCGTCTAGGGTTTTCGGTTCGAGGCGTCGGATATACTGTAGCAGGCGCCTGTTTGTTTGGCTAGGCAAAAGTGAAATGGCTGACTGAAGAAGATGAAGATGGCGTGTGCGGGTATATAAAGTCAGACTCGGCTCGGGAATCGAGGAACCACGCGTAGATATCGGAGCGGATGGTTGTAAACATGGAAAGAGTAATGATTACAAGTGAAAATTTTGGAACAAAATATATTTTATTCCAAAATTGGGGGGCACGTGTTTACACCAAATTTTGGAATGAATCACGGGAACATGGAATCGAAGGGGATGTCCGGAGGCCGCGTCGCACGCCGAATCGGCTCATAGAGTTGGAATCGGCTCATGATGTTGGAATCGGCAGAATACGGTGACGTCAGCATCATCGGTCCAAATGCAAAGGAGGTGGACTTCATTGACTTGGAAGGCTGAGGCGCTGTTGGCATCGGCTGAAGCACAAAGGAGTCGGACTCTGCTAGAAAGGGAAGCGTAGAGCCCAATTTACCTAATTTAAGTTATTTTCTTGTCATTCAAGAAATATTTAGTCTTATTCCACTAGGACTCGTGTCAAGTCCAGGGTATAAATATAAACCCCGGCTATTATAATCAGACATCAACACACGATCAATACAATCTTTTCGGCTTTTCAACCTTTGCATTAGGAGTAGCTAGGAGTACTGTAGATCTCGGCTTGTTCTTCGGTGAGCAGGGCTGCATCGGTTTTCGATCTCCGGTTTGCTTGTGAGTACCGTCACGACTATTATCTTATCTTGCAAGGCTGCATCGTTTCAACCTCATTGCTTGATTTGGTATTAGTTATCGATTTGTATCTTATTTAGTAAGGCTGCATCTTATGACCTCTTGCTAGATTTGGTATGAATCACAGTTATCGATTCTATTACATTCAGTAAGGCTGCATTGTATGACCTCTTGCTTATTCTAATAGAATCACCAGTTACCGATTTTACTAGATTTATTTAGTAAAATCACCAATTTATCAGACTAGATTAAGATCCATCGGCTCTTATCTTTTTAATATGTCGTCTTGTTGTCTATTACGCCATAATCTTTATTTGACGTCAGATTCTGTTTTATCAGCCGTTGTATCTTAATTTTAGTCAACCATAGCATGTATTCGATGTCTTATTTTACAATAAATAGATCTATCGACTTGTGATTTCTAGTTTATCGTTTACTGTCAGCGCTGCATCGACTCGACCTGACTGATGGTGATGCTAGATTAGATTTTGTTAGTTTATGGGTTTGTTTATTAGAAAAATACGAAATCGGCCGCACACTATGCTTCCATCGGTTGTTTAGCTGATGGCATGTGCTTTAATGTCTCATAACATGTCTTCAGATTTCTATTTCAGTATAATTAGATCTATCGGTTTAATGCCACCTGATAGGTTCACTATTCCAAAGTTCTTGTGCTAAACTCCGGTGCACCACTGAAAATACGCCGGTGCATCTGCCGGTACATCTCTCCTAAGGAGCCTGCAAAATAAAATTTTGGCAGGAACACCAAACCCTGAGTAAGATAGGAAAAAATAGGTACCGAGGCATAATGACTAGAGCAAGGAATTTAAAGCCCACATAATGAGGTCAATGTGGAAGCAGTCAAGGTGATGACTTGGGGACATGCATGTAGGGAAGTCCCACCTAGGGGTGGGCATTCAGTTAAACGAAACCGTCGGTTCAGTTGTTCGGTTTTTTAGGAAATTTGGTTCCATCAGAAGTAGGGACCGATCGGTTCTATGCAAAAATAGGAACCGACAAAATTTAGTTTTGGTTATTTCGGTTTGGTTTCGGCAATATCCGAACTAACTGGATTACAGGTTCACCATGCCAAGAAAAAAAGAAAAAGGTGAGTCATCGTTGTGTGCCTCTGTGCCTTGCCACGTGCGCTGCTCCAGCTCATGCCCGTCCCTGCATCTGGTGGATGGAGAGGGAGGTGGAGGTCGGAGCATGTGTGGGGAGCTGCTGGCGCCGACAGGCGCAAGCTAGGGGGCCAACCACTGCCGCCGTGGCTCTCCTTCTTGGATTCAATGGCCGATGGGAGGTGCCGCGGCTACGCGCGCTGGTGGGGCTAGCCACTACTGCCGCCGCTGTCCTGCTTGGATCCACGGCTGAAGGGACGCACCATGCCCGTGCACGTGCTGGGCCAGGGCTGACCGCCGCTGACACGCTCTCCTAATGGGGGCACCGTCGCGCCCTCCTGCCCTTCTTGGGGCCGCCGGTCAAAAAGGAAGGGAGAGGTGATGCGCCACGCCCACAGGCCACAGGAGGAGATGGGTCTGGGGCGAAAAGGGTGGGGACGACTGGGTCTTAGGGTTTGAGGAGTGAGAAGGAGCAACATTGTAACATCCTAGATGTTAAAAAGTAGTTAAAATTTTGATCATGTTCATCATCATGCATAATCATCAAGCATTGTACCAAACATGCTTTGGATACATCAATCATAATGCATTTTGGTTCATATGCATAGTATATGTGTATACGAAATGTTTACAAAAACATTGATTAAGAAACTTTGTGATTTTATGGGATGAAAAGTTCTTAAACAAATAAAATTTTGCTAAACTAAACTTTGAAGTGAAAAGTGTGTTCTACAATTTTGAATCAAAGTTTGTGTATGTTTTCAAGCCAAACATGTTTAAATTGGAGCTCAAACATTGAATTTAATGCTGTTTTCAGCACAACCAAAATGGTGAAATCCCTGAAAATTTGTATAAAGTTCAATGTTTGGTGAATTAATAAAAGAATTTTTATAAATAAAATTTGTGCAACTTTGACTTCATGAATTGGTATGATGCTTAAGCTTTGATAATGTGATATTGGTTGTGATGATTGATTAATGGTTGTTCACTAATTAATTCCCAAAAATGCTTAAGCACAACTATTTCCAAAACCTCTGGAAACTGAATTCAGTGTTGTAATTCCAAGTTCATGCCTTCAAAATTCAAAATTCGTTAGATCCCAGTTGTGCCGACGTTCACCGCCGGAGTCACCCATATGCCGGATTCCCACCGTGACGGTCTGCAGCGCCGCCGCGATCCCTTCGCCGTGGCCAGCTACCTCTGGTCGATCTCTTTCCCTCTCCTCCTTTGTGCTACGCTTGCTGTGGCCTCTTGATGCTCAATGACCCTCTCTTTTACTTGTTCCATTACAGGATGCGCCAGAATGCCATCGCGACGCCGGTTCACGCCACCGTGTCTGCTATCACCAACGGCGACGCATCTCCGCTTCATCTCTACCTCACCCGAGTAGCCTTGCGAGATCGTGGTGAGCTCCTGGTGATATCAGACGCCTTATCCGAACCGCTACCGGTATCTAATGGCCGGCGTGTCGAGCGCCATGCCACCGTGGCTTGCGTTGATCTCGCCGTGTAACCCTAGTCGCCCAACTAGTGCCCTAGATCGATGCGCGTGGTTGTGGGGAGCAAGTAGGTGTCGGTCTTGTCGCCAACGAGGTCACCGCCGGCGAGTACCCGCCAGTCAAGCGCGTTGTACCCGTGTCTACGCGCGGGAACACTGTGCCACTGACCTGTCCCCGCTTGTCAGTCACAGAGGCTGGCGGGTGTGGGTTAAAAAAGGGTTTTTGATCCTTTTTGTTTTTTAGAAAATATTAAAATGAGTTGATTCTTGTTTAATTCATAATTAATTATAGAACTGTGATAAAATTATGAAAATTTTTGTGTACCTTTGTTATAAAGTGCTCTAGCTAAGAAAAATATGAGTTGACAATATTCAATAGTTTTGCTATGCTCACAAATTACATATTTTAATAGAAAAATGCTATATGTATGATTTTTGTAGACCAAAATAATAATCCTTTAATCATGAAACTTTTTGTGTAAATGTCATGTGCTAATACCTGTCTCCACAATAAGTTTGGTGCTGTTTTGATTATTCTAACTTGCATAATTAATATAAGTGTGTTTAAATGCCTTTAATGTATTTAATAAATACCAAAATGATTTAGATAAATGTTTAAATGGTTTTTGTGTGTTTTTATTACTATGGTGGACCTTGGAACATGAAAAACCCCTGCTGTTCCATTGAAAGTTAATTCCTTTCTTATAGATAATTAATCAACTTGTTAGTAAATAATTAAAATGCTTTTAGTGAATATAAACACTATTGAATGAACCCTAGTGGTGCAACTGTATCAAGTGAAGGAAAGTTGTACTCAAGTTTGTTAATCTTGTTTGAGTTCATCCAGGCACCTGTATACATCTTTCATGCATTATGTTTATTGCATATCATAATGTCAAGCATTCATCCTTTATTACGTGTAGTGACCGAAAGTGAGGAAGCGACCGTTAATCAAGTCCAGAGGAAGAAAATCCACCAGTGGAGGTTGGATTTGATATATGTGGTTCATCAGAAGAACCTAACACCTCTACTAACCAAGGCAAGCCCTGTAGCATATAGCCCCTTCCTTGTTGTTTATAAATGTTTTATCATTTGAGTCAACTGAAATGTGCACTAAGTAATAGGAAATGGTTGAATACTAATTGTTGCATGCCTGCCTTGATATTCTAAATACTTATCCTTGTTGCCCTTTTTATAATGATAGACTAGTTATGCTTAGCCATGCTTAGGCGATAAGAGTCGAGTGATGAGTTCATCATTCGTAATGGTTCTTCACTTAGGAAGTGTCTTGAAAAATTGAATATGAAAATAGATGGAAATGGAGACCGGACGGGGCATGCGATATGTTTCAAAGTGGTTAGGCCAATAGGGTTGCCCGATCGTGCTTGTCCTGTGGCCGGTTGAGGACCGTTCTTTGTAGACCTGCTAATCAAGATTGAAAGTACTTAATCAAGATGCCCTCTGTAAGCTTTGTACCTCGGCTATTCCATTATGGGAAAGGACAACCACGACCGGGAGTGGAGAGATGGCGGGAGAAGTGTACCCACCCCCTACGGTACCATTCGGGACGGCGTCGGGCGGTGGAGTACTGTGCTCTCGGGTAGCGTGAACCCATTCACGTTTTGGAGGATCCGATAGAGTGGTTGATGTATGTAGGTCTGGGACCTGCATATATCATGCTGGTTAAGGTTTACTCTAGCTAGATGTACATCGATTCGAATTGCCGTCTCTCCCCAATAGTGAGAAACTTGATCTTCGTTCTGCATCATAGTTAATCAATGGAACATGGTACTTATGATCACAAATAAGAGATGTGATGCTTAATTAAGTGCTTGATTTCGATTAGGTGCAAATTGGATACTATCAATGAATTAATGTCGAGTTAAATATTGAAAATAAGGATCCATAAGTAGTAAGCTTTTATGCAAAAGCTATTCTTGATTCTTGCTAAACCCTCTTGTATCCCTTAAGCCGGCATCCCCTTGGAGTCTTTTCTTTTAGTCGGGTAAGTCTTGTTGAGCACCCTTAAGTACTCAGGGTTTGTTAACCCCTGTTGCAGGTGAACCCCAGTTGCCGATAGGGTTTTATCCATGTTATATGTTGGTTCTAGAAGATGATAGACAGCAGTAAATGTGTTGTACTCTCATCCTTGGGCAGGATGATATCTATATGTTGAATAAGATGATGTTAGTCATGCTATCTTATTTAGTATGAGAAGGTAAAAACTTATTGTTCGTAAGGTTTGAATAAATGATTTGTAAACGTATGATTTGTAGTACTTTCATTCGTTAACTCGATGTAATATTTTTTATATCAACTGTTGTAATCTCGCAATGTCTTCTCGAATGATCATAATCGGATGTTGAAAGTGGATGATTCGGGTTCCTCGAGGACACCCGACAGACTACCAAAATTATCTCGTTCCCGTGCACAGCAATGGAGGTCTTTAAGACAATGACAGTGTACATGGGCCAAAGATAATTTGGGTGATTCTCGCCATAGTGGGTACTGAGCATTATTACGAGATTATTGCTAGTATTATTACTTTTGAAAAACTTCAAAAGAACATAACAAAATAGTTTCAAGTTATTTTGAGGAAAATAAAGCTTCTGACTTAACTTAAGCTTAGGAGCTATGTAAGAGTTGGATAGCTTGTAATATATTGCCCTATGTCTAAAATGAGTGTGTTGGCAGTTCTATGTTAAATTATGAGTTTGTGGTGAGAGGTTATGTAAATGATGTCACTTATGTAAACTAACTCAATAAAGTTATGTATGGGAAGGGTTTACATTTCAAACTTATTATTCTGTAACGATGTACCTACGCCCAGGTAAGCAGGTAAGTTGACCATCAGCAACCTCATGGTCAAATGGTGTTGGTAGCCCTCCCTTCAGAGATGTGATTTCGGACATCTGCTACATGATGTTGAGGGTAGCCCTTTCGATGGAGGGGTGAATCCGGATGCTTCACTCAAGAAGAGGCCTACTTGAGGACATTCTGTATGGTAACATACAGGGTGTAAGCATCTACCATGCGATGGTGGTCATGGTCGCACAGCCGGGGTGTGTTAACCCGTGCATGTCCCGTAAAGCGAAGGTACGGGAAGTGAATACATGCTAGTCACGTATGCAGCGTTGTCCATGCAACGTTAATCGCATGGGCACCACTTCTATATCAAGTGGTGATGTATGTTGGGGTGGGCTATGATGCAACGATTTTCTGCAAGTACACTAACTTGCGAGTAAGAGAGTGTTGAGTGACCTTATATTAGTAACAGTGACTCATATGTATGAGCCATCATGTATGTTCTTGTTGTTTTTGTTTTTCGTGAGGTCGTTCTGTCAATGTAAGAATCGTTCATGCATCATGTCATTAATGATACACTGCACACCTCCCCAATTACAGTAGGTTTGAGTTGAGTATATCATCAAACCTGTTCATGCTATCTTTCTTTACCTACTATATTGTTCCTATCTCCCCTGTTGTTTTGTGAAGTTATTGGAAGTAGATGTGTTTGACACATTTCCTTTTCCATTACTTAACCCCAGGCTTTAGGTGTTTCTTATTCTCAAGACGAGATTTCTATAAGGGGGGAGGACTGTAACATCCTATATGTTAAAAAGTAATTAAAATTTTGATCATGTTCATCATCATGCATAATCATCAAGCATTTTACCAAACATGCTTTGGATACATCAATCATAATTCATTTTGGTTCATATGCATAGTATATGTGTGTATATGAAATGTTAACAAAAACATTGATTAAGAAACTTTGTGATTTTATGGGATGAAAAGTTCTTAAACAAATAAAATTTTGCTAAACTAAACTTTGAAGTGAAAAGTGTGTTCTACAATTTTGAATCAAAGTTTGTGTATGTTTTCAAGCCAAACATGTTTAAATGGGAGCTCAAACATTGAATTTAATGTTGTTTTCAGCACAACCAAAATGGTGAAATCCCTGAAAATTTGTATAAAGTTCAATGTTTGGTGAATTAATAAATGAATTTTTATAAATAAAATTTGTGCAACTTTGACTTCATGAATTGGTATGATGCTTAAGCTTTGATAATGTGATATTGGTTGTGATGATTGATTAATGGTTGTTCACTAATTAATTCCCAAAAATGCTAAAGCACAACTGTTTCCAAAACCACTGGAAACTGAATTTAGTGTTGCAATTCCATGTTCATGCCTTCAAAATTCAAAATCTTTCAAACCAGTTAGTTTTTGATGTTGGTCCTTAAATCAAAGTTGGAGATCAGAGATAGATGACTAACATTGGTTATTGGAGCTTGACAAGTTTCTACACGGGATCAAGTGTTAGAGAGCATTGAACTTAGTGTTTCAGTCGGTGAACAGTAACCCGGTGCCGTCTCTTTCTTCCCCTCTGTCTCTTTGTTCACCGGCGGCCACCGAAGCCGTTCGCGATGCTTCTCGCGTGTTGATGCGCAGCCACCCGTGTGGCCAACTCGAGCCACAACTAGACAAGTTGGATTGCTAATCCTCACCATTTACGACCCTAGTGACGACCATCGCCTCCTTCTCCTTCTCTCTGCTCCACCACCGCAAGCTCACGCGGTGGCAAAATTTACCGCAGTCGCTTCATCCCAGTCCAATTCCTCTCGCCCATAGCGTCGCCTTCTCCTTTCGTTTCATTAGAGCACAGTTGTGCCGACGTTCACCGCCGGAGTCACCCATACGCCGAATTCTCGCCGTGACGGTCTGCAGCGCCGCCGTGATCCCTTTGTCATGGCCAGCTACCTCTGGTCGATCTCTTTCCCTCTCCTCCTTTGTGTTGTGTTCGCCGTGGCCTCTTGATGCTCAACGACCCTCCCTTTTCTTTGTTCCGTTACAGGATGCGCTAGAACGTCGTCGCGACGTCGATTCATGCCACCATGTCTACCAGCACCGACGGAGACGCATCTTTACTTCGTCTCCACCTCACCCGAGCAGCTGTGCGAGATCGTGGTGAGCTCCTAGTGATATCAGACGCCTTATCCGAACCTCTATCGATCTCTAACGGCTGGCATGTCGAGCGCTGCGCTGCCATGGCCACCAAGGCCGTTGTTGAGCACGACGCGTAACCCTAGTCACCCAACTAGTGCCCTAGATCGATGCGCGTGGTTGTGGGGAGCATGTAGGTGTCGGTCTTGTTGCCGGCGAGGTCACCGCCGGTTAGTACCCGCCAATCAAACGTGCTGTACCCGTGTCTGCGCTCGAGCGCACTATGCCGCTGACTCGGTCCCGCTTGTCAGTCATAGAGGCTGGCTGGGTGCGGGTGAAAATGGTTTTTTGATCCTTTTTGTTTTTCAGAAAATATTAAAATGAGTAGATTCTTGTTTAATTCATAATTAATTATAGAAGTGTGATAAAATTATGAAAAATTTTGTGTAGCTTTGTTATGAAGTGCTCTAGCTAAGAAAAATATGAGTTGGCTGTATTCCATAGTTTTGCTATGCTCAAAAATTACATATTTTAATAGAAAAATGCTATATGTATGATTTTTGTAGACCAAAATAATAATCCTTTAATCATGAAACTTTTTTGTGTAAATGTCATGTGCTAATACCTGTCTCCGCAAAAAGTTTGGTTCTATTTTGATAATTCTAACTTGCATAATTAATATAAGTGTGTTTAAATGCCTTTAATATATTTAATAAACAGTAAAATGATTTAGATAAATGTTTAAATGGTTTTTGTGTGTTTTTATTACTGTTGTGGACCTTGGAACATGAAAAACCCCTGCTGTTCCATTGAAAGTTAATTTCTTTCTTATAGATAATTAATCAACTTGTTAGTAAATAATTAAAATGCTTTTTAGTGAATATAAACACTATTTAATGAACCTAGTGGTGCAACTGTACTGTGAAGGAAAGTTGTACTCAAGTTTGTTAATCTTGTTGGAGTTCATCCATGCACCCGTATGCATCTTTCATGCATTATGTTTATTGCATATCATAATGTCAAGCAAGCATCCTTTATTACGTGTAGTGACCGAAAGTGGGGAAGTGATCGTTAATCAAGTTCCAGAGAAAGAAAATCCACTAGTGGAGGTTGGTTTTGATATATGTGGTTCATCAGAAGAACCTAACACCTCTACTAACCAAGGCAAGCCCCAGAGCATATAACCCCTTCCTTGTTGTTTATAAATGTTTTATCATTTCAGTCCACTGAAATGTGCACTAAGTAATAGGAAATGGTTGAATACCAATTGTTGCATGCCTGCCTTGATATTCTAAATACTTATCCTTATCACCCTTTTATAATGATATACTAGTAATGCTTAGCCATGCTTAGCTGATAAGAGTCGAGTGATGATTTCATCATTCGCAATGGTTCTTTACTCAGGAAGTGTCTTGAAAAATTGAATATGAAAATAGATGGAAATGGAGACCGAACGGGACATGGGATATGTTTTTGGTGGTTAAGCCAACAGGGTTGCCCAGCTGTGCTTGTCTCGTCTGTGTCGGTTGATGACCGTTCGTTGTAGACCTGCTGATTAAGATTGAAAGTACTTAACTGCATGTCCTCGGTAAGCCTGAGTACCTCGGCTATTCCATTATAGGAAAGGACAATCGCGCACTAGAAGTGGAGAGATGGCGGGAGTAGCGTGTACCCACCCTACGGTACCGTTCGGGATGGCGTCGGGCGGTGGAGTACTGTGCTCTCGGGTAGCGTGAACCCATTCACGTTTTGGAGGATCCGATAGAATGGTTGATGTATGTAGGTCTAGGACTTGCATACATCTTGCTGTTTAAGGTTTACTCTAGCTGGATGTACATCAGTTCGAATTGCCGCCTCTCCCGGATAGTGAGAAACTTAATCTTCGATATGCATCATAGTTAATCAATGGAACATGGTGCTTATGATCGCAAATAAGAGATGTGATGCTTAATTAAGTGCTTGATTTAGATTAGGTGCAAATTGGATACTATCAATGAATTAATGTCGAGTTAAAATATTGAAAATAAGGATCCATAAGTAGTAAGCTTTTATGCGAAAGCTATTCTTGATTCTTGCTAAACCCTCTTGTATCCCTTAAGCCGGCATCCCATTGGAGTCTTTTCTTTTAGTCGGGTAAGTCTTGTTGAGTACCCTCAAGTACTCAGGGTTTGTTAACCCCTGTTGCAGGTGAAACCCAGCAGCCGATAGGCTTTTATCCATGTTATATGTCGGTTCTGGAAGATGATAGCCAACAGTAAATGTGTTGTACTCTCATCCTTGGGCAGGATGATATCTATTTGTTGAATAAGATTATGTTAGTCATGCTATCTTATTTAGTATGAGAAGGTAAAAACTTATGGTTTATAAGACTTGAATAAACGAATTGTAAACTTATGGTTTGTAATACTTCCGCTTGTTAACTCTGATGTAATTTTTTATATCAACTGTTGTAATACTGCAATGTCTTCTGTAATGATCCTGATCGAATGTTAAAAGTGGATGATTCAGGGTTCTCCGAGGACAACCGACAGACTACCGGAATTATCTGGTTCCCATGCACAGCAGTCGGAGGTCTTTAAGACAATGATAGGTGTACATGGGCCAGCATAATTTGGACAGTTCTGCCACAAATATATACCTATACCAACAACTTGTGGGCTGGGCTACAATGTCGTTTACCGGGCCTTTGTGTATTATTCGGTTTCTTCGGTTATTTCGGTGAACGGAGCCAAGAAACCGAATTAACCGAGTAAATTTTTGTTCTTGAGAAGTGGGAACCAAAGTTTTCGGTTTCGGTTCTTTCAGTTTGGTTCTCGGTTCTCAGTTATTTTTGTCTTGTAGTTTCCATCCATGTCATGTCAAATAGGCACCACCAATTGGAACTACTCCCTCCATTTCAAATTATAAGACGCTTTAACTTTGTAGATACATAATTTTTTGTGCAAAGGCGCGCTCTGGCGGCACTCGAGAGGAGCCGGGCACCGGGCGGTTGTCTCGTAATGGCGAGGCCAGGCAGCATGCTCGAGGGCGCATGCTCGCTGCGGCGAGTACGGGCCGGGACACGGTGGGGCAGTGCTCGCCGGGATGAGGCGAGGCGGCCGTTCGGCACGCGCAAGGGCGCATCCTTGCGGCCATGCCGAGACACGACGGGACCCACATGTGGCTGCATGTCCGGTGCGGACTCGTGGAGCCACTGTTGTGCGGGTGACTTAGGTCACGAGCACGAGCGGCCGTGACGGGCGGCGGCGGGTTTACATATTTGATTTTATGAAAAAGTCCATTTCCAGCCCTCGAACTTCTGTTGAAGTATGAATTTAGCCCTTGAACTCAAAAACCAGATTTGGGTAGCCCTCTAACTATCAAAACCGAACACCTTTAGCCCTTGACTAGTTTAACAGATGGTTTCGAGTACATATATTTT
Source organism: Miscanthus lutarioriparius (assembly GCA_904845875.1). Lineage (NCBI taxonomy): Eukaryota > Viridiplantae > Streptophyta > Magnoliopsida > Poales > Poaceae > Miscanthus > Miscanthus lutarioriparius. The sequence continues at coordinate 66,374,643 of CAJGYO010000013.1, forward strand.
TCTAAAAATAACAAAACAATAGGTAAATCTCTAAAATTCAAAAATAATTATTTTTAAATAAAAAATATAAACTTGGGACCAGAATTTCTCTAAGAAATATAATCCATCTCGTTGAGATCTATAACTTTTGTTTTGGTAATTTCTACTTGTACCATAGGTTGTACTATTCACATGTACATGTGTATATATATATATATATACACACACACATACATGACACCCCTCAACAATGGGTGTGTGGTGATTCTTCCAATCTTAACCGACTCTAAACTTCTAAACTTCATGCATGAACTATATATATATATATACATATATATACATGACACCCCTCAACAATGGGTGTGTGGTGATTCTTCCAATCTTAACCGACTCTAAACTTCTAAACTTCATGCATGAACTCGACTTAGAAGTTCATGCATGATATGACCTGTGGTGCTTTTGATCGTTCTCTCGTGTTTTTCTTTCACACTTGTTTCTTTTGCACTTAGGGCGTGTTTGTTTGCTGCCGTTGCCGGGCATCTCCGTCCAGGCAGCAAGATCCGACCCCAGAGGATGGAAATCGAACGCCTGGGAATGCTACGTGGCCCAGGCGAGATTCCCAGATTCAGAAGCAAATACGCCCTTAGTTTTGTAGATTCATTCCTAAGTTAATAGGACTACGGTAACTATGTGGCCTTGGTGATTGCTAATTCATAGACTGGTGGGTCAACTTGGGACATAAGCCTTAATTCTTCCATGTGATGAATTTTGGCTTCCATTTTTACCACTTTGACTGGACTAGTTCTTTGTTAGTTAATTGCCTGCACAAATATGATGAACAATTTGATGCATGGTGTAAGGATGCAATGCATGCTTTCTTTATTTAGTATGCGTACTAAACAACAAGTCCAAAACCCACAAGTGTGATGCAATTGTGATAGGTAGTGCACAGTCGAGTCCTAGATCTATTGTGTACATAAAGGACTCTATAGACAAATGTGTTAATCTTGTGGAACTATAGGGACAAGGAGGAGTTTCTTTGTACGACGCACTATCACCCCAAACGATTCAGTCATATCGATGCCTTTCTTCGCTAATTCCATAGGGAGCTCCCAATTGAAGTGGTAGACAAGGTTTGCGAGCATGATTTCGGTATTGGCAATTGCAAAGTTTGCACCCGGGCACATCCTTCGCCCTGCCCCAAATGGCAAGTATTGGAAATCATTTCCCTTATTGTCTATAGCTGTGGCACTACCTCCTTCCATGAACCGCTCAGGCTTGAACTCCTCTGCTTTCTCCCAATAGCTAGGATCCCTTGCAAGAGCCCAACTATTGACAATGGCACGTGTTCCTGATGGTATCGTGTATCCTTCTATGTTGCAATCGGCCATGGAGAAGTGGGGCACAAGGAGCGGTGCCGGCATATGGAGTCGAAGTGTCTCTTTGATAACTGCCTTTAGGTATCCTAAGCTATCCAGCTCGTCTTCTGTAACCATCTTTTTTCCCTTGGCTATAGCGTTTCTCACCTCGGCTTGTAGCTTGTTCATGAGGCGGGGGTTTCGCATGAGCTGAACCATTGCATATTCCAACACTGTGAATGATGTATCTGTGCCAGCTTCGAACACGACCTATATACATACGGATACATGTATATAAGTATCAAAAACATATATATACTTGAGCTATATGTATGTATGTATGTATAAATGTATGCACGATAGTGGTAGTTGTGAGTGAGGTCACGGAGTTTGTACTCTCCATAATAATAATTCCATATATACAGTACCTCCAACAGCGCTTTAGTATGGTCTCTCGTGAGTTTGCACTCTTTTTGAAGAGAGAGTAAGACATCAATGAAGTAAGTCTCGTCCCCATCACATTTCGACGCTGGCATGCTTGCATAGTCATCAATGAGTGTATTGAGCAAGTCATCCCACATCTTCTTCACCTTGTGGGCCTTTGCACACACCATCCTCTTGATGATGTCCAGCTTCACCAGCACCGGGAAGTAGTCCTCTAGGTTGAAACCCCCTAGGAGGGACGAGTTCGCGTCGACGAGCTCTTGGAAGAGTTTATTCCGGCCTTTCTCCCTGAAGAAATTGCCAAACACGGCGTGACACAAGATATCATTGGCAAAGGAGACGAGCAGTTCGCTTAGGTTGAAACCTGTTGTGAATTGTTTTCAGTCAATCGTCCATGGAACAATATAATCACTGATGGTTCAAAGTTGACGCATGGTCAGGTTAATACCTCATGCTCGCGTGCATGACTGTAGGACCGGACCTTCTTGGTGGCGAGGAGGTGCGCGGAGACGATCTTCTTGACCTGGCGCCAGTGCTCGCCGTAGGGCGAGAAGACGACGTCCGTGGAGCCGTAGAAGAGGATGTCGGTGACGGGGGAGGTAGCTCGGGATGCGAAGATGTGGTCCTGCGTGCGCAGCACGGCCTGCGCGGCGCTCGGCGAGGAGACGATGAGCGTGGGGACGGCGCCGAGGTGGAGGAGCATGAGGCCGTTGCGGCCATGCTTGGCGGAGAGGTCACGGAGGGAGACGTGCGGGAGGCGGCCGACGAGGTGCAGGTGGCCGATGACGGGGAGCCTGCGGGGAGGCGAAGGCAGCTTGCTCAGCAGCTCTTCTCTGGCTCTTGCGGTGGCCGTCGACGCCGTGGTTCCAATGCAGCGGCGCACCAGGAGGAGGACGAGGAGAGGACACACGAGCAGGACAGAGACCACTAGGGCCACTTGTGGAGGAGACTTGGCCCGCTGCTGCAGCAGCTCATGGTGGCCATGCGCGTGAGCCATCACACAGTCCACAGCAGCGTAGTCCCCTGAATGGATAGCTTGCTTTATCAAACGGTTGTTCAGTTTACTGAACCGAATGATGATATAGCTGGGCTTCTTTGCCCAGGTGGCTGTTTATATAGCCAAGAAACCTGGTGATCGCACCAAAAATTAGGCATCTTTTTTGTCCATAGTTTATATTTGTTTATATAATATACACTTTAAGACCTGTCCGGCCTTCAACATCACACACTTTAACTAATTTTGCTTATAATATGTAATTTCTAGTAACAAAAGTTTAATTAGAATTTATTTTAAAATACAAATACAATGTAACCATGCAAGCTTAAAGTTTATATCCTGTCAAAATCAATGAGACAACGTGTACATATTTTCATTTACCATGCATGCTTAACGAGGAATCGAGATCAATTGCAAGTATGGTAAAAAGGGCAATTTGCTCGTTTGTGGTTTTATAACAATCTCTGACTGCCGAAACCTATTCCTCGCTCACTTAGGTCATTGCCACTAAGCTCGTCGATGGTGATGCCAAAACCGGTCGCTACCTCAGATTCATGGATCACTAACGGGTCTAAATCCGGCATCACTCGACGAATAGGAGCCGATAGGGTAATCAATAATAATGGGGCTTACCTATCACTGTCGGGTCTTGCCTCCACCTAGTAGTGATTTGACGAGGGTATCTGCTAGGTGAAGCCAGTATATAAGATAGTGAATATATTGTACTCACTGCCAGTTTAGTGGCTTCAATCTGGCCATCATCATCCCATTGTTTGTTGATATATTTTATTATTACATTTAAATAGAGTTTAGTGTCTAATATTTTTACATTTGATATTATTAATGTATCACATTGATATATATCACTGCCATCAAGATTATACTATGATTACATCGCGTGATCCAATTAGACAATCACATTTACTAGAGAATCAACCAAACTATCACAAAATCAAATGGGTTGCTAGGTAATAACAACCTCAAAGTACCAGTATCACATGGGTTCATAAAAAGTAGTAGACCTTATGAACAATTCTATTCTATGCTACACTAACTAAAATCGAGAAACTAAAGGAACCAACTAAGCCATCATATTTATTACTAGAGAATCAAAAGAAATCTAACAAAACAAACTAGCTACAAATTCAATAGGTCAATGGCTACTAACTTTAAATTATCGGTAGGGATGAAAGTGAGAATGGAAGATTCCATTTACCGGCGCTCGTTTCTGCAATATCGATATCGTTTATGGCCGTTTTCGACCATTACCGTATTTCAAGTTTTGATTTTTAATTTCTTTTAGTACCATATTTATGTTGTTAGTAAATAGTTCAAATGAAAATATGGTTAGTTTTCAGTACCGTATTTATGTCGGTAGTAAATCAGTTCCGCATAGGAAATATCGTAAATTATCTCAGTTGGTGATCAAACTATATACTTTTTCAAAGTTTTCTTTTCAATCTTTGGTTTTATTAATTATGTTTTAAATAGGCAAACGTTACTATCAAGTTTAACGTTACTACTAGTACTAGCTATCATATCGACCCATCGTTTCGCAAATGGGAACAAAAAAAGTACCATCGACCAGTGAATATGATGCATGTACCATATAGATGCGCATCATGATACATATGGAACACCTGCAATTCAGTGACGAAGAGGACGACGACGGCAGAGCAGCAACCGGACGGATGACATTGGCCGGCTGTACGTAATTCAGTGAGTTTCTTAATCACATCGTGCATGCATAGGGCATGTTAATTTGCTGGTGCTTCGAATCTATTCGAATTTGCTGGTGCTTTGAATCTAACCCCGTCGCCCATGCATAGATATAGAGCATGTTTGCTGGTGCTTCGCATCTAATCGCATCGCGCATGCATGTTTACTGGCGCTTTTTGGTTAAATTTAAAAAGCAAAATTATGTTATTCTTTTTTAAAATCACAGTATAGACATAGATACTCACATACATATGCATATGTTCATCTCTATTATTTATGAACTCACCCATACATATCGTATCTTGTTAGGAGTACATTCGAAGGACCGCCTAGCATCTAGGATTTCTAGCAATCTAGGATTTCTAGCAAAATTGGAAAAAACACATCTCCAACAATTCCCAATCACACCACCCCCCAATCTTTTGGCATTTGAGAAAACCACCCTACACGCGTAAAGATCCGCGCTCTCCCCGTCGCGCGTATCCCTCCAGGTCGCGCCGATCTTCTCCCTCGAGCAGCAAACAGGAGAGTTCCGCGGCTTTTTCCTGTACGAGGCCAAGCACGCCGGCGGAGATCAGCCCGCCGGAGCTCCCCATGCGCGTGCGCCTGATCCTCACGTGGAGCTCCTCCGCAAGAAAGTCGAATCCATGTGGGTGCCCGAAGCTGGCACGATGACCGGCTACTCGACCATGGCCGTGCACGCCGTGCAGATCGTGTGGCTGTGGAGCCTCGTGTTCTCATGCATCCAGGACGCCTGCACGAGGGCGGTGTTCGGCATCTTCTGGGCCGTCGCTGCTGCCAAGAATCCAAGATGGTGCAGAGGTTCGTCATCACAGAGGTCATCCGCCGCTCCTTCGCTGCTGGCCGGAACGCGGACATCATCGGCGCCTACACGCAGCTGATTCCTGGAGCAGCGGCGACGATGTGGACGGGACCATCCACTACGCCGCCTCCAGAGGACGACCTGCGCCGTGGCTTCGGTGGTACAGGAACTGGGAACGGGCACAAGGCAGCAAGGTGACGATCGACAAGGGCACCATGTACGTGCTTGTTCTCAACAGGAAGGTGATCGTATTTACGTAATTGCCATTGAACGATCGGAATATGCTTTTAGAATATGTTTTTAGAGTGAATTGTTGGGTACTATTGGAGATGGCCAAATTTATTCTTTCCAATCTTTTTTTGGGAGCTGGAAAACACCATGTTTTGGGAAGAAACTATAGGGTACTCTTAAAAATGCTCTAAGGTCCTGATTGGATTCATTATCTAATAATAGTTAGCTAGCTGATGACTCATTATCTGATCATTATCTGATTCGGTTCAGCTAGTGGGATAGTTGTTCTCTAAAGGTTCAACTAACCATTATCTAGTTTATTATCTATACATGTTTAGATCCAAAAGAGATAATTATTAAGGGATAACTACTATCTATATAGATCAAAACAGGGCCTAAGGAAATTGGAAGGCGCCAGGCGTGGCCACGGTAGCCAAGAAAAATATTGTGTTGCGCGTCGGTTTGGAGATCTGCACTAACTAAACTCTTGTGCTTGCACCATACTCTCTCCGTCCTTCAATAAGTGTCATTCTCGCTTCTCTAGGACTCAAACGCTTTTAAATTTAACCAAATATATACAACATTTTAATATTTATAATACATAATTAGTATCACTAGATAGATCATTAAATCTAGTTTTATAATAAACTTATTTGAAGATACAAATGTTGCTAATTTATTTTATAACTAAAGTTAAACTTAATAAGTAAATTTGACCTGCACGGCTCGTCGAATTTGGCGGCCTGCGCTTCCTGCTATCCTTGTCGAGCAGTGATTGGGCGGGGACGCCTCCTCACAATCACCGCGCACGCGCCTCTCCACGTGCGCGGAGCAGCCGGTACACCATACGCGAGGAATAAAATTGTACGGACCCGGGTCCAATTTTCTACGTGGACCCTACCATGGATGGATGACACGTGTACCTGAAATTAATCATACGGTTGATCAACCTGATCTAAATACATTAATGCTTTGTGCGACACATTTGTGCATGAAATAGATGGATTTGTTGACCATATGATTTTTTAAGATGTCACGTGTCATACATCCATAGTAGGGTCCATGGAAGAGAATTAGACCCGGTTCCATACAATTTTATTCCGTGCGTGCTTATCCATGCCCAAGGCGCATGCATGCACGAGGAGCAATTACCTGTGGTCCCAAGGCATGGCTCGTAGCACACCAGCGACTCTTGTTAGGGTGAGGTGCGTTGTCGACCAGGGATTCGATGGTGCTTCGGTGCCCATGGCCCATGTGTCAGCTGCACCGTAGAGACGGGAGCAGGTGGCTTCATTGCGTCCGTCCCTTTCGTCCGGTTGACAACTAAAATTTATTGATAGCTAAAAGAGCTTTGTGACAATGTTCCTGGTGCTAATGGAAAATATTTTGGAACATCACATTTGGAGCTTGGAGGTGAAAAGAGGGGGAATCGGTGCCTAGCCGGTTTCCTAGACCGACCGGGCCGGTTTTCCCTGCTGCTGGCCAGCCAAGGCTGCTCAGCCCCTGACAGGTTGGTTTCCGTGTGTGTCGTGCTGAATTCAGCCTCTCGGGCCTGACGAAACTGGCCTGACAGGTTTGGGATATGGCCAGGCCAGTTTTCCTGCTAGAGTCCGAACTGATTAGTTTTCAAATCGGTTTTTGGATCTATTTTCGTGTAGAAAACATGAAGATTACGATTTGGACTTGTTTCCTACTGGGATAAGACCAACCCCTCTATATATATCAGAGGATCACGGCCGATTGAAGGATCTAACATACAATCATCTTTTTACATCTATTACACCCTTTTACCCAACTTCACCAATCTCTTACTGTCCGTTGCATCTCTTCATGAGATCCAGTGGCGTTCTAGGCGGCCTTGCTGACCCTAGTGTTGGTGGAGCCCGTATTCACATGGGACAACTCCCCCTTGAATAGGCCTAATAGGAGTTAGTGTAGTAGCTTATCAAATCTTCCCCCACCAAGGGGTCGCTTATAATACCAAGAGCAAGAGGGCAAGAGGCTCTCACCTCTCCCACTCATTTTCGCGAACCCTAGATGCCGCCTCACTCTCCCCTCTTGCGAGTTGGAGCCTTCGTCGTAGGGCCTTCTCCGTGGAGCCACCGCCATGGAGCCTTCTCCACGGAGCCCTCACACGGAACAAATATCGGGCCCTTCATTCATGACCTTCGTCCAGGACCTTCGTTCAGGACCTTCATCCGGGACCTACGTTCAGGACCTTCGTTTGGGCCTTCATCGGGACCTTCTCCTGCCGGCCTTCGTCGGGACCTTCTCCAGCCGGCCTTCATCGGGAGACCATCTCCTGCTGGCCTTCATTGGGACCTTCACCTGTCGGCCTTCATCGGGAGACCATCTCCTGCCGGCCTTCGTCGGGACCTTCTCTTGCCGGCCTTCGTCGGAAGACCTTCTTCGGCCGGGTCTTCGTCGGTGCATCTTCTCCGGTCGGGCCTTTGTCGAGAGAAGGTCCATCCACTGCATTCTTTGATTTTGTGGAGCTTGTGGGATACTTTGTTGAGCAGATCATAAAGTTTGAGTGGCCCTGTGATATTGAGGCCGGTCAACATGAAAACATCGGCTAAAGTGATGGTCATCGGCCCATGACCAAAGATGAAAGCATTGATGGTGTCAGACCAAAAGTGAGATACAGAAATAAGCAAAGGCTCATTCCTTTCCATGTTGGACAGATAGAGTGCAATACACTGGCCTATGTCCCGTTCGTCCCAATGAATCTGATTCCTCTCCGCTATACGGCGATACCAGTTTCTCCAACCCTTCACCTGATTTGGCCATGTTCTGAAAGTACCAGACCAGTCTGTCAAATCCATTTGGGATTACTTGAACAGGATCCGCTGGGTTTCTAAGTTAATAAAATCTGTTGGATCGGGATCACCCATGGGGCCCAGGTAATAGGTGTTCTCATCATTGGCTATTGGAATTAAGATTTCATCTTTCAAAACCTGGAAAAAAAAGAGAGCAGATTGGATCTAAGTGCGAAGAATATGGATTTCTAGCGGAAAGAAAGGCTAAAAGAAGGAAAGAAAGCAGCATATAGCAAGCAAAGAAAAGGAAGAAACCAAAACGTACCTTCGGAACACTAGTTGAAGTCGCCATTGATGAGCTCGAGATCGAATCCCTGATCCGCGTTCAAAGCTCGGAAGTGATGTTCGCGGTGAGCGGCGGCGTCGGTAGCACGAACGATGGACTTGGTGGTGATGATGCGCCGAAAGCCAGATTCCTCTCCGTCTAGGGTTTTCGGTTCGAGGTGTCGGATATACTGTAGCAGGCGCCTGTTTGTTTGGCTAGGCAAAGGTGAAATGGCTGACCGAAGAAGATGAAGATGGCGTGTGCGGGTATATAAAGTCAGACTCGGCTCGGGAATCGAGGAACCACGCGTAGATATCGGAGCGGATGGTTGTAAACATGGCAAGAGTAATGATTACAAATGAAAATTTTGGAACAAAATATATTTTATTCCAAAATTGGGGGGCACGTGTTTACACCAAATTTTGGAATGAATCACGGGAACATGGAATCGAAGGGGATGTCCGGAGGCCGCGTTGCACGCCGAATCGGCTTATAGAGTTGGAATCGGCTCATGAAGTTGGAATCGGCAGAATACGGTGACGTCAGCATCATCGGTCCAAATGCAAAGGAGGTGGACTTCATTGACTTGGAAGGCTGAGGCGCTGTTGGCATCGGCTGAAGCACAAAGGAGTTGGACTCTGCTAGAAAGGGAAGCATAGAGCCCAATTTACCTAATTTCAGTTATTTTCTTGTCATTCAAGAAATATTTAGTCTTATTCCACTAGGACTCGTGTCAAGTCCAGGGTATAAATATAAACCCCGGCTATTATAATCAGACATCAACACACGATCAATACAATCTTTTCGGCTTTTCAACCTTTGCATTAGGAGTAGCTAGGAGTACTGTAGATCTCGGCTTGTTCTTCGGTGAGCAGGGCTGCATCGGTTTTCGATCTCCGGTTTGCTTGTGAGTACCATCACGACTATTATCTTATCTTGCAAGGCTGCATCGTTTCAACCTCATTGCTTGATTTGGTATTAGTTATCGATTTGTATCTTATTTAGTAAGGCTGCATCTTATGACCTCTTGCTAGATTTGGTATGAATCACAGTTATCGATTCTATTACATTCAGTAAGGCTGCATTGTATGACCTCTTGCTTAGTCTAATAGAATCACCAGTTACCGATTTTACTAGATTTATTTAGTAAAATCACCAATTTATCAGACTAGATTAAGATCCATCGGCTCTTATCTTTTTAATATGTCGTCTTGTTGTCTATTACGCCATAATCTTTATTTGACGTCAGATTCTGTTTTATCAGCCGTTGTATCTTAATTTTAGTCAACCATAGCATGTATTCGATGTCTTATTTTACAATAAATAGATCTATCGACTTGTGATTTCTAGTTTATCGTTTACTGTCAGCGCTGCATCGACTCGACCTGACTGACGGTGATGCTAGATTAGATTTTGTTAGTTTATGGGTTTGTTTATTAGAAAAATACGAAATCGGCCGCACACTATGGTTCCATCGGCAGTTTAGCTGATGGCATGTGCTTTAATGTCTCATAACATGTCTTCAGATTTCTATTTCAGTATAATTAGATCTATCGGTTTAATGCCACCTGATAGGTTCACTATTCCAAAGCTCTTGTGCTAAACTCCGGTGCACCACTGAAAATACGCCGGTACATCTCTCCTAAGGAGCCTGCAAAATAAAATTTTGGCAGGAACACCAAACCCTGAGTAAGATAGGAAAAAATAGGTACCGAGGCATAATGACTAGAGCAAGGAATTTAAAGCCCACATAATGAGGTTCAGTTGTTCGGTTTTTTAGGAAATTTGGTTCCATCAGAAGTAGGGACCGATCGGTTCTATGCAAAAATAGGAACCGACAAAATTTAGTTTTGGTTATTTCGGTTTGGTTTCGGCAATAACCGAACTAACTGGATTACAGGTTCACCATGCCAAGAAAAAAAGAAAAAGGTGAGTCATCGTTGTGTGCCTCTGTGCCTTGCCACGTGCGCTGCTCCAGCTCATGCCCGTCCCTGCATCTGGTGGATGGAGAGGGAGGTGGAGGTCGGAGCATGTGTGGGGAGCTGCTGGCGCCGACAGGCGCAAGCTAGGGGGCCAACCACTGCCGCCGTGGCTCTCCTTCTTGGATTCAATGGCCGATGGGAGGTGCCGCGGCTACGCGCGCTGGTGGGGCTAGCCACTACTGCCGCCGCTGTCCTGCTTGGATCCACGGCTGAAGGGACGCACCATGCCCGTGCACGTGCTGGGCCAGGGCTGACCGCCGCTGACACGCTCTCCTAATGGGGGCACCGTCGCGCCCTCCTGCCCTTCTTGGGGCCGCCGGTCAAAAAGGAAGGGAGAGGAGATGCGCCACGCCCACAGGCCACAGGAGGAGATGGGTCTGGGGCGAAAAGGGTGGGGACAACTGGGTCTTAGGGTTTGAGGAGTGAGAAGGAGCAACATTGTAACATCCTAGATGTTAAAAAGTAGTTAAATTTTTGATCATGTTCATCATCATGCATAATCATCAAGCATTGTACCAAACATGCTTTGGATACATCAATCATAATGCATTTTGGTTCATATGCATAGTATATGTGTATACGAAATGTTTACAAAAACATTGATTAAGAAACTTTGTGATTTTATGGGATGAAAAGTTCTTAAACAAATAAAATTTTGCTAAACTAAACTTTGAAGTGAAAAGTGTGTTCTACAATTTTGAATCAAAGTTTGTGTATGTTTTCAAGCCAAACATGTTTAAATTGGAGCTCAAACATTGAATTTAATGCTGTTTTCAGCACAACCAAAATGGTGAAATCCCTGAAAATTTGTATAAAGTTCAATGTTTGGTGAATTAATAAAAGAATTTTTATAAATAAAATTTGTGCAACTTTGACTTCATGAATTCGGATGATGCTTAAGCTTTGATAACGTGATATTGGTTGTGATGATTGATTAATGGTTGTTCACTAATTAATTCCCAAAAATGCTTAAGCACAACTATTTCCAAAACCTCTGGAAACTGAATTCAGTGTTGTAATTCCAAGTTCATGCCTTCAAAATTCAAAATCTTTCAAACCAGTTAGTTTTTTATGTTGGTCCTTAAATCAAAGTTGGAGATTAGAGATAGATGACTAACTTTGGTTATTGGAGCTTGACAAGTTTCTACACAGGATCAAGTGTTAGAGAGCGTTGAACTTAGTGTTTCAGTCGGTGAACAGTAACCCGGCGCCGTCTCTTTCTTCCCCTCTCTCTCTTTGTTCACCGGCGGCCACCGAAGCCATTCATGGTGCTTCTCACGCGTTGACGCGTAGCCGCCCGTGTGGCCAACTCGAGCCGCAACTGGACAAGTTGGATTGCTAATCCTCTCCATTTAAGACCCCAGTGACGACCATCGCCTCCTTCTCCTTCACTCTGCTTCGCCACCGCAAGCTCACGCGGTGGCAAAATTCGCCACAGCTGCTTCGTCCCAGTCCAATTCCTCTCGCCCATGGCGTCGCCTTCTCCTTTCGTTTCGTTAGATCCCAGTTGTGCCGACGTTCACCGCCGGAGTCACCCATATGCCGGATTCCCGCCGTGACGGTCTGCAGCGCCGCCGCGATCCCTTCGCCGTGGCCAGCTACCTCTGGTCGATCTCTTTCCCTCTCCTCCTTTGTGCTACGCTTGTCGTGGCCTCTTGATGCTCAACGACCCTCTCTTTTCCTTGTTCCATTACAGGATGCGCCAGAATGCCATCGCGACGCCGGTTCACGCCACCGTGTCTACTATCACCAACGGCGACGCATCTACGCTTCATCTCTACCTCACCCGAGTAGCCTTGCGAGATCGTGGTGAGCTCCTGGTGATATCAGACGCCTTATCCGAACCTCTACCGGTATCTAATGGCCGGCGTGTCGAGCGCCATGCCACCGTGGCTAGCGTTGAGCTCGCCGTGTAACCCTAGTCGCCCAACTAGTGCCCTAGATCGATGCGCGTGGTTGTGGGGAGCAAGTAGGTGTCGGTCTTGTCGCCAACGAGGTCACCGCCGGCGAGTACCCGCTAGTCAAGCGCGTTGTACCCGTGTCTACGCGCGGGAACACTGTGCCACTGACCTGTCCCCGCTTGTCAGTCACAGAGGCTGGCGGGTGCGGGTTAAAAAGGGTTTTTGATCCTTTTTGTTTTTTTAGAAAATATTAAAATGAGTTGATTCTTGTTTAATTCATAATTAATTATAGAATTGTGATAAAATTATGAAAATTTTTGTGTACCTTTGTTATAAAGTGCTCTACCTAAGAAAAATATGAGTTGACAGTATTCAAAAGTTTTGCTATGCTCACAAATTACATATTTTAATAGAAAAATGCTATATGTATGATTTTTGTAGACCAAAATAATAATCCTTTAATCATGAAACTTTTTGTGTAAATGTCATGTGCTAATACCTGTCTCCACAATAAGTTTGGTGCTGTTTTGATTATTCTAACTTGCATAATTAATATAAGTGTGTTTAAATGCCTTTAATGTATTTAATAAATACCAAAATGATTTAGATAAATGTTTAAATGGTTTTTGTGTGTTTTTATTACTATGGTGGACCTTGGAACATGAAAAACCCCTGCTGTTCCATTGAAAGTTAATTCCTTTCTTATAGATAATTAATCAACTTGTTAGTAAATAATTAAAATGCTTTTTAGTGAATATAAACACTATTGAATGAACCCTAGTGGTGCAACTGTACCGTGAAGGAAAGTTGTACTCAAGTTTGTTAATCTTGTTTGAGTTCATCCAGGCACCTGTATACATCTTTCATGCATTATGTTTATTGCATATCATAATGTCAAGCATTCATCCTTTATTACGTGTAGTGACCGAAAGTGAGGAAGCGACCGTTAATCAAGTCCAGAGGAAGAAAATCCACCAGTGGAGGTTGGATTTGATATATGTGGTTCATCAGAAGAACCTAACACCTCTACTAACCAAGGCAAGCCCTATAGCATATAGCCCCTTCCTTGTTGTTTATAAATGTTTTATCATTTGAGTCAACTGAAATGTGCACTAAGTAATAGGAAATGGTTGAATACTAATTGTTGCATGCCTGCCTTGATATTCTAAATACTTATCCTTGTTGCCCTTTTTATAATGATAGACTAGTTATGCTTAGCCATGCTTAGCTGATAAGAGTCGAGTGATGAGTTCATCATTCGTAATGGTTCTTCACTTAGGAAGTGTCTTGAAAAATTGAATATGAAAATAGATGGAAATGGAGACCGGACGGGGCATGCGATATGTTTCCAGTGGTTAGGCCAATAGGGTTGCCCGATCGTGCTTGTCCTGTGTCGGTTGAGGACCGTTCTTTGTAGACCTGCTAATCAAGATTGAAAGTACTTAACTGCATGCCCTCGGTAAGCCTGAGTACCTCGGCTATTCCATTATGGGAAAGGACAACCACGCACTGGGAGTGGAGAGATGGCGGGAGTAGCGTGTACCCACCCTACGGTACCATTCGGGACGGCGTCGGGCGGTGGAGTACTGTGCTCTCGGGTAGCGTGAACCCATTCACGTTTTGGAGGATCCGATAGAGTGGTTGATGTATGTAGGTCTGGGACCTGCATATATCATGCTGGTTAAGGTTTACTCTAGCTAGATGTACATCGATTCGAATTGCCGTCTCTCCCCAATAGTGAGAAACTTGATCTTCGTTCTGCATCATAGTTAATCAATGGAACATGGTACTTATGATCACAAATAAGAGATGTGATGCTTAATTAAGTGCTTGATTTAGATTAGGTGCAAATTGGATACTATCAATGAATTAATGTCGAGTTAAATATTGAAAATAAGGATCCATAAGTAGTAAGCTTTTATGCAAAAGCTATTCTTGATTCTTGCTAAACCCTCTTGTATCCCTTAAGCCGGCATCCCCTTGGAGTCTTTTCTTTTACTCGGGTAAGTCTTGTTGAGCACCCTTAAGTACTCAGGGTTTGTTAACCCCTGTTGCAGGTGAACCCCAGTTGCCGATAGGGTTTTATCCATGTTATATGTTGGTTCTAGAAGATGATAGACAGCAGTAAATGTGTTGTACTCTCATCCTTGGGCAGGATGATATCTATATGTTGAATAAGATGATGTTAGTCATGCTATCTTATTTAGTATGAGAAGGTAAAAACTTATTGTTCGTAAGGTTTGAATAAATGATTTGTAAACGTATGATTTGTAGTACTTTCATTCGTTAACTCTGATGTAATATTTTTGTATCAACTGTTGTAATACTGCAATGTCTTCTGTAATGATCATAATCGGATGTTGAAAGTGGATGATTCGGGGTTCCTCGAGGACACCCGACAGACTACCGAAATTATCTGGTTCCCGTGCACAGCAGTCGGAGGTCTTTAAGACAATGACAGGTGTACATGGGCCAGCATAATTTGGGTGATTCTGCCATAGCTGGTACCTGAGCATTATTACAGAGATTATTGCTAGTATTACTTTTTGAAAAACTTCAAAAGAACATAACAAAATAGTTTCAAGTTATTTTGAGGAAAATAATGCTTCTGACTTAACTTAAGCTTAGGAGCTATGTAAGAGTTGGATAGCTTGTAATATATTGCCCTATGTCTAAAATGAGTGTGTTGGCAGTTCTATGTTAAATTATGAGTTTGTGGTGAGAGGTTATGTAAATGATGTCACTTATGTAAACTAACTCAATAAAGTTATGTATGGGAAGGGTTTACATTTCAAACTTATTATTCTGTAACGACGTACCTACGCCCAGGTAAGCAGGTAAGTTGACCATCAGCAACCTCATGGTCAAATGGTGTTGGTAGCCCTCCCTTCGGAGATGTGATTTCGGACATCTGCTACATGATGTTGAGGGTAGCCCTTTCGATGGAGGGGTGAATCCGGATGCTTCACTCAAGAAGAGGCCTACTTGAGGACATTCTGTATGGTAACATACAGGGTGTAAGCATCTACCATGCGATGGTGGTCATGGTCGCACAGCCGGGGTGTGTTAACCCGTGCATGTCCCGTAAAGCGAAGGTACGGGAAGTGAATACATGCTAGTCACGTATGCAGCGTTGTCCATGCAACGTTAATCGCATGGGCACCACTTCTATATCAAGTGGTGATGTATGTTGGGGTGGGCTATGATGCAACGATTTTCTGCAAGTACACTAACTTGCGAGTAAGAGAGTGTTGAGTGACCTTATATTAGTAACAGTGACTCATATGTATGAGCCATCATGTATGTTCTTGTTGTTTTTGTTTTTCGTGAGGTCGTTCTGTCAATGTAAGAATCGTTCATGCATCATGTCATTAATGATACACTGCACACCTCCCCAATTACAGTAGGTTTGAGTTGAGTATATCATCAAACCTGTTCATGCTATCTTTCTTTACCTACTATATTGTTCCTATCTCCCCTGTTGTTTTGTGAAGTTATTGGAAGTAGATGTGTTTGACACATTTCCTTTTCCATTACTTAACCCCAGGCTTTAGGTGTTTCTTATTCTCAAGACGAGATTTCTATAAGGGGGGAGGACTGTAACATCCTATATGTTAAAAAGTAATTAAAATTTTGATCATGTTCATCATCATGCATAATCATCAAGCATTTTACCAAACATGCTTTGGATACATCAATCATAATTCATTTTGGTTCATATGCATAGTATATGTGTGTATATGAAATGTTAACAAAAACATTGATTAAGAAACTTTGTGATTTTATGGGATGAAAAGTTCTTAAACAAATAAAATTTTGCTAAACTAAACTTTGAAGTGAAAAGTGTGTTCTACAATTTTGAATCAAAGTTTTTGTATGTTTTCAAGCCAAACATGTTTAAATGGGAGCTCAAACATTGAATTTAATGTTGTTTTCAGCACAACCAAAATGGTGAAATCCCTGAAAATTTGTATAAAGTTCAATGTTTGGTGAATTAATAAATGAATTTTTATAAATAAAATTTGTGCAACTTTGACTTCATGAATTGGTATGATGCTTAAGCTTTGATAATGTGATATTGGTTGTGATGATTGATTAATGGTTGTTCACTAATTAATTCCCAAAAATGCTAAAGCACAACTGTTTCCAAAACCTCTGGAAACTGAATTTAGTGTTGCATGTCCCGTAAAGCGAAGGTACGGGAAGTGAATACATGCTAGTCACGTATGCAACGTTATCCATGCAACATTAATCGCATGGGCACCACTTCTATATCAAGTGGTGATGTATGTTGGGGTGGGCTATGATGCAACGATTTTCTACAGGTACACTAACTTGCGAGTAAGAGAGTGTTGAGTGACCTTATATTAGTAAGAGTGACTCATATGTATGAGCCATCATGTATGTTCTTGTCATTTTTGATTTTGGTGAGGTTGTTCTGTCAATGCAAGAATCGTTCATGCATCATGTCATTAATGATACACTGCACACCTCCCCAGTTACAGTAGGTTTGAGTTGAGTATATCATCAAACCTGTTCATTCTATCTTTCTTTACCTACCTATATTGTTCCTATCCTCCCCTGTTGTTTTGTGAAGTTATTGGAAGTAGATGTGTTTGACACATTTCCTTTTCCATTACTTAACCCCAGGCTTTAGGTGTTTCTTATTCTCGAGACGAGATTTCTATAAGGGGGGAGGATTGTAACATCCTAGATGTTAAAAAGTAATTAAAATTTTGATCATGTTCATCATCATGCATAATCATCAAGCATTTTACCAAACATGCTTTGGATACATCAATCATAATTCATTTTGGTTCATATGCATAGTATATGTGTGTATATGAAATGTTAACAAAAACATTGATTAAGAAACTTTGTGATTTTATGGGATGAAAAGTTCTGAAACAAATAAAATTTTGCTAAACTAAACTTTGAAGTGAAAAGTGTGTTCTACAATTTTGAATCAAAGTTTGTGTATGTTTTCAAGCCAAACATGTTTAAATGGGAGCTCAAACATTGAATTTAATGTTGTTTTCAGCACAACCAAAATGGTGAAATCCCTGAAAATTTGTATAAAGTTCAATGTTTGGTGAATTAATAAATGAATTTTTATAAATAAAATTTGTGCAACTTTGACTTCATGAATTGGTATGATGCTTAAGCTTTGATAATGTGATATTGGTTGTGATGATTGATTAATGGTTGTTCACTAATTAATTCCCAAAAATGCTAAAGCACAACTGTTTCCAAAACCTCTGGAAACTGAATTTAGTGTTGCAATTCCAAGTTCATGCCTTCAAAATTCAAAATCTTTCAAACCAGTTAGTTTTTGATGTTGGTACTTAAATCAAAGTTGGAGATCAAAGATAGATGACTAACATTGGTTATTGGAGCTTGACAAGTTTATACACGGGATCAAGTGTTAGAGAGCATTGAACTTAGTGTTTCAGTCGGTGAACAGTAACCCGGTGCCGTCTCTTTCTTCCCCTCTCTCTCTTTGTTCACCGGCGGCCACCGAAGCCGTTCGCGATGCTTCTCGCGCGTTGACGCGCAGCCACCCGTGTGGCCAACTCGAGCCACAACTAGACAAGTTGGATTGCTAATCCTCACCATTTACGACCCCAGTGATGACCATAGCCTCCTTCTCCTTCTCTCTGCTCCACCACCGCAAGCTCACGCGGTGGCAAAATTTGCCGCAGTCGCTTCATCCTAGTCCAATTCCTCTCGCCCATAGCGTCGCCTTCTCCTTTCGTTTCATTAGATCCCAGTTGTGCCGACGTTCACCGCCGGAGTCACCCATACGCCGGATTCTCGCCGTGACGGTCTGCAGCGCTGCCGTGATCCCTTTGTCATGTCCAGCTACCTCTGGTCGATCTCTTTCCCTCTCCTCCTTTGTGTTGTGTTTGTCGTGGCCTCTTGATGCTCAACGACCCTCCCTTTTCTTTGTTCCGTCACAGGATGCGCTAGAACGTCGTCGCGACGTTGATTCATGCCACCATGTCTACCAGCACCGATGGAGATGCATCTTTACTTCATCTCCACCTCACCCGAGCAGCTGTGCGAGATCGTGGTGAGCTCCTAGTGATATCAGACGCCTTATCCGAACCTCTATCGATCTCTAACGGCTGGCATGTCGAGCGCTGCTCTGCCATGGCTACCAAGGGCGTTGTTGAGCACGACGCGTAACCCTAGTCACCCAACTAGTGCCCTAGATCGATGCGCGTGGTTGTGGGGAGCATGTAGGTGTCGGTCTTGTCGCCGGCGAGGTCACCGCCGGTTAGTACCCGCCGATCAAACGTGTTGTACCCGTGTCTGCGCTCGAGCGCACTATGCCGCTAACTCGGTCCCGCTTGTCAGTCATAGAGGCTGGCTGGTTGCGGGTGAAAAAGGGTTTTTGATCCTTTTTGTTTTTCAGAAAATATTAAAATGAGTAGATTCTTGTTTAATTCATAATTAATTATAGAAGTGTGATAAAATTATGAAAATTTTTGTGTAGCTTTGTTATGAAGTGCTCTAGCTAAGAAAAATATGAGTTGGCTGTATTCCATAGTTTTGCTATGCTCAAAAATTACATATTTTAATAGAAAATGCTATATGTATGATTTTTGTAGACCAAAATAATAATCCTTTAATCATGAAACTTTTTTGTGTAAATGTCATGTGCTAATACCTGTCTCCGCAAAAAGTTTGGTTCTATTTTGATAATTCTTACTTGCATAATTAATATAAGTGTGTTTAAATGCCTTTAATATATTTAATAAACACTAAAATGATTTAGATAAATGTTTAAATGGTTTTTGAGTGTTTTTATTACTGTTGTGGACCTTGGAACATGAAAAACCCCTGCTGTTCCATTGAAAGTTAATTTCTTTCTTATAGATAATTAATCAACTTGTTAGTAAATAATTAAAATGCTTTTTAGTGAATATAAACACTATTTAATGAACCCTAGTGGTGCAACTGTACTGTGAAGGAAAGTTGTACTCAAGTTTGTTAATCTAGTTGGAGTTCATCCATGCACCCGTATGCATCTTTCATGCATTATGTTTATTGTGTATCATAATGTCAAGCATGCATCCTTTATTACGTGTAGTGACCGAAAGTGGGGAAGTGATCGTTAATCAAGTTCCAGAGAAAGAAAATCCACTAGTGGAGGTTGGTTTTGATATATGTGGTTCATCAGAAGAACCTAACACCTCTACTAACCAAGGCAAGCCCCAGAGCATATAACCCCTTCCTTGTTGTTTATAAATGTTTTATCATTTCAGTCCACTGAAATGTGCACTAAGTAATAGGAAATGGTTGAATACCAATTGTTGCATGCCTGCCTTGATATTCTAAATACTTATCCTTATCACCCTTTTATAATGATATACTAGTAATGCTTAGCCATGCTTAGCTGATAAGAGTCGAGTGATAAGTTCATCATTCACAATGGTTCTTTACTCAGGAAGTGTCTTGAAAAATTGAATATGAAAATAGATGGAAATGGAGACCGGACGGGACATGCGATATGTTTTTGGTGGTTAAGCCAACAGGGTTGCCCAACTGTGCTTGTCTCGTCTGTGTCGGTTGATGACCGTTCGTTGTAGACCTGCTGATTAAGATTGAAAGTACTTAACTGCATGTCCTCGGTAAGCCTGAGTACCTCGGCTATTCCATTATAGGAAAGGACAATCGCGCACTAGAAGTGGAGAGATGGCGGGAGTAGCGTGTACCCACCCTACGGTACCGTTCGGGACGGCGTAGGGTGGTGGAGTACTGTGCTCTCAGGTAGCGTGAACCCGTTCACGTTTTGGAGGATCCGAGAGAATGGTTGATGTATGTAGGTCTGGGACTTGCATATGTCGTGCTGGTTAAGGTTTACTCCAGCTCGATGTACATCGATTCGAATTGCTGTCTCTCCCGGATAGTGAGAAACTTAATCTTCGATCTACATCGTAGTTATTCAATGGAACATGGTACTTATGATCGCAAATAAGAGATGTGATGCTTAATTAAGTGCTTGATTTATATTAGGTGCAAATTGGGTACTATCAATGAATTAATGTCGAGTTAAAATATTGAAAATAAGGATCCATAAGTAGTAAGCTTTTATGCGAAAGCTATTCTTGATTCTTGCTAAACCCTCTTGTATCCCTTAAGTCGGCATCCCATTGGAGTCTTTTCTTTTAGTCGGGTAAGTCTTGTTGAGTACCCTCAATTACTCAGGGTTTGTTAACCCCTGTTGCAGGTGAACCCCAGCAGCCGATAGGCTTTTATCCATGTTATATGTCGGTTCTGGAAGATGATAGCCAACAGTAAATGTGTTGTACTCTCATCCTTGGGCAGGATGATATCTATTTGTTGAATAAGATTATGTTAGTCATGCTATCTTATTTAGTATGAGAAGGTAAAAACTTATGGTTTATAAGACTTGAATAAACGAATTGTAAACTTATGGTTTGTAATACTTCCGCTCGTTAACTCTGATGTAATATTTTTATATCAACTGTTGTAATATTGTAATGTCTTCTGTAATGATCCTGATCGGATGTTAAAAGTGGATGATTCGGGGTTACTCGAGGACACCCGATAGACTACCGGAATTATCTAGTTCTCGTGCACAGCAGTCGGAGGTCTTTAAGACAATGATAGGTGTACGTGGGCCAGCATAATTTAGACGGTTCTGCCACAAATATATACCTATACCAACAACTTGTGGGCTGGGCTACAATGTCGTTTACCGGGCCTTTGTGTATTATTCGGTTTCTTCGGTGAACTGAGCCTAGAAACGAAATTAACTGAGCAAATTTCTGTTCTTGAGAAGTGGGAACCAAAGTTTTCGGTTTTGGTTCTTTCAGTTTGGTTCTCGGTTCTCAGTTATTTTTGTCTTGTAGTTTCCATCCATGTCATGTCAAATAGGCACCACCAATTGGAACTGCTCCCTCCATTTCAAATTATAAGACGCTTTAACTTTGTAGATACATAATTTTTTACTATGCACTTAGATATATAATATGTCTAGATACTTAAAACAATGTATCTAGAAAAACAAATATATTTTATAATTTGGGATGAACTATAGCATTCTAATTTCCAACCCATGATTTCTTGGTGTGGGTCCACTTGAATTATTGCCGATACTTTTTGTTCCTGTCCGACTCCGCATCCCTCTCTCTTCCCTCAACATCTCATCTCTCTCTTCCCTCCACATCGCATCTCTCTCTTTCCTTCAGCATCCAGCAAGCACGTGGACGCGGTGGGCAGTGAGGCGAGGCTCAGCGGCGGGTGCAAAGGCGCGCTCTGGCGGCACTCGAGAGGAGTCGGGCACCGGGCGGTTGTCTCGCAATGGCGAGGCCAGGCGGCACGCTCGAGGGCGCATGCTCGCTGCGGCGAGTACGGGCCGGGACACGGTGGGGCAGTGCTCGCCGGGATGAGGCGAGGCGGCCGTTCGGTGCGGACTCGTGGCTGCATGTCCGGTGCGGACTCGTGGAGCCACTGTTGTGCGGGTGACTTAGGTCACGAGCACGAGCGGCCGTGACGGGCGGCGGCGGGTTTACATATTTGATTTTATGAAAAAGTCCATTTCCAGCCCTCGAACTTCTGTTGAAGTATGAATTTAGCCCTTGAACTCAAAAACCAGATTTGGGTAGCCCTCTAACTATCAAAACCGAACACCTTTAGCCCTTGACTAGTTTAACAGATGGTTTCGAGTACATATATTTTTCTAAAAATAACAAAACAATAGGTAAATCTCTAAAATTCAAAAATAATTATTTTTAAATAAAAAATATAAACTTGGGACCAGAATTTCTCTAAGAAATATAATCCATCTCGTTGAGATCTATAACTTTTGTTTTGGTAATTTCTACTTGTACCATAGGTTGTACTATTCACATGTACATGTGTATATATATATATATATATACACACACATACATGACACCCCTCAACAATGGGTGTGTGGTGATTCTTCCAATCTTAACCGACTCTAAACTTCTAAACTTCATGCATGAACTCGACTTAGAAGTTCATGCATGATATGACCTGTGGTGCTTTTGATCGTTCTCTCGTGTTTTTCTTTCACACTTGTTTCTTTTGCACTTAGGGCGTGTTTGTTTGCTGCCGTTGCCGGGCATCTCCGTCCAGGCAGCAAGATCCGACCCCAGAGGATGGAAATCGAACGCCTGGGAATGCTACGTGGCCCAGGCGAGATTCCCAGATTCAGAAGCAAATACGCCCTTAGTTTTGTAGATTCATTCCTAAGTTAATAGGACTACGGTAACTATGTGGCCTTGGTGATTGCTAATTCATAGACTGGTGGGTCAACTTGGGACATAAGCCTTAATTCTTCCATGTGATGAATTTTGGCTTCCATTTTTACCACTTTGACTGGACTAGTTCTTTGTTAGTTAATTGCCTGCACAAATATGATGAACAATTTGATGCATGGTGTAAGGATGCAATGCATGCTTTCTTTATTTAGTATGCGTACTAAACAAGTCCAAAACCCACAAGTGTGATGCAATTGTGATAGGTAGTGCACAGTCGTGTGCTAGATCTATTGTGTACATAAAGGACTCTATAGACAAAATTGCAATTGTGATAGGTAGTGTCATGTTATCGCATGTGTAGGCTGTGGTAAAAAATTGCGAATGTTTCGAGCAAGTTGCGACGTCAGATGCATAAAACCCAGACATCTCCACATGTGACACATGCGATAACATGACACCTCGACAAGTTTCGTGATTTTTGGACTTCGTATGGACTTTATATAATTTTAAAACACTTTTCCGGCAAGTGGCTCGTCATGTTACGTGAAGAAGATGCGCGAAATTTGATGCGAGTTCGTGGATAGAGACTCAACATACACCAAATACCATGAATAACATTTTTCGAAGCACTAGATTACAATATTCCATGCACTTGCAGTTCAAATTTGAATTATATATAAAAATTCAACATAATCAAATTAATCAACCAAATATAACAAAAAAACTAGAAAAATCACCAAATTTGAACATGAAGTTGTAAACAATGTAGGCGGACCCAACAAAAAATTTCGGGTCAAAAAAAATTGAACATTTGCCGAGTGCCAGCTTGGCACTCGGCAAAGACTGTCTTTGCCGAGTGCTGGGCCAGGGCCACTCGGCAGAGATTTTTTTCAAAAAAAATAAAAACATTTTTGTCGAGGGCCCTGGATCTGGGCCTTCGGCAAAGGCCCAAAACCTAAAAAACCGACGTCGGCCCAAAATCCCCAAAATCCCTCTTTTTCCCTTCGGCCCGCGCCCGCGCTCGGTTCTTTACCCCCACCGCCGCTCACCTCGCCGCCCGCCCGCCACGCCGCTGGCCGCCCCGCCTACGCGCCGCCCTACGCCTGGCCGCCCCTCCCCCGACCTCAGCTCCCACCGGCGGCCACCCCACACCCCACGCCGGCCCCCCTCTTCCACCCCAGCCACCACCACTGGCGGCCTCCTGTAGCTGCGCCCGGCCGCCCCGGCTCCACCGACGGCCGCCCCGCGCCCAGCCGGCCCTCCTCCCCCTGCGCCGGCCACCACCGGCGGCCCCCTGCGCCCGGCCGGCCCTCCTCCCCCCGTGCGGTGGTGTCGGCCATCCACGGCGCCCAACTGAGGCAGCCATTCGACTTCGCTGACGCCAGCTCCGGCGGCGACGCGGAGGAGGACGAGGACTTCATTCGCGTCGTGGAATACATTGAGCGGGCCCCGCTGTGTGTCTACGGGCGCGGCCGCTGCGCGGTGGAGTGGGACGAGCTTCGCGGCCGGTGGGTGTACGTCTGTCCGTCACAGCCGGTGAGCCTCCACAGTCCACACTCACCTCAGTTGTTATTGCTTTATAAATCTCTTTCAAATGGTAACTG
Organism: Miscanthus lutarioriparius; assembly: GCA_904845875.1. NCBI lineage: Eukaryota > Viridiplantae > Streptophyta > Magnoliopsida > Poales > Poaceae > Miscanthus > Miscanthus lutarioriparius. Next base: position 66,399,024 of record CAJGYO010000013.1, read on the forward strand.
TTCTTGTAACTACATCTCAGTTTTTTTAATAATGTATTAATGCTGAGGGAGAGAGGGACGTAGGGGCATCAGCATTTATTTGTTTGCTTTGCAAGCTTCTAACAACCTCATCCTTTGAGTGACCTATTTGTATTCAGTCTGCATATCTGTTTCCATATAACAAGCTTAATAAAAGAATAAAAGAATGAGACTCCTGTTGCTTAGTTTTGGGGCACAATTTGCAGTAGCTTTTTCCTTAGGAATGCAACTACTTCTGGGAAAGCAGTACTGTTGAGGAGGGCAACTATTAATATTTGGGGAGACAAACTATGTGCTTTTATGGGTACAACAGTTACCAGTTCAGAAATGCAACTGCTACTTGTGGTCAGTTGCCCAACAGTTGCAAGTAATCACACACACATTTGCAAGATGCCACCAAGAGCTCACCGTCTGAATACAACAGCTACAGACGGGTTCTACTTGAATAGATAGTATAGTGGTACCAATGCAAACTAGGAAAACTTTAAGATTTAATTGCAGACTTGTGGTCCAACCAACATTGCTGAGGTTTCCACCTTGGGTCAGATGGCAAGCTAAAGCAACATGATGTAGTGTTACGTAGAGTTCAGGATATGCTACAGAAGAAGCATATAGATTTGCAGTTGCTCTGTTTACAGCATGCAAACAATCAACAAGTGTAGAGTTTTCGTGAACCACACAAAAAAACTAGATGGCCACACTGAAGAATTTTCCTTAGTTTTATTTTAGTCAGCCTAAGACAAGCATGTAACTATATCCGAGTGCTAGGAAACAAATAAACAATCAGAGAAAATGCAAATGTTATCTGCAATATTTCAAAGTTCAATAATCTGTTAGCTAGCTGCATGCTCTTAATCCAACGATTAAACTACCTGGAGCATAAGGAGGTGCAGCTGCAGCCCTCATCAGACAGACAAACTATGCTAGAGTCTACTCCTAGTAAGCAGCCGTCGTCGATAGAACTAAGCACAGGCAGGAACCAGCAAAACCATGCAACTGACATCTCCCACTCCCAGCAGGATAAACATGAGGGGCACCCTAATATTGGCACGTTGCCAAATATATAAATCTGACGGTGGAGCTCTCCTGTTGTGAAGTCTATCATCGCACAAGAGGTAGTACAGCTAGCGAGCTCAATCATGCACACACACAGCGCCAGGGGGCAAAGTAATTTATCTGAAACCAATGTCCCTTCAGACTGTCACAGCCTAGTAGACAAGCGTTGAAAGAAAAAAATGCTGAAGGACATGACACAGTCACACACACTCAAACAACCATGGACCATTATATTTGGACACAATATATGCAAAATTCAGAGATAAGAACACAACAGAAGAATATAATCTAGATATGACGAATATTGGGCATCGAGCTAGTTTTGTTCCTATATATTCATTGTGAGATATGACGAATAATAATCTGGAGCTGAGTAAACAAACCAACAATGTATATTGTGCTAGTTAGTAGCTGCATGCTCTTAATCCAATACTAAACTACCTGGAGATTAAGCAGGTGCAACTGCAGAAGCACAGAGCAGAGGCAGAGCGGGCACCTGCTCGGCTGCTCCTCCACCCTCATCGGATCACTCCCCAACCAAAAGCATAAAGCTACAACAATACAAATAAAACCTCCTATTTTTTCTCCTCTTCTCTCCTCTCTCTGCGCTACTTGGCGGTGCAGGTATAGGCTAGCAACAAAAATCAGATGTATAAATTTAAAGGTGAACTTTTCCAAGAAAGCCTGCTAGTATATATAGAGATCCATATGATTCGTCAGCCATGGTATGTACTGACCGCTGCACGACAAGGGTTTAATTAACGCAGACACACAGGTGACAGGCTTCCATTTGGCAGAGAAGCATCAAAGTCACCGTTAATACTGTACACTACATACAGCAGGAATCTCACTTGCAAGCCCATGCAAACACAGCCAAGCCAATTAAAGCATTTATTATATACTGTACACTATATTATTAAGATTCATTTTATATATTTTTAATCTACAGTTGTGCAGATTTTTGCATCAACACATCCAAAGATGAATACATATTTAGGAGGTATTAAAGCATTTCTTATGTGTGTTATCTGCAGTGGTGCAGTCTTTTACATTAAGACATCCAAAGATGAATCTATTGGTGACAATACTCGTGTTTAGTTCATATGTGATCTTAATAAGCATGAGATAAAGGCTGCAACAAGGTTTGATTTACGTTTTTTTATCACATGAGCACATGTACACTTAATTAATTAGATATGAATACCTCAGGCCATTCCAAGTTTGTCTGTCCCATGGCTAAAATCAAGTGGTGTGCAGCATAGAAGCCAGATCTGTTGCCGGTAATAGATTGTTGGTGGCACTGCAACAAATATATATAGAACATAATACACTTAATCAATTAGATGTGAATACACACAATTATTTGAAAATGGAAGTTGAACACAATGCTGAATATACTAGAGGCACAATACTGAATTTTATTTTTGGAAGCATTTACAACATATTTAGCAGCGTGTGTCAATGGCTTTGGTTTGTCTTTCGTCTTGCTTGTGTGTGTTGCAAAAGCCCTACATGGAAGAGTGCAAAACACATATATGGCTTATTATGTTCGTTCAATGACATTGGCATTTATGAAATAAGTCAATTATAGGCTAGCAAAGAACTCACTCGTCAATCAACAATTTTAACATGCTGAAATCATGGTTTCCAGATCTGTTGGAATCAAGGTATATGACCTTATTCCACTTTTGAATGACTATCACAACGACCAAATGGCCACCAGAGTTGTAGGCAAACATTATGTAGTCTTTCCTGGTATATTTGGTGAAGGCATTTTGCACATACTGCAGAACAGCTGCTCTATCGAACTGTATGCTGTCCAGTGACATCAGTTGTGGACCAAGAAAGCCTACAGGAATGTCCTTAGCCTTAGCTTCTACAACCAGGGACCTAAAAATAAGAAATTAGAACACATAGAGAAAATGAGTACAGAAACCATCAGGTGGTGTAAGCTCTTCGCCTGGCCAAAGCTGTCTTCACTACCCTCTCTCATATGGTGAAAGTGATGATCTGAGCTGCTCATATCTGCTTCCTGCATGCCTCCTCTTCCCACTAGACAATTTCATCAACTTCTCGACTCTAGCCATTTCCTACCTTGATATAAGCGGACATCTGCTCGCTTGAGATTTCTGTGGCTGATTGAGTTGCTGCTACAGCTGCACAGCCCATCGGCTCCTATCTCAGAGCTACAGCTGCAGACTACTGTATTTGCTGCTGTAGGAACGGCTACACTGCTGTTTGGGATGCAGGAACTGTTGGCTGGCTGGCTGCTACATATAATAGATAGTTTGAATAGATGAACGAAAGGTTCAAATTGACTACGATATCCCTGTTTTTTCCCTATCCGCGTCCTTTTTGTGCTAAGGCACTGTGAGTGCTACTGTGCTCCTGCTGCTAGTGCGAGTGCTACAGCTGCCCATCGTTGTCGGCCTTCGTGACGTTGTGAATGTCGGCCTTCGTGCCGTTCTTTTTTGCAGGTTATGGAAACCTCACCGTGTAGGGGAGGTGCTGCCGAATTTTTTAACAAATACTAACCTGTTGCCTTTTTATATTGCAGAGGATCTGTCGGAGGGGACCAGAGGACCCCGATCGTCTTCGTGGGCGTTGCGGGTCTGCCTGCACCGCGTCGCCTCGCCACTACACCGACTCGACACCGCCCCGCTAGCCTGACCTCACCGGCACCTTAGGTATAACCCCTCTATCCGTATCATGGTCGTAGGTCGCGTAACCTAGTTAGGCGTCTCCCGTCCGAAACAGATACGATCGGAGGTATGCGGATCTTTGCATATCTCTGCGATCGTCTCTGTTCGGATTGTCCATATTTTTGGACAGCCCGCGCATGATCGTAGATGAGGTTAGTTTCCATGGTCCGCTCCGGTCCGAGAGGAGACTTTCGGCACCACCTCCTTGTTGTTCTCTGGATACACTCTCCCTTGCGGGGCGTGTATCGGAGAACGGCGGGAGGTGCTTGCCAAATTGCATCTCGGATAGGGAGCGGAGCATGGAAACTAACCTCATCTATGCATCCGAGGGTGGGATTAGGACCTATCCTCACCTATTAGAGAGTAGGAACACCGCGTAGATGCAATTGATGGTTACATTACTATGTGCTGTATATGTGGAAGGATGGAAGACCATCGGTGGATGTACACGGACGGAGAAGCGGGTGACTTCGACATTGAGTGGGTGAATGGGACAGATGCTTTCTTGGAACATGCATGGAGCTCGGGTGTAGCTAAAGGACATTCTAAACTTTGGTGTCCCTCAGCAGCAAATGTGACAACAACGTAAGGGTAGACAAAGGTGACCATGGGTAAACATCTTGTGTACAATGGTTATATCTGGTGGCTACCACCGGTGGATCCACCATGGTGAAGCAGATCGATATAGAGCGCGCGGTGGTGAGACCACGCCTTGAGGCTTTTGATGATGATGCCGGAGTAGCAGACATGCTAGATGACACTCACCAAGCTCACTTTGCAGAAGGACGTGAGAAGGAGGAGATGGAGGAAGCCGCTAAGGCCTTCTACGAAATGTTGGACTCGGCACAGAAACCCCTTCATGAGAGTACAACGGTTTCTCAGCTGGATGCCATTGGACGTGTTATGGGGTTGAAGGCCGAGTTAAATCTGAGTCGCGAAGGCTTTGATAAGATGTTGGCCGTGTTTGGCAGCATGCTACCGGAGAAGCACATTCTACCTAAGAACTTGCATGAGTCACAGAAACTACTTCGTATGCTTAAGATGTCATATGACAAGATACATGTTTGTCCGAAGGGGTGTGTCTTATTTAGGAAAGATCACAAGGATGCAAAGTACTGTCCGAAGTGTAAATCCTCAAGATACCTGGAGGTAGACTCTGGAGATGGCCAGAAGAGGCAACTTACGATCCCCGCAAAAGTCCTACGGCACCTTCCGTTTGTGTCAAGGATCCAACGGCTTTTCATGACCGAGGAATCCGTGAAACAGATGACATGGCATAAAGAAGGTGTATGGTACAAGCCATGGACGATGGTGCATCCGTCCGATGCCGAAGCATGGACGTACTTTAATGACAAACATCCTGACAAAGCAGCTGAGGCTCGTAATGTACGTGTCGCGCTGGCAACAAATGGGTTCAATCCTTATGGACAGTTGTCTGCCCCATACACATGTTGGCCCGTGTTTGTTATCCCCTAAATCTCCCCCGGCATCTCCTTTCAACGGCATAACGTCTTCTTATCGTTGATAATTCCTGGACACCCGGGGAGTAATATGGGTGTGTACATGGAGCCTATGATTGATGAATTGATCGACGCTTGGGAGAAGGGGGTATGGACATACGACCGAGCTACAAAATCATCCTTCAAGATGCATGTTTGGTACCACTACTCCCTGCATGACTTCCTAGCGTATGGGTTATTCGCCGCCTGGTGTGTCCACTGGAAGTTCCCGTGCCCAATATGCAAGGAAGCTGTGAGGTTCATTTGGTTGAAGAAGGGTGGCAAGTATTTGTCGTTCGACAGGCATCGTCAATTCCTCCCTTCTAACCATCCATTCAGACAAGACATCAAGAACTTTACGAAAGGTGTTGCAGTGATAGACCCTAAACTGCGCATGAAGAGTGGTGCTGAGGTGCGTGCTCAGATAGATGCTCTCGTGCCCAATGAAGGAGATTGTTTTGTGGGATATGGTGAGGAACATATGTGGACTCATAAGTCTGGCTTGACGAGGCTCCCCTATTTCGATGACCTTCTTCTGCCATATAACATTGATGTAATGCACACCGAAAAGAATATCACCGAGGCACTTTGGGGAACTCTCATGAACACTGACAAGTCTATGGACAACGTTAAGGCTAGAGTGGACCTAGCGACGTTGTGTGATAGACCGAAGCAAGAGATGCGGCCTCCTAGTGGCCGAAACAAACAATGGAAAAGACCTAAGGTTGATTTCATCTTGGAACCTGATCAAAGGAGGGAAGTACTAAAATGGATCAAGACGTTAATGTTCCCAGATGGATATGCAGCGAATCTGAACAAGGGAGTGAACTTAGGCACTTTACGAGTCAACGGGATGAAGAGTCATGACTACCACATATGGATTGAGCGGCTTCTTCTAGCGATGGTCCGAGGCTATGTCCCTGACCATGTCTGGCAAGTGCTGGCAGAGTTGAGCTTTTTCTTCCATCAGCTTTGTGCCAAGGAGATATCTTGGACCGTCGCTCAGGACTTGGAAAAAGCGGCACCTGTGTTGCTCTGTAAGCTGGAGAAGATCTTTCCACCTGGCTTCTTCTTGCCCATGCAGCATCTGATTGTGCACCTCCCATCCGAGGCACGTTTGGGGGGCCCGTGCAAGCTCGGTGGTGCTATCCAATCGAGAGATGTCTAAAGACTCTTCGCAAGAAATGTACAAATAAAGCCAGAATTGAGGCTTCCATTGCAGAGGCAAGTCTACGGGAGGAAGTGGCAAACTTCACAACACTATACTACAAGCCGAAACTTCCTAGCAATCATAATCCACTCCCTCGTTACAATGTTGGCAAAAATGAATGGACCCACAGCCTGTTCCAAGGCCAACTCGGCAGCGCAAGTGGATCGACCAATAAGATATTGGGAAATGAAGAGTGGCAAAGTGTCATGCTATATGTGTTGACCAACCTTCCCGAGGTGCAGCTGTTCGTCGAGTAAGTTCTCAACGAACTTGTTTCAATACGTCCTGAATATTCTTCATGCAACCACATTGATTCTCGTTCGGACAGGGAATTTGTTCGTGAGTCCTGGCATCAATCAAGGGATTCTACCTCGCAGGAACATGACATCCTTCTTTCTCGGGGTGCGGGTGCGGGGAGGCCTGATTTCATTTCTTGGTTCAAACAAAAGGTAATGTCCAATTTAGCTCCCACATTCCATATTCCAAGTTTCTCGTTCGTTCGATTAATATAACGACCTATCATGCTTGAGCTTGCAGGACTAGACTGACTCGTCCATGAGTGAGGAGTTGAGACAGGTTGCAGGCGGCTATGACGTTAGGGTGCAGTCATTTACCGGTTATGACGTGAATGGATATTGCTTCCACACAACAAGATATGAGCAGACTCGGCCCAAATGGAAAACCACAAATAGCGGAGTTTGTACGCCCGGCACTGATGGCCTCGACTATCATGGTAGAGTTGAGGAAATCTATGAACTCTCATTTCATGGTCACAAACATAAACCTATCATGTTCAAATGCCACTAGTTTAATCCTCGAGAAACGAGACGGACCCCACATCTTGGGCTAGTCGAGATTCGAGAAGATTCCGTCTATCCAGGAAAAGATGTCTACATTGTGGCTCAACAGGCTGTGCAGGTGTACTATACGCGATATGCCAACCAAGACAAAGCGGATCTTAAGGGTTGGGCTATTGTGCACCAGGTGTTTCCACACGGTAAATTACCTGCCCCAAACGATGACGATTACAACTTCAACGCAAACACATATGATGGACAGTTCTATCACGAAGATGGGCTACCAGGCACGTTTGAGATAGTCTTACCTGAAGCGATCGAAATGGAAGTAGACAACGAAACGGAGGATGACGAGGTTGATGGAGATGTGGTGCAAAATGCCAAGGACATAGAAATGCTTGACCGATTAAAGCTAGGCAATGACGACGAAGACAACATAGAACCTTCAGATAGTGTTGCCCATTTGGACAATTTTGACAGTGATGACGACACCTATGATCCTAATCATGAAGATTATCCTAATACATGTAATACTATGTTTGTTTTAGTTTGTGTTTTCTTTATTTATTTTGAATCTATTTCTAATATATATACTAATAAGTCTTGTTCATTCTTTGTGATTCCAGGTGATGGCGAGCAGCCGTCCACGACGTGAGACGGCCTCCCTTTACGGGAGACCACGCCATCCCGTTTTAGACAAGGGGTCGGGGTCAGGGGTAGCGTCCACAGGAGGTCAGAGGAGGAGGACCAGGGTCAGGAGGAGGAAGCGGACTCCTTCCCCGCCACCTTCAGACAAGGTGATGGAGGAGGAGCACGTGACGTCCACGCCCGAGGATGAGGTCGAGGACGAGGACGTCCGATAGACCGAGGACGAGGCCGCCGAGGGCGACAGTTCCGCTACCCCGACTGTCTACCAGCGAGGTCCCACGAGCCTCCCTCAGCCTCCGCTTCCTCGCAACCGGGCACTGATTCGCCCTATGGCAAAGAGGTAAGTAACTATAGATGTTATCACAACTACTTCATATGATAATGTTGGAAATCAAAAGAGGAACTGCTAAATTTTCTTAATCACTTGTGCAGGGCCTGGTTAGTTTTATCGGGTGCTCCTGCACGCTCCCCCGCGAGTATCCTTGGTGTTTTGTGCAGGAAATGGTACCCCGGCCTTGTGAACGTGTTCGAGGATGAACGGGAGCCGGCCTACACATGGGACATGTACCAGTTGGCCCCTGACGACAGGTACCGCAACAAGCAGGAGCGGGTACTGGCGGAGTTTTGGGTAAGTCTCTCTCGCACAACATTTTCATTGGGCAAGTCTTTTATTGAAATAATGAATGGATACATCAGTTTTGTATGCAGAGGTATTTCAAGCCGGAAGAAGGACTTGAGGCCCGGACGGATCAAGCGGCTGCCGCCGCCTGTAGGAAGTACGTCACCGACATGCACCACGAGGCGCGCGTGCAGGCCCACAGAGACTACTACGCCGTGGTGTTGAAGCAGTCCATCAGCAAGCCTGATGCAAGACAGGTGGAGCTGTCCCGGGCCCAGTACCTTGAGGTAGACGAAAAACATTAATAATAATTTGTTTTGAGATTAAGTCAGTTTAATTTTATCTTTTTCTATGTAAAATAATCGATGACCTGTAGGTGATTCCTTGGTGGTGCCGATCCAACTCCGTGTGCTGGGAGATGATCGTGGACAGGTGGTTGTCCAACGACTTCGCTCAGAACCACGCGAGACAGCGGGACCAGCGTCTGCTGAGGCGAGGTGCTACTCACCATCAAGGCAGTTGTAGCCTCCCCGCCTACAAACAAGCATATGTAAGTGATTTCTTTTATCTTATTTGACGTTGAGTTCTGCCTTATTTCTCACCATCTTACCGTCTTACTCACAGGAGGCTTCACACCTGGGCGTGGAGGTCTTGGAGTTCTCTGTGTGGGCTATGTCCCACATGGGCAGGGCGTCTTCCTCTGTCTCCTTCAACCCGTTTGCCCCGCGCGAGGTGTACTCCGACCCGACCATGCACACTAAGGTCCAAGAGTACACCTCAAAGGTGAGGGAGGTCCATGGGGAAGATTACGATGTGCGCACTGAGCCCATTGATGCAGAGACCATCATGAGGCTAGGAGGAGGCAAGAAGCATGGGCGGCTGTGGATTGTAGACGGCGCCATCGACTCCACCACTGTTCCCTCTCTCGACGTGCTCCGAGCACGAAGCATGAGCTCTAGCCAGCCCATACTCCCATGGCCTACTCCGTCACTGCAGCGGGTCGACGCTCTCGAGGTACGTCCTGTTTTACTCGTCGTACGTTCATCTTTGCACACCTAAGTTACATTTGCATTACTGAAACATTGAAGTTTGTATTGCAGGCCGAGCTCCAGGCCCAGAAGCTCGTGGTCGAGGCTCAGAGGGAAGCATTCGTGGCCTAGGAGAGGAGGATGCAAGAAATGGAGGCCTTCATGTGGAGTGTCCAGCATGGGGGTGTACCTTTGCCATTGGCAGCTCCTCCACCGCCTACTTCTACAGCCACTCCTGTAAGTTTGAAAGTTCACTCTTACTAGATGCTTCCTTGACATACAACCATGGTTGACATACAAACTTACTAGATGCTTGACATAGAAACTTACTAGATGCTTGACATAGAAACTTACTACATGCTTGCACTAGCTATGACATACAACCATGCTTGACATTCTCAATTTACTAGATGCTTGACATAGAAACTTACTAGATGCTTGCACTAGCTATGACATACACCAATGCTTCACATAGAAACTTACTAGATGAATCTCACACATGCAACCTCTTATCCTTTTTGCAGCCTCCGTCGACGGGTTCGAATAACCCCGCTCATGCGTCACCGAATGATGGAGCCTTTGCTTCACCATCATGTCATAGGCCGCCTTTTTGAGGAGTTGTGCTTCGTCGTGTGCTTGGACTTGAGCTTCACTTGTGGTTGTGACTTGCGCTTGGACTTGATGGATTGTGGTTGTGAATTTGTGACTTGTGGTTGTGATATTTGACTTGTGGTTGCGATATGTTGTTATTTGAGTTATGGTTGTGATATAATGTGTGAAAATGGTTTCGTTGTGATATATGTGATTATTGTGATGTTTGTGATATATATGTGACATGTGATATATATTTGAACTATTTGTGTCAGTGGAATGCAAAAAACAAAAAAAAATTGCAATTTCGGTTGATTTGCCGAGTGCAATGGTCATGGCACTCGGCAAAGCTGGGAAACTTTGCCGAGTGGCAGGACATTGCACTCGGCAAAGATTTTTTTTAAAAAAAAAAAGCAAAAAATCTTTGCCGAGTGCCAAGCTGGGGAGGCACTCGGCAAAGAGCTTTTTAAAAAAATAAAAAATGTCTTTGCCGAGTGCCTTGCCGCCGCGGCACTCGGCAAATAGTTTTTGAAAAAAAATAAAAAATGTCTTTGCCGAGTGCCCTAACTGTCGGCACTCGGCAAAGGCGCCGTCAACGGAGCAGCGCCGTTGACGGCTGCTTTTCTTTGCCGAGTGCCGCCGTTGGCACTCGGAAAAGGATTTGCCGAGTGCCTGACAAATGGCCCTCGGCAAAGAGCCTCTTTGCCGTTAAATTTTTTCCGAGGGCTCTTTGCCGAGGGCGGTACTCGGCAAAGCCTTTGCCGAGGGCTTTTGGGCCTTTGCCGAGTGCCGGCGCCTCCAGTAGTGTCCTGCGTGCGCAGCACGGCCTGTGCGGCACTCGGCGAGGAGACGATGAGCATGGGGACGGCGCCGAGGTGGAGGACCATGAGGCCGTTGCGGCCATGCTTGGATGAGAGGTCACATAGGGAGACGTGTGGGAGGCGACCGACGAGGTGTAGGTGGCCGATGACGGGGAGCTGCGGGGAGGCGAAGGCAGCTTGCTCAGCAGCTCTTCTCTGGCTCTTGCGGTGGCCGTCGACGGCGTGGTTCCAATGCAGCGGCGCACCAGGAGGAGGACGAGGAGAGGACACACGAGCAGGACAGAGACCATTAGGGCCACTTGTGGAGGAGACTTGGCCCGCTGCTGCAGCAGCTCATGGTGGCCATGCGCGTGAGCCATCACAGTCCACAGCAGCGTAGTCCCCTGGCTGGATAGCTTGCTTTATCAAACGGTTGTTCAGTTTACAGAACCGAATGATGATATAGCTGGGCTTCTTTGCCCAGGTGGCTGTTTATATAGCCAAGATACCTCTGGTGATCGCACCAAAAATTAGGCATCTTTTTTGTCCATAGTTTATATTTGTTTATATAATATAAACTTTAAGACCTGTCCGGTCTTCAACATCACACTTTAACTAATTTTGCTTATAATATGTAATTTCTAGTAACAAAAGTTTAATTAGAATTTATTTTAAAATACAAATACAATGTAACCATGCAAGCTTAAAGTTTATATCCTGTCAAAATTAATGAGACAACGTGTACATATTTTCATTTACCATGCATGCTTAACGAGGAATCAAGATCAATTGCAAGTATGGTAAAAATGACAATTTGCTCGTTTGTGGTATTATAACAATCTCTGACTGCCGAAACCTATTCCTCGCTCACTTAGGTCATTGCCACTAAGCTCGTCAACGGTGATGCCAAAACCGGTCGCTACCTAAGATTCATGGATCACTAACGGGTCTAAATCCGGCATCACTCGACGAATAGGAGCTGACAGGGTAATCAATAATAATAATGGGGCTTACCTGTCACGTACTGTGACGTACTGACGAATAGGAGCTGACAGGGTAATCAATAATAATAATCCGGCATCACTTGACGAGGGTATTTGCTAGGTGAAGCCAGTATATAAGATAGTGAATATATTGTACTCACTGCCAGTTTAGTGGCTTCAATCTGGCCATCATCATCCCATTGTTTGTTGATATATTTTATTATTACATTTAAATAGAGTTTAGTGTCTAATATTTTTACATTTGATATTATTAATGTATCACATTGATATATATCACTGCCATCAAGATTATACTATGATTACTTAGCGTGATCCAATTAGACCATCACATTTACTAGAGAATCAACCAAACTATCACAAAATCAAATGGGTTGCTAGGTAATAACAACCTCAAAGTACCAGTATCACATGGGTTCATAAAAAGTAGTAGACCTTATGAACAATTCTATTCTATGCTACACTAACTAAAATCGAGAAACCAAAGGAACCAACTAAGCCATCATATTTATTACTAGAGAATCAAAAGAAATCTAACAAAACAAACTAGCTACAAATTCAATAGGTCAATAGCTACTAACTTTAAATTATCGGTAGGGATGAAAGTGAGAATGGAACATTCCATTTACCGGCGCTCGTTTCCGTAATAACGATATCGTTTATGGCCATTTTCGACCATTACTGTATTTCAAGTTTTGATTTTTAATTTCTTTTAGTACCATATTTATGTCGTTACTAAATAGTTCAAATGAAAATATGGTTAGTTTTCAGTACCGTATTTATGTCGGTAGTAAATCAGTTCCGCATAGGAAATATCGTAAATTATCTCAGTTGGTGATCAAACTATATACTTTTTCAAAGTTTTCTTTTCAATTTTTGGTTTTATTAATTATGTTTTAAATAGGCAAACGTTACTATCAAGTTTAACGGTACTACTAGTACTAGCTATCATATCGACCCATCGTTTCGCAAATGGGAACAAAAAAAGTACCATTGACCAGTGAATATGATGCATGTACCATATAGATGCGCATCATGATACATATGGAACACCTGCAATTCAGTGACGAAGAGGACGACGACGGCAGAGCAGCAACCGGACGGATGACATTGGCCGGCTGTACGTAATTCAGTGAGTTTCTTAATCACATCGTGCATGCATAGGGCATGTTAATTTGCTGGTGCTTCGAATCTATTCGAATTTGCTGGTGCTTTGAATCTAACCCCGTCGCCCATGCATAGATAGAGCATGTTTGCTGGTGCTTCGCATCTAATCGCATGGCGCATGCATGTTTACTGGCGCTTTTTGGATAAATTTAAAAAGCAAAATTATGGTATTGTTTTTTAAAATCACAGTATAGACATAGATACTCACATACATATGCATATGTTCATCTCTATTATTTATGAACGCACCCATACATATCCTATCTTGTTAGGAGTACATTCGAAGGACCGCCTAGCATCTCCAAGAGTACCCAGTAAACTCTTGCAATCTAGGATTTCTAGCAAAATTGGAAAAAACACATCTCCAACAATTCCCAATCACACCTCCTAATCTTTTGGCATTTGAGAAAACCACTCTACGCGTGTAAAGATCCGCGCTCTCTCCGTCGCGCGTATCCCTCCGGGTCACGCAGATCTTCTCCCTCGCGCAGCAAACAGGAGAGTTCCGTGGCTTTTTCCTGTACGAGGCCAAGCATGCCGGCGGGGCGGACACGAGCACGGCCGCCGCGGAGATCAGCCCGCCGGAGCTCCCCATGCGCGTGCGCCTGATCCTCACGTGGAGCTCCTCCGCAAGAAAGTCGAATCCATGTGGGTGCCCGAAGCTGGCACGATGACCGGCTACTCGACCATGGCCGTGCACGCCGTGCAGATCGTGTGGCTGTGGAGCCTCGTGTTCTCATGCATCCAGGACGCCGCCACGAGGGCGGTGTTCGGCATCTTCTGGGCCGTCGCTGCTGCCAAGAATCCAAGATGGTGCAGAGGTTCGTCATCACTGAGGTCATCCGCCGCTCCTTCGCTGCTGGCCGGAACGCGGACATCGTCGGCGCCTACACGCAGCTGATTGCTGGAGCAGCGCCGACGACGTGGACTGGACCATCCGCTACGCCGCCTCCAGAGGACGACCTGCGCCGTGGCTTCGGTGGTACAGGAACTGGGAACGGGCACAAGGCAGCAAGGTGACGATCGACAAGGGCACCATGTACGTGCTTGTTCTCAACAGGAAGGTGATCGTATTTATGTAATTGCCATTGAACGATCAGAATATGCTTTTAAAATATGTTTTTAGAGTGAATTGTTGGGTACTCTTGGAGATGGCCTAATTTATTCCTTCCAATCTTTTTTGGGAGTTGGAAAACACCATGTTTTGGGAAGAAACTATAGGGTACTATTGGAAATTCTCTAAGAGCATATCCAAGAGTTTCCTAAATTTTCTTCCTAAAAACATGATGTTTTCCGACTCCTAAAAAGATATTGAGAGAAAAAAAGAAGTCCATCTCCAATAATACCCAATATTCCACTCTAAAAAATTAAAATTTGGTGCCACTTGGATTTTTTTTCTTCGATCCCACCGCCGCTCCTCCCTCCTTCATCGTGCGGCTTGTGCCCTAGCCTTGCAGTCCCAGCCGGCCGTGACCACCTCCTAGCAGACCAACACCACCAGCGGTCATGCGCGTGCATCGGCTAGATATCAGCTAGTAGCAAGAACAAGCTAGCCATCGGCAGCAGCAGCAATAGTTGCCGGCCATCTACTAGGATCACAGTAGCATGCAGGAACCATCAGTTCAGTACAATCAGCGAGAAGAAGCTGAAGCACACAGCTGGCCGGCTTGCCTCTTCGACTCTGACCACTGCATCACGGAGATGGATCATCTATCTGCATGTCGCTACTCATGCCTACATGTACATCAGTACATGTACTACTAGCACGCGCCCTCCGCCGACTGCGACGACCTCGACGGGCTCTCAAGGTGCACACGAGCAACCGGACGTGGCTGCTGGCCAGCGAGTCCCCGACGAAGAGGATCGACCTGCCCCGTACTAGCCCGAAGAATCGTGCGGCGTCGAAGCGCTCCAGCTCGCCGCAGCCGCCGCCATCTGGCTGCCACCGCCACCGCAGGAACTCCGTGCTTGGCTTGCCATGTTTCATGCAGTTCTGGTAGCCCTCGATGAACGTGCACGTCGCGTTGGTGTAGTATGGCCGCCCGGTGGGGTCGCGAACCCACCGGCCTCGCGTGAGGTCGCAGGCACCGCCGGCGCTGGAGAACAGGGAGGAGGAGGTGGGCGTGGGCGACCACCATTGGAAGGGGCGGCCCGAGAAAAAGAACCGACAACGTGGCACCGGCGAAGAAGAGGACAGCAGCGAGGGCGGCAGGCTTGATCTTGGGAACGGCGTGGCGGCTCCGGCGATGATCTCCGGTGAGGAGGCCACGAATGGATTGGATCACCGTGAGTGTCTTCATTGGTGACCACCTTCCAGCAGATGGCGCGGTGTTGTGGAGTGGCTACGGATCTTTGCGTATTGCACGGGGCAGGTCGATCCTCTTCGTCGGGGACTCGCTGGCCAGCAGCCACGTCTGGTCGCTCGTGTGCGCCTTGTCGTAGGTGGAGAGCCCATCGATGTCGTCGCGGTCGGCGGAGGGCTACTCATGTCGCGGTCGCAGTCGCGGTTGACGATTCGAAGGAACCTCTTTCCGCGCGATGAGAGTCCGCGTAGTTTTACGCGGACGAGGGGGATTTTTCCCAACTTCTAAAATATTAGGAGGTTGTATTAGCAGTTGTTGGAGAGGGATTTTTTCACTTCTTTCTAAAAACTAAGGATTAGGAGAAGGTTTAGAGAACTCTTGGAGATGCTCTAAGGTCCTGTTTGGATTCATTATCTAATAATAGTTAGCTAGCTAATAACTCATTATCTGATCATTATCTGATTTGGTTCAGCTAGTGGGATAGTTGTTCTCTAAAGGTTCAACTAACCATTATCTAGTTTATTATCTATACATGTTTAGATCCAAAAGAGATAATTATTAAGGGATAACTACTATCTATATAGATCAAAACAGGGCCTACGGAAATTGGAAGGCGCCAGGCATGGCCACGGTAGCCAAGAAAAATATTGTGTTGCGCGTCGGTTTGGAGATCTGCGCTAACTAAACTCTTGTGCTTGCACCATACTCTCTCCGTCCTTCAATAAGTGTCATTCTCACTTCTCTAGGACTCAAACGCTTTTAACTTTAACCAAATATATACAACATTTTAATATTTATAATACATAATTAGTATCACTAGATAGATCGTTAAATCTAGTTTTATAATAAACTTATTTGAAGATACAAATGTTGCTAATTTATTTTATAAATAAAGTTAAACTTAATAAGTAAATTTGACCTGCACGGCTCGTCGAATTTGGCGGCCTGCGCTTCCTGCTATCCTTGTCGAGCAGTGATTGGGCATCACCCCTTGAGCGCGCGGAGGTCACACCAGCTACACGGCTCTTTTTGTTGTCCACCAGTGATTGAGCGGGGACGCCTCCTCACGATCACCACGCACGCGCCTCTCCACGTGTGCGGAGCAGCCGGTACACCATACGCGAGGAATAAAATTGTACGGACCCGGGTCCAATTTTCTCCATCGACCCTACCATGGATGGATGACACATGTACCTGAAATTAATCATACGGTTGATCTACCTGATCTAAATACATTAATGCTTTGTGCGACACATTTGTGCATGAAATAGATGGATTTGTTAACCGTATGATTTTTTTAAGATGTCACGTGTCATACATCCATGGTAGGGTCCATGGAAGAGAATTAGACCCAGGACCACACAATTTTATTCCGTGCGCGCTTATCCATGCCTGCGGCGCATGCGTGCACGAGGAGCGATTACCTGCGGTCCTAGGGCGTGGCTCGTAGCACATCAGCGACTCTAGTTAGGGTGAGGTGCGTTGTCGACCAGGGATTCGATGGTGCTCGGTGCCCATGGCCCATGTGTCAGCTGCAGCGCGGAGACGGGAGCAGGTGGCTTCATTGCGTCCGTCCCTTTCGTCCAGTTGACATCTAAAATTTATTGATAGCTAAAAGAGCTTTGTGACAATGTTCCTGGTGCTAAGACGATCATGGAAAATATTTTGGAACATCACATTTGGAGCTTGGAGGCGAAAAGAGGGGGAATCGGTGCATAGCTGGTTTCCTAGACCGACCGGGCCGGTTTTCCCTGCTGCTGGCCTGCCAAGGCTGCTCAGCCCCTAACAGGCTGGTTTCCGTGTGTGCCGTGCTGAATTCAGCCTCTCGGGCCCGACGAAACTGGCCTGACATGTTTGGGATATGGCTAGGCTAGTTTTCCTGCTAGAGTCCGAACTGATTAGTTTTCAAATCAGTTTTGGATCTATTTTCGTGTAGAAAACATGAAGATTACGATTTCGACTTGTTTTCTACTGGAATAAGACCAACCCCTATATATATATCAGAGGATCACGGCCGATTAAGGGATCTAACATCCAATCGTCTTTTTACATCTATTACACCCTTTTACCCCACTTCACCAATCTCTTACTGTCCGTTGCATCTCTTCACGAGTTCCAGTGGTATTCTTGGTGGCCGACACTAGTGTTGGTGGAGCCCATATTCACATGGGACAACTCCCCCTTGAAGAGGCCTAATAGGAGTTAGTGTAGTAGCTTGTCAAATCTTCCCCCACCAAGGGGTCGCTTGTAAAATGTCGTTGCCTATATATAATACCAAGAGCAAGAGGGCAAGAGGCTCTCTCCTCTCCCACTCATTTTCACAAACCCTAGACGCCGCCTCACTCTCCCCTCTTGCGAGTTGGAGCCTTCGTCGTAGGGCCTTCTCCGCGGAGCCCTCACACGGAACAAATATCGGGCCCTTCATTCAGGACCTTCGTCCGGGACCTACGTTCAGGACCTTCGTCCGGGCCTTCGTCAGGACCTTCTCCTGTCGGTCTTCGTCAGGACCTTCTCCAGCCGGCCTTCATCGGGAGACCATCTCCTGTCGGCCTTCGTCGGGACCTTCACCTGCCAGCCTTCATCGGGAGACCATCTCCTGCCGGCCTTCGTTGGGACCTTCTCCTGCAGGCCTTCGTCGGAAGACCTTCTTCGGCCGGGCCTTCGTCGGCGCATCTTCTCCGGCCAGGCCATTGTCAGGAGACCTTCTCTGGTCGGGCCTTCGTCAGGAGACCTTCTCCGGCCAGGCCTTCGTCGGAGGACCTTCTCCCAGCCTTTGTCGAGAGACGTTCACCAACTAGCCTTCACCAAGGAGCCTCCACCTCTCGACCCTGTTCGGGACGCTTGTCCCAACATTGGCGCCCACCGTGCTCGGCACGGGTAAGTTCTTCGAGAGCGAAGGCTTGAACCCGTTAGAAACTCTAAGGTAAGAACCCCGGGGAAGGTAACACTTTCATAAATCTTCTTGGTTACCAAGGTGATAGCTTCGGTATAACCTCTTCAACTTTTTTCAAAAAAAACTTTTTTTGTGCCGAAGGTCAAACGAGCATTTGAAAGAAAAAAAAACTTTTTTCTAGCCAAAGGTCAAACGAGCCCTCGGCCGAACCAACTGTTAACAAGAAAAGAAAAGCTTTTTTTACCACAAATATCAACCAAGCCTTTGGCTGCACCAACTTTTTTGAAAAAAAAAACTCGTTTAACGAAGCCGCCAAACCTGCGGCCGTATACATTCAAATAAAAAAGAGGCTTCGGCCGTATAGAAATAACCTGCTGCCAAACATTCAGTGCTACAGTTTTGAACTTTGCTAACCACAAGACCTTGCAAGCTTTTGTGTTCTTTACATGCGCATGTCGTACCTATAGTCGATACGCAAAGGCTGGGTCCTCCATGCCGCACCGCACAAAGGCCTGACACAAGCGGAAGAGCGAAGAGGTCTCCGAAGGCCGAACAGATCATGTTTGCCTCCATGACCTCCCCTCCGCCGCTGACCTTGGCCCGCTCTCGGATCCCTCAGCCGCCATCTCCGCGCTCGCATTCTACTCCCAGGCCCTATGTCGCGGAACCACCTGTCCGCCTGTGATGACGGCGCCCTCAACCTCCACATCGCCAACGGCTTCGTGCAGCTCGCCATGCTGCACACCTTCCCGTGCCATGAGGCCACAGAGGGGCTCGCTGTGCATCTGTCCAGCCATGTCAGTATGTCGTGCTCGCCGTCCGACGCACGGGGATGGTCGCCAAGATCAACCTCTTTCACGGTCTCCACAGCTTCCGAAGACAACCACCCGAAGGTGCACTGAACCCATCCCTCTCACTTGCCGAAGGTCCCGGCGCCCTGAAGCTCAGTTGAAGGCCAGAAACCGACAAAGGTGCGGCAGACTGCGAAGAGTCAAGCAGTCAGGCGTGCACACGAAAGGCCTTCGGGAGTTTTCAGAGCGAAGTCTTTGGGAGTTTCTCTGGAGTTTTCTTCGTCTCCCGGTATTTTCCGACCTTCGGGAATTTCTCTGGAATTTTTCTTCAAGTTCGAGCAGGCCCTCCAGATAAGTCAAAACTTTCAGCTATTACTCTATTGCTGCACCTTCGATTACCTTCACTAGAAACCGGGCCTTTGCCGAGTGCAAATTGCTTTGCCGAGTGTCAAAAATCGGGTACTCGGCAAAGACCTTCTTTGCCGAGTGCCGCACTCGGCAAAGAATTGCACTCGGCAAAAAAAGGGCACTCGGCAAAGGACTTCTTTGCCAAGTGCCAGGCTCTCGGCAAAAGCGCAGCACTCGGCATAGGCTGTCCCGCGTAACGATGTTCGGCCACGTCCTTTTTTGCCGAGTGCCTGCTGTTAGGCACTCGGCAAAGATTTTTTTTTTAGAAAATACTTTGCCGAGTGCCCCTGACACGGCGCTCGGCAAAGATTCAATATTTTTTTTTGAAATGTCTTTGCCGAGTGTCCCTGTGAAGGCACTCGACAAAGAGGAAATTTCTAAAAAAATAAAAAATCCTCTTTGCCGAGTGCCCCTGTGAAGGCACTCGGCAAAGAACCCCTTTGCCGAGTGCCATTCCCCAGCACTCGGCAAAGTTTTTTTTGGTTGTTGTTTTTTGCCTCCAAATTTTTTGTGCAGCCCTTTTAAAGTACGAGGAACTCCTCGTTAGAATTTGGGGATTTTTTGTGGTTTTTTTATATATTTAGTTACTTTATTTTGTTTACTTGATTTTTTTTCGAAAAATATAAATTTGAACTGCACGTGGTACGAATAATGGAATTTAATGATTCAAAAAATGATAGTCATGTTACTGAGTGTAGTGTGAGGCCGTATCCAGGAACGGACCCAAAATTTCGGACATCTTGTTCACGAAACATGACCGCGAACTTACGTGCGAAGTGTTTTCAAATTCTATAAAAAGCAAATGAAGTCTGAAAATCATGAAACTTGTTGAGATGTCGTGATATCATATGTGGAGGCTATGATAAAAATTTCAGAAGATTTCGTGCACGTTTGTCACGTACGATGCTTGCAAACCGAAGAATCTCCGAAGAAGTTTTATGATTTCGTGAAGAGGCCGACGAGGTGGTAAGCATCGTACGTGACAACTTGCGCGAAACCTTCTCAATTTTTTATCACAGCCTCCACATATGCTATCATGACATATTAACAAGTTTCATGATTTTTGAACTTCGTTTGCTTTTTATAGAATTTAAAAACAACTCGACCGCAAGTTCGTGGTCATGTTTCGTGAACAAGATGTTCGAAATTGGTGGTCTGTTCCTGGATACGGCCTCACATTATACTAAATAACATGAATATCATTTTTCCATTCATTTTTTTCATTATTCGAATGACTAGCAGTTATAATTTGAATTATCCAAGAAAATTCAATTAAATGAAATAAATTAAAGAAATATAGAAAAAGTCCGAGAAATGTGCCACATTGGAACATGAAGTACTAGGTATTGTATGAGGAATGCAGAAAAAGTTTGGAGGTCAAAAGTGAAAAAAATATGGTTTGCCGAGTGTCAAAAAATGACACTCGGTAAAGGAGCCTCTTTGCCGAGTGTCAGGAGAAGACACTCGGCAAAGGAGTTTTGCAAAAATTTTAAAAAAAACCCTCTTTGCCGAGTGCCACGGCACTCGGCAAAGAATTAAAAAAAAATAAAAAACTCTTTGCCGAGTGCCAGATCGGGGACACTCGGCAAAGGATTTTTTTTAAAAAAAACCTTCTTTGCCAAGTGCCAGGCCAGGTGGCACTCGGCAAAGAGACGGTTAAAAAACTTAAAAAAACCCTTTGCCGAGTGTCACATCGGGGGCACTCGGCAAAGGGGGGATTTAACCCCGCCGGCTGGGCCAGCCCACACACCCCGCACACACGCACGTGCCACCGCCCAGCGCCAGCCGCCACATCGCCAGCAGCGCCCGCGCGCAGCCGGCCGCCGAGGCGTCGGGCACCTCCTGGTCAAGCTTCGCCGCCCGCGCGAGCGGACGCCGGGAGACCGCTGTACATCGCCCGCGGAGGCCGGCAGCGAGGAGGTCGTCGCCTCCTCCTCCCGCTCTATGACTTGAGGCCGCCACCGTCCGCTCCGCCTCGACCTCGGCGCCTTCCATGTCGCCGCCAAAGCAGGGCCACACCGGTGAGCTCCCCTTCTGTTGGTGTTGTGGCAGCGGATTGAAGAAGGCCAGGGTGTAGTCGAACAGTTGGGAGTATATATATACTATAGGTCATCAGCAGGGATTCATTTGCCTTCTATGGGCGGGAGTGCGGGACTGGTAGGACTCTTTGCTGTCTTCAGGTGAATAGGTGATACTTGATAGGCTTGACCCTTTGCACCATTCAGCTGGTCTTGGCTGGGATTTGACATCCGGAGCTTCGAAGTTCAAGCTGTTGGCAGTGATTGGGCGGGCTGTAGATGGAAATTTTCATGTTCTGCACTTCCATTGACAAAGGGGAAGTAGAAATTTTTGCGGGTGATCCCCAATCTACTGACGGTTCAACTGTTTCTGGCTGTTTTAAGCTGATTCACTGTCAGCTACTACTTCAAATTCACTGCTGATGAGGCTGCTACCGTAACACTTTAGCAATAGCAAGAAATCCTATGCACTTCCCTCGTGGTAAATAGACTGATAGTATAGTAATACTTGTTGTTGTCATGATAAAATGCTAACTATGCTGCATAGGCTAGTACTGATAATTTAATATGAAACTTAATACTATTCAAATCTTCATAGTATATGCATCCCGAGTTACACAAGTCAATGATGCATTGTATTTTCATGTATCATGAGCAGTATCATATGAAATGTAGCCAGTCTGTTCTTTTTCCCCTATCCTTGATCAAAGTAACTTATAGGTGATCTGAAAATTGGCAACAGGGGTTGTGAAAGAGTTCTTGGGGCGGTGGCCCGGGCTTTGCTCAGTTTGTGAATCTTCCAACACTAGTCCTCTCTACTCCGCTGCTGTCAAGGATCACTTGGATGTGGTAAATGCTATACTGGACACTGATGATAGCTGCATAAGGATTGTGCGGAAAAATGGGAAGACATCCCTACATACTGCTGCAAGAATTGGATACCATCGTATTGTCAAAGCACTCATTTAGAGGGATCCAGGAATCGTTCCGATCAAGGATAGGAAGGGACAAACTGCGCTTCACATGGCTGTGAAGGGCAAAAATACAGATGTAGTGGAAGAGTTACTGATGGCTGATGTTTCCATTCTCAATGTGCGCGACAAGAAAGGAAATACTGCCTTGCACATAGCTACACGGAAATGGAGGCCCCAGGTATGGTTCTTTCCAAGGGTCATCTACAAGTAGTTTGCTATTTTAGTTTTAGCTGACTATGACCTGCATTGAGAGCTATAGCACTGTTATATCTGTAAGTCGTGGTTTTAGTGTGTAACCAATTTGTTATTTGTTTGCCCTCACTTTTGGAAAGTTTGCCCCCCTTGAGCTGCTACTTCATCACCAGAGTGTTGTTTGCTCGTTGGCGTGTACAGTATAGAGTATACTGTCTAGTTGCAAGTTGCAACTCCAATTCTTATCGGTAGAGTTTGTGGCAGCATTAATGTAAAAACTTCAAAGGTTATATCTTCTTTTGAATATTTAGAGCCTAAGACTGGTATGAGATGAGGTGCACACATTAATTTTAAATAAGCATATGAAGATCAGGACTATTAACATGATGTGCATGCTGGGTGATAGGACTTCTGATCTGTTTATATCTTTGAGAGGATACCAGTACATGGTGATATGCAGAGGGTAACCCGAGATCAATCATATTATGCATCTGTTAAACACAACATACCAAATGTAAGCATAATATTTTTATTGAGTAATATATGAATTAAGAGCCTTTAGAATGCCATGCTCAGTTTTTAGGGGTGGAGCCAGAAACTCGATTTTGAGGATCCAACAATAGTATTTTTTTTTCAAGTTTTGTTCGAATTTTGCAGTACTTTTTTTTCTTCAAAATTTCTCAATGTGAAAAACATGCCGTACATAAGCAATGGTGGTTTCTTAGTGGAGCAGAACATCTATAGAAAGTGCAACCATATATCTAAGAATGCATAACCATCTTATATTGAGCACTATAAAGACATTAGTTGCTGCTGCTGTTAACTGTCTGCCACTAGTCTTACTAAGTCATTGCAAAGGCGCAGGAATGTATCTGGATGCTAATATTATGGTATCACTATAGTGGAAGTTTAGTGACTTCTCGACACACTATTCTAGCAGTCCAGCCCACTCCACATAGGCCTTAAAATATTATAAAAATGAACCTTGAGTATTAAAGGAAGACCCGAAATAGGCATCCACAAACTTGCAGAATGATGGGTTGCTTTTCTATTTAATGGAGTATTTAAGTTTTAACTCTTTATGGAAGCTAGACTAAATACTCCGTATAATCTAATGATGAGACAGAAATTAGCGTTCTAAAAATTCTTTGCCGAGTACCATGGTCACGACAATCGGCAAAGCTGGAAAACATGACCATGGTACTCGGCAAAGAATTTTTTTTAAAAAAAACAAACTTTGCCGAGTGCCGGCCAGAGGGCACTCGGCAAAGATTTTTTTTTAAAAAAAATTCAAACTTTGCCGAGCGCTGGACAGGGGGCACTCGGCAAATAATTTTTAGAAAAAAATAAAATATCTTTGCCGAGGGCCGGATAGAGGGCACTCGGCAAACAAATTTTTTTTAAAAAAAATAAAAAAATCTTTGCCGAGTGCCTGCAGGGTTGGCACTCGGCAAAGCGACCGTCAACGGGGCCGGCGCCGTGACGGTCGCTTTTCTTTGCCGAGTGCCCCCGAGGCTCTCGGCAAAGCCTGTGCCAAGTGCCCGATAAAAGACACTCGGCAAAGAGGGCTTTGCCGATCAATTTTTTGCCGTGTGTTCTTTGCCGAGTGCCGCACTCGGCAAAGGCTTTGCCGAGTGTAATTTGGTCTTTGCCGAGTGTCTCAGGCACTCGGCAAAGAACCTGAATCCAGTAGTGCTTATGCCATATGCACCATGCATCCTGCGATTACTAACCTTGCAGGCTTTCATCAGCAAGCACTGCTTACTAATGGCTTATTAGTTTAAATGTTTCTCTTGGGTGTTTCTGGACCCGAGGAACACGCCACTAAACCAAGAGCAAATACCCCATATCAAAACCCAAAGTCGAAAGTGGCTAGTAACGGAGCCACAATATTCGACAACAGCTTTTTCAGCGGAAAGAGGACCCTCCTTTACCCAAGCCAAAAGCACTGACCTTGACAAAGACCTGGGCAGTCTTCACCATTCAATAGATCTCATCAGTTATTGATCTTCGTCAGTCAGTGGTTTTCTCCTTCATCAATCAGTGGTACGGTCTTCATCATTTATTGGCCTTTGTTAGTCAGTGGTCTTGGTCAGTTATTTGCCTTTGTCAGTCAAACAGTCAGTACTCTTTATTATCAGTCAATGGTTCGCATTAAGTGTTCAGCCTTCGTCACATATCTGCCCAATAGCTCTTGAGTTTGCATCACCAAGATTTCCATCAATCAGCGGTTCTCATGAAATATTCAACCTTCGTCGATCTCTCAAAGGTGATCTTCTATCAATTAGTGATTTTTATTAGTCAACAACCTTCATCCGATTATGGACCTTTGTCGGTCATTGGCCTTGACGATCGGCGCCCTTCGTTACTCATTGGCCTTGACGATCGGCGCCCTTTGTCGATCATTGGCCTTTGACGGTGGCGCCCTTCATCAATCATTGGCCTTGACGATCGGCGTCCTTCGTCTATCGTGGCCTTCATCGGTCGATAGCCTTCATCTATCATTGGGTGTCCTCAGTCAACAACCTTCGTCAGTCATCGGCCTTCGTCGGCCAGCAGCCTTCGTTAGTCATTGGCCTTCGTTAATCAGTAGCTTTCATCTGTCAGCAGCTTTCATTAATCATTAGCCTTCGTCAGTCAACAGCCTTTATTAGTCATTGACCTTTGTCAGTCAACAACCTTCGTAAATCATTGGATTTCGTCAGTCAGTGGTCTTCATCAGTCAATGGCCTTCGTTAGTCAGCGGCCTCTATCAATGATTGACCTTGGTCAGCCACCAAACCTCTGAACTCTCTAACGCTAACACTTTTTCTATTATTTTTGTAGGTTGTATTGTTCATTTATTCTTTTTAATGGTTTTATAATATGCATCAACCCAATGTTATTTGAGCTAACCTTCGCAGAGAACTAATCCTTTTTACATTCAATACTACAAGTCATATCT
This sequence comes from Miscanthus lutarioriparius, assembly GCA_904845875.1. Taxonomy (NCBI): domain Eukaryota; kingdom Viridiplantae; phylum Streptophyta; class Magnoliopsida; order Poales; family Poaceae; genus Miscanthus; species Miscanthus lutarioriparius. Next base: position 66,424,683 of record CAJGYO010000013.1, read on the forward strand.
ATTCATGTGTAGGTTCTTAAATGGCAGCCTTCGCTAGCCATTTGAAACTATGTCGCTCGTTGGAGGGTATCATTATTCGTGCGCAGAGCATAACTTTTGCTCAAGATCAACCATCATTTTTGCAGGGCGCATGATATGTTTACCCCTTCTAATATTTTCACGTAAATGCATTCATTCGCATCATCACATACATACATACATTGCATAAGTGCATTGCACCGCATGGCCCGGGCCACCTAGAAGAAGTCCCAAAAATACACAGGCACCAGGACTCTATGCATCAAAATCCATGAGGAAGTCCCAAACCTACATGGGCACCCGGTCACGAAGCTAAGGCTTTCGTGCTACCCTCGCATATTATATGAAATGACTAACCATCTTTTGCAGCAAGTAGAAAGCCAGTGTCTTTCTGAGTATCGAAAGACTTGCCAGCAAGTTGATAGTTGACGAAGCTATAACGCTCAACCTAAGTCCCTGAAAAATGCACCCTATCAACTCAGGTGCATTTTCACGCGACTTGTCCAGCATTTAGCACGCGGCGTAGGCGTATACATCGGCATTGCCTTCACCAAGCTCTTTGGCATGAGGGGCCTCGCAAACACCTTCGGCATACCGAAACAGCTCGCCATCAACACGTCGGCACAAGTGGCTTCACCAACACCTTCGTTGTCTACACCAACATCAACTCCACCAAGCACCTTTGCATGAGGGTCCTCGGCAGGAGGGGCTTCACCATCATCTCCACCTACCACAATGGCTCGAGAGCCTTTGTCAACACCTTCAGCATCAATGCCCACAATGACTTATCATCATCGCCGAGCTCAAGGGGCTACACCAACTCCTTCGACACCAAGGTCTACCACACCTTCGTCAACCACTTCGACTCGAGGGGCTCATCGTCGGCAACTCTAGTTCGAACATCTACTTCCACTACTATGACTACATCGACTACACCAAGGGAGATGGAGGATTTGGTCACGAGCACTGGCCAAGAGGGGCTAGGGGAGCATACCGAAGTACCAGCAACTCCGGAACATGAAGTCTTTTGCCTGGCACTCGTGAGAAGATAATGAAGACAAAGGCTTGGAGATGAAGACCTTCGTGCCGAGAAGGCCTCGAAGACAAAGACCCCCTCACCGAGAAGGCTCAGAGAGGAAGACCTTCGTGCCAAGAAAACCTCAGAGCCGAAGACCTACGCGGCGAGAAGATATTGGAGGAGAAGGCCTTTAAGAGGAAGGCCTGTGCGCCAAGCAAAGCCAACGAACCATGTCATAGAAGTGGAGAAAGAAGCCGAAGCCCAAAGGTGAAGACATCTAAAAAAACAAGGCATTCAGAGGTAGACGCCTTAGGAATTGAAACATGTATAGGTTAGAGTCGTGTGTGTGCTCTTTTCTCCATGCCCTTTTTCCCACAGGGTTTTTGGGATGGAGTTTTTAGTTTGGCATGCACATGTGAGTTAAGAAGCACGGTCCTCGCAACTAATGTTCAAGTTGTATTGTGCCTCTCCTTGTATGAACATCTACTAGGTCATGTAGTACCGGCCATAACCTAGTAGCTAAGGAGCTACTGTTGGGGAGCCCATATTCACATGGGCCAACTCCCCCTTGAAGAGGCCCAATAGGAGTTAGTGTAGTAGCTTGTCAAATCTCCCCCCACCAAGGGATCGCTTGTAAAATGTCGCCCGTTGCCTATATATAATGCCAAGAGCAAGAGGACAAGAGGCTCCCTCCTCTCCCACTCATTTTTGCGACCCCTAGATGCCACCTCACTCTCCCCTCTTGCGAGTTGGAGCCTTCGTCGTAGGGCCTTCTCCGCAGAGCCTCCGTCATGGAGCCTTCTCCGTGGAGTCCTCACACGGAACAAATATCGGGCCCTTTGTTTAGGACCTTCGTCCGGGACCTATGTTCAGGACCATCGTCCGGTCCTTTGTCGGGACCTTCTCCTGCCGGCCTTCGTCGGGACCTTCTCTTGCCGGCCGTCATCAGGAGACCATCTCCTGTCGGCCTTCGTCGGGACCTTCTCCTATCGGCCTTCATCGGGAGACCATCTCCTGCCCGCCTTCGTCGGGACCTTCTCCTGTCGGCCTTCGTCGGAAGACCTTGTTTGGTCGGGCCTTCGTCGGCACATCTTCTCTGGTCGGGCCATTGTTAGGAGACCTTCTCTGGCCAGGCCTTCGTCAGGAGACCTTCTCCGGCCGGGCCTTCGTCGGAGGACCTTCTCTCGGCCTTCACCAAGGAGCCTCCACCTCTCGACCCTATTTGGGACGCTTGTCCCAACACCTAGAACAACCTTAGGCGTGCATCTCCCCGATGGATCTTCCCTATAGGTGCTCCCGAGTTCTTGCGGTGAAGGACAGGCTCTAAATCAGCCTGATTGATCTCTAGATCGGTTTCTCGACGATCTTGGTGTTGCTTGCTGCATGTGATAGTTCATGTGTGACCTCGGGTGTTCTATCCCTAGCTGTTGTGTGATCCGAGATCCAATTTGGCGTCACACTTTTTGGCGATTCTGCTAGGGAAGGAAGATCAATCTGAGTACAAGATGCCTGAAGAACACGACAACAATGAGGCGGGTGATCTCTCTAGTGTGTCTGATGAGAAGAACATCATCCATCCCACTACTATTGATTAACTCCCGTAAGATCTTTGTAAGAAGTTGGAGGAGAAGAACGCCGCTAATGTGTCAGCCGCTCTAGCGGGTTGCTTGATGGCATGGCGATCAAGTAGTGTGCAGTGGCTACGCAATTCAAGCCCATCAACATCTCCACCTACACCTTCGAGGCTCAATCCACTTCAGCAACCAAGGTAACACCACCCGTAAGTGAACCATGTCTTATGTGATTACTTTGGACCAAGTGAATCAATTGTCGGAAGAGTGGGAACCAACCTATATAATAAGGTTTCTACTTTGTACCATAATGCTAATCTTAAGAAGCCTCTCAATTCTATGTCTGTCGTGCCTAGTTGCTCTATACCCACTAGTAGAGATGTAGGCTACAGTCTCGGTTGGGAACTACCTTTAGTCCTGGTTTTCCCAACTGGGACTAGGGATTCTGGACTAAAGGCATTGTCCTTTAGTACCGGTTGCCTCAACCGGGAGTAAAGGTCCTCTCAGGCTAAAACAATAATGCCTTCCACCCCTGCTAGTCGTGGGATTCGAACCCAAGACCTCATGCATTGCCTCGCGCGTAGCTTACCATCCCACCTACACAGCATACGTGACTTCGGATGGGATGGTTTCCTTTTGAACAAGCCTATCGGAGGACCTTTAGTCCAGGTTGGCGTTACCAACCAGGACTATAGGGTCCTTTATTTCGGGTTAGTAACACCAACCGGGACTAAAGGGTTAAGGCCTTTAGTCCTGGTTGAGAACACCAACCAGGACTAATGTAGGCCATTTAATCCGGATTGATGTTACCAAACGGGACTAAATGTCCTCTGACGCCCATGAAACTTGGAACCGGGACTAATGCTCACATTAGTCCCGGTCCCAACTCTAGCTGAGACTAATGTGCTGAACTGAAAGTCTGTTCTCTACTGTGCCCGGTGTCATCAGCTCCTAAGACCATGGATTTTCCCTATGGCATGCTGATGAATTACCCTAAGGGTCAAGTAGGTCCTTTGGTAGGTGTTGTGGGTACTAATGTTGTTATTAATCCTACATACGGTAACCCCATCACAAGTGTTCCTCAGTCATGTAGTGTGCAAGATTGGGTCGACGACGACCAACTTCGTGAATTGGCAGGTTTCAAGGCTCCCTATACCACCTGAGGGCACTTGTGAACAGAATCCCGTTCCTCCCTATGTTTTAAATCAGCATTTGCACAGTTGGCAAGCAAAGCAAAATCGTGAAAGGTCGAATCATAAAATCGGCCAACCTAATTTAGGATCATCGGCTAGACCAACTTTTGAAGTCAGACATGTCGATCCTCCTCAAGGTAGGATGAACTTGCTAGAAGTGAAAGAGATTCTCGTTGAGCACGAAGCCTCTGTGGTGAAGAGGATAAAGGAGAATCTTGGTGTGGATATTCGGGGCAATACATTGGTTTATCAAAAGCCCTATCCCTCTCATTTTGATTGGGCTCCGTCTCCTAATTTTTGATTGCCTGATTTTGTTAAATTTAATGGGGAGGATAGCAGGAGCACTTGGGAGCATACACTACCGGACTCCTGTAGTTCGCCGAGTGTCCGAAACACTCGGCAAAATACATAAAACACTCGGCAAATAGTTCGCCGAGTGTAACACTCGGCGAACAGCACTCGCCAAAAACAGTGACGGCAAAGCCAACTTTGCCTGAGTGTCTTTTATCGAGCACTCGGCAAAGCCTTTGCTGAGTGCCCGACACTCGGCAAAGTTGAAACCGAAAAAAAACCCGAAAAAAATGGGATTTTTACCCAAAAAAATAGAATTTTTTTTATCGATGGAGGCCCCCACCGGCCAGCGCCCACCCATCTCCGACATTTTTTGCGTGAATTTCATGGCTACGCGGCCGACGTGATTCGAACCCGAGACCTCCCGCTATGCACGTACCTCCTCTACCACTACACCACACTCTCACTTGTGTCTGGATTCCGTTTTAGTTCCCAATATATTATACTAAACCGAGTGTAAATTGCATGTTTGAGGCCCTAAACGAATTCAAATAAAAAAGTTGTAAACTACAAAGTTTCATAACTTTTCGAGATCTACACTTTTAGTTTAGGAAGTTTTTCCATCCGATGTCGTTTACAAAATTTGAATTTTAAAATTTTAAAATTCAAACACAGTTTTGCATGACAAAATGTTTTCAAATCAAAAAGTTGCCAATTACAAAGTTTCATAACTTTTCGAGATCTACAAAGTTTATTTTGGTTGTTTGGTCATCTGATCATCCGACATGATCGTTCTAACATTGTTCACAAATCTTATATATCTCTATTGTAGTTTCATAAACTAACAGAGAGATATATTAGATTTGTGAACAAATTTATTTTCACTTTGTCGTATGAAGAAAAGACCAAAACAAACATCGTACATCTTGATGAGTTATACAACTTTGTAGTTGAAAACTTTTTTATTTGAATTAATTTACTGCTTCAAAATGTGCTTTGAAATTTTCTTTGCCGAGTGTCAAAAAAATAACACTCGGCAAATAAGCTCTTTGCCGAGTGTCAAAAAAAACACTCGGCAAAGAGCCTCTTTGCCGAGTGTCAAAAAAAAAACACTCGGCAAAGGCGTCTTTGCCGAGTATCCGAAAAAAAACACTCGGCAAACCACGTGGCACTCGGCAAAGAGCCGGTCTCCGGTAGTGATATAAGTCAATACTTAGCTCAATTGGGGCTCGCTTGAAGTTAAGTACAACCATATAAAAATTTATGTAATTTGAGAGTTTAGTGAATTATGTTGTATGGCAGAATAACAGATCCTTGTTAATTTTCTGAACTAATTATTTTCTAAATTTTAGTAGTATCATGTCATTAAGAAAATATGTTTCTGGCAGTGAGAAAATGAAAAAGCAGAGCACGAAGTAGATGAAATGATACAATCACAGAGAGGGTCTATGCATGTTTCATTAAGAGTATTAAATCACTCTAAGATGTCCAATTGAGTTGGCGATACTTGTTGTCAAGGAACGAGCACATATTTATATATATGCATTTAGTTCATGTGTATATAAGTGTCCCCAATTTTAGTTTCACCCCGGGCCCTTAAAAACTCAGGACCGGCCCTGGGTCCACTTGAATTACTGGTGATACTTTTTGTTCCTCTCCCATTCCGTACTCCAGCATCCCACGTCCCTCTCTTCCCTCTCAACCTCGCTTCTCTCTCTTCCTTCAGCATCCAGCAAGCATAGCGAGGTAAGTGGCGCGGGGACACAGTGGGCAATGCAGCGAGGCTCGCAGCGGGTGCAAGGGCACGTCCTGGCGGCGCTCGAGAGGAGCTGGTGTAACAGACGACATGAAGGAGTGAAGCTGGAGGCGTAACAAGTGAAGGCGCGAGTCCGAGCGAGAAGCGCATTTAGCATTTTATGTTTTTCATTCTATGTATGACATGTGGGGCCGATCAGCCAGAGCGTGTAGTGGCACATAAGTGCCCAGACCAGATGGGGAACAATTCATTCAGACAAATTTAGAAATAGAACTCGCCTCGGCAGAGGCTGTTGTCGTCGGCGTTCTCCATCTCTCTTTGTATCGCTCGAGCGCTCACGTCCACGACGACATTGCCGGTGGCCACGGGTGTAACAGCTGGGCGGTGGTCATGAGGGCGAGGCCTGGCGGCATGCTCGAGGGCGCATCCTCGCTGCAGAAGTACGGGCCAGGGTACAGCAGGGTGGTACTTCTGTAGGACAGTGCTCGTCGGGATGATGCGAGGCAGCCAGGTGGCACGAGCGAGGGTGCATCCTTGCGGCCAGGCCAAGATATATATGACGGGACCGACATGAGCTCAAGTGTCCGCGGCAGGTGACGTGGGCGACCGATCTCATGTGCGCGAGTAGCCACGGAGGGTAGCTGCATGGCCGGTGCAGGCTCGTGGAGCCACCGTTGTGAGGGCGGATGAGCTTGCGAGCGGCCTTGACGGGTAGCGGCGGGGCGCTAGCGCGGGAATGAAGTGTGGCGGCCAGCGGCGAGGCAAAACTACAAAGATGCTCGGTCATAGCGCGGTGGTGCGCGTGGCGTCGGTGTGGTGAGGCGATGCCGTGGAGCCCGCCTAACGCACGGGAAGAAACCTACGACGCGGAGAATGTCAATGTCGGTGGTTTCACTGCAGTGTCTTCCTCTTTTCTTCTCTCTTCGTTAAGCAAGGTGCTACATCAGCATTTTCACTTTGCTAGCATAATATTTTTTTTTTAAAAAAACTGCATGTGGTTTCAGGTTGGGACCGTTGCAGATGGATATCCTGGGCAGTCGGCACCCGTATAGGCTTGCAGTGGCTGCAACTGCAAGAGTGGCCATGGCGTGATGGATCAAATCCTCTAGTCAGTCTTCACAACTGCTCCTGGCAGTCGCTCCATCCACGCCGTCCGCCAGCATCAAAGCGGTGGTTCGTTCCGTACGCAGCATGTGATAGAAATACCAGCCCAAGGGCAGTAAACCACGCAAGAGCACACTAATACACGCGCAAGAACACAGCCGCCGCCGCCTAGCTCGCTCCGCTCGCACGAGTTGGCTGCGCTGCCGACGCTCCCTGAGTGGACGGCTCCTGATCTGTCGAGCTATGTGAGCGAGGACTCTGTTGGCCCACACAGTATCACCGGCTCAGGTGATTCGACCACTCACCAGTCTTGTCGACCATGACTATCATCGTTCGACTACACACTATGGCTAGAGCTAGAAGAAGGCAGGGAGAATAGAGCATACACATAATAGAGACATCAGCGTTGGCCGGAGCTCTGTATAGGAGATGGTAAATTTGAACTCACACTTTACTGAGTTACAGTGACAAACTATATATACAACTCTATCCATCTAGTCCTATTACAGCTGCCATGCTGCTACAGTGATTAGATGAGACAGCAGGTCTGACTCTGGCGCCTGCCCCTGTTATGGCTATAGTGCGGCAACGCCTGCCCCTGCAGCGGCTACAGTACCACAGCAGGGAGCCTTTTCGATGCCGCCTTCCCCTGTCGTGTGTTCACACAAGGTAGTAGTAGATTATCTAATAATTTTACCCCTAATCCTACTGCTAACCCTTGAACCCCCTTCATGCCGATCATCTCCTTCAGCTCCGTGAACCGAAGATGTCCGAGCGGCCTGGTGAGGACATTCGTGAGTTGTTGACCAGTTTCGACAAACTCGATGACGATCTGCCCTCCATCAACACAGTCCCTGAGGAAATAGAACTTCACATCGATGTGCTTGCTCCGGTCATGGAGAACCGGATTCTTCGCGAGGGCGATGGCGGGCTGGTTGTCCACCATCAGTGCTGGTGGGTGAGCTTCCACACCGATCAGCTCGCCCAGCAGCCGTTGTAGCCACACAACTTGGCACGCCGCTGTGGCCGCCGCTACGTACTCTGTCTCGCGCGTAGATAGCGCCACCACCTTCTATTTCAGCGACATCCATAAAATTGGAGCCGACCCGAGGAAGACGAGCATGCCAGAGGTGCTCCGTCGTCCGTCGATGTCTCCCACCATGTCTGCATTGCTGAACATAGTGAGCTGCAGCCTACTTCCGTCGGTCTTGGGGAAGACGGTCCCCTGATCCACCGTCTCCTTGATGTAGCGTAGTAGCCGCTTCACTGTAGCCCAGTGATCCTCTCTGGGATCCTCCATGAAGCGACTAACGTAGCCCACGACGAACGCAATGTCCGGCCTCGTGTGGACTAGGTAGCGCAGACCATCGACGATGCTCCGATAGAGTGTTGCATCTACCTTCGCCGCGGTACTGGCCTTTGTCAGCTTCAGCCACTCCTCCATCGGAGTCACGCACGGCTTGCACTCAACCATGCCGCTCCGCTCCAACAGCTTCGAGGCGTATGCGCTCTGACCAAGCGTGAGCGCCTCCTTCCCTTGCCTCACCTCGATGCCAAGGTAGTAACTAAGCGCGCCGAGATCACTCATTCAAAAACGAGCCACCATCTCGCGCTTGAAGCTATCGATGTCCTCCGCACGTGAGCCGGTGATGATCAAGTCATCCACATACACACCGACGATGAGCTCCTCCTTCCCCCGTCGCCGCGTGTAGAGCGCGTGCTCGGTTGCGCACCGTGTGAACCCAAGCTTGCCTAGTGTGGCGTCAAGCTTGGCGTTCCATGCTCGTGGGGCTTGTCGTAGCCCGTACAACACCTTGCGCAGTCGGAGCACCTTGTGCTCCGCTCCCTTGATGGTGAAACCCGGAGGTTGACTGACGAAGACCGTCTCCACCAGCTCACCGTTGTGGAAGGCTGATTTTATGTCCAGATGATGGATGCGCCAGTCCATTGCTGCTGCCAAAGCTAGTAGCAATCGGACAGACTCAATGCGCGCTACCGGTGCAAAGACTTCCTCGAAGTCGATGCCCTCACGCTAGACAAAGTCTCGGGTGATGAGGTGTGCCTTGTGCTTGACAATGGCACTGTGCTCGTCCCGCTTGACCTTGTACACCCACTTTAGGCTGATCGGACAACATCCTAGAGGTGGATCGACGAGTTGCCAAGTCTTGTTTTTCTCGATCGCCTTCATCTCCTCCAGCATCGCTCGTCGCCGGTGTGTATCGCGCTCGGCCAGCGCGAACATGGGTGGTTCCTCAGCACTGACGAGCAACAGCTCTGGGTCGTTGAGCAGCCTACCCGCCAGGCCTGAGGGCCCTGTGCCGCTGACGATGTCGTCCAGCCTACGGAACCGCACCTCCTCACCTTCGTGGAAGGCATCCACGAACTCAGTGATGTCACTTGGAGGTGAGGCAAACTCGATCAACGTTGATGGAGTTCCCTATTCCGCTAGAGTGCTCGGCACAGCACTTGGAGTGCTCGGCACCTCGGATGCAATGCTCGGCACTTCTCTTGGACCGTTCGTCATCACTCTTGGAGTGGTCGACACCACTACAGGAGTGCTCAGCCCTAGTCTTGTAGTGGTCGGCCCCACTGCAAGACCCCTTGGCTCCGCTACAGTAGTGCCAGTCTTGTAGTGGTCGGCCCCACTGCAAGACCCCTTGGCTCCGCTATAGGAGTGTTCGGCACCCGTCCTAGAGTGGTCGGCGCCACTGTAGGACCTCCCAGCTCCACTCCTGGAGTGCTCAACACCCCTCCCGAAGTGCTCGGCACCTCTTCCCCAGCGTCTCCACCACCGTGGATGACCAAGTGCTCGACGACGAAGGTGGTGGTAAAGCCAACAGCTTCCCCCATGCTCAGACTGTTCTAGTCCTAGGCTGTCTTCTCATCGAACACAATGTCGCGCGAGACAAACACCTTGCCTCAGTGTGGGTCATAGAGCCGGTATGCCTTGGTACCCTCCGCGTAGCCCAAGAACACCATCGGTGTGCTCCTGTCCTCCAGCTTGGTCAGGACCGGCTTCACCTTCCTGACGTGGCCGGTGTAGCCGAATGTCCAGAGGAAGGACACGCTTGGCTTGCGCCCATACCAAGCTTCAAATGGCATCATGCCCTTCAGGGCCTTGGTGGGTGCGCGGTTGAGGATGAACACCGCCATGGTCACTGCCTCAACCTAGAACCATGCTGACATGCCCTTGGCCTTCATCATGGATCGAGCCATGCCGACCACCGTCTGGTTCTATCGCTCCACCACGCCATTCTGTTGTGGCAAGTACGGCACGGTGTGGTGTCGCACCACACCCTGATCCGCGCAGTACGCAGCGAACTCCACTGAAGTGAATTCGTCACCACGATCAGTCCTCAGCATGTGCAGCTTCTTGATGCTCTCGGCCTCCACGTGCATCTTGAACTTCTTGATCGCCGCCGCCGGTTCATCCTTGCTCGTCAGGATTTGCAGCCACATATAGCGACTGCAATCATCCACGAGCAGGGTTAAGTACCGCCAACCATCGTTTGTGGCTGGCATGATTGGCCCGCAGAGATTACCGTGGACTAGCTCGATAGCGTCCACCACATGATACTTCGCCACCTTTGGGAACGGCAGCCTCCTCTGCTTCCTGGCCAGGCAGCTGTCACACAGCTCGCCTTCGTGCTCGATGTGGGGAAGCCCTCGAACCATCTTCTCTAGCCGACCAAGCGCGTCGAAGCTGAGATGGCCGAACCGGGCATGCCACAGCCATGGCTCCTCCGTGTGCCATGCTACCAAGCACACCGGCTGCTCCACCTTCAAGTCGAGCAGGTACAACTGGTTCTGGGACCTCTTTACCTCGGCTGGAAGTCGCTGCTCCTAGTCCCTGATCCTAAGGATGCCGTCCTTGATTAGTACCTCGCTCCCACACTAATCCAGCAGGCCAATGCTGATGATGCTTGAACGCAGCTGCAGGATGTAATATACATCCGTTAGTATGCGATCCTCGCCGTTCTGGCACCTGAAGATGATGGTGCTGCGCCCTCAGATCGCCACCCTTGAGCCATCACCAAATTTCACTATACCGGTAACATCATCGTCGAGCTCGGAGAAGGCTACCTTAGAGCCCATCATGTGGTTGCTGGCGCCAGAGTCCAAGTACCACTGCTGCTATTGCTCGCTGCCCACACGTCCGAGATGGACTTGGGCACGTGGTTCGTCGAGGTAGATAGCTTTCAGAGCCTTGCCAGGTCCTTCCACCGCCATCACCTATTCCATCTCCTCAGCCTCAATGTCGTGCAGTGCACAGAACATCGCCATCAGGATAGTGGCCTCATCCTCATCGTCAGCTTGCGCTAGATGAGCCTCATCCTTCTTCTCCTACTTGCGATTTGGGCACTCCCTTGCCCAATGGCCAGTCTTCCCACAGCGCCGGTAGGCATTGGGGCCGACCTGCTTCTTCTTCTCTGAAGAAGCCTTGTCGTGGCGCTTGCCATCGCCACCGTGGCTAGAGGAGGCTACCCCAGAGTTCCTCTGGGCAGCCCACTCCTTCTCTATTAGCAGCAGCTTGCCGCTATCCTTCGTTGCTATCGCCTGCTCTAGGCATCCTGTCACATCCTCAATGGTGAGGGTGGACAAGTCCAGCATTGTCTCTATGGGGAGAGCGATCTGGATGTAGTTCGCTGGTACGGAGTGGAGGTACTTGGAGACTGCCTCCTCTTTGTCGATGGTGATGTCGTGGCTCTTTAGCTTGCTGATGAGCTTCTGTAGGTGGACAGAGAAGTCCTCTACCGATTCACCATCCTTGAACTTGAGGTTGGCGTACTCCTGCTTCAGAAGCTAGGCCGTCGCCTTCACAGTCGAAACTGATGCGCCTCACTGCAATGGCCTCCCACGCCTCCTTAGTAGAGCTTTTCGCCCCTAATGGCTCTCTGTACTCTACTGGTACAGCAGCGAGGATAAATTCCAATGCTGACATGTCATCTTCCTCATTTTCGGTGCCCTTATCAACAGCATTCCAGAGCCGTCGGACTCTGAGTTTGACCTTCATGGTCACTGACCACTCACCATAGTTGGTGTGAGTCAGCATCGGCCAACTGGTGCCGCTGACCTCCCACACCATGCGAACAACGACCTCCTATCGTGGCTGGGTAGCCACAGCAGTGCCACTTCTGTCGCCCAACTCCAAACCGTCCGTCATCACCAGCGGTTAGTCTGGCGACGAGATTTGTACGGCTCTGATACCACTGTTGGCCCACATAGGATTACCGGCCCAGGTGATTCAACCATTCACCAGTCGGGCCGACCACGACTATCATTGTCCGACAACACACTATGGCTAGAAGTAGAAGGGAAGGAGAACAGAGCATACACACACAACAGAGACACCAGCGTTGGCTGGAGCTCTGTATAGGAGATGGCAAATCTGAACTCGCACTTTACTAAGTTCCAATGGCAAACTATATATACAACTCTATCCATCTAGTCCTAGTACAACTGTCATGCTACTACAGTAACTAGATGAAACAGCAGGGCTGACTCTAGCGCCTGCCCCTGCTGTGGCTATAGTGCGGCAGGTGAGCCGTTCGGCGCCGGCCCCTACAGCGACTACAGTACCACAGAAGGGAGCCTTTTCGGCGCCGCCTTCCCCTACCGTGTGTTCACACAAGGTAGCAGTAGATTATCTAACAGACTGCACAGAAAGGTCACCAAGGGGTGTCGCAAGGTGTTGCAGCTAGTCCTGCATCGTGGCCGCTGCCACCGCCAGTTACCAATTTCTGTGATGCAAAAGAGATCCATCTGTAATGCATTTTGGAATGACAGATTATCGGTATTTTTTTCTTGAAAATACATAAGGATGCTTCTTGCTTGACCATATCCCATCTCTCGTTGTCGCTTTCCCCATAAATAGTTCTTGCATACTATCCAACTTATGTGCCTGTTTGTGCCAAATTCCTATATCATTAGCTGTCTCAATTTCAAAACCTTGTAACTCCAAAATTTTCCTTTGAGACACCAACAAGTGCAAAGTTAGTGGCAAATGAATGGTGTGATTAGTATTCCAAAACTAGATCAGACACTTTATAATTTCCCTTCTCTTATGACAAAACCCATGCGAACTTGACAATCGGTTCTAGCTTCAGCGCTTGGACACTTTGTTAGATAATCCCTTTTTTGAAAGATCTGTTACCGGCTTTCATCGATAAGAGGAGAGCAATTTTATGTACAAGGCAGCCAAACGTGGTGTCAAGCACCATGAAAGGCGAAGCCCACCCACGCAAACATGGCAGAGTACACACTACCGTGAGTCATCGTTGCCGAGCATGGCTGCAAAGCAGCCAATAGCTTCGACTTCCCATGGCAGCTCATAGATGACCCAACTAAGATGTGAGACCGACGACCCGAAGCAGGAAGCCATGGTTGGTTATCATTGAAGAGCTCAAGCGCATCACGAAGAGTAGCTCCGACTTCCATCCTCGACCTCACACCCCGCCCGTAGCGATTACCGTGCATCCGAAGCAAATCCAGCCATCGAAGAAGGGGTGGACCGGGCGCCGAGAAGCAAAGGGCATCCGCCATAGGAGACATCGTGACCGAGTAGAAATTCCACAGCGATGCCTTCAGGAAGGGTACAACGTCGAATGCGCCGCCGTCGCTCGTCCAGGAATGGACCAGGTTTTCACCCGTGGAAGATTGCTATGGGGACATGACGCCCCCAATAGGGAAAGCGCCGCCGTCGCTAGGATTTTGCTCAAGGTGCCCCCAGCATAGACGTCGGCTAAGATACCAAACCCCAACCTATTAGCACCGTCGTCACTGCCAGCCATCCTGTAGAAGCCTCGCTAGAGGGGCATCAATGTGCCGGTTGCACGCAGTAGCTGCACAACTGCATTGGCCACCCCTACCAACCAGTCAACATGCCAAAACCTGGTCTCACTCTACCGCATGCATCCCCCTCCCCCTACCGCACGTCGAAGCCATTGCCGGCTACCGCCGCCGGCTGAAGCACCCACCGTGGACGCTATCGACCTCCGCCAGGCATCATCAGGCACATGCTCCACCATGAGCGCCACCCCCTACCCTAGGGGAGCTGCATCTGGCCAGCAGGGCACCAGACCTAGGTTCCCCCACTGCCGCCGCCGCCTCCACCATGGATCCATGGTCGAGTGCGCGCCTGGTATCAGAGCCATGGTCACCATTTGATTGAAGGCTTAACAACCTCGGTGCCAAATTATGGCTCAAGTTGTATTCAACCATGTGGGGGGGCAAACCACCTTTCTTTGATGGCACATGCTATGATTATTAGAAGAGAAAAATAAAGATGTATCTTGGTTCAATCAATGATCAAGTATGGGATGTGACCGAGAATGACTATGCTATCATTGATCTCAACAATCTCACCAACCAAGACAAGACCAACAAGCAATGTAATACAATGGCTCTCAACACCATATACAATGCCATTGATTCCAAGATGTTTGAGCAAATCAAGGATTGTGAGAGAGCAAATGAGGTGTGGAAGAGATTGGAGGAAACATATGAGGGCACACCGGCGGTGAAGAGTGCCAAGTTGTACATCCTCAAGGATAAGTTGACAAGCTTCAAGATGAAGGATGATGAGAGCATTCCGAAGATGTTCCATCGGTTGCAAGTAATTGTCAATGACTTGAAGGCTTTGGGAGAGTAGATCAAGGATGATGATGCCTCCCACCGGTTCTTGATGTGCCTACCTCTAAGATTTGAGATGTTGAGATTGCATATCATAAGATGAGGATTGAAGGAGATTACCCCTAACCAAGTACTAGGTGATGTCATGACATAAGAGACATACCGTGTGGAAAGGGAGGGGGTTGACAAGGATGGCAAGAAGGAAGACGAAGAAAAGAAGAAGAAGAGTGTAGCATTCAAGGCTAGCTCATCATCCAAGAACAAGGGCAAGTTTAGAATCAAGTGATGATGAGGATCTTAGTGACATTGATGATAAGGCCATGGCTCTATTTGTGCACAAGATGGGCAAATTCATGAAGAAGAAGAAGGGCTATGGTGCAAGAAAGAGAAGAGATCACACCAAAAGCAAAGAATATGTGAGAAGATGCTACAATTGCAAGAGCCCCGATTACGTTGTAGCGGATTGTCCCTACAATAGTGACAATGATGAGGATAAGAAGAAGTATAAAAATGAGAAGATGGAGAAGAAGATGACCTTCCAAAAGAAGAAGAAGGGTGGAGGCTATGTGGTTACTTGGGATAGTGATGGCTCATCGGATAGTGATGATGGTAAGAAATCTATCAAGAAAGCACTAGCAAGCATCGCCATCAACAACAAGCCATCCATCTTTGACACTCCATTGACATGCCTCATGGCAAAGCCTATCAAGGTAAAATATGATGTGAGTGATGATGATGAATGTGAAAGTGATGCTTGTAGGAGTGATGATGATGATGAGGAGTACTCCAAGGTGGAGCTCATGGACATGTGTGAGCAAGTGCACACTTGCTTTGAGATGAAGAGAAATGAGTGCAAAGAACTGCACAACAAAGTCAAATTTCTTGAGCAATCTCTTGATAAGCTCAATGCCACTCATTAGAGGCTAATGGAAGCCCATGAGAAGCTTGGCAAAGCTCACTCTAAGCTTGAAAAGGCTCACTCCTCTCTCATCGAGCAAGTCAAAATGGAGGAAGCCAAGAAGGAGCAAGTTATTGTGTCTTGTGATGTGGGACTAACATGTGATTATTGATGAATCTTTTTATAAGCCCATTATAGTTGCTCTCACTAACACTTCTTGTAGCACTTCCACTTCAACTTCACCTTTGAGTGATTGTTCTACTTGTGATGTCTCACTAATGGTGGAAAATGAGACCCTCAAGAAGGAGGTAAATGAGCTCACTCGTACCTTAGGCAATGCCTATGGTGGAGATGCCCGCTTGCTAAAGTGCTTGGGTAGCCAAATGTTTTCTCTCAATAAAGAGGGATTAGGCTATACCCCCAAGAAAGGCAAGGTGGCCTTTGTCACTCCCAAAGTTAGCTTTGTGAAGGGTAATGGTCAATTTTGCAATAGATGCAAGCAAGTTGGGCATATAGAGCAATATTGCAAGACTAACAAGAACAAGCTACCTAATGTATCCTCAATTAGATTTGATTCTTGTTACATGCTTGTTAAGGGTGTCAATGGTGTGAAGGCTAAGTTTATTGGTACACCAATAGTGGGCCCAAAGAAGAAGGCCATTTGGGTACCAAAGACGTTGGTAACTAACCTTCAAGGACCCAAGCAAGTTTGGGTACCTAAAATAAATTAATCTTCTTTTGTAGGTCAATTATAAAGCCGGAGGAAGGCATTGGGTGCTTGATAGTGGGTGCACACAATACATGACCGGTGATCCAAGAATGTTCAATTCAATCAATGAAAACAAGAGCAATGGGATTGATAGTATCCAATTTGGTGACAATGGCAAAGGCAAAGTCAAAGGTCTTGGTAAGATTGCAATATCCAATGACTTGAGCATTTCCAATGTGCTACTTGTAGAGAGCTTGAACTTCAACCTATTGTCGGTAGCTCAATTGTGTGATCTTGGTTTCAAGTGCATATTTGGTGTGGATGATGTAGAGATCATAAGTGTAGATGGCTCTAACTTGATATTCAAAGGATTTAGATATGAGAATCTATACTTGGTTGATTTTAATGTTAGAGAAGCTCAATTATCAACATGTTTGATCACTAAGTCTAGCATGGGTTGGTTATGGCATAGAAGGCTTGGTCATGTTGGAATGAAACAATTGAACAAGTTGATCAAGCATGACTTAGTTAGAGGCTTGAAAGATGTCACATTTGAGAAGGATAAGTTGTGTAGTGCATGTCAAGCCAGAAAGCAAGTTGGTAACACACATCCTAAGAAGAGCATGATGAGCACATCCAAGGTATTTGAGTTGGTGCACATGGACTTGTTTGGACCAACCACATACACTAGCATTGGTGGAAACAAATACAGATTTGTGATTGTGGATGATTTCACTAGATACATATGGGTGTTCTTTCTTATGGACAAAAGTGATGTGTTTGCAACATTCAAATTATTTGTCAAGGGCATTCACAATGAGTTTAAAACAACCATCAAGAGAGTTAGAAGTGACAATGGTAGTGAATTCAAGAACACCAGAATTGATGAGTTATGTGATGAATTTGGAATTAGACATCAATTCTCGGCTAAGTATACTCCACAATCAAATGGTCTTGTTAAGAGGAAAAATAGAACACTCATTGATATGGCAAGATCAATGTTGAGTGAGTACAATGTAAGTCATTCATTTTGGGCCGAAGCAATCAACACGGCTTGCTACTATAGCAACCGACTCTATTGTCATCCCATGATGAAGAAGACACCTTATGAGCTATTGAATGAAAAAAAGCCCAACATAGCATACTTTCGAGTTTTTGGTTGTAAATGCTACATATTGAAGAAAGGCACTAGATTGAGCAAATTTGAAAAGAAATGTGATGAAGGTTTGTTGCTTGGTTACTCCACTACTAGCAAGGCATATAGAGTTTGGAATTTGGCTAGTGGTACTCTTGAGGAGGTTCATGATGTGGAATTTGATGAAACAAATGGTTCCCAAGAGGAAGATGAGAATCTAGATGATGTAAGAGGCACTAAATTGGTCAATGCAATGAAGAACATGGACATTGGTGATATAAGGCCTAGAGAGGTGATTGATGTTGAAGATGACAAGAATCAAATGCTCTCTAACTCAAATGTGCAAGCTAGTGGTTCTCATGATCAAGTTCAAGCAAGAACTAGTGATGACAAAGTGCAAGATCAATAAGTGGCTAGTTCATCATCTCAACCAAGTGATCAATCAAATGCAAGCAATCAAGTGTAAGTGCTTCAACCAACCAATGTTGCAAGAGATCATCCATTGGACACTATTATTGGTAATATTTCAAGAGATGTACAAACTAGATCAAGATTGGCTTCATTTTGTGAATATTTCTCATTTGTGTCATCCATTGAACCTAAGAAGATAGAGGAAGCTTTGAAGAATGTTGGTTGGGTCAATGCTATGCATGAAGAGCTAAACAACTTCACAAGAAACCAATTATGGGAGTTAGTTGAGAGGCCTAAGGACTATAATGTGATTGGAACCAAGTGGGTCTTTCGGAACAAGCAAGATCAAGATGGGATAGTAATAAGGAACAAAACAAGATTAGTGGCTCAAGGTTACACTCAAGTTAAGGTTACACTCAAGTTGAAGGTCTTGACTTTGGAGAAAAATATGCCCTAGTTGCAAGATTGGAAGCAATTAGGATCTTGTTAGCCTATGCTTGTGCCCACAACATTAAGTTATACCAAATAGATGTGAAGAGTGCATTTCTAAATGGGTACATCAATGAACTTGTGTATGTTGAGCAACCTCCTACTTTTGAAAATGAAAGAAACCCAACCATGTTTACAAGTTGAGAAAGGCTTTGTATGGATTGAAACAAGCACCAAGAGCATGGTATGAGAGATTGAGGGATTTTCTACTCTCTAAGGGATTCAAGATGGGAAAGGTTGACACCACTCTCTTCACCAAGAAGCTTGAAAATGACTTGTTTGTAATGCAAATCTATGTTGATGATATCATATTTGGGTCAACAAATCAAGATGTTTGTGAGGAGTTTGGCAAGATGATGGCAAGTGAGTTTGAGATATCCATGATTGGAGAGCTTAGTTACTTCCTTGGTCTTCAAATCAAGCAAATGAAGGATGGCACATTTGTGAGTCAAGGCAAGTATATCAAGGACATGCTCAAGAAGTTTGGAATGAATGATAATAAAGCTATTAGTACACCAATGGGGATAAATGGAAGCTTGGATAGTGATGCTAGTGGCAACATGGTGGATCAAAAGATGTATCGGTCTATGATTGGAAGCCTACTCTATGTGACCGTATCAAGGCCACATGTGATGTTTAGTGTATGCATGTGTGTAAGATTTCAAGCCTCACCAAGAGAAAGTTATTTGAAGACAACAAAGAGAGTATTGAGATACTTGAAGCATACACAAAATATTGGTTTGTGGTATCCCAAAGAAGCAAAGTTTTAGCTAGTTGGTTACTCCAACTCGGATTATGCGGGATGCAAAGTTGAGAGAAAGAGCACATCGGGCACATGTCAACTATTGGGAAGATCACTTGTGTCTTGGTCATCAAAGAAGCAAAATAGTGTAGCACTTTCAACCACCGAAGCGGAGTACATTTTGGCCGGTAGTTGTTGTGCTCAATTACTTTGGATGAAGGCTACTTTGAATGACTTTGGAATCAAGTTCAAGAAAGTGCCATTGCTATGTGACAATGAGAGTGCAATCAAGTTAACCAACAATCCGGTTCAACATGCAAGAACAAAGCACATTGATGTCCGCCATCATTTCATAAGAGACCACCAACAAAAAGGGGACATTTGCATTGAGAGTGTGGGCATCGAAGATCAACTTGTCGATATCTTCACCAAGCCACTTGATGAAAAGAGGTTTTGAAAGCTAAGGAATGAATTGAACATACTTGACTTCTCAAATATGTGTTGATGCACCCCCCCCCCATTATATGACATGCCTCTACTTCAAGCAATCCAAGGTAAAAGTTGATTGGCATGGCATACATCCTTGCTAAGAACATGTTTAGTGCATCTAGTCATTCATATCATGTTCTAGGCTCATTCACGAAAATCAAATGAATTTGATGCTTGTATGGTACCACTATTGCTTGTATGTTTGAAATGATCGAGTGGTAGCATATGACATGTTTGTGGGCTTGTAAACCTAGTGTTTGATCTAAAAAATGAGCTCTAAGTGTTTAACTCAACATGGTACAAGATAACCCTTATTTGGAGGTGTGAAGAAGCTTGTCCTTGGATCAAACCGAGTTAAATATCTTTTGCAAGTAATCTAGATTGAACCAAATTGAGAAAATGATCCTCACTTCACATGGTTTCACCCCAACGTATCTAAAATTTGAGCCCTCTTTTTGTGCTAATTGTTGATAAAGGGGAAGAGAAATTCACAAAGATAATAGTAAGATAGGGGGAGCAAATCAATAAAATGACATTGTAAGGGGATCAATCAAAATAAAAATTGCACACAAGTAGGGGGAGCAAGCTCATAAACTTGTATGTTGCATTCGAATGTGCATTTCATATATTTGCTTGCATGGCACAAGGTTTAAATTTCAATATCCATGCTTGTGTGGTGGATGCTAGTTATAGTATTGAATGATGAAATAAAAAACTAGCATGCATAGGCTAAAATAACTGGACTTATGTTCATTTTATGGAAACTAAACCCTTACTTGTAATGTTGATCTCATGGGGTATTCTAGTCTTTATGTATGTCTAGTTACTAATGGTGCTAAGGATGGTATATTGGTGCACTCCGATTGGTATCACGCTTCAAAGGTCCATTTCTTATACCTTAGCATCATTTGGTAGACATTGCCTCCTATATTTCCTATCTAAGCATATGTGCAAGGTTCAATCCAAACTCTTAGCACATATGTACGGGGAGCAACTGCTACCATATGAGATTCATGAAACTTGTCCATATCCTTTTACACATGGTAAATATGCTTGGGCAAGCAACATGGATTCAACAAAAATTTAATTCATATCTTTATGTAAGGGTTGTCATCAATTACCAAAAAAGCAGAGATTGAAAGCTTTAGTTTGGTTTTGGTGAATTGATGAAACCCTAAGTGCTAACCAAGTTTATCAAAGTGATTATGAGATAGGTAGCGCTACTCCAAGTGATGAAGCAAATGAAGATCATAACATGAAGATGATGATGCCATGGTGATGATTAAGTGCTTGGACCTAGAAAAGAAGAAAGAGAAAAACAAAAAGCTCAAGACAAAGGTAAAAATTGTTAGAAGCTTTTCGGTTTAGTGATCAAGACACTTAGAGAGTGTGATCACATTTAGGATTGATAGCCGTACTATTAAGAGGGGTGAAACTCGTATTGAAATGCGGTTATCAAAGTGCCACTAGATGCTCTAACTCATTGCATATGCATTTAGGATCTAGTGGAGTGCTAACACCCTTGAAAACATTTGTGAAAATATGCTAACACACATGCACAAAGGTGATACATATTATGTTTAGCACTTGGGAGCAAGGGTTCGAAACTTCACCGGCGCCCTGTATAGAAAAGACAGGGTTTCGCAGAGTGCACCGGACGCTGGCCTCAAATGGACCGGAGTGTCTGGTCAGTGGAAGCAGTGAAGACGCTAGCGTCGGTCTTCGACCAGACGCTGGGTCACTTCATGACCGAACACTGGCTAGGTGCCTCCAGTCCCGCTGACATGGTAGCACAGAGAAGAGGAGAAAGGACCGGACGCTAACGCTGTGTCCGATCGTGACCGACCGGACGCGTCCGGTCGCGAATTTTCGCGAGTGGAACCTTACTGGAAACGACCGGACGCTGGTGTTGGTGCGTCCGGTCACTTTGAGCAACGCGTCCAGTCACAACTTAAATGCACGGATGACCATTGAGATCGGGCAATCAGCATTTGAGGCAGGGGACACGTGGCGTGCATCACGCGACCGGACTCTAGGGGCTGCGTCCGGTCGTTATGACCGGCGCGTCCGGTCGCCCCGACTTTTCAGAGAACAGAGAGCCAACGGTTTTATTCATGGGGGCTCCCTATTTAAGCCCCATTGCCTGCTCAAGCTCACTCTCTTGGTCATTTGCATTGACATAGCAACCTTGTGAGCTTAGCCAAAGCCCTCCCACTCAACTCCATCATTGATTCATCTTCTTTGTGGGATTAGAAGAGAATCCAAGTGCATTGATTGAGTGATTGCATCTAGAGGCACTTGGTGTTTGTGTTTCGCTGCAGGATTCACTTGTTGCTCTTGGTGGTTGCCACCACCTAGACGGCTTGAAGCAGAGGAGGAGGATTGGCACGAGTTGGTGATTGTTCGTGGCCATCTCCTGTGATTGTGAGGGGACTTGTACCTTCCCCGGTGGAGCGCCGAAAGGTAACCCTAGTGGATTGCTCGTGTCATTGAGTTACCTCACTTGTTGGTAGGTTCTTGCGGTGTTCAATTGTGTAGATGAGGTTCGTGCAACACCTCTTAGCCGCATAACCACCAAGTGTTGGTCGACACAACGGGGACGTAGCGTGTTGGCAAGCACGTAAACCTCGGGAGAAAATTGGTTGTCTCTTGCCCTTTGGTATTCTCCCGATGATTGATAAAGTATTCATCTTGTGATTGGTTCACTCCTCTATGCGGCGGTATAATCACCTCACTTACTCATTTACATTCCCGCAAACTAGCTATAGCAAGCTCTTTAGTGTAGCTAGGATTGAGAGCTTGCTTTGTAGATTAAGTTCATCTATTGGAGCTCTTTAGTGTAGCAATTGTGAGAGCTCTTAGTGAGTAGTGACATAGTAGATTGTGTGCCTAGTGATCATAACAACTAGAATTATTGGATAGGTGGCTTGCAACCCTTGTAGAGCTAGAGCAAGTTAGCTTTTCGCTATTTGTCATACTAATCAAATTGCTCTAGTTGGTTTGTAGATTTTTTAATAGGCTATTCATCCCCCTCTAGCCATATTAGGACCTTTCAGCGCCCCACCGGCCCGCTGTTGCGCACGTCGCCACCACCACCGAGCGTGGGGAAAAGGAAGAGGCTTGCCCCCGGTGCCCCAGGCAGGCACAGCCGCACCGCGCGTGTCCCGGGCGCCGAACCGGCGTCCAGGTCCAGCGGCGGCGTGGCGGGAGGGAGGGAGGAAGGGGAGCGGCGGCGAGGGTTCAAGTCGCCTCCCATATCGCTCATGTGGGGGCCTCCCGTAGCCACCACAATGCAGATAGATAATCCCTTTTATCTTGCACTCTATGACCTTTACTTGAACAAATGTATCTGCAAAATCTAACCTTCCCATCAGACTTTTGTTTGTGTGTACCTTTTCATAACCTCAAAACCCTTTTGACTTCCAAAGGTTAACCAAAACATCCAAGCCTTTTCAATGGTACTAAATTCCATGTCAAATTGAGGTAACAAACTAAGTAGCGAACCCTCCCTACAAGAAAAAAAATGATTTGGTGCAAAACTGAGCAACTATAAAATGGAGCATCTGTGCTAAACTGAACAACATCCCGTATGCCGGCGTGTGCGATGCATCATGCATGGGACGCAGAATCTGTCGGCCTTTGTATTTTCAAATCTTTGGCTGCCGTGGATGGGGATCGAATTGGTCAAGAAGGCATGCAGGCATTGTCCATAATATATCAAAAGGATCGGAGATGACGACGAAGCTTATGTTGCTGCAGCAGCAAGGGGCTGTCGGGTGGGGCCTTGCCTGCTTTATTCGAGCATTATTTTATCGAGAACATATTTAGCACGTGTTTCATGAAGAAGTTAAGAGTCATACACGCCTTTCATCACATCACAGCGAAATGCTATTAGTGATGGGGTTGAATACAAACAAAAGGCACCACTGGATGGTGGAACGCACGCTGGTTTGACTAACTAAGAAACTGATTGTGCGACCGAATAGATCAGTGATCCTAGTCGAAGATGGACCGAGCCACCCCCCTGCGCGCTTTCTTGGCGGGGAAGAGATCCCACATTGCCTCAGGAATGGTACAATGCAGCGGGACTTTTTCTTGACCTGTGGAACGTTTTTTTGTGGAGACAACAATGACATGAAAGTGGAGCCTAACCTTTTTAATACAGAGTCTTGCATTTCCTTAAACTTTGACCGCAGGTATTATAATTTGGGTCCATGAACTTTCGGAGTGCATATTTGGATCTCTTAACTTTATTTCAAGTGGTTTGTTCAAAGTGTGAATTCAGGTCCATGATTGGACCAAGCTAAGAGTGAACTTAGAATGAACCACTTTTAAAGTTGAAGAAGCCATATGATTACTTGGAGAGTTCATGGACTCAGATAAGAATATGGCAAATGATTAGCACTTAACTCTATAAAAAGGTATTAGCAAGTTCCCTCTAGCTATTACTGCTTATAAAAAGTTTAGATAATCCAAACAGGATCTAACATTATTCAACCTTCTTCTCCACCCCCCCTCCGGAAAAAAGAAAGACATAGCAATAATTTCTCTTTTTTTGTTGAATTGAGATCACACAAGGCCATCATGGGCCCACATGAAGAGGGCTTGGGTTCATCGGCGGTAGCGAAGTGGGTTGAAAAGTGGCCTGGGATCTGAATCCATATTACGACCAGCTGCCGAGGCCATTCTGCCCATCCCCTTCCCATGGCCTACAACACTCTCATTCCCTCCTTCCTCAATTTCAATTTCTCCTTAACTCCACTCTTCAATATAATTCCAGCAAACCAACACTAGCCCCAAGCCAAACCATTCTCCTCGTCACAGACCCACTTTAATTACTGGTGGGAGGACCTGCCACTGTCACAACTAGAGGAAGCCAAGCCAATACAGTTTGAAAACACAAAGCCATAGCTTTCTCTGATGAGCTCTTCAAGTCCTTCGATATCAGCGGTGACCGACCTAGTTGTTTACAGGAAAACCACATAACACAGTTTGGTCCATATATGCCGTTGGATCCATGTGGACTCTCCAAGGGCTGTTGCAGATTGGCAACTGTAGGCTACCTGCCATATATATATGCACCAATCTTTTCTTTGCCTAGTGGAATCAAATCCAACTTGCCACTTGCCAGATAAAGTAAGACTATTTCTTTCTACAAGAGCTGGTGTCATTAGTGATGGACAAAGAGACATGCAAATCACAATCGACTAAAAAGTGATGGTAAAAACAATGACAACCACTTTTTCCTCAGTGACAAATTTTGGTACAGCTGGTCACTTATGACTCATTGAAAGGTGATGGGCTTTTGCTCAGACCGTCACTTTTATTAGTGACATATTATATGGTGTGGATTGGAAGGCCGTGGGTGACTCAGCATGCTGACCTTATGATAATCTCCGACCTGAAGATCTTCTCAAATTCCTCCTTTTTTGAGGGTTTTCCTAAATCCGAGAAATTCATGGTGAAGGATTAATCCTTTTGAGGATATTATTGTGAACACACTCACCATATGTATGTTCCGAGAAATTCCTCCTTTTGTCCATTACAAATATGTTAAACAGTTTGATGCATGGTGAAAGGATGCAACGCATGCTTTCTTTATTTAGTATATATGCGTGCTTGACAACAAGTCCAAAACCCACAAGTAAGATGCAATTACAATACGTAGTGCACATCCGACTATCCGAGTCCTTGATCTATTGCATACATAAGGACTCCATATCTATAGACTAATAATGCATTAATCTTGTGGAACTATAGGGACAAGGATGAGTTTCTCTGCACGACGCGCTGTCACCCCGAACGATTCAGTCATATCGATGCCTTTCTTTGCTAATTCAACAGGTAGCTCCCAATTGAAGTGGTAGACAAGGTTTGCGAGCATGACTTCGATAGTTGAACTTGCAAAGTTTATACCTGGGCATATCCTTCGCCCTGCCCCAAATGGCAAGTATTGGAAATCGTTTCCCTTATTGTCCATAGCTGCGGCGCTACCTCCTTCCATGAACCGCTCAGGCGTGAACTCATCTGCTTTCTCCCAATAGCTAGGATCCCTCGCTAGAGCCCAGCTATTAACAATGGCACGTGTTCCTGATGGTATTGTATATCCTTCTATGTTGCAATCGGCCATGGAGAGGTGGGGCAGGAGGAGCGGCGCCGGCATATGGAGTCGGAGTGTCTCTTTGATGACTGCCTTTAGGTAGGCTAAACTGTTAAGCTCGTCTTCGGTAACGATCTCTTTTCCCTTGGCCATAGTGCTTCTCACCTCGGTTTGTAGCTTGTTCATGAGGCAGGGGTTTTGCATGAGCTGAGCCATCGCATATTCTAGCACAATGAATGATGTATCTGTGCCAGCTTCATACATTACCTACATACATATGGATACAAATATATAAGAATCACCAACATATATATAATATAATGTATGTAATAGTTGGGTTATGTCATATCCATATATACCACTAGCTGCGCCTTAATATGATCTCTTGTGAGGTTGTACTCTTGTTGAAGGGAGAGTAAGACATCAATGAAGTCACTCTCCTCCCCGTCACGTTCTGACGCTGGCTTACTTGCATGGTCATCAATGAGCATATCGAGCAAGATGTCCCACATCTTGTTCACCTTTTGTGCCTTTGCACACACCATCCTCTTGATGATGTCTAGCTTCACCAGCACCGGGAAGTAGTCCTCTACGTTGAAACCCCCAATGAGTGACGAGTTCGCCTCAAGGAGCTCCCGAAAAAGTGTATTCCGGCCTTCCTCCCTGAAGAACTTGCCAGACACGGCGTGACACACGATGTCGTTGGCGAAGGAGTTGAGCAGTTCGCTCAGGTCGATAGCAGTGCCTGCGGTGGCCGCCTCGCGGATCTTACCCACCACCAACCTCACCTGTTGTGAATTATTTTCAGGCAATCATCTTCGTTCATGGAACGATATATCAGTGATTGTTCAAACAGACGCATGGTTATTACCTCATGCTCACGTGCATGGCGGTAGGACCGGACCTTCTTGTTGGTGAGGAGGTGCGTGGTGACGATCTTCTTGACCTGGCGCCAATGCTCGCCGTAGGGCGAGACGGCGATGCCCGTGGAGCCATAGAAGAGGATGTCGGTGGCGGGGGAGTAGGCCCTGGACGCGAAGATGTGGTCTTGCGTGCGGAGCACGGCCTGCGCGGCGCTCGGTGAGGAGACGATGAGCGTTGGTACGGCGCCGAGGTGGAGGAGCATGAGGCCATCGCGGCCATGCCTGGCGCTGAGGTCACGGAGGGAGACATGCGGGAGGGAGCCGATGAGGTGCAGGTGGCCGATGATGGGGAGCCTGCTGGGAGGCGAAGGCAGCTTGCTTAGCAGCTGTTCTCTGGCTCTTGCGCTGGCGGTCGACAGCGTTGTTCCAAAGCGACGGCGCACTAGAAGGAGGACGAGAAGAGGACAGACGACGAGCAATACAGAGACCACTAGGGCCGCGTGTGGAGGAGACTTGGCCTGCAGCAGAGGCTCATGGTGGCCATGAACGTGAGCCATCACTGCAGCGCAGCGCTTCCTACAACTGGCTGGATAGCTTGCTACTTATATTAAAAGGTTGTTCAGTTTACTGAATGATGATAGCTGGGTTTCTTTGCCCAGGTGGCTTTTTATAGAGCCGAATCCTGGTGATTGCACCAGGAACGAGGCATCTTTTTAGTCCATATATAGTTTTCATTCAGAACAAGCTGCAGACAGACGTAGAGAGCCACGACCATAAAATGCTATTGTACAAATATAAACAGCACGGTGGCCTCCTTCGCAGATACCATGGTTAACTAGCTTTTTTAATTAGTGAAATTTTACGGTGCTCGGAAAAAATTAGAGCCATCTGTTTGAATAAATCATGTGGCTATAAAATTTGAAGAACCAATATAGAGGAACTTAAGTTTTAGGATTGAACCTGAAGTGTGTGGGCTCAGAACGGAGTAAAGAATTATTTTCAAAATAAATTTAAAGGATAGAATAGTACTTCGCGTAGCTGCCCTTTATCTCCCAGGCGAGCTCATTTCACTCCTTTAGGGGCATGTTTGGAACCTTTGCCACAGCTCTCCTGGGCGGGCAAGATTTTTCTCGCGCGTCTCTCCTTTGCGCCGGAGTCATCGGACCGGGCGGCTGCCTGCCGCTGGTGGTGTTCCTGCCCCGTTCGTGACGCCATCGTCGGGACGACGGACTCAAAGTGGTGCGTGGCGAGCCGTCGATGCCTATCATGCAGCAGGCCATGGACTACGCTTGCAGCCTGGAGGCGGACTGCGACTCAATCCAGCCGTGGAGCCGTGCTTCCGGCCGGATACGATACGCCGGCGCACGCCCCCTTCGCCTTGAACAGCTACTGGTGTGTGTGGATGCCCGACGATGTGAGTGAAGGCCATGCAAACTGAATCGATGGCGCAAGTGAGTTGAATCGATGGCAGGTGATGTGGATCAGTGCCATCAGGCGCAAATAGATCTCTATCACCATATGGTAATTAAAGATTGTGTACCGGAGAGGAAAAATACTAAACTGCCCTTAAGCACAATTAATTAACTTTTAATTAATAGCCACCGCAAATAATTTCATGGGAGGAACCACTGGTTCCTCCTAAGCACCGTAACAAACCTCTTTTAATCATATGACGTGGCAGCGCCAGCGTGGCGGACGAAGCACGTGAGCCGCACGTTTCAATGTAGGCCCCTCACGTCAGGGTCGCCCCCTACCTCCCGCACTGCACGGGACGAACGCCGTCGCCGCAGCGCTTGGACCACGCCTGGCCGCGCCCTTCTCCCGCGTCCCCTGCACGACTGAGCACCCCGCGCGGACCCTTTCTACGCGCCGCAGCCCCGAGCCCCGAGCCGCTCGTCCCGCAGCGCTGAGTCAGAGATCTGCCATTATCGGCATGGAGCCGAACTCCTTGACCTGCCTTTCCTATCCTCCCGCGGTCTCTCTCTCCCTCTAAAATGGTGCCCAGAGTGTCGCGTGAGCACTCCACACTCACTCTGCTTCTCCCTGTGCTCCCTCTCTCGCTCTACAGGCGCCGCCGCCGCCGTCGATCTCCTCCTCTACCGCTTTCCAGCAGACGCGAAATTGTCGACGAGCTTCAGGGCGTGCTAAGGCACCCTCCAGTGCTCCTGCGCTCTTCCTCTCCTTCTTCTGCAGCACTCACTGCTCGCTGAGTTGCGCCACCACGGCCGAGCCGCCTTCGCCCGTCACGTATCACGCCCCTCGGACGTCCTCCGCTGCGGGGAATGTCCTAGGCGAGTTCGCCTCGTCGCGCTCTCCACCCCCGTGTAACCCGCACAGTCGCTAGCACTCCACACGCGCCACCCGCCAAGCTTCGCCGTTGCCGCCATCACTACGGGATACAGTTGCGTTCACGAAAGTGCCGGGGCACTCGGCAATGGCCCAAAAACACTTGGCATCGCTTTGCCGAGAGTGTAACACTCGCATACAACACACGGCATCTTTTTTGTCAAGAACAGCTATTTGCCGAGTGCTTTTTGTCGGGCACTCGGCAAAGCCTTTGCCGAGTGCCGGAAAAGCACTCGGCAAAATGAAAATGCGAAAAAAACCCAAAAATAATAGCAATTTTTTTTTCGGGGGAGGCCGCCACCAGCCAGTATCGCCTGCCTTTCATCGAAGTCGGTGCATTTTTTATGCTTAAATTAATGGTCGACGCTACCGGCGGGATTCGAACTCACGACCTCTCCCTCGCGTGTCTGCTGCTCTACCACTGCACTACACTGTCACTTGTATCTAGATTCCGTTATCTATCCTCATATATTATACTAAACCGAGAGTAACTTGCTTGTTTGAGGCCCTAAACGAATTCAAATCAAAAAGTGGTCAACTACAAAGTTTCATAACTTTTCGAGATCTACAATTTTCATTTAGGAAGTTTTTCCATCCGAGGTCATTTGAAAAATTCGAATTTCAAATTTTAGAGATTCAAACGTAGTTTTGCAAATAAGATGATTTCAAATCAAAAGGTTGTCAACTACATAGTTTCATAACTTTTTGAGATCTATAATTTTTATTTAGGAAGTTTTTCCATCCGAGGTCTTTTGAAAAATTCAAATTTTAAAATTTTCAAATTCAAACGTCGTTTTTGCATGACAAGATGATTTCAAATCAAAATGTTGCCAACTACAAAATTTCATAACTTCTCAAGATCTACAAAGTTTATTTTGGTCATTTGTTCATCCGAAATAGTGGTAGTAACATTGTTCACAAATCTTATATATCTCTCTTCTACTTTCATGAAACTAATATGAGAGATGTAGATTTTATGAACAACGTTATTGTCGCTTTGACAAATGAAGAAATGACCAAAATAAACTTTGTAGATCTTAAGAAGTTATACAACTTCGTAGTTGAAAAGTTTTTCATTTGAATTCATTTAGGGCCTCAAAAATTGCTTTGAAAAACTGATTTGCCGAGGACAAAAAAAATGCACACGGCAAAATGCCTCTTTGCCGAGTGCCAAAACAAAGGCACTCGACAAAGATGCATTTTGCCGTGTGCCGAAAAATAGCACTCGGCAAAATACATATTTGCCGAGTGCCAGAAAAAAGGCACTCGGCAAAGACGTATTTTGTCGAGTGTTTTTTTTTGCCGAGTGTATTTTATTTGGCACTCGGCAAAAACCGTCTTTGCCGAGTGCCCGATAAAATACACTCGGCAAAGCCTCCGGCACTCATCAAAGTGTCGGTTTCCGGTAGTGCATGGGCGCCGCCGCGTCTCGCGCCTCCCGGTCCACCAAACGGTGTGGACGCAGCGCCAGGTTGCCGCATTCGGTATTGAAACGTGCGGCTCACATGCTTCATCCGCCACGCTGGCGCTGCCACGTTGCCTGGAGGCCGCGTCGGATGGGAAATGGACCTGCGGTGAACAACTTGACAAGTTCAGGGGCCCATTTTCCGTGTTTGCAAGTTCGTGAACCGGACCGGCACAGGCCGACAAGTTAAAGGGCCGCCAGTGTATTTCGGTCTTTATTTGTTCTATTGTTATTATTCTCTCTTCATGCATCCCCGTTGTATCTACTGGCATGAATTGTTCTATATTAGTCATCATCGATCAATTCCTTGGTTTAGCGTCGTCCTCTTCTTTTCACCCCTATATTTTTTAATAAGGAAACAAAGTTCCAACCTTTACCATTTGGGAATGGTATATAAGTGATATCTAATGGTTGTAGTTTATTTTCAAGCCTCTCACAAATCTTAGGCTTTGTACTCATGGTACTCTATAACACTGTAGCACAGACTCCGACTCACCTTAGTCCGCGGCCGCACGCCAACGCCGCCGCCGCCCGGCTGCATCCTCCTCTGGTTTTCTGAACTGGAGCAGAGTTTTGGGAGAGCAGGAGATCCGACTCCCATTCCAGCGTACCGAGGCAGCGGCGCCGGACTGGTGACACTCCGGCGAGCCGGCGGCGGCGGATCCGCGCTACTCCGGGGCTGTGGGCTGCGGGTGGTGTCCATTGCCTTCTTCTATCGCCGACTTCGTCAGATCTGCCGCCGGTGACACACCACCGGGAGCAAGCAAAAGAAGCAGATCTTGGGGCCCTTGAAGGGCACCTCGGGCCGCCGGCCAACGCAACAATCGTCATTGCTGGCCCCATCGTCTTCTTGATGTGAGGAGCCTCGATTCAAGCGCCGCCGCCGCTACCTCTCACAAGTCAACGCCACCTTCGCCCTTGTTCCCGGTTACGCTACGCTTCACGACCGAGGAGCTCCTCCTTCGTCAACAGCTCTTCAATCGACGACATCTTTTCTCGGCGGACCTGACCTGCAGCTTGTTGAGACCGTGAGGTGCCATCTTCACTTCATCACCAGCCACCATTTTCTCATTGTGCGTCGCTATCAGAGTTCATCTGCTGCGTCAGTCAGACACTTGGACGGGATGTGAGAAAGCACCATGTCGTCTTCTTTAGCCTCTCCCGTGTGTGGAGGCTCGAGTGGAAGGGCGCCCCTCAATAACACATCTTCGTATGAGGTCGTGCATACATCGTCGTCGTCATGTTCTCATATTGTCGTGCTTTCGTCGTCTCCATCGCTCAAGACACAGTCAGAGCGGAGTCTCGCCTTCAAGAGATGGGCCCAAGGTCGATGCTACCGTTGTCTTGCCCATGACCATAAGGTAGCTCCTGTCGCGACTCTTTTCGCTGCATTCGCTGTCGACGTCCTGGGCATAGAGAGCGGCAATGCCGATTCTTGTGTCCTCCCACTGCCTCGTGTTCCCGCTCTCCTTCCGCCCAACCTTGCTTTTCTCAACATGGTCGGAGCTGGGCAGATGTTGTGACCATGCCTCCATCGACAGAGCCCTGTGCTTCATCGCCAGCAGACACTATGTCCGCGTACCCACTGCAAGAGCATCGCAACCCGTCATCAGACTGACAACCTGTTGGTCCGCATGATAAGGATGCTGAACTTGTTTGTCGCAACTGTTGTTATGTCTCTCTTGCTTCGACGACTTCTGAACCTCCAATCCATGCTTGCACCTCTGGTGGAGTCTTTGCGATCAGACCTCAATCGTTTGATTGCAGTTCGTCTGGAGGAAGTGATTCGCCCCTCAGTGAGGAGGCTTCGACCATCAAGCTTTGGCTAGCACGTATAGCCAACCATTCGGAGTGTGTGGAGCCACGTGTTTAGCATTCTTCTGTTCCTGACGTGCCTGAGCTCTTTGGTCCATGTTCTCCAATTCGATGCTCGCCGACACCATCGATCATGGCTTCCCTCAGCGGCTTGCTTGCATGCCTGTTGATTCCTTGTGTGAGGACACATTTGCAGATACTGCAGACCCTATATATCCTTGACAAGACGACCATAGAGGTCACTGGCACAGAGATTCACCAAAAGACATCCACGGAGCAAGCCAGCGAGGTGTTCCTAGGGAACTCTACTTTTCAGTCGATGGAACAGACGCTACAAGGAGGTCACCCCTATTGAGGATGTTGTTTTGGTGGAGGACGCATCTGATGATGAGGAAGTTGTCGTCTCTGATACACAGGTGACTGAACCTATCCTTCTCATAACAATTGAAGAATGCTCTCCCCACACCACGACCGAGGTCAACATAGAAGAGCCCCAGTTGACAAAGGATCCACCGATTGAGGCAACGTCTCTTCCGGACGGCACACCTAGGGAGGGAGAGGATTTCACATGACTTCCTATACAGACCACGACAACAAGACTCCACCGCCGTAAGTCCTATGACATGTCATCGCTTCGTCGGAGTGCTCGCCTTGCACAGGGTAGAGTGTTAAAAGATTTGGGCATTGTTGGGAACGATGGGAAGCTCAATGAGGATGCAATGCAATACTATGCAGAACACCTAAAGAAAGTGGTGCTGTCTGACCTCCTCAAACCGTTGTTGGGTTTAAAAGGACGTGCATTCTGGGATATGGTGGCAGAGGTTTCTTTGTCTTTTCTGTAAGGGTTTGTCTTCGTTGCAATTGTTTGGCTGCTCTTGTTGTGAGTTGGTTGTTTAGTAGGTCTGTTTTAGTTAGTTGTAGTTGTTGCTAAAACCGTTGTTTCCTGTTGCACCCCCAGGTCTGTTGTTTGACCAGTCTGGGTCTTCTTCTTTATTAATATAATCGGCGGCCCTTCTGTTGGTTTGTTTCAAAAAAAAAAATTGTTACCGACCATGTTATGTTATGATCATGTTTGTTTCAGTTTGTGACCAAATTCCCTCTCTAAGAAAAAGGCCGAACAATGTTAGTTATTGTGCTGCTCGCAAGCTTTTCTAGCATGGTCAACGAAGAATCAATGATCAATTGAAAGTAAGATACCAAAAGGCGATATGATCATTGACGAAAAAACAAGAGCTAGCTAGCAAAGAAACAAAGAGGTGGGTTAACCTGGGAGGTTATAGCTAGCTAGCTATAGCTACTAGTTGGAAACAACATTAAAAACACACAGCGAAAGGGTTTTTCAAGTTTGGTTTTAGTCCGGTTTCCAAAATTTAACTGGACAAAAAGGTTTTGTCTCTTTTTCCTAAAAAACTAGGCTGTTGATTTATCTCCCCCGGTGACAGTTAAAAAAACACACACACACAGCGAGGCCGGAGGCCGTGAAGAAGATCTATTGCCGCCGTGACTTTCTGGAGGTGCATCATATCATATCATATTATTTCATGAAGTTAATTAATTAAATTACTAGCAAGAATTAATTAATAATGCATATTACGAGGGCATATCGTATCATTCGTTGTGAACAATGATAGTGACATTCACAAAAGGCTATAGTTAATGTTACTTTCAAGTTTACCAAAAACGCCAGTGCTCTTGACTTTCTATACTATAGAACTATAGAAGATACCATTGGCCCATCGCTTCGCAAATAAAAGAAAAGGCAGGATCGACGACCCGATCAATATAATGCATGTACTGTATGAGCATCAGCGCACTTGGAACTTGCTCTCATTTGGGGACGACCGAAGTGACGACGATGACAAAGCAACATTGCAATCAGCGGAACCGGACCTAACAAGCTAGTATATTGTCAATTTTATAGGTGTGTCCTGTTCACCGCGCGCTGCAATGACCAGTATGGCCAGCGGGCTGCATCAAGTTCAAAGCAATGAATATATATTTTGCACAAACAAGTGTAACTCGATCAGAAGCCGATGGTAATAATGTCCCATAATCTCCTCAAGAGTCCAAGTGATCATATGCACTCGGTTATCTTTGCCTAGTGACCATAAACATTCAACTACTGAATCTGATTCAAGTGACCAACTTGTTCATCAAGACAAATTTGAGTGCGAACATTGGGTTTCCTAGCTTTGCAGAGGAGACAGATCTGATTGAGATTTATGGAGTACTTGTTTCCTTTTCAGGAGACAAATGTGGGTTCGCTTCCTGCCAACAGTAATAAGGTGTTGTCGTGCAGGCTAATATTCTTTCAAAATAATTTTTTGCGATGTCATTCACTGCAGGCCAACTTGCTAGTACAAGGATGCATGAGAGCAGCTCTATGGCATTGTATGTTGCTCCTCTTTTTTGGTGGTTGGTCCTGAAGCGATGGCATGTTATTTCAGGTGATGTTTTAATGTCCACCGAAGAAGAGTTTGCACAAATTATTGCGAGGCATATACCATATCATTGGTCGTGCCAAAACAGTGATAGTGACATTCACAAAAGGCTATAGTTAATGTTACTTTCAAGTTTACCAAAAACGCCAGTGCTCTTGACTTTCTATACTATAGAACTATAGAAGATACCATTGGCCCATCGCTTCGCAAATAAAAGAAAAAGCAGGATCGACGACCGATCAATATAATGCATGTACTATATGAGCATTAGCGCACTTGGAACTTGCTCCCTTGGGGACGACCGACCGAAGTGACGACGATGACAAAGCAACATTGCAATCAGACTTGACACCCCTTTGACGATGGAGGATGAATCTGTCCAATAAAATCCAATCCCCAACCTCCG
Organism: Miscanthus lutarioriparius; assembly: GCA_904845875.1. Taxonomy (NCBI): domain Eukaryota; kingdom Viridiplantae; phylum Streptophyta; class Magnoliopsida; order Poales; family Poaceae; genus Miscanthus; species Miscanthus lutarioriparius. The sequence goes on from CAJGYO010000013.1 coordinate 66,459,575, forward strand.
AACGGCCACGGCTTGACAATAGGATGCAACATAGCAGCGGGAGCTAGCTGAATATTACCAAACTTTTGACAAGCTTTACACCCCTTGTAATATATGAAGCAATCATTAATCATCGTCGGCAAATAGAAACCAGCACGCCATAGCAACCACTTCATCTTGTGTGCCGACTGATGTGTACCACATATGCCTTCATGTACCTCTCCCATAGCAACTCTCGCTTGGTCCTCATCCAAGCACTTCAAAAGAATACCATCAATAGTTCAGTGATAAATATCATTGTCGATCAATACATACTTGAATGCCATCCGCCAAACCGTCTTGTCCACCCTCTTGCTAGGATTTTGCAAATAATCAACAATGGGCTTCCTCCAATCTTTGACCTCACCTGCATAAGCTTTAAAATTAGTGGCCGAATCGGGTTCGTCCTTGCCTATGTTAGCAACACAAGACATCGGCTCTTGAGAGATTAAAAACATGCCGTGATGAAAGTGATAGCTGGATGCTTGCTGTGCCAACTCATTTGCTCTGCAATTTTCATGTCTAGATACGTGAGCAATACTAAAGGAATCCAAGGTAGCAGTGATCTCTAGACATGTATCAAGATAAACATTAAGTGATTTGTCGAAGGATTGAAAAACCTTAGATACTTGCTGCACTACTAACAATGAATCACCAAAAGCCTCAATATGTGTAGCACCTATAGCAACCAACAGCTCTAGACCAAATAGCGAAACTTCATATTCGGCATGATTATTTGTGCAAAAGAATTCTAAGTCGCCAAAAAGTGTTTGTGTGCCCCCGGCGACGAGCGCGATGCGCAAGACACATCGTAAGGGGAGTCTTGTCGGGAGGGCGATACGCAAAACACACCCGCAAGAGCTCTAGGAACACGACACCCCACGCTCCCGGGAGGAACCCGTTTAGGGAGAACGGCGGCGATGGGCTGCCCTAGGTCGGCCTGACCGCCCCTAGGACCTTGTACTCGCTCTCGCAATGAAGTAGACGGCAACGAAGAACAAGAAGCAAAAACTAGAACTGAGAGAAAAAATAGTAGATGCAAAATTGGACCGAACCTGATATGAATTTCCTAAACTGAAATCTCTTTTCCTGTTCGGTCAACTGCGCGAGCATGCAGATATACGTCTCCTAATCTTCCTTGGACTCCAGCACGTACATGCAAAAATATTCACAGCCAGCTCATCTCCATGAACCCAAGACAAACGAGAGGAGACGGGAGCACTTGTCGAAACCGCCAGGAGTTTTAAAATTAAACTGTGATGCATATTTCCATCCGAGAAGTATGAGCGGGAGCTGGGACAGCGACGGCGACGTTGTTCTTGCTGGTTCGGGCAGGGTGAACCATCTGCTGAGTGCCTTTCAAGCTGAAATGATCGCATGTCTTCTGGGCCTACAAGCAGCTATAAACGCTGGTGTTCGCCGACTGATCATGGAGACGGATGCGTCCATGCATGGTGCAACAAGATCATTATTCTTACTCGACATCGTCAGGGCTGGTAGAAGAAGTGAAGTCACTAGTAGACTCAAACTTGTTAAGCTTTCAGTGTGTTTTTAAATCGCAAATTGTAATCGAGCCGCTCATGAGCTGGCCGTTCTAGGTTTGTGTTGTGTTGAGGGAGGAGCACATTTTGTGCGACGTCCCGGAGAACATTCTTGTAATTGTGGCTGATGATTTGTCAGCAAATGTGAATAAGCAAAAAGTCCACACGTTTCCTATTTGTTGCTTCTGGCCCAATCAATCTTCTGAATCCGAAGCAAAAACCACCTTGCTGCACGCGGACCCGTTTAAACAGTTAACCAACCAACCTCATCATCACATAATTTAAATGAGAAAACCTGAAGCTTGACTCCCTTTGTATGTGCATGTCCCTTCATCGATTTTGGTAAATAATATAAGCTCAAGGTAACGCAAGCACCTTCTCCATACAACGTGATGTACCTGGACTCCATTGTATTTTCCTTTTTGCCGTGAAACTTCTGTGGATGCTAGACAGGATCGCCCAAAATCTCTGGATACCTGAGACGGAATTCATGTGAAGGCTCTGTACATCTCAGACAAAACCGCAAACTTTGCCTGCCCTCTCCAGAAATACCAGGAACAGCTGCACATGTAAGAAACAGTCCGTGAAAACTTCTGTATACTTCATGCAGCGCCCCAGACATGTTTACTGTTAATAGCAGCTCCAAATATCTGTCCAAATAAAATTCTTGACAAGATTGTTAGGCTCAAATATACTCATGATGCCAAATTTGACCATCAACAGTTCCTACCAGTGCAGGGCGCGCGCCATCGCGCGCGTAGGCGGGGATAACGGTAGGTTTCCATTTTTCTGAATTTGTATTATGATGTTTCTGCAGAATGAAGTAATATATAAAAGTTAACTGCTTAGATAAATGTGCAGAATGAATAGGAATTGCAGTTAAAGTGCAGGTGCTGATGCGAATTGAAATTCGCTTTATAGAGCAAGACGCAGTTCACAGAGAATTGAGAAGTGAATACAGAGAGAAGTATGTACTAAAGGAAAGCCTTACAATATTCTTGAATTGTGTATGAAAAAAAGAGTGATCATTCAAAGTGTCTAATTGTTGTTCTTAGGTAAGCGGACATGCCAATTACAGACCCTATGATATTGGAAACAAATGGCATAAATAATCTGTAAATCAGAACTTGAATTGGGAAAGACTGTAGATGTAGGTTCTATTATCTAGGAGTGGCCATAGGTTCGATGAAACAATAGTACAAAACTTACTAAAACATGTCAACTCAACATATATGACAGCATTTGTTCCAAATACTAATTTCCAACGGGCGTAGTTTCAAGATTTTCCAATGGCCATTCTCTCTGAGCTACCAGATGGTATGTACGTTGCAAAAACAACAATTTCATCAGCCCAAGCATATCATCTAATTGTGAACAATCTTCATTTGTAACTGGCTGAAATATGTACTTTAAACAAGAAATCATTATGACAGTGGTGGTAGGACAGAAATCATGGCAAGAAAAAAAGCAAAGAACATGTAGTAACTGGGAGCAGAACAAAGAAATCAGAGAGGGTGTGTAAACAGGTCTGTAGTCACCTGTACTGACGGAAAAATCTTTCCCTTCTCTATCACAGTTCTTCATCGGTTGCTATCAGTTGGTCAGGTCTGGCCTGTGTCATTGCGGGGGGAAAATCCAATAAGCATCTTACTGTATCCCAAAGGCGCAGCGTACTTTTTAAACTTAGCATTACCACTTACCAAGTTATATCAACATGCTGTGGAAATCAGTGGACTGCTGGCAGCCTAGGCTTCTCATTATAAACTACACAAGACCATCCCATATCCACGAACTTGCTATTGAAGTTGATATACGTGAACATATACATTTGAGGAACACAAGTGGGTCCTGTACTGAACGACGAAACTGTGCCCATCACAGGCGACAAACATGGAATTCCTGGTCACCGGCACAAGAGAAGCTTGCCCATGTTCTGTCTTTGCCCAATTCACCAACCCTGAGTATCATCCAAAGAGAGCAGTGACTGGCATAGCCTGAAAGTCCAAACGGCAGTCTCCCATCAGTATTGGTTCTCACTGGTTACCATAGCTTGTGACAGTCAGGTGGAGTGAACGTCAAAGCCAACAAAAAAAATGATATATTAGTCCATTTGCCAATGGAATATAAAATTCCTTGATTGAAAGTATCATGACAGGGAAGTAGTACTCAACTCACCACCTACAGCGGTTTGTGTGGCAATATAAACAGGAAAGTATGGCATGACAACTTATCAGCTTGGGGAAAAAAAATCAATTAGCTACAAGGATCAACTATCAATAATGATATTGAGCCTTGATCTGAATGCACCATCTTATAATAATAACAATAATTATCAAGCTTTCGGGGCGACGTGACGGATAGTTGTGGCCGAGAAGCTGGGAATGAGTGGTGGGAGGAAAACTAGGACCGTAAATCTCGAAATCTAAATCGGAGGTGACGTGGATAGCCGAATTTGTAGGGATTATTATTAATATATAATAATATAATATAATATAATATAATATAATATAATATAATATAATATATATATATATATATATATATATATACACACGTAAATACCCAATCACAAATCGTGAATATATGTGGGCCTCTCTGCATCATATCCACCGACAGATATATGTTTATTTATATTTAGGCAGGACAAGTAGCTGGTAAGCGTTCATTTTCGGACATGATCCTGACTGCGTTTTTTATTAGAAATAAAAAACGCAGTCAGGATCATGTCCGAAAATGAACGCTTACCAGCTACTTGTCCATAAATAAAAAACGCAGTCATGATCATATCTGAAAATGAATGCTTACCAGCTACTTGTCCTGCCTAAATATAATATTTGGACCAATACTCATTACACATGTAGACCGATCGGAGGGAGGAGCAAAAGTTGAATGTAACTTCATCCAAATGGCAAAGGAAAGGCAACCAGAAAATAAAATATTTGGAGCCAACTTATTAATACTAGCCTTAGTATCCTTTTTCCACGAGGTATTTTGTATTGATATTCAATGATGGAGAATCAAACATCGACAATGAGCATTATTTAACTTTGGGGACATCATATTTGTCATCCTTATATATATATATATAGGCTAAAATGCACCAGGGTGCATTTTGTGCAGCAAATGCACCCGACCGCGAGAGCGAGCGAGAGACGTACCAGCCCAGACCAGACTCCACGCGTACCGCACAGCAGTTGGTCCTCACATTAACAAACTCCACGTTCGTGCATGCAAAAAATAGATGGAGGCAACCAACCATGTGATGCCACATCACAGGTTAACCCACCAACCATCCAATAATCCAAGAAGTGCATGCTAGCTCTACCTGCTACCATGCATGCACGTACCAACTGAGCTTTGTGCGTTGCGTGCTGATGGGTCCTGCATAGGCCGGTTGGAATCTGGTTGGGTAGGCCAGTTGCGACTGCCCTAGACGGCTGGTTGCAACTCTGTTTATATACCGGTTGCAACTTAGACTGTCAGCCGATTGCAACTTCCGTCGTACACAAATTGCAACTCTGGTGGGAGACCAGTTGCAACTCGTGTGATAAGCCAGTTGCAGTCCGGTTGGGTAGGCCAGGTGCAACTCCACTGGATGGCTGGTTGCAGCTCCGTTTGTATACCAGTTCTACATAGTTGCAACCCAGTAGCTACATAGTTGCAATCATTAACACACAAAGTTATAACTAGTTGCAACTCGGTAATATACGGAGTTGCAATCAGTAACACACAGAGATGCAACTCGTTGTAAAAATAATAAAATATATCCATATCGGATCTAGTTTTGTTAAGCACATTTTTTGAGTAAGATGCAGCAAACAGTTTGTTAATTGGGGTTACGGTTTAGGAGAAAATTTATTTCAAAGAATCTAACCCACAAAAGATTACATCCACGCATGCATGCAGTCTGGTGGGATTTGTATGCAACGTGGCTATGCATGGTAGGTGGATGATACAAATTAACTAGGACGCACGCATGACATTTTTTGAGGTGACAGTTCGCGTGCGGGAGGCGCGCTCGGATAGTGGGTTGATTGGGCCTGTTGCACAGACTAGGCGCACCAGTTGACCTGGGTGAATTCTGTGCAAAGAATGCACCCAGGTGCAATATAGCAAAACAGTATATATATATATATATGTTTATTTATATTTGGGCAACACAAGTAGCTGGTAAGCGTTCATTTTCAGACATGATCGTGACTGTGTTTTTTTATTTCTGGTGAAGTAGCTAGCTAGCTAGCTGTAGGTGGATATGATGCAGAGAGGCGCACATACAGAGGTGACGTGGATAGCCGAATTTGTACAGATTATTATTAATATATAATAATAATAATATTATATTATAATTATATAATATAATACAATACAATACAAAATATATATATATATATATACCCAATGGCAAATCGTGAATAAATGTATGTTTATTTATATTTAGGCAGGACAAGTAGCTAGTAAGCATTCATTTTCAGACATGATCGTGACGGAGTTTTTTATTTCTGGAGAAGTAGCTAGCTAGCTGTAGGTGGATATGATGTAGAGAGGCGCACATATATTCACGATTATATGTGCACCTCTCTGCATCATCTACATCATATCATTTGCATCATATCCACCTACAGCTAGCTAGCTAGCTACTTCTCCACAAATAAAAAACACGATCATATCTGAAAATGAACGCTTACCAGTTACTTGTCCTGTTTAAATATAATATTTGGAGCAATACTCATTAGACATGTAGACCGATCGGAGGGAGGAGCAAAAGTTGAATGTAACTTCATCCAAATGGCAATGGAAAGACAACCAGAAAATAAAATATTTGGAGCCAACTTATTAATACTAGCCTTAGTATCCTTTTTCCACGAGGTATTTTGTATTGATATTCAATGATGGAGAGTCAAACATCGACAATGAGCATTATTTAACTTTGGGGACATCATATTTGTCATCCTTATATATATATATATAGGCTAAAATGCACCAGGGTGCATTTTGTGCAGCAAATGCACCCGACCGCGAGAGCGAGCGAGAGACGTACCAGCCCAGACCAGACTCCACGCGTACCGCACAGCAGTTGGTCCTCACATTAACAAACTCCACGTTCGTGCATGCAAAAAATAGATGGAGGCAACCAACCATGTGATGCCACATCACAGGTTAACCCACCAACCATCCAATAATCCAAGAAGTGCATGCTAGCTCTACCTGCTACCATGCATGCACGTACCAACTGAGCTTTGTGCGTTGCGTGCTGATGGGTCCTGCATAGGCCGGTTGGAATCTGGTTGGGTAGGCCAGTTGCGACTGCCCTAGACGGCTGGTTGCAACTCTGTTTATATACCGGTTGCAACTTAGACTGTCAGCCGATTGCAACTTCCGTCGTACACAAATTGCAACTCTGGTGGGAGACCAGTTGCAACTCGTGTGATAAGCCAGTTGCAGTCCGGTTGGGTAGGCCAGGTGCAACTCCACTGGATGGCTGGTTGCAGCTCCGTTTGTATACCAGTTCTACATAGTTGCAACCCAGTAGCTACATAGTTGCAATCATTAACACACAAAGTTATAACTAGTTGCAACTCGGTAATATACGGAGTTGCAATCAGTAACACACAGAGATGCAACTCGTTGTAAAAATAATAAAATATATCCATATCGGATCTAGTTTTGTTAAGCACATTTTTTGAGTAAGATGCAGCAAACAGTTTGTTAATTGGGGTTACGGTTTAGGAGAAAATTTATTTCAAAGAATCTAACCCACAAAAGATTACATCCACGCATGCATGCAGTCTGGTGGGATTTGTATGCAACGTGGCTATGCATGGTAGGTGGATGATACAAATTAACTAGGACGCACGCATGACATTTTTTGAGGTGACAGTTCGCGTGCGGGAGGCGCGCTCGGATAGTGGGTTGATTGGGCCTGTTGCACAGACTAGGCGCACCAGTTGACCTGGGTGAATTCTGTGCAAAGAATGCACCGTGCAATATAGCAAAACAGTATATATATATATATATGTTTATTTATATTTGGGCAACACAAGTAGCTGGTAAGCGTTCATTTTCAGACATGATCGTGACTGTGTTTTTTTATTTCTGGTGAAGTAGCTAGCTAGCTAGCTGTAGGTGGATATGATGCAGAGAGGCGCACATACAGAGGTGACGTGGATAGCCGAATTTGTACAGATTATTATTAATATATAATAATAATAATATTATATTATAATTATATAATATAATACAATACAATACAAAATATATATATATATATATACCCAATGGCAAATCGTGAATAAATGTATGTTTATTTATATTTAGGCAGGACAAGTAGCTAGTAAGCATTCATTTTCAGACATGATCGTGACGGAGTTTTTTATTTCTGGAGAAGTAGCTAGCTAGCTGTAGGTGGATATGATGTAGAGAGGCGCACATATATTCACGATTATATGTGCACCTCTCTGCATCATCTACATCATATCATTTGCATCATATCCACCTACAGCTAGCTAGCTAGCTACTTCTCCACAAATAAAAAACACGATCATATCTGAAAATGAACGCTTACCAGTTACTTGTCCTGTTTAAATATAATATTTGGAGCAATACTCATTAGACATGTAGACCGATCGGAGGGAGGAGCAAAAGTTGAATGTAACTTCATCCAAATGGCAATGGAAAGACAACCAGAAAATAAAATATTTGGAGCCAACTTATTAATACTAGCCTTAGTATCCTTTTTCCACGAGGTATTTTGTATTGATATTCAATGATGGAGAGTCAAACATCGACAATGAGCATTATTTAACTTTGGGGACATCATATTTGTCGTCGTGTGTGTGTATATATAGGCAAGACAAGTAGCTGGTAAGCGTTCATTTTCAGACATGATCGTGACTGTGTTTTTTTATTTCTTGAGAAGAAATAAAAAAACGCAGTCGCGATCATGTCTGAAAATGAACGCTTACCAGCTACTTGTCCTATATATATATATATATGACGACAAATATGATGTCCCCAAAGTTAAATAATGCTCATTGTCGATGTTTGATTCTCCATCATTGAATATCAATACAAAATACCTTGTGGAAAAAGGATACTAAGGCTAGTATTAATAAGTTGGCTCCAAATATTTTATTTTCTGGTTGTCTTTCCATTGACATTTGGATGAAGTTACATTCAACTTTACCTCCTCCCTCCGATCGGTCTACATGTGTAATGAGTATTGCTGTGTTGTTTCTCTCATCACTATCGGTTGATAACACGAACCGACAGTGTTGGCTACTAAGAACACTACCGGCTCGTGTAACAAACCGGCAATGAAGATTGTGATCACTGCCGGTTTGTAAGAACCGACATTGGTGTGTACTTCCCATCACTGTCAGTTTGGTTGTGACGGTTCAAAATCTGGCAGTAAAGTGGGGTTTGAACCGGCTGTGATTTGAAGATTTGAGGTAGTGTGATACAATAATCGACTAGAGGGAGGGGTGAATAGTCCTTTTTAAAATTAATCGCGTCGGCTAACCGATACAAGTGCGGAATTAAAACTATCGGTCTAGCCAAGACTACACCCCTCTATCTATGTTCTCTAGCACCTTCCAAAAATACTAATTAAGCAACTAAGGTGCAGGGCTAGCTAGAGCTTTCCTAACCAATTCTAGGAGCAAGGTCACACAAACCTATGCTACTAGTACTTTAAGCAACAAGGGAGCTCCTAGACATGCTAGTAAGCAAAATCACAAAGCCACCTAAGCTCACTAGCAATGCTCAATAACAAGGCAACCAATGCCAAATTAGAGAGCGCAATTACTTAGCTACACAAACTAAGCAATGCGACTAACAAGGTTACACAAACCAAATTAGCCACGCAAGGGAGCTACTTCTATGCTACACAAGCAAGAAGGTAACTAGTAAGCTACACAAGCTAACTAATTATGAAAGCAACAACACAAGCTCAATGTATATGAAAGTAATTGCAAGCTTGTGTAACGGGGATGCAAACCAACGGGAAGAACAAGGTTGACACGATGATTTTTCTCCTGAGGTTCACGTGTTTGCCAACACGCTAGTCCCCGTTGTGTCGACCGCTCACTTGGTGGTTCGGCGGCTAATTGGCATCACCCGCCAAGCCCGCACGTAGGGCGCCGCAAGAACCTACCCCGGAAGTGAGGGTAGCTCAATGACACGCTTTACTAAAGTTGCTCTTCGTGGCTCCCGCGGGGCGAGCACAATGCCCCTCACAAAGCACTTCTCCGGAGCGCCGCACAAGCTTCATGCGGGCTTCGACGGAGACCACCACCAGGCCATCTAGGAGGTGGCAACCTCCAAGAGTAACAAGCACCACTGGCTTGCAACTCGATCACCTAGTGCCACTCGATGCAACCTCATGATGCAATCACACTAGAATCGCTCACTCACACAATCGGATGATCACTATCAAGTATGTGTGAGAAGGAGGGCTCCCAAGCACTACTACACAAGCCACCAAGGCTCTAGTGTGCTCAGCTACCGGCCCAAGGCCGACCATGGCTTCTATTTATAACCCCACGAACAAATAGAGCCGTTACCCCTTCACTAAGCAAAAGTTAGGACAACCGGACGCTCTGGTCCGATCGACCAGACGCTAGACCTCAGTGTCCGGTCACACGATACTCGCCATGTGTTCCCTCCTTCAAACGTTGTTCTTCTGATATCAACGGTCATCTGACGACCGAACGCAGCAGCTTCAACTGACCAGACTCTGAGCCTCCAGCGTCCGGTCATTTCCAGTAAGGTACCGGACATGACCGGACGCGTCCGGTCGAACGCAATTGGACGCAGCACTAGCATCTAGTCACTCGTAGCTTCTCTGCTCTGCCTGCTTCACCATACGTCATCTTGACCGGACACTCACAGCCAGCATCCGGTTACTTCCAGAGCCAGCGTCCGGTCGATAGATCGACGCTGCATGCTCTCTGCCACCATTGATCGGACGCGGGAACTCAGCGTCCGGTCACTGCGTGACCAGAGTCCGGTCCACTCTGAGACCCTGTCTTTTCTAACTAGGGCGCCGGTGGCACCGTCGGACGGTCCGCACTCTACGGGCGGACACTCCGCCGGTGGAGTTCCTAACTCTTCTCGCCTCCATTTCATCGCCAAGTTGATCCACATCAACTCCAACTTCATCTCCTTTGTAAATGTGCCAACACCACCAAGTGTACACCATCATGTGTATGTGTGTTAGCATTTTCACAATCATTTCCCAAAGGATGTTAGCCACTCAACTTGCCACGCCACTCAATCCTAGTGACGATGCAAAGTTATATCACTCGGGTGGCACTAGATGACCGATATGCAAACAAGTTTGCCCCTCTTGATAGTACGGCCATCTATCCTAAACCCGATCATAAACTTCTCTACACACTTATCACCAGTGAAATGAAATGCCCTAGGTTATACCTTTGCCTTGCGCATTCCATTCCATCTCCTCCAATGTCGATGCAACACATGCACTAACATGATCAACAATGATATGATCCACTTCATATCATCACGTGATCATATTGGTTCATCGATCTTGACTTCACTTGCTCTTCACCGTTGCCATTGTCCATCGGTGCCAAGTCTTGCTCAAGCTTCACCGCCACGCGGTCCATCACTCCAAAGCCTTAGACTTGCCCTTCACGCTTGCAACCGGTCCATCAAGCCAAGTCTTGTCTTGATCTTCTCCACCTTGATCACATGACTCAATGTCATGTCTCATATGCAATAAGCTCTTTCATCGTCACATGTGTGAGCTTTGCAACATCTCCGCGCCATCTTTACCTTCATGGCATATGTTGCTCACACATATGTACCTGTGGACTAATCACCTGTGTATCTCACATAAACACAATTAGTCCACCTAGGCTGTCACTCAATTACCAAAACCACACAAGGACCTTTCAATCTCCCCCTTTTTGGTAATTGATGACAACTCTACAAAGATTATGGAAATTAAGCTCTTTTGGATTCATGATGCTTGTCCAAGCAATTTTACCATGTGAGAATGATTTTGGACATGTACCACAAACCCGAGATGGTAGTATTAGCTCCCCCTACATATGTGCTAGAGTGTTTGGTTTTAAGTTCGCACATATGCATAGATTGGAAATGTGGGAGAGTAATTACTACCAAATGATGCTAAGGTGTATAGAATAAACCTTTGAAGTGTGATACCAATCGGAGTTGCACCTTTAAGTTCATCCTTAGCACCATGGTTAGCTAGATATCACTTGGAAATAAAATCACTAGATACCTGCAAGGTACTAGTATTACTTGAAGAACATACCAAGTGTCTAGCTATCATCCTATGCATGCTAGTTTTCATTTTTTCAAACAAATTCTACAACTAGCATACACCACACAAGCATGCATATTGAATTTAAAAACTTATGCAATGCAAGCAAGCACATGAATATGCACATATCAAATGCAATCAATCAAAGTTCATGAGTTTGCTCCCCCTACTTGTGTGCATCTCTTGTCCAAGAATTTTGATCCATCTCTTTTCTTTAATGTTGCTCCCTCTTTGTCTATATTCATGTCCAACCTCTTAAGCTTTCATATCTTATCTCTCCCCTTACACAATTTATCTCTCCCCCTTATAAAGGTTTTCATATCTTTGTACAAAATCTCTCCCTTTGTCATCAATTTCCATAAAAGGTGTGCTTCTCATTGATGCAAAGGTATGTATTTGGGGTAGATGGTTGAGGCTTGAATCTTGTATTTTTGATGGACATCACTTGATTGTTGGAATGATACCATTTGTAGATAACACTTGTAACTTGTACTACTTGTATCTTGTGTAGGGCCTCTTTAGATACCACACTTAGGATTTTTTATCTTGATATCAATTGGTGGTACACCTCCCCCTATGTGATAGCATGGGTCATCCATTTGATACTCTTGAGCTCTTATAGGTGAGGGATGCATTTTCATTTGATGGTTACTTAAAGTTGAGGATCACTTGTGGAACCATCGTCTTGCATGATTGATACCATGTGTAGATGTGATACCACTTGAAAGAATCTTCTAGTATGGAACCACTTTTTGGATTTATCAATAAAAACTATTTCTTGAACATTTGCTATCTTTATGAGTACCACTTATAGGATATCACTTGTAAGTTGATCTAGACATCACTTGTAGATTCTTGATGAAATACTTGAGTCTAGATACCACTTGTAACAAACAAACTAGATATCCATTTGCATTGTTGTCTTGTGCTTGTACTCTTATCACTATCATGAGCTTCTAATGTTGACTTGAACTAAATTGATTTGCCTAAGCTTCCAAGTCCGGTTTCAACCAATGACAAGCTTCTTCACACCTCTTACAAGGGTTATCTTGTCAATGTTGTACTTGTTACTTGTTGGCAATCCAAATTAAATCAAGTACTTGGGTTTACTTAGCTCATGAACAAAGTCATATACTAACCACTAGATCAATTAATCATTCAAGCAATAGTGGTAGCCTATGAATTTAAACATTTCATTTGTTATGCATGATCCTATGAAGCATGTACTATATGCACTAACGTCATACTAGTAAGGGATAAAATGATCATGCACATTACAATGATACCTTTGCTAGGTTGGAGTAGAGGATAGTCACATAGATTCCAATTTATTACTCCAATAGCAATGTGAAGTCCAATTATAAGCTTGGTGAAGACCAATAGATACCATTTTGAATTCCATTCTTCACCCATATGAAATGAATACCACTTATGATCAAATGCACTTTCTTGTTGTGGTTGAATTGCTTCATCTTTTGATCTTTTCTTGCATGAGATTACTATTTGGAAAACCACTTGAAATATCATCATTATCTCTCTTTTGGGTGTTGCTTGCTCTTCTTGATCAATCCTTTTGATTGCTTCAACTAAGCATCTCAAATGTTCCTCGGATCACCACTTCCATGTTAGCTTTCCAAGTACCACACTTGGTTTACCTACTCATAGGCGGCAAGCCCCTACACTAGGGAGAAGTGACTTCCCTCCAAGAACCATTCTTGATACTCACTTGAAATAGCTTGATTTATTGATCCAAGTGATGGACTTAACTTGATGAGTAACTTTGATTCCTTCTTTAAGTCCTTTTCTTTCTACTTGTTTAAGTCCTTTTCTTTCTACCAAATGATCTCCAATCATATCTAGAACTTAAACTTCATCTTCAACTTAAGTTTGATCTTGATCTTCATCTTGAGTACCAAAAATGTGCAAAGTACACTCCACAATCAAATGGCCTTGTACTCTTTGCTTGTCATGTTTCTAGATCATCTCAAAACCAAACTTAGGTACCTCAAACACTTGTAAATATGTTTCCAATTTGAGGACCTTTCAATCAAAGTGACTCTAGATCAATCCTACATTTTTTACTTTTCTGGCAGATTTTGTACCCTTCAAAGAAATAAGCATATCTCCCAAAGTACAAATCCAAATACCACGAAATTTGGTGGACATGTGCATTACTACGTTATTTAGTAGCTGTAAAAATTTGAGCTTCATTTGACTTCTAGATTGCTATCAGATTTTAAATCTTCCACCACTGCTACATGTTGAAAACTGCTGTACTATAGCTGACAAGATCCACTCCAAAACCGAAGCATCTCTTATCTAATTCTCATGAAATTTGCACAACATCTTATACCATAAGTCTAGAGCATGTACACCAATTTTAATGCCAATTCAATATGTTTTAATTAATCAAACATGGCTAAGATCACAGCTAGCTCAGATTTTGCAATATGGGACAGATTTCAACAATTGAGCTATACTTCATCAAATATGAATCAAACTTGAAACTAACTTGTTTGAATACTTCCATAAGACATATATCCATTCAAACCACATACTAAAAGTCATATCATGAATTTATCCAACACAAATCAATCCAAACTTGATTACTAAATTAATTTATCTATTGAAACATCTCATAGCAAGCAACATTGCATATTTATCCAATTCAATCAACTCATATGCACCCAAATGAAATGATCAACAAGAGATATACCTTGGTTAGCTCATGATCATTCAATTAGCAAGCTTTAACTCAAATAATTTTGCAAGCCATCAAATAATCCAATAAATCACCACACAACTTGAATTTTACACTTGTACGTTGATAGCACTTGGACTTCACTCAATTTTCACTTGGCACTGGGTTTGGATATGCACTAAGCTTCAATGCTTGATTCAACATATGATGATCAATATGAAAAGAATTGAATCAATCCCCCAATGCCATGGTACCTACACACATTTATCCGCTTTTTGATGGTACCCAAACAATTTTGGGTCCTCTCAAGTTAGGAGCAACATACTTAGACAATGCCTTAGTATGAGTAGCGGGATGTTATGCAATAGCAACCGTAGAGGTACCATTATCATCCTTTCTAAGCACATCATGATCATCAATTGAAATGGGCTTAGAAATTTTACCTAGGGGACATGAATGTGCCATGTGTCCCCTTTTCCGGCATAAGTAGCACTTTCACTTTACTTGAGCCTTCTCTTCCTTGCTCATATGGTGCTTCTCATTGCCTTGCCTCTCATAGATTGCTTGAGCCTTCTTCTCAAGCTTGGTAGGACACTTAGAGGCAAAGTGTCTCGTACTTCCACACTTGAAGCACTTGATGTGAGCATAGACTTTCTTCTCATCTTCCTTCTTGCTCATTATCTTGGCATCTTGAATTTGCATTGGATGCCTTGCCTTTCCACCCCTTCTTGTTTTCTTCTTCTTTATCATCAAATCATCACCATCTTTAAGGTTGATCTTGATTTGCTCTTGGGGTGTCTTCTCTTGCTCAACTTGTGGCTTTGGTTGAGGCTTTTCTTGTTGCTTCACCAATTGCTTGGTTGGGCACATTGAGGTAAGGTGACCCCAAGTGCGGCACTTGAAGCACTTAACATGCCTTAGCCTCTCTTCTTCTTTCTTCAACTTGAGCTTTTCTTCATTGGGGCAACCATTTGCATGATGTCCCACTTCATGGCACTTGAAGCACATGAAATGAGAGAGCTTCTCTTGTTCTTGCTTCTTCATCTCTCTTTCATATCTTCTCTTGCCCCATCTTTTGCCCTTGATCTTGCTCTTGTTGAAGCCAATGCCACTTATGTCATTGCGGCTTTCTTGATGATTGACTTTGCTAGTCTTGAAGCTGACTCCACTCTTGTCATCAAAGTTTCTTTGAGTCTTCAACATATGCTCAAAGGTGACTTGAGAGTTGTAGCACCTCTCTAACTTGTTGCTCAATTTCTTCACTTCATTTTTGAGCTCAATGTTCTCCTTTAAAATGTTAGCCTCACAAGACATAGAAGTAGAACAAGCATCTATATGTGAAGAGCATGGCATATCTAATAAATCATCACAAGAGGTGGATACATGCTTCTTGCCTACATCACAAGGGTTAGCAACATTTTGCAATTTATCATTTGATCCATGTGATGAGCTCTCATTATTTTTAAGTTTCTTTGTAAACATTTTAATGAGATAAGCATGTTGTTCTAATAATTCATCATGAGATGCAAGTAGTGTCTCATGATTCAATTTAAGCTCATCATGTGAAGATTTATATGCATCAAGCAATTTCTTATGTTCTTCACAAGAGTTCTTTAGAAATGAGTTTTCATTTTCTAGTTTCAATATTTTATCTTTCTTATTTTCTAAAGACATGGTCATGCTAGCAAGTCTACTAACAAGCTCATCATATGAATCAACATGATCAACCACATTATTATTTGATACCTTGGTGTCACCTTGTGACATGAGACAATGTGGCGTAGTTGGAGAGCATGTAGTAGCATCTTCATCATGGCTTGAGCATGAACCATCATCACCATCAAGTGTGCATGGGGTAGCATCATCACTTGCAACACTTGTGGCATCATCATCAACCTTGTCAAGTGAACTTGTAGTGGATCGATCATCATCATCATCACTTGACCATGAGGTGGAGCAATCTTCCACAATCACCAAATTGTGGTTATGCTCAACACACTCATGCGCCTCCTTCTTTGGCTCATCATCATCATCGGAGACCGTCCCATACTTCTCATTGAGATAACTTCAAATCTCATGGGCGGTCTTCATGTCAATGATCTCTCCAAAGATGTTATCATGCAAAGATCTATACATGATGTTAGTAGCATGGATGTCGAGATCTAGGCATTTCTCTTGTGCTTGAGTTAGATTATCTTCATCCAACACATGAGAAAAGCCTACATCTACCATCCACCACATTTGAGGGCATACAAACTTAAAATTACTTATCATCCAATTTTTCCATCGTGTAAAGTGTGTGCCATCAAAAATGTGTGGACAATCAACATCTAGCCCATAAGCCGCCATCCTCTTGGGTCGGTGAAGACCATAAATGAGAGACCTAGCTCCGATACCAATTGAAAGGGTCGAGATGGTGACTAGAGGGGGGGTGAATAGTCCTTTTTAAAATTAATCGCGTCGGCTAACCGATACAAGTGCGGAATTAAAACTATCGGTCTAGCCAAGACTACACCCCTCTATCTATGTTCTCTAGCACCTTCCAAAGATACTAATTAAGCAACTAAGGTGCAGAGCTAGCTAGAGCTCTCCTAACCAATTCTAGGAGCAAGGTCATACAAACCTATGCCACTAGCACTTTAAGCAACAAGGGAGCTCCTACACATGCTAGTAAGCAAAAGCACAAAGCCACCTAAGCTCACTAGCAATGCTCAATAATAAGCCAACAAATGCCAAATTAGAGAGCACAATTACTTAGCTACACAAACTAAGCAATATGACTAACAAGGTTACACAAACTAAATTAGCCATGCAAGGGAGATACTTCTATGCTACACAAGCTAACTAATTATGAAAGCAACAACACAAGCTCAATGTATATGAAAGTAATTGCAAGCTTGTGTAACGGGGATGCAAACCAACGGGAAGAACAAGGTTGACACGATAATTTTTCTCCCGAGGTTCACGTGTTTGCCAACACGCTAGTCCCCGTTGTGTCGACCGCTCACTTGGTGGTTCGGCGGCTAATTGGCATCACCCGCCAAGCCCGCACGTAGGGCGCCGCAAGAACGTACCCCGGAAGTGAGGGTAGCTCAATGACACGCTTTACTAAAGTTGCTCTTCGTGGCTCCCGCGGGGCGAGCACAATGCCCCTCACAAAGCACTTCTCCGGAGCACCGCACAAGCTTCTTGCGGGCTTCGACGGAGACCACCACCAGGCCATCTAGGAGGTGGCAACCTCCAAGAGTAACAAGCACCACCGGCTTGCAACTCGATCACCTAGTGCCACTCAATGCAACCTCACGATGCAATCGCACTAGAATCGCTCACTCACACAATTGGATGATCACTATCAAGTATGTGTGAGAAGGAGGGGCTCCCAAGCACTACTACACAAGTCACCAAGGCTCTAGTGTGCTCAGCTACCGGCCCAAGGCCGACCATGGATTCTATTTATAACCCCACGAACAAATAGAGCCGTTACCCCTTCACTGGGCAAAAGTCAGGACAACCGGACGCTCTGGTCCGATCGACCAGATGCTGGACCTCAGCGTCCGGTCACACGATACTCGCCATGTGTCCCCTCCTTCAAACGCTATTCTTCCGATATTAACGGTCATCTAACGACCGGACGCAGCAGCTTCAACTGACCAGACTCTGAGCCTCCAGCGTCCGGTCATTTCTAGTAAGGTACCGAACATGACCGGACGCGTCCGGTCGAACGCGATCGGACGCAGCACCAGTGTCCGGTCACTCGCAGCTTCTCTGCTCTGCCTGCGTCACCATACATCATCTTGACCGGATGCTCACAACCAGCGTCCGGTCACTTCCAGAGCCAGTGTCCGGTCGATAGATTGACGCTACATGCTCTCTGCCACCACTGACCGGACGTAGGAACTCAGCGTCCGGTCACTGCGTGACCAGAGTCCGGTCCACTCTGTGAGACCCTGTCTTTTCTAACTAGGGCGCCGGTGGCACCGTCGGACGGTCCGCACTCTACGGGCGGACACTCCGCCGGTGGAGTTCCTAACTCTTCTCGCCTCCATTTCATCGCTGAGTTGATCCACATCAACTTCAACTTCATCTCCTTTGTAAATGTGCCAACACCACCAAGTGTACACCATCATGTGTATGTGTGTTAGCATTTTCACAATCATTTCCCAAAGGATGTTAGCCACTCAACTTGCCACGCCACTCAATCCTAGTGACGATGCAAAGTTAGATCACTCGGGTGGCACTAGATGAACGATATGCAAACAAGTTTGCCCCTCTTGATAGTACGGCCATCTATCCTAAACCCGGTCATAAACTTCTCTACACACTTATGACCGGTGAAATGAAATGCCCTAGGTTATACCTTTGCCTTGCGCGTTCCATTCCATCTCCTCCAATGTCGATGCAACACATGCACCAACATGATCAACAATGATATGATTCACTTCATATCATCACGTGATCATATTGGTTCATCGATCTTGACTTCACTTGCTCTTCACCGTTGCCATCGTCCATCGGCGCCAAGTCTTGCTCAAGCTTCACCGCCATGCAGTCCATCACTCCAAAGCCTTCGACTTGCCCTTCATGCTTGCAACCGGTCCATCAAGCCAAGTCTTGTCTTGATCTTCTCCACCTTGATCACATGACTCAATGTCATGTCTCATGTGCAATAAGCTTCTTCATCGTCACATGTGTGAGCTTTGCAACATCTCCGCGCCATCTTTACCTGCATGGCATATGTTGCTCACACACATGTACCTATGGACTAATCACCTGTGTATCTCACATAAACACAATTTGTCCACCTAGATTATCACTCAATTACCAAAACCACACAAGGACCTTTCACATACTACGAGTCAAGTTCCAGAAATGGCAATGCATTTTACACATGCTGGAGTAAGGGCTGATGTTTTAGATATATATACAAACCTAGTACTAATTGGTTTTAGAGGTTTCAAAGGAAAGCAAAAAAAAAAATCCACCTTTTACGAAGGCAAAATGGACAAATTCGACTTACAAGTTCTGACTTGATATGACCTTCAGTGGTTTTGATTGTTCTCTCGTGTGTTGCTTTCACTGGTGTTTATTGTTTCCCTTTGATGCATGGTACAATGATGAAATGTATGCTTAACAAGTCCAAAAATCACTTGTATGATACTATTATGATAGGTACTGCCTAGTTGATCAGTCCACGGTTCTGTTGCGTACATAGATGGCTATGGACTATTACACTAATCTTGTGGCACTACAGGGATTAGGAGGAGCTTCTCTGCACGATGCCCTGTCACCCCCAAATGATTCAGTCATATCGATGCCTTTCTCGGCTAATTCCGTTGGTAGATCCCAATTGAAATGGTAGACAAGGTTTGATAGCATGACTTCGATAGCATCTCCTTCGTCCAGCCCCAAATGGCAAGTATTGGAACTCGTTGCCCTTATTGTCCATTGCTGCACTTCTACTGCCTTCTATGAACCACTCAGGCATGAACTCCTCGGCTTTCTCCTAATAGCTTGATTCCTTGCAAGAGACCAGCTATTAACAATGGCACGCGTTCCTGAAGCTATCATGTATCCTTCTATGTTGCAATCGGCCATGGAGAGGTGTGGGATAAGGAGGGGTATCGGCATATGGAGTCGAAGTGTCTCTTTGACGACTGCCTTTATAGGTAGGCTAAACTGCTTAGCTCATCTTCAGTAACCATCACTTTTCCCTTGGCTATAGTGTTTCTCACCTCGGCTTGTAGCTTGTTCATGAGACGGGGGTTTTGTATGAACCCAGCCATCGCCAGTGCCGGCCCTGGAGAGGTGCCAGAGGTGCGACGGCCAAGGACCCATGGGAGTGAGGGGCCCAAGCCCAGGTAAACGATACCCCCAGCCCTTAGTACGTAGAATACCGTGTACGCGAGCGCGGTGCGCCGCAGCAGTCAAATGCGAAGAGGCATAGGAGTCACGGAGGGACAGAGCCGTCGCGGACTCGACTCATCACCTCTCACGGAGTCACAGAGACATGGAACAGATCACAAATCAGGACCGCGCATGTCCAGGCGGCAATTAGGGGGGCAGATCGGCAACCGGCAGAGCACTCCAGGGCCCAGGCTGGCAGGCTCGACTCGATCAACCGATCACTGCAGTATGCAACCGATCATCACTTCATCAATCATCAGTTCATCAGCCACCGACCAGGCCCTAGCCCCTAAGTATTTTTTCCTTGATTGTTTTTTAATCCTGTAGATGCAGTGTTGTGCCTGATGATAATCCTATAGATGCACTTGATATTGAAGAACAAGGGCAGCAACAAGTTAATGATAATTTAAGTGAAGAAGTTGATGCCAATGATGATGATATAGAGAATAAAAATTTACAGACTTCCCCTCAACCTGAAAATTCAATTGATGATGTGCAATAAGCTTCTATTCATGATGTCTTTGATCCTAGAAGTTGGAGAAATCTTGATAATAAGGGTAGAGATATATTGATTGAAAAGGCACCGGTGAGAGAATTGAATCTTGAGTTCCTTGTAGATGCTCTTAATAGACGTTTTTCATATGTTTACTACTCCAGAAAGTTAACCAATGGTGAGGTCGTTGATAGAAAATAGTTGGTTTACTCTAAACATGTGGACAAAGTTTTTTTTTTGTTATTGCTACAAATTGTTCAAATCAAGTCAAAACAAAAGTTTGCTAGCAAATGATAGATTTATATATAGTCTAGAGGGGCAGTTATATTATATAAGATTTATAAATAGTCTATAGGGGCCGTCACGACGAGTTCGCCAGATGGCCCTCAAAATCCTAGGACCGGCACTGGCCATCGCATATTCCAACAGTATGAATGATGTATCTGTGCCAGCTGCAAACGTGACCTACATATACATAAGGATACATATATATAATAATCCATAGCATGTGTATATATAACAGGCTGGTGGTAGTTATCGCTGAGGTTGTACATATTCACACATACCACCAATTGTGCCTTAATATGGTCTCTCGTGAGTTTGTACTCTTGTTGAAGAGAGAGCAACACATCGATGAAGTCACTTTCCGATGCTGTCATGCTTGCATGGTCAAATATATTCTTCACATTCTGGGCCTTTGCACACACGATCCTCTTAATCATGTCCAGTTTCACCAACACCGGGAAGTAGTCCACCACGTTAAAACCGCCGAGCAGGGATGAGTTCGCCTCGACCAGCTCCTGAAAGAGCTTGTTCCGGCCTTCCTCCCTGAAGAACTTTACCGGAAACGGCGTGACATACGACGTCGTTGACAAAGGAGTTGAGCAGTTCACTCATGTCGACAGCGGTGCCCTTAGTAGCCGCATCGCGGATCTTGGCAATGACCAACCTCACCTGTGAACTACTACTATTTTCAGTATGCATTGCTGATCTGATCGATGAGGTGGAGAACGTACAACAACAGCATAATGATATGCAGCATGGTGCAAACAGTGATGGATCAAACTGATGCATGGTTATTATTACTACTTCGTGCTTGCGCGCATGGCGGTAGGACCGGACCTTCTTGTTTGTGAGGAGGTGCATGGTGGCGATCTTCTTGACCTGGCGCCAGTGCTCGCCGTACGGGGAGAAGGCGACGTTAGAAGAGGATGTTGGTGACGGGGGAGTATGCTCGGGACATGAAGATGTGGTCATTCATGCGCAGCGCTCGGTGAGGAGATGATTAGCGTGCAGTGGGGACGGCACCGAGCTGTAGGAGCACAGTGGCGGAGCCAGGATTTCACATCAGGGTATTCCATGTTAAAAAAAATTCCAATGCAAATATGAGTAATAAGCAAAGTACAGTATGCAATAGTAATAAGCAAAGTGCAAATATGCTGGCACCCTTCTTCTTCATCTAATTACAAATACAATGCAAAAAAAAAAAGAAAACAAAATCTTTATTCACATTTCTTCGGCCCGAAGCTAGGATGGGGACAGAGGGGAGGGCTGATCAGTCAGAGCCCGAAGGGGAGATGCTCCTATGCTGTAGGCCGCTGCAGGCTCCTTTCCCGGCGGGCTTCGACACCGGCCGCTGGGGCCGGATAGGCGCAGTTGAGCAGAGCTAGGAGAGGCGAGGGGGCTGAGGGAGAGAGCCAGAGAGGTGCTGCCAGTTTGTGCCGCTGGCTGCTTCCGGTTGATGGCTTGATGCGAGCGACGGGAGCACAGAGCGTCAGGAGATGTCAATGGGTTTTTTCTGGAATCTATGACTTTGTGGGCTGCTACTGCTAGTTGTTCTATTGGGCTTGTGGGCCATATTTACAACATTCAGTATACTAACATGCTATACCATTATACATTTGTATATGTATTTGTTTTTTCCCCAAAACATTGGTATTCCATGGCATACAGGTGCATACCCCTGGCGCCGCCCATGTAGGAGCATGAGGCCGTCGCGGCCATGCTTCGCGGCAAGGTCACGGAGGGAGACGTGCGGAAGGGTGCCGACGAGGTGCAGGTGGCCGATGATGGGGAGCCTATTGGGAGGCGAAGGCAGCTTGCCCGGCAGCTGTTCTCTGGCTTTTGCAGTGGCTGTCGTCGACGGCGGCGGTGCAAGAGCAGGAAGGCGAGAAGAGGGCAAACGAGCAGGACAGAGACCAGACCGAAAAAACCAAAACTATAAGCGCCTGTGGAGGAGATATGGCCTGCAGAAGAAGCTCATGAAGGCCATGAGCTTGAGCCATCACACAGCAGCGCAACGCTTCCTAGTAGCAGGTAGCTACCTCGCTGGACAGCTTGCTACTTAGATAACTCACTGAATGTTTCAAGGGAGCATATAGCCGGCGGAGGGTCATTTTTAGACTGGCCCCAAAAGTCAAAACTACAAAACAGTGAGTTATAGGACACATGATATCATCATGAACCTTTAATTTTATCGTGGGGACGATGCAAAATTGTAAAGGATATAGAAAACTTTGATGGGTTTCCCCTCGAGGGTCTGTGTCAAGTATCTGCTAGTAGTACTAGCATTTAAGTTTTCTGCTATATGGACAAGTATATTACAACGGTCCTATATTATATATACACGTTGTCGGATGGCTAAGGGTCAAAGTAAATCGATGTCTGGAAGAATATTTTATCACTATACCATAAGCGTCAGACAATAGTCGCTAAAACATAATATTAACAACCAACAATTGGTCGGCATAAATTTTTAACAGATTATCGGTCACTACATATATTTAGCTGTTTTCTCAGACCATCGGTCACTAAAAACATTAGATTCAAACTATTGGTCGGTATAGCCCATTTTTATTTTGGCGTGCTTAGCCCAGCCCACTCTTGGGTGCACAGAAATTTGCGTGGCCCACCAGTCAGAGTGTCACCAAAAACCCTATCCCTGGCACCAACCCACCCCAGTAGCCGCATCTCACCTCACGGGCTCTCACACCTCACGGACTCAGCAACCAGCGCCGCTCGTCTTGGGGGCCTCTTCACCACCGTCCCAAGCTCGCGGGGGCACCATCCCTGCTCTTGCAGTGGCCGTCGACGATGCAGTCCCAAAGCAGCGGCGGTGCGCGTGCAGAAAGGCGAGAAGAGGGCAGACGAGCAGGACATGTAAGGTTGATTTAGTTTTTCATTTTCCAGAGAAATTTAGTTTTTCCTAGAAATTGGTTAATGGCTCAAATAAAATTAGTTAAGTAGAGTTTTCTTGTGGGTAAAATTCATAAATTAAGTTTAAGTTTCCGCTGCTATGATTAGATTTATCCTCTAATTAAATTGGAACCAATGGGAAAATTTGAATTGGAGGAGTAGTCAGTCTCGTTTATGTTTAATTATGATATTGTTATTCTTCTGACCAACGTTGATGATAACAATATTATAAGTTTATTCATAAGATTTTTCCATGTATTAATTCCATTTCTGCTCAACGGTGATATAGAATTAATGTAGAAGAATGTTGTATTTATGATATTGCTATTTTTCTGACCAAAGTTGATAATAGCAATATTATAATTTATTTAAGAGTTTTATGCATTAATTCTATTTCTGCCCAACGGTGATGTAGAGTTAATGTAGAAGAACATTGTATGTTTTAACTTTGACCAACGTTAAATTAAGGCATACAATTATTATGTTAAAGGTTTCTCACCTTATCTGATTTTGTTTTCAGGCTACAACCCAATGATGTTTATCTCGTCCATTCCGCCTCTCAACGGTAGCAACTATGGCGTATGGCGAGAGAAGCTTGAGCGCTGTCTGACAATGACCTAGAACTTACCTCACCCTGTCCCATTGAACCTGTGGAACCGGTGAGGGAAGAAAATGAGGTCGATGCACTTTAAGCTACTTTCTCGACATGAGCATGCAACAATAAGATTGATGTATGACCTTGATCATGCGAAGTGGGTTAGTTTGAACCGCAAGTGCTTGATAGTGATCAAGAGCTCTATTGGGGATCCCATAAGGGGGGCAATCCCAGAATGTACCACCGCCACTGAGTATCTCAAGAAAGTAGAGAGTCAGTTTACTGGCTCTTCAAAGGCTTATGCAGGCACTCTTATTAAGAGGTTAGTCAATGAGAAATACACTGGTGGCGGGATAAGAGAGCACATACTGAGAATGAGCAACACGGCATCCAAGCTCAAGCCAATGGACATGGAGCTCAAGGATGAGTTCCTAGTTCACTTGATTTTTGCTTGTTTGCCTAAAGAGTATGAAGCCTTTGTTGTTAATTACAACTTACCTCCAGAAAAATAGGATATTGTGAAACTCATTGCCATGTGCGTGCAAGAAGAGGAGAGGCTTAAGAGCTCACAAGGTGACACCATCAACCATGTGAAGCACAAGACGAAGAAGAACTTTAACAATCAGAATGCTAAACCACAAGAGAAACCTCAGTGGGACAGTAGCGCCTCTTCTAAGTCACAAGGAAAGGCCCCACAGACTGATCACCATCAGAAATTCAACCATGTTCTAGTAGACAAGGACACCTGCAAATGGTGCAAGAAGAAGGGACACTACCAGAAGGATTGTCCAGAGTTTCTGAAGCACCTGATGAGAAAATGTGAGGATATTATTATATTTATAGATGAGTCCTTATATTTAAATTATGCAAAATCCACTTGGTGTATTGATTCAGGTGCAACTATTCATGTTGCAAATTCATTACAGGGATTCCATACGAGGAGGCCCTGCAAAGAGGAGAAAGACACATTAAAGTAGCAGATGGAGTCGAAGCTGAAGTTGAAGCCATTGGAGAACTCCCATTAGAATTAAATGATGGCTTTGTACTTAAGCTTACAGATGTCCTTTATGTACCCTCCTTGTATAGAAACTTAATAAGTGTTTCACGTCTAAACGATGATGGATTTAATTGCCATTTTCGTAATGGCCAATGTAAGATTATGTTTAATCACAAGTGTGTTGGTCTTGCCTTCCGACAAGACGAGCTTTATTGATTATCATTTTGTGAGAATGTGAATGTTGTGACCACTGAGAATGAGAATGCCTTCTCGTTTATGAATGTAAGAAATAAGCGAAAGAGAATTGATGAGGTATCTTCGAAATTATGGCACTGTCGTTTATGCCATATTTTGAGGGGGAGAATTGAATGATTAATTAAGGGATCAATTCTTCCGCCATTAGAATTTTCAGATTTAGAAGAATACATTGATTGCATTAAAGGAAAGTACATTAAAAAAATAAAGAAAGATGCCAAACGAAGCGCAGGAATTTTGGAAATAATTCACACAGATATCTGTGGTCCATTTCCTGTGAAAAGCATGAATGGTTATGACTCTTTTATAACATTCACAGATGATTTTTCTCGTTATGGCTATATTTATCCAATTAAGGAAAGATCAGAAGCATTGGATAAATTTAAGATATTTAAGGCTGAAGTAGAAAATCAGCACAATTTAAAGATTAAGATAGTAAAATCCGACCGTAGGGGAGAGTACTACGGTCGACATACCCCATATGGCTAAGTTCCTAGACCTTTTGCAAGGTTTTTGCAGAAAAATGGCATAGTTGGCCAGTACTCAACACCGGGCGAGCCTGAGAAGAACGGAGTAGCTGAAAGACGTAACAGTACATTAATGGATATGGTGAGAATTATGATAAGTTACTCTACTTTACCGATGAGTTTGTGGATGGAGGTGTTAAAAACCGCCATTCACATTCTCAATCGAGTACCACGCAAGTCGGTGCCCAAAACACCGTATGAATTGTGGACAGAAAGGGAACCCTCACTTAACCATTTACGTGTGTGGGGCCGTCCAGCTGAGGCTAAAATATTTAACCCAAACATTGGAAAGCTGGATTCCAAGACAGTCGGTTGTCATTTCATTGGCTATCCAGATAAGTCAAAAGATTATCGCTTCTATTATCCTGACAGACATACGAAGTTTGTAGAAACAAGACACTGTGTTCTTGGAGGATAAGATGGTCAGGGGGAGCATGGTACCCCAAGAAATTAGCCTTGAGGAGAAGTGGGTATACGTGCCCACTCCGATAATTCAGGAGCTATTTTTCTCGCTACCTGTTGCTGCCGCACCAATAGTGCAGGACACTGTAGTGACATCACCTGTTGTTAGTTCTCCCATAGCAATGATAAATGAAGATGAGGAACCTATCCTTCAGGATCCTATAGAACCCGTTGTTGCACATGAGGAAGAACAACAGCAGCCCCATATGGAACAAGTGCCAACTAATGAGGCCCCCAGAAGGTCTCAAAGAGCCAGAAAATCAGCTATTCCTGATGACTACGAAGTCTATGATTGTGAAGAATTTCAAATAGAGGGAGATCCCACCTCGTTTGAAGAAGCCATGAGAAGTGCTCACTCATCGAAGTGGCTTGAAGCCATGGAAGATGAAATGAGATCCATGAGTAGCAACAAAGTCTAGGATTTAGAAGAAATTCCTAAAGGAGTCAAGACAGTAGGCTGTAAATGGATCTACAAAACAAAATGTGACTCCAAAGGGAATGTGGAAAGATTTAAAGTGCGACTTATGGCGAAAGGCTTCATGCAAAGAGAAGGAATAGACTGCAATGAGACATTTTCTCTAGTCTCATGTAAGGATTCTTTTAGAATCACAATGGCGTTAGTGGTATATTACGATTTAGAACTACATCAGATGGATGTAAAGACGGCTTTCCTTAATGGGGATCTGGATGAAAATGTTTATATGGCCCAACCAAAAGGTTTTGTCGTAGAAGAAAATGAATGTATGGGATGCCGCCTGAAGAAATCCATTTACGGATTAAAACAAGCCTCTAGACAGTGGTATTTAAAGTTTGATGGAACAATAAGGAAGTTTAGATTTAAAGAGAATGTGGAGGACAATTGCATTTATGCAAAGTTCAAAAATAGAAAATTCATTTTCCTAATCTTGTATATAGATGACATCTTATTTGCTAGTAGTGATGTTAATCTACTGCAGGAGACGAAGAAGTTCTTGTCCTCAAATTTTGATATGAGAGATCTCGGTGAAGCTTCGTTCGTTCTAGGAATAGAGATTCACCGAGAGAGAAGAAAAGGGATTTTAGGATTATCGCAAAAGGCATACTTAAAAAAGTTATAAAGAAATACAGTATGCATGCGCGTAAGCCTGCACCTGCTTCCATAGTCAAGGGCGATAGTTTTGGGGAATTCCAATGTCCCATGAACCAATATGAGATCGATCGAATAAAAGCGGTTCCATATGCTTCAGCTATCGGAAGCTTACAGTATGCTCAAGTATGTACACGCCTTGACTTAGCCTTTGTTACCGGGATACTTGGCAGATATCAGACTAATCTAGGAATAGAATATTGGAGAATGGTAAAGAAAGCTTTGCGTTATGTGCAAGGCACAAAAGGCCTCATGCTAACGTACAGAAGATCTGATTCCCTACATATAGAGGGATATTCAGATTCAGATTTCATGGGAGATGTAGATGATAGAAAATCCACATCAGGTTATGTATTCACTCTCGCAGGAGGAGCTATATTGTGGAAAAGCTCAAAGCAAACCGTCACTGTATCGTCCACGAGTTTGTAGCATGTTATGAGGCCACGGGGCGGGTGAACTAGCTAAAGAAATTTATACCCAGGTTGAAAGTGGCCGACGACATTCGTAGACCACTCAAGTTGTACTGCAACAATGAGCCAGCAGTATGTTATGCTCACAACAATAAGTCATATGGTGCCGCCAAACACATTGACATAAAGTTTTATGTTGTGAAAGACAAAGTCCAGGATCATTCCATTAGTCTTGAGCATGTAAGTACAAAGAAAATGCTTGAGGATCCGCTTACAAAAGGCTTACCGTCCAATGTGTTCAGAGAACACTTAGCCGGCATGGGTTTAAGGAAAAGTCTATGATCCCTGGACAATAAGGGTCTAGTTGAGAATTTGTTTCAAAACAAAGAGGTGTATTGTAGCTGTTAATCTAATGATACTAACTGTTATGACAAGGCACGCTCTATACACTAATCTGAGATGAAACGGGAAAAAGAAATAAGCATTTAAGTTTAAGTTATAAGTTGAGATCAAGAGGGAGAATGTAAGGTTGATCTCATCCCAACTCGGTCCAATGACCAAGTCGGGGCCTTGATCCGCTACTTCGATCGGGGCGCCCAAATGCATTCTACAGGCCGGTGGGCCCCATCATGCAGCGCCATATAAAGGATGTGGGACCGGGGCTCGTAGTATAAGGTTCATCTACGCCGCCATAACCCCACCTACAAACCCTAACCAATCAAGTGGTGCTGAAGGCGACGGGAAGTTCCACCGCCACCTTCCTCGACTCCGACTCGACGCCACCGGACACCGCCGCCATCAGACTCCGACCGCCATGGATGGCTCCTCCCCCTCCAAACCCGATGGTCAGGCATCTACCCCTCTCTCTCTCTCTCTCTCTCTCTCTCTCTCTCTCTCTCTCTCTCTCTCTCTCTCTCTCTCTCAGTCATGTTCTAGGACGTTTTAAGCCAAAGAGAAGTAAATCCACCCACGCGATCTACACCTAGATGATCCTAGGAATTTAACGGGACAGAGACCACTAGTCGGGCTGCCTGTGGAGGAGATATCGCCTGCAGCAGAAGCTCATGAAGGCCATGAGCTTGAGCCATCACAGCAGTGCAACGCTTCCTAAAGACGAGGTAGCTATAGATACCTTTAACCTGAGAAGATGGTAGTTAAAAACAAGAATAAATTAAAAACAAATAAAGGAGGCCGCTAAATTCAAGTTATGAGCTGGCTTGATGCATGGTGGAAGCTAAGCGTGGAGCACTTCAAGGTGGTTATTTTTAGATTATTGGCCAGAGGGCCATTTTTAGATTGGACTGGAAAGTCAAAACAATAAACAGTAAGTTATAGGACCACATGGCAGTTGGCACCATCATAAAGCTTCAATTTTCTCGTGGGGACGATACGATATAGAAAACTTTTATGCCCTCGAGGGCCTGTGTCAAGTATGAGCTAAGTGGTACTGGTATTCAATTTTTCTGCTGTGGACAAGTATTAGGACAGTCCCAATGGTAGAAATCACATGTGATTTTTATGCTTATTAATTTATTTAGACACTGCACATAGAAACTATGTCCTTAATGGGTAGTTTCTATAGAATATTTTTTGGTCCCAACACGTATCTTCTTCTCCATCATCCACCTATCACATTTGTTCGCGTCTTGGTTCTTATGTAGACGTGGTTTCTTGTCTAAGAAATCATTTCCTCATCTCTCATCTTTAATTGCAGTGCCACATTATCTTTTTGCTTAGTTGGCACCTTAATTAATGAATATAGAAACTATGTATGTTGTCGGGATGGCTAAGGGTCAGGGTGCAACGATGTCTCGAAGACTATTTTATGTTTGTGTTCACCATGCTGCAATGATCAGTATTCAAATCAAACTAGCTTAACTGTGATCAAATTTATAGTAAATAGTATTAACACCTATGCCTGTAACTGGATTTACCTTAAAAATATATTTCATAGATTTACCTCATCTTTTATGTTCAGAGCGAGTATGTGTGACCGATCGCAGCCTTAATTCACCAAGCTTTCTAGCTATATACTCAATCGCATACCGTACGTGCATGCATCGTGCATGTGAGTACGATTCTCTGCATCATATCTATGTATAGAGACAGGCAGGCTACCTACAGCTAGCTAGCTACTTATCCAGAAATAAAAAAACGCAGTCGATCGTTAGGAGCCTGTTTGGCACAGATTGCGGCACAGCTTCACAAACCTGTTTTGCCACATCTCTACCAAACGTCCCAGTCGCCGTCCGCTTCACCGCAGAAGCCACGCATTTCGTGCTGAGAGAAGGGAGGAGAGAGAGAAGAATACAAAAATTGTAGCTTCATCCAACTTCTTATGACGCAGGTGTGTCCCAGCGTGGCTATGGACGGATTTGCCCCCAGGCCAATGCCGGAGCTGCCGCAGGGGTGGAGGGCCCTAGGGCTGCCGGGCGTACCACGTGGTCAGAGGTCTCGCCGGATCCGGATCCGGATCCGGAGGACTTGCCGGAGCATTGGAAGGAATGGAGGTGGCACTCACCCGAGCGGGGAGGAGCCATTCCGCCATCAGGGAGCGAGGCGCGCGGGCACGGGGCTACCGTCGAGGCGCGAGGCGTGCAAGCACGGGGCAGCCGCTGGGGAGCGAGCCGCGCGGGCATGGGTCGCCGATGGGGAGAGCGTGGTGTGGAGGGAGGTGTCAGCGCTATGGGAAAGAGAGGCATCGAGACAAAGAGAAGAAAGACCGTGGGCCGGCCTTGTCTCGTGTCCTCAAGTAGACCATGGGCTGGCCCAAGCCCATGGCGGGTAGTCCACCCTGTGGTAAACCCTTAGGATCCTGGTCCGTCACCATCCTTCGAAAACGTGTTTTGCTCGCCTTCGATAATAAGTTTTATGTAGTAGTGAGAAGACGAACGCCAGCTACTATAGATGAGTGCATGCAGCCCGCAGCCCGATAGCCCGTCTCAAAGCATGGCACGGGCCGATGCACAGGGCCATGCCTAGGCGGCACCCAAGGCACGTCCGGCGGCATGGCATGACCCGACATTCAAATGCCGGCTTGGTGGCGGCCCAGTGCCTACCATAGCCTAGAAAAGGCCCACAGCACGCACCCCCCCTAACTCTGCCTCCCCTCGTGCCACAATCACTGCAGCCTTCAGTCACGCCAAGCCGATGATCGCTTAGGTCGTGGTCGCGAGGCAAACTCGCCTCCGTAGCCCCAGCGCCCCAGCAAACACAGTTCCTTCTCACCCCCACACCACCAGCTGCCGCCTCCTTCTCCATGCCCCAAGCGCCGCCGGTCAACTCGCCTCCTCCTCTGCCCCCACACCACCAGCTGGTGGCCGCCTCCTCCACCTACACATCCCAGTAGCAGGCCGCACTGCATGGCCTCATGCGTGGCGGCGGCTTGGTGGCTTGGTGGCTTTCAGCCTGCCTGAGCCTAGGCGGCCAGGCAGCAGCCTCCTCCACAACCCCAAGGCGTCAGCGATCCGGTGCCTCCTCCATACCTTCTCCTTGCCTCGGTGGATCCAGCGCCGCCCATGCATCTCCATCATCTTCTCACGAAGACACTAACGTGCCCTTCCCTCGCCTTCGTGGATCCGGCGCCTCCTCCACTAACCCGCACGTCTGGCTGCCTCCTCCACGACCCCGCGCGCTGGCCTCGACCTCTCCTTCCTAGCTCGCTATTGTCGCCTTCCTTCCCTAGCGGGCCTCAGGCCGTCCTGGTGCGTTATTGGGCCCATGCTTTTTGGGGTAGCACGGCTCAGAAAATGACACAGAGGGCCATGCTTGGGCCATCAGCCAGGCATGAAGCCCAGGACGGCACGGCCTGGCCCAAATGCTGATCTATACTAGCACTACTACAGATTAAGCGACCACCGTCACCAGTATCACCGCCATTTATTACATAAGAGACTATGATGACTTTCACTGCAGGTTGGATCGATAGCGGGACATGGAAAGAAATCAAAGTGGCGGATGAAACTTCTTGCACTAACGGTTGAATGATAGATATCGCGGTTCTATTGGTGTTTCTTTTCTCCATCGTATTGAATGTCGTGCCGATTGAGATACACGTTATGGCCGCTGGCCCTAAACGACCGATTGGTCTACCGGTGGTCAAAATTCAATGTGAGTGTTCATTGTTCGAACTACCAAAACACAGTTTGCTCACCATTACTTCCTCTTCTCCATCTTCAAGGTTGGCCTATTGAAGCCAGGTTTGGATGCACCTATTGGACTCAATCCACACATTCTTCCTCCTTAAGTCCTTTAGAATAGATACAGAATAGATACACTCTTCCTCATCCTTGCTCTCCCAAGTTGCCGCATTGTACTCGTGATGGTCATCATGGTGCTGAACAGGAGAGCACCTTGATCATTGCAGATCTTTTGTTTAATAGAAGATCTGCAATCATCAAGGTGATCTACTATTCAAGGGCTCCATACTCGTCGATAGGTGCTTTAGAATAGATACAATCAAAGCTTGTGAGCCAATCATCTTTCTTCATCGCCTAGAGGTGCTTTGTCTTCCATCTTGGATCTCTCACGGACTATGAGAGGTTCAAGATGAAGATAAAGCACCTCACAGAGATGCTGGTGATATTTCTCATTTGTGTCATCCATTGAACCTAAGAAGATAGAGGAAGCTTTTAAGAATGTTGGTTGGGTCAATGCTATGCATGAAGAGCTAAACAACTTCACAAGAAACCAATTATGGGAGTTATAATGTGATTGGAACCAAGTGGGTCTTTCGGAACAAGCAAGATCAAGATGGGATAGAAATAAGGAACAAAGCAAGATTAGTGGCTCAAGGTTACACTCAAGTTGAAGGTCTTGACTTTGGAGAAACATATGCCCTGGTTGCAAGATTGGAAGCAATTAGGATCTTGTTAGCCTATGCTTGTGCCCACAACATTCAGTTATACCAAATGGATGTGAAGAGTGCATTTCTAAATGAGTACATCAATGAACTTGTGTATGTTGAGCAACCTCCCGGTTTTGAAAATGAAAAGAAACCCAACCATGTTTACAAGTTGAGAAAGGCTTTGTATGGATTGAAACAAGCACCAAGAGCATGGTATGAGAGATTGAGGTATTTTCTACTCTCTAAGGGATTCAAGATGGGAAAGGTTGACACCACTCTCTTCACCAAGAAGCTTGGAAATGACTTGTTTGTAATGCAAATCTATGTTGATGATATCATATTTGGGTCAACAAATCAAGATGTTTGTGAGGAGTTTGGCAAGATGATGGCAAGTGAGTTTCAGATGTCCATGATTGGAGAGCTTAGTTACTTTCTTGGTCTTCAAATCAAGCAAATGAAGGATGGCACATTTGTGAGTCAAGGCAAGTGTATCAAGGACATGCTCAAGAAGTTTGGAATGGATGATAGTAAAGCTATTAGTACACCAATGGGGACACATGGAAGCTTGGATAGTGATGCTAGTGGCAACATGGTGGATCAAAAGATGTATCGGTCTATGATTGGAAGCCTACTCTATGTGACCGCATCAAGGCCGGATGTGATGTTTAGTGTATGCATGTGTGTAAGATTTCAAGCCTCACCAAGAGAAAGTCATTTGAAGGCAACAAAGAGAGTATTGAGGTACTAGAAGCATACACAAAATATTGGTTTGTGGTATCCCAAAGAAGCAAAGTTTGAGCTAGTTGGTTACTCCAACTCGGATTATGCGGGATGCAAAGTTGAGAGAAAGAGCACATCGGGCACATGTCAACTATTGGGAAGATCACTTGTGTCTTGGTTATCAAAGAAGCAAAATAGTGTAGCACTTTCAACCGTCGAAGCGGAGTACATTTCAGCCGGTAGTTATTGTGCTCAATTACTTTGGATGAAGGCTACTTTGAATGACTTTGGAATCAAGTTCAAGAAAGTGCCATTGCTATGTGACAATGAGAGTGCAATCAAGTTAACCAACAATCCAGTTCAACATGCAAGAACAAAGCACATTGATGTTCGCCATCATTTCATAAGAGATCACCAACAAAAAGGGGATATTTGCATTGAGATTGTGGGCATCGAAGATCAACTTGCCGATATCTTCACCAAGCCACTTGATGAAAAGAGGTTTTACAAGCTAAGGAATGAATTGAACATACTTGACTTCTCAAATATGTGTTGATGCACCCCCCTAATTATATGACATGCCTCTCCTTCAAGCAATCCAAGGTAAAAGTTGATTGGCATGGCATACATCCTTGCTAAGAACATGTTTAGTGCATCTAGTCATTCCTATCATGTTCTAGGCTCATTCATGAAAATCAAATGAATTTGATGCTTGTATGGTACCACTATTGCTTGTATGTTTGAAATGATCGAGTGGTAGCATATGACATATTTGTGGGCTTGTAAACCTAGTGTTTGATCTAGAAAATGAGCTCTAAGTGTTTAACTCAACATGGTACAAGATAACCCTTATTT
Source organism: Miscanthus lutarioriparius (assembly GCA_904845875.1). NCBI lineage: Eukaryota > Viridiplantae > Streptophyta > Magnoliopsida > Poales > Poaceae > Miscanthus > Miscanthus lutarioriparius. The sequence goes on from CAJGYO010000013.1 coordinate 66,494,532, forward strand.
GGAGGTGTGAAGAAGCTTGTCCTTGGATCAAACCGAGTTAAATATCTTTTACAAGTAATCTAGATTGAACCAAATTGGGAAAATGATCCTCACTTCACATGGTTTCACCCCACCCTATCTAAAATTTGAGCCCTCTTTTTGTGCTAATTGTTGACAAAGGGGAAGAGAAATTCACAAAGATAATAGTAAGATAGGGGGAGCAAATCAATAAAATGACATTATAAGGGGATCAATCAAAATAAAAATTGCACACAAGTAGGGGGAGCAAGCTCATAAACTTGTATGTTGCATTCGAATGTGCATTTTATATATTTGCTTGCATGGCACAAGGTTTAAATTTCAATATCCATGCTTGTGTGGTGTATGCTAGTTATAGTCTTGAATGATGAAATAAAAAACTAGCATGCATAGGCTAAAATAACTAGACTTATGTTCATTTTATGGAAACTAGACCCTTGCTTGTAATGTTGATCTCATGGAGTATTCTAGTCTTCATGTATGTCTAGTTACTAATGGTGCTAAGGATGGTATATTGGTGCACTCCGATTGGTATCACATTTCAAAGGTCCATCTCTTATATCATAGCATCATTTGGTAGACATTGTCTCCTATATTTCCTATCTAAGCATATGTGCAAGCTTCAATCCAAACTGGAACCTTACTGGAAACGACCGGACGCTAGTGTTGGTGCATCCGGTCACTTCGAGCAGCGCGTCCGGTCACAACTTAAATGCACGGATGACCATTGAGATCGGGCGATCAGCATTTGAAGCAGGGGACACGTGGCGTGCATCGCGCGACCGGACTCTAGGGGCCTACGTCCGGTCGTTATGACCGGCGTGTCCGGTCGCCCCGACTTTTCAGAGAACAGAGAGCCAATGACTCTATTCATGGAGGCTCCCTATTTAAGCCCCATTGCCGGCTCAAGCTCACTCTCCTGGTCATTTGCATTGACATAGCAACCTTGTGAGCTTAGCCAAAGCCCTCCTACTCAACTCCATCATTGATTCATCTTCTTTGTGAGATTGGAAGAGAATCTAAGTGCATTGATTGAGTGATTGCATCTAGAGGCACTTGGTGTTTGTGTTTCGCTGTGGGATTCACTTGTTGCTCTTGGTGGTTGCCACCACCTAGACGGCTTGAAGCAGAGGAGGAGGATTGGCACGAGTTGGTGATTGTTCGTGGCCATCTCCTGTGATTGTGAGGGGACTTGTACCTTCCCTGGCGGAGCGCCGAAAGGTAACCCTAGTGGATTGCTCGTGTCATTGAGTTACCTCACTTGTTGGTAGGTTCTTGTGGTATCCAATTGTGTAGATGAGGTTCGTGCAACACCTCTTAGCCGCATAACCACCAAGTGTTGGTCGACACAACGGGGACGTAGCATGTTGGCAAGCACGTGAACCTCGGGAGAAAATTGGTTGTCTCTTGCCCTTTGGTATTCTCCCGGTGATTGATAAAGTATTCATCTTGTGATTGGTTTACTCCTCTATGTGGCGGTATAATCACCTCACTTACTCATTTACATTCCCGCAAACTAGCTATAGCAAGCTCTTTAGTGTAGCTAGAATTGAGAGCTTGCTTTGTAGATTAAGTTCATCTATTGGAGCTCTTTAGTGTAGCAATTGTGAGAGCTCTTAGTGAGTAGTGACCTAGTAGATTGTGTGCCTAGTGATCATAACAACTAGAATTATTGGATAGGTGGCTTGCAACCATTGTAGAGCTAGAGCAAGTTAGCTTTTCGCTATTTGTCATACTAATCAAATTGCTCTAGTTGGTTTGTAGTTTTTTTAATAGGCTATTCACCCCCCCCTCTAGCCATATTAGGACCTTTCAGCGCCCCACCGGCCCGCTGCTGCGCACGTCGCCACCACCACCGAGCGCAGGGAAAAGGAAGAGGCCCGCCCCCGGTGCCCCAGGCAGGCACAGCCGCACCGCGCGTGTCCCGGGCGCTGAACCGGCGTCTAGGGCCGTAGCGCCACCGCCGTTGCCCAACGCCCGAGGTTGGCACGGATCTGACCCAAGGCTCGCCAGATCCGGACGCCTAGGAGAGCAGGCAGTCGCGAATCGCCGGCGCCGCTGCACGCTCTACGCCGCGCCCCAGTACGCCACGCACGAGCTCTTCCTTGACCACCGCACCCACCACCGCGAAGAAGGGCTCCGCCGCTGCCCTCACTGCAAGCCGCACGGCCATGCCAGCGGCCTAGTGGCAGGAGGGAGGGAGGAAGGGGAGCGGCGGCGAGGGTTCAAGTCACCTCCCGTATCGCTCACGTGGGAGCGACGTGGGGGCCTCCCGTAGCCACCACAATGCAGATAGATAATCCCTTTTATCTTGCACTCTATGACCTTTACTTGAACAAATGTATCTGCAAAATCTAACCTTCCCATCAGACTTTTTTTTTTACCTTTTCGTAACCTCAAAACCCTTTTGACTTCCAAAGGTTAACCAAAACATCCAAGCCTTTTCAATGGTACTGAATTCCATGTCAAATTGAGGTGACAAACTAAGAAGCGAACCCTCCCTACAAGAAAAAAAAATGATTTGGTGCAAAACTGAGCAACTATAAAATGGAGCATCTGTGCTAAACTGAACAACATCCCGTATGCCGGCGTGTGCGATGCATCATGCATGGGACGCAGAATCTGTAGGCCTTTGTATTTTCAAAGCTTTGGCTGCCGTGGATGGGGATCGAATTGGTCAAGAAGGCATGCAGGCATTGTCCATAATATATCAAAAGGATCGGAGATGACGACGAAGCTTATGTTGCTGCAGCAGCAAGGGGCTGTCGGGTGGGGCCATGCACGTCACGGCTGGTGGAAATAAAGGCAAGCAGCACTCGCTGTCACTAGCGCCCTTGCCAGCTTTATTCGAGCATTATTTTTTCGAGAACATATTTAGCACGTGTTTCATGAAGAAGTTAAGAGTCATACACACCTTTCATCACATCATAGCGAAATGCTATTAGTGATGGGGTTGAACACAAACAAAAGGCACCACTGGACGGTGGAACGCACGCTGGTTTGACTAACTAAGAAACTGATTGTGCGACCGAATAGAGCAGTGATCCTAGTCGAAGATGGACCGAGCCACCCCCCTGCGCGCTTTCTTGGCGGGGAAGAGATCCCACATTGCCTCACGAATGGTACAATGCGGCGGGACTTTTTCATGACCTGTGGAACGTTTTTTGTGGAGACAACAATGACATGAAAGTGGAGCCTAACCTTTTTAATACAGAGTCTTGCATTTCCTTAAACTTTGACCGCAGGTATTATAATTTGGGTCCATGAACTTTCGGAGTGCATATTTGGATCTCTTAACTTTATTTCAAGTGGTTTGTTCAAAGTGTGAATTCAGGTCCATGATTGGACCAAGCTAAGAGTGAACTTAGAATGAACCACTTTTTAAGTTGAAGAAGCCATATGATTACTTGGAGAGTTCATGGACTCAGATAAGAATATGGCAAAAGATTAGCACTTAACACTATAAAAAGGTTATAAAAATAAAGAAAATGTAGTATTTTTTGTTCTACAACTTTTTCAAATGAAAAAATGGCCTATATAAGGATTGTAGATATTGATGAGCTGAACAAACTTGGTATTCAAAACTTTTCAATTTTAGACAATCTGGGGTTCCGAAAACTAGTTTGTAGTCATCGAAATTTAAAAATCACAAATTTGAACCATCCAAACTTTCTCAAATGGAAAGTTGACCAAAACAACAATTGTAGATATTTCCGAGTTTAACAAACTTGGTATTCAAAACTTTTCAATTTGAAGTCATTTAGAGTTCATAATACTAGAGTCAAAGTGTTGTTTTTTCATTTGACCAAATTTGACTTGGTCAAACTTGCTCAAATGAGACACTAAATGACCTCAGATGAAAAAACTCTGAGTACAAAGTTTGATCATCTCATCAAGATCTACAATTGTTACATAGCTCATTTTTCCATTTGAGAAATTTTTATCAAACACTAGTCACAACTTCTTCAATCTCATATAGACTTTCTAAAACTATGTCACCCACTTATGAAATTTGAACTACATTTTGTTCAAGCTTTCTCAAATGAAAAAATGGCCTATATAAGGATTGTATATATTGATGATATGAACAAACTTGGTATTCAAAACATTTCAATTTGAGACAATCTAGGGTTCCGAAAACTAGTTTGTAGGCGTTGAAATTTAAATATCACAAATTTGAACCGTCCAAACTTTCTCAAATGGAAAGTTGACCAAAACAAAAATTGTAGATCTTTTCGAGTTTAACAAACTTGGTATTCAAAACTTTTCAATTTTAAGTCATTTAGAGTTCATAATACTAGAGTCAAAGTGTTGTTTTTTCATTTGACCAAATTTGACTTGGTCAAACTTGCTCAAATGAGACACTAAATGACCTCAGATGAAAAAACTCTGAATACCAAGTTTGATCATCTCAGCAAGATCTACAATTGTTACATAGCTTATTTTTCCATTTGAGAAATTTTTATCAAACACTAGTCACAACTTCTTGAATCTCAGACTTTCTAAAACTATGTCACCCACTTGTGAAATTTGAACTACATTTTGTTCAAGCTTTCTCAAATGAAAAAATGGCCTATATAAGGATTGAATATATTGATGATATGAACAAACTTGGTATTCAAAACTTTTCAATTTGAGACAATTTAGGGTTCCAAAAACTAGTTTGTAGGCGTCGAAATTTAAAAATCATAAATTTGAACCGTCCAAACTTTCTCAAATGGAAAGTTGACCAAAACAAAAATTGTAGATCTTTTCGAGTTTAACAAACTTGGTATTCAAAACTTTTCAATTTGAAGTCATTAAGAGTTCATAATACTAGAGTCAAAGTGTTGTTTTTTCATTTGACCAAATTTGACTTGGTCAAACTTGCTCAAATGAGACACTAAATGACCTCAGATGAAAAAACTCTGAATACCAAGTTTGATCATCTCAGCAAGATCTACAATTGTTACATAGCTCATTTTCCCATTTGAGAAATTTTTATCAAACACTAGTCACAACTTCTTGAATCTCATATAGACTTTCTAAAACTATGTCACACACTTGTGAAATTTGAACTATATTTTGTTCAAGCTTTCTCAAATGAAAAAATGGCATATATAAGGATTGTAGATATTGATGATATGAACAAACTTGGTATTCAAAACTTTTCAATTTGAGACAATCTAGGGTTGCGAAAACTAGTTTGTAGGCGTCGAAATTTAAAAATCACAAATTTGAACCATCCAAACTTTCTCAAATGGAAAGTTGACCAAAACAACAATTGTAGATCTTTTCGAGTTTAACAAACTTGGTATTCAAAACGTTTCAATTTGAAGTCATTTATAGTTCATAATACTAGAGTCAAAGTGTTGTTTTTTCATTTGACCAAATTTGACTTGGTCAAACTTGCTCAAATGAGACACTAAATGACCTCAAATGAAAAAACTCTGAATACCAAGTTTGATCATCTCAGAAATATCTACAATTATTACATAGCTCATTTTCCCATTTGAGAAATGTTTATCAAACACTAGTCACAACTTCTTGAATCTCATATAGACTTTTTAAAACTATGTCACACACTTGTGAAATTTGAATTATATTTTGTTCAAGCTTTCTCAAATGAAAAAATGGCCTATATAAGGATTGTATATATTGATGATATGAACAAACTTGGTATTCAAAACTTTTCAATTTGAGACAATCTAGGGTTCCGAAAACTAGTTTGTAGGCGTTGAAATTTAAATATCACAAATTTGAACCGTCCAAACTTTCTCAAATGGAAAGTTGACCAAAACAAAAATTGTAGATCTTTTCGAGTTTAACAAACTTGGTATTCAAAACTTTTCAATTTTAAGTCATTTAGAGTTCATAATACTAGAGTCAAAGTGTTGTTTTTTCATTTGACCAAATTTGACTTGGTCAAACTTGCTCAAATGAGACACTAAATGACCTCAGATGAAAAAACTCTGAATACCAAGTTTGATCATCTCAGCAAGATCTACAATTGTTACATAGCTTATTTTTTCATTTGAGAAATTTTTATCAAACACTAGTCACAACTTCTTGAATCTCATATAGACTTTCTAAAACTATGTCACCCACTTGTGAAATTTGAACTACATTTTGTTCAAGCTTTCTAAAATGAAAAAATGGCATATATAAGGATTGTAGATATTGATGATATGAACAAACTTGGTATTCAAAACTTTTCAATTTGAGACAATCTAGGGTTCCGAAAACTAGTTTGTAGGCGTCGAAATTTAAAAATCACAAATTTGAACCATCCAAACTTTCTCAAATGGAAAGTTGACCAAAACAACAATTGTAGATCTTTTCGAGTTTAACAAACTTGGTATTCAAAACGTTTCAATTTGAAGTCATTTATAGTTCATAATACTAGAGTCAAAGTGTTGTTTTTTCATTTGACCAAATTTGACTTGGTCAAACTTGCTCAAATGAGACACTAAATGACCTCAAATGAAAAAACTCTGAATACCAAGTTTGATCATCTCAGAAATATCTACAATTATTACATAGCTCATTTTCCCATTTGAGAAATGTTTATCAAACACTAGTCACAACTTCTTGAATCTCATATAGACTTTTTAAAACTATGTCACACACTTGTGAAATTTGAATTATATTTTGTTCAAGCTTTCTCAAATGAAAAATGGCCTATATAAGGATTGTATATATTGATGATATGAACAAACTTGGTATTCAAAACTTTTCAATTTGAGACAATCTAGGTTCCGAAAACTAGTTTGTAGGCGTTGAAATTTAAATATCACAAATTTGAACCGTCCAAACTTTCTCAAATGGAAAGTTGACCAAAACAAAAATTGTAGATCTTTTCGAGTTTAACAAACTTGGTATTCAAAACTTTTCAATTTTAAGTCATTTAGAGTTCATAATACTAGAGTCAAAGTGTTGTTTTTTCATTTGACCAAATTTGACTTGGTCAAACTTGCTCAAATGAGACACTAAATGACCTCAGATGAAAAAACTCTGAATACCAAGTTTGATCATCTCAGCAAGATCTACAATTGTTACATAGCTTATTTTTTCATTTGAGAAATTTTTATCAAACACTAGTCACAACTTCTTGAATCTCATATAGACTTTCTAAAACTATGTCACCCACTTGTGAAATTTGAACTACATTTTGTTCAAGCTTTCTCAAATGAAAAAATGGCCTATATAAGGATTGTAGATATTGATGAGATGAACAAACTTGATATTCAAAACTTTTCAATTTGAGACAATCTAGGGTTCCGAAAACTAGTTTGTAGGCGTCTAAATTTAAAAATCACAAATTTTAACCGTCCAAACTTTCTCAAATAGAAAGTTGACCAAAACAACAATTGTATATCTTTTCGAGTTTAACAAACTTGGTATTCAAAACTTTTCAATTTGAAGTCATTTAGAGTTCATAATACTAGAGTCAAAGTGTTGTTTTTTCATTTGACCAAATTTGAGTTGGTCAAACTTGCTCAAATGAGACACTAAATGACCTCAGATGAAAAAACTCTGAATACGAAGTTTGATCATCTCCGAAATATCTACAATTGTTACATAGCTCATTTTCCCATTTGAGAAATATTTATCAAACTCTAGTCACAACTTCTTGAATCTCATATAGACTTTCTAAAACTATGTCACACACTTGTGAAATTTGAACTATATTTTGTTCAAGCTTTCTCAAATGAAAAATGGCCTATATAAGGATTGTAGATATTGATGAGATGAACAAACTTGGTATTCAAAACTTTTCAATTTGAGACAATCTAGGGTTCCGAAAACTAGTTTGTAGGCGTCGAAATTTAAAAATCATAAATTTGAACCGTCAAAACTTTCTCAAATGGAAAGTTGACCAAAACAACAATTGTAGATCTTTTCGAGTTTAATAAACTTGGTATTCAAAACTTTTCAATTTGAAGTCATTTAGAGTTCATAATACTAGAGTCAAAGTGTTGTTTTTTTATTTGACCAAATTTGACTTGGTCAAACTTGCTAAAATGAGACACTAAATGACCTCAGATGAAAAAACTCTGAATACCAAGTTTGATCATCTCAGCAAGATCTACAATTGTGAAGTCATAACATATTATATAATATCCGTCTCTAAAATATAATATATTAAACATGCATCGTTGTATCATGCGGGCACAACAGTGAATTTCTTCTTGACGTATGACCCTTGGTTATGATCTTGTCGTAACCATGGAGTGTCTTCATCATTTAACATGATGCTTGGATCTTTCTTCACTATGAAGGGTGGAATTCAGACATTTCTTTCGTAATCTTCTGACATGTCTGACTTGTCTTCAATTCCCACTATATTTATTTTCCCAAAAAGAATTATGTGGCGCTTTGGCTCATTGATCATTGAGTTGATGTCTTTGTTTTTTCCTCTCTTTGATTTTGTAGACATGTCTTTCACATAGAACACCGACTCACATCGGCAAAGACAGGACGAATGGTTCCTCTTTGTACCCAATATTGTTGAGGTCCACTGTTGTCATTCCATACTCTTTGTCGATTTGTTACCCTCCTCCGGTCAGGTTTCACCCATTGGCACCGGAACAAAGGGACTTTAAAATTAGGTGCGTAGTCTAGTTCCCATATCTCTTCTATGCGGCCATAATATGTTTGTATATTCCCATTTGGATCTGTGCAGTCTGTCACGAACACCACTATTTTGATTGGTGCTCCTTTTTATCTTGGGTAATCGTGTAAAATGTATTCCCATTTATCTCGCCCTTTGGTACGTGAGGGATATGCTACGATGACCGCCTAGCCAACAAATACAGTTGCTCATCAATATTGTCATCGCCTTGACATTCTTTTCGCAACCAACCACTAAAACTTTCCATGTGCTGACGCCTAATCTAAGCTTCAGTCTTCCCTAGAAACTTGGATCGTAAGAACTCCTTATGTATCTCGATGTACGAATGCACCAATGACGAGTTCTGAAGAACTGTGTAGTGTGCTTTATTGAAATAATCGTCTTCCATGCCGATATATGTTTTCTTCCCTAAAGTTCCTTTACCACTGAGTCTCCCCTCGTGTCATGATTCGAGAACGCCAATTGGGGCAAGGTCAGGAATAAAGTCAACACAGAACTCAATGACCTCCTCTGTTCCATAGCCCTGGGCGATGCTTCCTTCAGACTTAGAACGGACTTTCACATATTTCTTCAAGACTCCCATAAACCTCTCGAAGGGGAACATGTTATGTAAGAACATAGGTCCAAGAATACTAATCTCCTTCACCAAATGAACTAGGAGGTGTGTCATGATATTAAAGAAGGATGGAGGGAACACCAACTCAAAGCTGACAAGACATTGAACCACATCATTCTGTAGAGTAGCTAGTTCCACTGGATTGATTGCCTTCTGAGAAATTGCATTGAGGAATGCACGTAGCTTCACGGTGGCTAGACGTACATGTGGAGGTAGAATTCCTCTTAAAGCAACTGGAAGCAATTGCGTCATAAGCACGTGGCAGTCGTGGGACTTTAAGTTTAGGAATTTCTTATCTGGCACATTTATTATACCCTTTATATTGGAGGAGAATCCCGATGGGACCTTGATGCTGCTTAGACATTCGAACATGCTGTCCATCTCTTCTTTGCTAAGCGTGTAGCTAGCAGGACTTAAGTAATGGCGTCCATCATTTGTCTTCTCTGGATGAAGGTTGTCTCGTTCTTTCATGCCCTACATGTCCTGGCGTGCTTCAAGTGAATCCTTTGGCTTCTCGTACACACCCATGAATCCTAACGGGTTCACACAAAGATTCTTTGTCAGGTGCATCACGTCGATTGCGTTGCGGACCTCTAGGACTTGTCAATAGGGTAGCTCCCAAAAGATGGACTTCTTCTTCCACATGGGTGCTTGTCCCTTAGCATCTTTGGAAACATATTCACTGCCTTGTCCCTTTCCAAATACTACTTTCACATCCTTGACCATTGCGAGTACATCTTCCCCGGTTCGGTTATGAGGCTTCTTCCGGTGGTCTGGCTTACCTTTAAAATGCTTCCCTTTCTTTCTTACTTGGTGATTCAAAGGAAGGAATCGACGATGGCCAAGGTACACGACCTTTCGACATCTTTTCAAATATATACTGTCAAGGTCATCAAAACAATGTGTGCATGCATTATATCCTTTGTTTGTCTGACCTGAAAGATTACTTAAAGCAGGCCAATCATTGATTGTTACGAACAACATTGCTCGTAGGTCAAAGTGTTTTTGTTTGTACTCATCCTAGACACGTACACCTGGTTTATTCCATAAAACTAGAAGTTCTTCAACTAATGGCTTCAGATAGACATCAATATCGTTGCCAGGTTGCCTCGGACCTTGGATGAGGATCGGCATCATAATGAGCTTCCGCTTCATGCATAACCATGGAGGAAGGTTGTAGATACATAGAGTAACTGGCCAAGTGCTATGACTAGTGCTCTGCTCTCCAAAAGGATTCATACCATCTGTACTTAAGGCGAACCTTAAGTTTCTAGCCTCATTTGTAAACTCTAGAAATTTCCTGTCTATGGCCCTCCACTGGGACCCATCAGCTGGGTGTCTCAGCATATTGTCTACCTTACGGTCTTCTTTATACCACCGCAACAACTTTGCATGGTCTTTATTTCTGAACAAACATTTTAAGCGTGGTATTATAGGAGCATACCACATAACCTTGGCAGGGATTTTCTTTCTAGGACGTTGTTCACCCTCGACGTCACCAGGATCATCGCGCCTGATCTTATACCGCGATGCTTTACATACCAGGCATTCATCCAAATTCTCGTATTCATTGCCATGGTAGAGGATGCAGTCATTAGGACATGCATGTATCTTTTGGATTTTTAATCCCAAAGGGCAGACAACCTTTTTTGTTTCAGTGCGTAGTGGTGGGCAATTCATTTGGCTTGGAAGCATCTTCTTTATGAGGTTCAATAAATTCCCAAATGCCTTGTCGGATACACCATTCTTTGCCTTCCAATCGTAGCAATTCCAGTGTTGTACCCAGCTTTTTTTGCCCCTCTTCGGCCGTCGGGTATAGCAACTTCCTATGATCCTCAAGCATGCGCTCGAACTTAAATTTCTCTTTTTCACTTTCACATTCTTGTTGTGCATCACGAATGGCATCGCCAAGAGCATCACCGAGATCATCTTCTACCGCTACCTCTTCTTCATCTCCCCCATTGTAGTATCATCAAAGGCACCATCTTGAGCAATAATGTCATCAATGTCTAAATCTTCTCCTTCACCTTCTTCCATCATGACCCCGCTTTCTCCATGCTTACTCCAACATATATAGTTTGACATGAAACCCGACTCAAGCAAATGTGAATGAAGACTCATTGAGCTTGAATATTCCTTTAAATTCTTACATAGGGCACATGGACAAACACATGAAACCATCCAGCTTATTTGCCTCGGCCACACCTAAGAAATAGTGCAAGCCCTCAATAAAGTCTTGGGAGCGGCGATCGGCATTGTACATCCAATGGCGTGACATAATCAGTATTACCGACAAATTATGAAAACCTTGAACATAATTAAGTATTTTATTACACAACATAGATGACACACACACACGCTTGATTAATTAACTAAGCTTGGCTACAACGTAAGCAATCCCAACTATCACTAAACAAACTAAAACTACAATGCACTTCAAACAATATAATTATTTCGTGATCGTATGCGCAACTAAAAACAGACAAATCATTCTTCTGTTGAATATCAATAAGCTTCTCCTCATTTGGCTCATTTGCCTCATCAGCATGACCGAATTAATTCTCGCACGTATGTAGCATAATCTTCCTCCCAAGTACCAACCATCGCATCCATTGCCCTCCCACTGAAATTAAAGCCAAAAAATATTTAGTCAAAAATATTCAAGAAAAGCAGGTCAATTAGCCATAATAATCAAATGCATAAGAAACTCACATCGCGATCTGGGCACTTGTAGAAAACACGACCCTTGTTGGGTCCCTGTCTCTTGACTCGGTACTCCATCACAATCTTTTGCTTACACTTGCCACAGATAATGAGAGGGAGTTCTGGCCTCAGTCGTTTCGCAACTGAACGAGAGGTCGAGGATCCGGTACCAGTTGTCATCTACTTTCTATACTTATTTTTGCAAACTACTGTAAATTTCACATTTTCCAAAATAATATATTTAAACAAAACTAAAATTATTTATTTATCTAACTAAACCATGAAATATGTACTATGTATAATAGTAAAATACCAAACTATCAAGTGATTTTACTATTGTAAATCATCATGTGATTTTGAGCTAAAAATGACATAGAAATCACATAGCTCAAAAACATATTTCAATAAATAACCATCCGTACTAGTTGACATTGCTTACGTGATCATCTCGGCGAGCATTTCTCCACTGGACGGCACCGTACTTGGCTAAGGAAGAGCTCCGATTCTACGAGGAAGGGAACACGGTCTTCCACGACCGTTGCCGCTCTCCCTCGTAGAATCAAAGCTCCTCCTTGACATCCGTTACCGCTCGGCAGAGAAAATGCTCGCCGAGATGATCATGGTCCGCAAGTTCAACTAGTACGGATTTTCTACAATTTTCTAACTATTTTCTAAGTTTTTCATTTCATGGAAAAAATAATTCTAAGATCACGTAAGCCGCCGGGGACGAGGATGGCGCGTGCTCTAGCGAGGACGAGCGAGGCATGATTTTGATGAACTAATTTAACTTTTGTTTATCCAAACATATATGCAAATCATCATGTGATTTTGAGCTAAAAATGACATAGAAATCACATAGCTCAAAAACATGTTTCAATAAATAACCATCCGTACTAGTTGACCTTGCTTACGTGATCATCTCGGTGAGCATTTCTCCACCGGACGGCACCGTACTTGGCCAAGGAAGAGCTTCGATTCTACGAGGAAGGGAACACGGTCTTCCACGACCGTTGCCGCTCTCCCTCATAGAATCAAAGCTCCTCCTTGACGTCCGTTACCGCTCGGCAGAGAAAATGCTCGCCGAGATGACCACGGTCCGCAAGTTCAACTAGTACGGATTTTCTACAATTTTTTAACTATTTTCTAAGTTTTTTATTTCATGAAAAAATTAATTCTAAGATCACATAAGCCGCCGGGGACGAGGATGACGTGTGCTCCAGCGAGGACGAGCGAGGCGTGATTTTGATGAACTAATTTAACTTTTGTTTATCCAAACATATAAGCAAATCATCATGTGATTTTGAGCTAAAAATAACATATAAAATCATAATAAAGTCCAACATATAAAGTTACACATGCATCTACATCGCAAAATGAGATAAGCTACTGATAAAACATAAGAGGATTAAGTTTGTTACCTCCAAAATCGAAGAGCAACACCAATGGAGGGGGAGAGAGCAAGAACAACAACAAGCTGAAGAACAAAGGCAGTGAGTTTGAATGGAATGGCTCGGGCTCGGGGAGGAAGAAATGAGCCGTTGTATAGACCCGCATAATTAGTCCCGGTTAGGTGGCTAAACCGAGACTAAAGATTAATATTTATTCCCGGGTTATCACCCAAACCGGGACTAAAACCTTTAGTCCCGGCTGGTATTACCAACCGGGACTAAATACCTTTAGTCCCGGTTGGTAATACGAGCCGCGACTAAAGATCCCTGCCACGCGGATGACCATTGGGCAGGGACCTTTAGTCCCGGTTGGTATTACGAACCGGGACTAAAGGGTCCTTTAGTCCCGGCGGCAAAAAATGCCGAGGCTAATGCCAAATTGGGACATCGTTCTAAAGTCTGTTCTCTAGTAGTGCGACGATGACAAGCAACATTGCAATCAGACTTGACACCCCTTTGACGATGGAGGATGAATCTGTCCAATAAAATCCAATCCCCAACCTCCGAACGGCCATGGCTTGACAATAGGATGCAACATAGCAGCGGGAGCTAGCTGAATATTACCAAACTTTTGACAAGCTTTACACCCCTTGTAATATATGAAGCAATCATTAATCATCGTCGGCAAATAGAAACCAGCACGCCATAGCAACCACTTCATCTTGTGTGCCGACTGATGTGTACCACATATGCCTTCATGTACCTCTCCCATACCAACTCTCGCTTGGTCCTCATCCAAGCACTTCAAAAGAATACCATCAATAGTTCAGTGATAAATATCATTGTCGATCAATACATACTTGAATGCCATCCGCCAAACCGTCTTGTCCACCCTCTTGCTAGGATTTTGCAAATAATCAACAATGGGCTTCCTCCAATCTTTGACCTCACCTGCATAAGCTTTAAAATTAGTGGCCGAATCGGTTTCGTCCTTGCCTATGTTAGCAACACAAGACATCAGCTCTTGAGAGATTTAAAACATGCCGTGATGAACGTGATAGCTGGATGCTTGCTGTGCCAACTCATTTGCTCTGCAATTTTCATGTCTAGATACGTGAGCAATACTAAAGGAATCCAAGGTAGCAGTGATATCTAGACATGTATCAAGATAAACATTAAGTGATTCGTCGAAACATTGAAAAACCATAGATACTTGCTGCACTACTAACAATGAATCACCAAAAGCCTCAATATGTGTAGCACCTATAGCAACCAACAGCTCTAGACCAAATAGCGAAACTTCATATTTGGCATGATTATTTGTGCAAAAGAATTCTAAGTCGCCAAAAAGTGTTCGTGTGCCCCCGGCGACGAGCGCGATGCGCAAGACACGTCGTAAGGGGAGTCTCGTCGGGAGGGCGATACGCAAAACACACCCGCAAGAGCTCTAGGAACATGACACCCCACGCTCCCGGGAGGAACCCCTTCAAGGAGAATGGCGGCGATGGGCTGCCCTAGGTCGGCCTGACCGCCCCTAGGACCTTGTACTCGCTCTCGCAATGAAGTAGACGGCAACGAAGAACAAGAAGCAAAAACTAGAGCTGAGAGAAAAATAATAGATGCAAAATAATGTAGTAGATTGATTTGTGCGATTGTGTGTTGTCAATTGACCATCACCCCTTTATATATATATATATATATATATATATATATATATATATATATATATATATATATATATATATATATATATATATATATATATATATGTCTTCCCAGAACAAAATTTGGACCGAACCTGATATGAATTTCCTAAACTGAAATCTCTTTTCCTGTTCGGTCAACTGCGCGAGCATGCAGATATACGTCTCCTAATCTTCCTTGGACTCCAGCACGTACATGCAAAAATATTCACAGCCAGCTCATCTCCATGAACCCAAGACAAACGAGAGGAGAAGGGAGCACTTGTCGAAACCGCCAGGAGTTTTAAAATTAAACTGTGATGCATCGTTCCATCCGAGAAGTATGAGCGGGAGCTGGGACAGCGACGGCGAAGTTGTTCTTGCTGGTTCGGGCAGGGTGAACCATCTGCTGAAGTGCTGAGTGCCTTTCAAGCTGAAATGATCGCATGTCTTCTGGGCCTACAAGCAGCTATAAACGCTGGTGTTCGCCGACTGATCATGGAGACGGATGCGTCCATGGTGCAACAAGATCATTATTCTTACTCGACATCATCAGG
Source organism: Miscanthus lutarioriparius (assembly GCA_904845875.1). Lineage (NCBI taxonomy): Eukaryota > Viridiplantae > Streptophyta > Magnoliopsida > Poales > Poaceae > Miscanthus > Miscanthus lutarioriparius. Next base: position 66,510,110 of record CAJGYO010000013.1, read on the forward strand.
GCTGGTAGATGAAGTGAAGTCACTAGTAGACTCAAACTTGTTAAGCTTTCAGTGTGTTTTTAAATCGCAAATTGTAATCGAGCCGCTCATGAGCTGGCCGTTCTAGGTTTGTGTTGTGTTGAGGGAGGAGCACATTTCGTGCGACGTCCCGGAGAACATTCTTGTAATTGTGGCTGATGATTTGTCAGCAAATGTGAATTAAGCAAAAAGTCCACACGTTTCCTATTTGTTGCTTCTGGCCCAATCAATCTTCTGAATCCGAAGCAAAAACCACCTTGCTGCACGCGGACCCGTTTAAACAGTTAACCAACCTCATCATCACATAATTTAAATGAGAAAACCTGAAGCTTGACTCCCTTTGTATGTGCATGTCCCTTCATCGATTTTGGTAAATAATATAAGCTCAAGGTAACGCAAGCACCTTCTCCATACAACGTGATGTACCTGGACTCCATTGTATTTTCCTTTTTGCCGTGAAACTTCTGTGGATGCTAGACAGGATTGTTAGCTAATCTACTGTCACCTTGTGTGAAACACAGCAGAGGAAGGCGGCGTCGACTTTGCCCCCTGCTGTAATACAGTAGCCGCTGTAGGTGCAGGCGCCGCATGGCTCACCTGCAGCACTGTAGGCACATGCAGTGGCCGGCGCAGAGTCAACCCTGTATGCTTATCTAGTTACTGTTACAGCATGTGCGCTATACTTTAGTTAGATAGATAGAGTTGTATAAATAGGGCACCAAGGCAACTCAGTAAAGAGAGCTCAGATTTACCATCACATAAACAGGGCCTCGGCCAACGTTGATGTCTTGTATTGTGCGTGCTTGCTCTGTTCTCCCTTCTTCTTCTAGCTCGATCCGTAGTGTGTGGGTACGGACACAACCGGTATAGTGGTCTGGGAAGACTAGTGGTCTGGTCTGGAAGACTACTGGTCTGAGAGACTAGTGGTCTGAGACTAGTTCACTATCGTCAGACGGTGATCCCGTGGGCCAACAAGTGGTATCGGAGCCGTACAAGCGTCATCGTCATTCTAACCGATGGCGAGGACAGGCGGTTTGGAGTTGGACGATGGCAGTGGCACTGTCATAGCTGCCCAGCCACTACCGAAGGTAGTTGTTCGCACGGTGCGGGAGGTCAGCGGTACCACTTGGCCGACGCTGACTCGCACTAACTATGGAGAGTGGTCGGTGACCATGAAGGTCAAGCTCGAGAGTCAGACAGCTCGGAATGTCATGACAAGGGCACCGACGTGGAAGAAGACGACATGTCGGCGTTGGAGGCTATCCTCGGCTTGCTGTGCTCTGCGAGTACATGGAACCCTTGGGGATGAAGAGCTCAGCTAAGGAGGCGTGGGAGGCCATTGCGGTGATGCGCGTCGGTTCCGACCGCGCAAAGAAGGCGACGGCCCAGCTTCTGAATTAGGCAATGCTTGTTTGCTTTTTCTCCTTCATCTTTGCTCCTCCTTCATTCTTCACCTTGCACTCATAGGACTTGTGACCTTCCTTGTGGCACACGTAGCAAACCACGGTTTGTCCTTCATCAAGCTTCTTCACTCCCTTGACGGTGTTATCTTGATGAAGTTGGGTTTGCTTCGCCTTGCCTTTCACTTGAGTCAAGTCCTTGGTGAGGCGAACTACTTCTTGCTTGAGTTGCTCATTCTCCTTTACAACCTCTTGTGTGCATGTATCTACAATCACTTTCTCAACACAAGCTTGGTTGCACAAGGGTGAGTCTAAATATAAATCATTGCAAGAAGTAGAGGCATCCTTTTTAATTATGTCATTTCTTTTAGATGCCTTGGTGGAGGTTAAATTGACGGCCTCAAGATTAGCAACTTTATTAGTTAGCTCATCACAATGTTTGCACATGATTTCTATTTTAGCAAGCAAACTTTGATAATCATTTTGTGAGATAGCTAACTTTTCTTTTAATTTTTCATTTTTCTTTTCAAGTTGCTTATCATTAATTGTGCATGCACTTGTTGTTGCACTAGCCTCAAGTTGCTCAATTTTAGTAGATAGTTCAACATTGAGATTTGCAAAGTTTTCATATTGGTCAAGCAAATTCTTGTATGCTTCTTGTGAACTACCTAGCTCTTCTTTTAAAGTTTTGAGCTTCTTTTGTTGACTAGTGCAAACTTTAGCATATTTAAGATTTTGTTGCACAATTTCATGATAAGAAGGCATATCATCATCACTATCGCTCTCACTAGAGGATGAGCTTTCGTTACCTCGTGCCATAAGGCACACACGAGAAGAGCTTGATGATGAGTGCTTGCGCCCTCGCCTCTTGTGATGGTCTTCTTCACTTGAAGAATCATCCCATGATCTTATTGATGTGAGGGCTTTGTTCTTGCATGCCTTCTTCTTTGTCTTGGGTGTGGGTTTGTTTGGACAAACTTCCACAAAGTGCCCCACTTCGCCACATCCATAGCATCCTCCTTTCTTTGCTCGTTTCTTTGATTGGTGAAAACGAGGTCTTAGATTTGGATGGGCACACCCTTGACATTGAGTCTTTGGATCATCTTCTCCACCTTGTTGATTAATTTGATTGATTCTTCATCAAGGTCGGAGGTGGAGGAGGAAGATTGATCATCATCACTTGATTCTTGTTCATCATCATCATCATCCTCATCTTCTTCTTCTTCACTTGAGGAGCTTGAGCTTGAGCTTGACTCAACTTTCTTGCCCTTCATCCTTTTCTTTTCGCTACAAGCGAGAGCTTTGCCTTTGCTCGATGAAGAGGCTTCTTCTTGACCCATCTTGCGTGACATTTCAAATGCCACTATCTTGCCAATAACAATGCCCGGGGTCATGGTGCTTAAGTCATCCATATTGTGAAGGATGGTGATGATGCTTGAATATTTCTTTTGTGGTAGCACGGAGATGATCTTCCTCACGATGTCCGCATCATCTAGCTTTAATAATCCTATAGAGTGGAGCTCATTGATAATTAGATTCAATCGAGAATACATATCACGAACAAGCTCATCTTCATTCATTGTAAAGGAATCATAATTTTGCTTAGCTAGACAATGTTTTTGCTCACGGACATTACTTGTGCCGTCATGGAGCTCTTGGAGTTTTAACCAAATTTCATGTGCCGTATTTAAGGTGAACACTTGGTTAAACACATCCATGCTAAAAGATTCAAACAAGCAATTCTTAGCTCTAGCATTAAAATGCATTTCATTTTCATCACTCTTTGTGGGTTTTTCGGGATTCTTGATGGGTTTCATCCCGTCACGAGTGACTCTCCATACACCCAAATCAACCGCCTCAAGGTGGCAAGCCATTCTAGCTTTATAGTATGGGAAGTTAGTGCCATCAAATTGTGAAGGCCTAGCGGTATCCATCCCAACCACTCTACAATAGCGTCGGCTCAACGGCGGTTAAGCCAAAGGTCCAAATATGAGCCAACCGGCTCTGATACCACTTGTAGGACACGTGAACGCCTAAGAGGGGGGGGGTGAATTAGGCAATTAATAAATCTAACTCTAAACTATGGCCTCTTTTTCTATCTCTAGCAAAACCTATGCAAAAGATAATCTATCTAGATGTTCAACTACGGTTTTGCTAGTGTGTTGCTATCTCTACCGCAAATGATAATAATATGATCAATGTAACTGCGGAAGCTTAAAGAGCAAGGTAGAGATATGCAAACTCCCGTCGACGACTCAGGTATTTTTACCGAGGTATCGAGAAGTGCGCAAGCTTCCCCCTAGTCCTCGTTGGAGCCCCTTGCAAGGAATCCCTCACAAGGGCCAAGCTCCCGGTCGGGTAACTCCGTGGATAGCCTCGGGCCTTCCCCAAGTGCAAGTGGGTCTCCGACGTGCCTTCCGGCAAGCCTCTCCCGGATGCTCCCCGCCGTCTTCACTATCAAGCTTTCGGACGAAACGCCGCGGGCCTTATTCCCTTCGGTACACGGTGGTGGCCGCACCACAAACGCGGTTGGTGCGATCTCGCAAGACTTCAAGCCCCTCCGATGTACAACTCTTGTGCTCGCAAGCACGGGGTGGTAAGAGGTATGCAAACCTCACTAAACACTAGGCATACACCTAGAGCAAGCGCATAAGCGGTGGTCTAATCAACCTAAGCACTTCGCAAAGCACCTACGCTAATCACCTGATGAAACACTAAGCACTTAGCAAGTGGAGATCACTAAAATGGTGTATCAACACCCTTGGTATGTTTCCTCAGCTCCACTCTTCTCAAATGGCCGGTTGGGGGTTGTATTTATAAGCCCCACTGAGAAAGTAGCCGTTGGGGTCGAACTCCCGCGAAACTGCTACTGACCGGACGCTGAATCGTCCTGACCGGACGCGTCCGGTCGTCCCGACCGTTGTAGCCGCGAACTACCGATCGGACGCTGCCAGCGTCCGGTCGCCTGCCACCGGACGCGTCCGGTCGCAGTTTCGCGCGCCTAGAACCTCTCTGTACTCGATCGGACATTGCGTTCCTGCGTCCGGTCGGTTGCCGCCAGCGTCCGGTCCTTGCGTCCGGTCACCTGTCTGTCGAGCCACCGGTCCAGCGTCCGGTCGCGCTTCCAGCGTCCAGTCGCCTCTGCGAGCTCGTTTCTTTGCGATCTTGCGCATGGCTTGGTTCCTATCTTCATGCTTGGACCTTGCTTGACATCTTGGGTCTTTTCTTGTGCTTCTAAGGTCTTGCTTGAGGTGTTGATCATCAGATCATCACGTCGCCTTCGTCCAAGTCATGTCTTGCACCCTATTGGACTACAAAACAAACACTTGCAAATTCATTAGTCCAATTTGGTTGTGTTGGTCATCAAACACCAAAATCCAAAGTAAATGGGCCAAGGGTCCATTTTCCTTACACTGTACTTTAGTTAGATAGATAGAGTTGTATAAATAGGGCACCAAGGCAACTCAGTAAAGAGAGCTTAGATTTACCATCACACAGACAGGGCCTCGGCCAACGTTGTTGTCTTGTATTGTGCGTGCTTGCTCTGTTCTCCCTTCTTCTTCTAGCTCGATCCGTAGTGTGTGGGTACGGACACAACCGGTATAGTGGTCTGGGAAGACTAGTGGTCTGGTCTAGAAGACTACTGGTCTGGAAGACTAGTAGTCTGGGAGACTAGTGGTCTGAGACTAGTTCACTATCGTCAGACGGTGATCCCGTGAGCCAACAAGTGGTATCAGAGCCGTACAAGCGCCGTCGTCATTCTAACCGATGGCAAGGATAGGCGGTTTGGAGTTGGGCGATGGCAGTGGCACTGTCATAGCTGCCCAGCCACTACCGGAGGTAGTTGTTCGCACGGTGCGGGAGGTCAGCGGTACCACTTGGCCGACGCTGACTCGCACTAACTATGGAGAGTGGTCGGTGACCATGAAGGTCAAGCTCAGAGCCCGACAGCTCTGGAATGCTGTTGACAAGGGCACCGACGTGGAAGAAGATGACATGTCAGCGTTGGAGGCAATCCTCGCTGCTGTACCGGCGGAGTACAGGGAACCCTTGGGGATGAAGAGCTCAGCTAAGGAGGTGTGGGAGGCCATTGCGGTGATGCGCGTCGGTTCCGACCACGCAAAGAAGGCGACGGCCTAGCTTCTGAAGCAGGAGTACACAAACCTCAAGTTCAAGGATGGTGAAACGGTGGAGGATTTTTCCCTCCGCCTACAGACGCTCATCAGCAAGCTGAAGAGCCACGGCGTCACCATCGACGAAGAGGAGGCGGTCTCCAAATTCCTCCACTCCGTGTCGGCAAAGTACATCCAGATCGCTCTCTCCATAGAGACGATGTTGGACTTGTCCACCCTCACCATCGAGGATGTGGCAGGTCATCTGCGGGTGTTTGACGAGTGCCTGGAGCAGGCGACAGCAACGAAGGACAGCTTGAAACTCCTGCTGACTGAAGAGGAGTGGGCTGCTCGGCGAAACTCCGGGAAGGCAGCCTCCTCCAGTCACGGTGGCAACGGCAAACATCGCGGCAGGGCTTCTTCGGAGAAGAAGCAAATCGACTCCAACGCCTGTCGGTGTTGCGGGAAGATGGGCCATTGGGCACGGGAGTGCCCAAATCGCAAGAAGGAAAAGAAGGCTCAGCTCACCGGCGAAAGCCGATGATGAGGATGAGGCCACTATCCTTATGGCGGCGTTACGCTCCTTACCGCACGACGTCGAGGCCATGGAGAGGGAAGAGGCGACGACGGTGGAAGGATCTAGCAAGGCCCTGAAGACCGTCAACCTCGATGAACCACGTGCCCAAGTCCATCTTGGGCATGTGGGCGTCGACCAGGAGCAGCGGTGGTATCTGGACTCTGGTGCCAGTAACCACATGACGGGCTACAAGGACTCCTTCTCCGAGCTCGACGGTGATGTTACCGGTACGGTGAAGTTTGGTGATGGCTCAAGGGTGGCTATCCAAGGGCACGGCACCATCATCTTCGAGATGCCGAGCGGGAGCACAATGGCGCTAACGGATGTATACTACATCCTGCAATGCGTTCGACATCATCATCAAGATTGGTCACCGGATGAGCGCGATGGCGAGGTTCTCGATCAAGGACGGCGTTCGAGGATCGAGACCGGAGCAACGACTTCTTGCCAAGGTGAAGAGGTCCTCGAATCGGTTGTACCCTGCCGACCAAGGTAGAGCAGCCGGTTTGCCTGGCGGCAAGGCACTCCCAGGAACCGTGGATGTGGCATGCCCGGTTCGGACATCTCAGCTTCGATGCGTTTGGTCGGTTGGGGAAGATGGTCCGAGGGCTACCCCCACATCAAACACGGAGGCGAAGCTGTGTGATGTGGCCTGCTGGCGCAGAGAAGGCTACCTTTCCCAAAGGCGGCCAAGTATCGCGCGAAGGAACACTACTAGAGAACAGACTTTAGAACGATGTCCCAATTTGGCGTTAGCCTCGGCATTTTTTGCCGTCGGGACTAAAGGACCCTTTAGTCCCAGTTCGTAATACCAACCGGGACTAAAGGTCCCCGCCTTGTGGTCGTCCGCGGCAAGGGGATCTCTATCTCAGTGGTTACTAACCGGGACTAAAGGTAAACCTTTAGTCCCGGTTGGTAATACCAGCCGTTTAGTCCCGGTTGGTAATACCAGCCGGGACTAAAGGTTTTAGTCCCGGTTTGGGTGATACCCCGGGAATAAATATTAATCTTTAGTCCCGGTTTGGCCACCTAACCGGGACTAATTATGCCGGCCTATACACCGGCTCATTTCTTCCTCCCCGAGCCCGAGCCATTCCATTCAAACTCACCGCCTCTGTTCTTCACTTTTTGTTGTTGTTCTTGCTCTCTCCCTCCATTGGTGTTGCTCTTCGATTTTGGAGGTAACAAACTTAATCCTCTTATGTTTTATCAGTAGCTTATCTCATTTTGCGATGTAGATGCATGTGTAACTTTATATGTTGGACTTTATTATGATTTTATATGTCATTTTTAGCTCAAAATCACATGATGATTTGCATATATGTTTGGATAAACAAAAGTTAAATTAGTTCATCAAAATCATGCCTCGCTCGTCCTTGCTGGAGCACGCGCCATCCTCGTCCCCAGCGGCTTACGTAATCTTAGAATTAATTTTTCCATGAAATGAAAAACTTAGAAAATAGTTAGAAAATTATAGAAAATCCGTACTAGTTGAACTTGCGGACCGTGATCATCTCGGTGAGCATTTTCTCTGCCGAGCGGTAACGGACATCAAGGAGGAGCTTTGATTCTACGAGGGAGAGCGGCAACGGTCATGGAAGACCGTGTTCCTTCCTCGTAGAATCGAGCTCTTCCTTGGCCAAGTACTGTGCCGTCCGGTGGAAAATGCTCACGAGATGATCACGTAAGCAAGGTCAACTAGTACGGATGGTTATTTATTGAAACATGTTTTTGAGCTATGTGATTTCTATGTCATTTTTAGCTCAAAATCACATGATGATTTACAATAGTAAAATCACTTGATAGTTTGGTATTTTACTATTATACATAGTACATATTTCATGGTTTAGTTAGATAAATAAATAATTTTAGTTTTGTTTAAATATATTATTTTAGAAAATGTGAAATTTACATGGTTTGCAAAAATAAGTATAGAAAGTAGATGACAAGCGGTATCGGATCCTCGGCCTCTCGTTCGGTTGCTTGGCGATCGAGGCCGTAACTCCCTCTCATTATCTGCGGCAAGTGTAAGCGTAAGATTATGATGGAGTACCGAGTCAAGAGACAGGGGACCCAACAAGGGTCGTGTTTTCTACAAGTGCCCGGATCGCGATGTGAGTTTCTTACGATTCGATTATTATGGCTAATTGACTGCTTTTCTTGAATATTTTTGACTAAATATTTTTGGCTTTAATTTCAAAGGGAGGGCAATGGATGCGATGGTTGGTACTGGAGGAAGATTATGCTACATACGTGCGTTAATTTTCTGCTGGCGATGAGGCGAAAGGAGCCAAATAGGAGAAGCTTATTGATATTCAATAGAAGAATGATTTGTCTGCTTTTTAGTTGCGTCATTTATCACGAAATAATTATGTTACCGAAGTGCATTGTAGTTTTAGTTTATTTAGTGATAATTGGGATTGCTTACGTTGTAGCCAAGCTTAGTTAATTAATCAACCGTGTGTGTGTCATCTATCTTGTGTAATAAAATACTTAATTATGTTGAAGGTTTTCATAATTTGTCGTATGTCTGATTATGTCACGCCATTGGATGTACAATGCCGATCGCCGCTCCCAAGACTTTATTGAGGGCTTGCACTATTTCTTAGGTGTGGCCGAGGCAAATAAGCGGGATGGTTTCATGTCTTTGTCCATGTGCCCTATGTAAGAATTTAAAGGAATATTCAAGCTCAATGAGTCTTCATTCACATTTGCTTAAGTCGGGTTTCATGTCAAACTATATATGTTGGAGTAAGCATGGAGAAAGCGGGGTCATGATGGAAGAAGGTGAAGGAGAAGATTTAGACATTGATGACATTATTGCTCAAGATGGTGCCTTTGATGATACTACAATGGGGGAGATGAAGAAGAGGTAGCGGTAGAAGATGATCTCGGTGATGCTCTTGGCGATGCCATTCGTGATGCACAACAAAAATGCGAAAGTGAAAAGAGAGAAGTTAAGTTCGAGCGCATGCTTGAGGATCATAGGAAGTTGCTATACCCGACGGTAGAGAGGGGCAAAAAAAAGCTGGGTACAACACTTTGGAATTGCTACAAAGGAAGGCAAAGAATGGTATATCCGACAAGGCATTTGGGAATTTATTGAACCTCATAAAGAAGATGCTTCCGGCCAAATGAATTGCCCACCACTACGTCTGAAGCAAAAAAGGTTGTCTCGCCTTTGGGATTAAAAATCCGGAAGATACATGCATGTCCTAATGATCGCATCCTCTACCATGGCAATGAATACGAGAATTTGGATGAATGCCCGGTATGTAAAGCATCGCGGTATAAGATCAGTCCTGATGATCCTGGTGACGTCGAGGGTGAACAACGTCCTAGAAAGAAAATCCCTGCCAAGGTTATGTGGTATGCTCCTATAATACCATGCTTAAAACGTTTGTTTAGAAATAAAGACCATGCAAAGTTGTTGCGGTGGTATAAAGAAGACCGTAAGATAGACAATATGCTGAGACACCCAGCTGATGGGTCCCAGTGGAGAGCGATAGACAGGGAATTTCCAGAGTTTGCAAATGAGGCTAGAAACTTAAGGTTCGCCTTAAGTACAGATGGTATGAATCCTTTTGGAGAGCAGAGCACTAGTCATAGCACTTGGCCAGTTACTCTATGTATCTACAACCTTCCTCCATGGTTATGCATGAAGCGGAAGTTCATTATGATGTTGATCCTCATCCAAGGTCCGAGGCAACCTGGCAACGATATTGATGTCTATCTGAAGCCATTAGTTGAAGAACTTCTAGTTTTATGGAACAAATCAGGTGTACGTGTCTAGGATGAGTACAAACAAGAACACTTTGACCTACAAGCAATGTTGTTCGTAACAATCAATGATTGGCCTGCTTTAAGTAATCTTTCAGGTCAGACAAACAAAGGATATAATGCATGCACACATTGTTTTGATGACCTTGACAGTATATATTTGAAAAGATGTCGAAAGGTCGTGTACCTTGGCCATCGTTGATTCCTTCCTTTGAATCACCAAGTAAGAAAGAAAGGGAAGCATTTTAAAGGTAAGCCAGACCACTGGAAGAAGCCTCATAACCGAACTGGGGAAGATGTACTCGCAATAGTCAAGGATGTGAAAGTAGTATTTGGAAAGGGACAAGGCAGTGAATCTGTTCCCAAAGATGCTAAGGGACACGCACCCATGTGGAAGAAGAAGTCCATCTTTTGGGAGCTACCCTATTGGCAAGTCCTAGAGGTCCGCAACGCAATCGATGTGATGCACCTGACAAAGAATATTTGTGTGAACCTGTTAGGATTCATGGGTGTGTACGGGAAGCCAAAGGATTCACTTGAAGCACGCCAGGACTTGAAGGGCATGAAAGAATGAGACAACCTTCATCCAGAGAAGATAGATGATGGACGTCATTACTTAAGTCCTACTAGCTACAAGCTTAGCAAAGAAGAGAGGGACAACATGTTCGAATGTCTAAGCAGCATCAAGGTCCCATCGGGATTCTCCTCCAATATAAAGGGTATAATAAATATGCCAGATAAGAAATTCCTAAACTTAAAGTCCCACGACTGCCACGTGCTTATGACGCAATTGCTTCCAGTTGCTTTAAGAGGAATTCTACCTCCACATGTACGTCTAGCCACCGTGAAGCTATGTGCATTCCTCAATGCAATTTCTCAGAAGGCAATCAATCCAGTGGAACTAGCTACTCTACAGAATGATGTGGTTCAATGTCTTGTCAGCTTTGAGTTGGTGTTCCCTCCATCCTTCTTTAATATCATGACACACATCCTAGTTCATTTGGTGAAGGAGATTAGTATTCTTGGACCTGTGTTCTTACATAACATGTTTCCCTTCGAGAGGTTTATGGGAGTCTTGAAGAAATATGTGAAAGTCCATTCTATGCCTGAAGGAAGCATCGCCCAGGGCTATGGAACAGAGGAGGTCATTGAGTTCTGTGTTGACTTTATTCCTGACCTTGCCCCGATTGGCGTTCCTGAATCACGACACGAGGGGAGACTCAGTGGTAAAGGAACTTTAGGGAAGAAAACATATATCGGCATGGAAGATGATTATTTCAATAAAGCACACTACACAGTTCTTCAGAACTCGTCATTGGTGCATCCGTACATCGAGATACATAAGGAGTTCTTACGATCCAAGTTTCCGTGGAAGACCAAGCTTGGATTAGGCGCGTCGACACATGGAAAGTTTCAGTGGTTGGTTGCGAAAAGAATGTCAAGGCGATGACAATATTGATGAGCAACTGTATTTGTTGGCTAGGCAGCCATCATGGCATATCCTCACGTACCAAGGGTACGAGATAAATAGGAATACATTTTACACAGTTGCCCAAGATAAAAGGAGCACCAATCAAAATAGTGGTGTTCGCATAGATGGCACAGATCCAAATGGGAATATACAAACATATTATGGTCGCATAGAAGAGATATGGGAACTAGACTATGCACCTAATTTTAAAGTCCCTTTGTTCCGGTGCCAATGGGTGAAGCTGACCGGAGGAGGGGTAACAGTCGACAAAGAGTATGGAATGACAACAGTGGACCTCAACAATATTGGGTACAAAGAGGAACCATTCGTCCTTGCTGCCGATGTGAGTCAGGTGTTCTATGTGAAAGACATGTCTACAAAATCAAAGAGAGGAAAAAACGAAGACATCAACTCAATGATCAATGAGCCAAAGCACCACATAATTCTTTCTGGGAAAATAAATATAGTGGGAATTGAAGACAAGTCAGACATGTCAGAAGATTATGAAAGAAATGTCCGAATTCCACCCTTCATAGTGAAGAAAGATCCAAGCATCATGTTAAATGATGAAGACACTCCATGGTTACGACAAGATCATAACCAAGGGTCATACGTCAAGAAGAAATTCACTGTTGTGCCCGCATGATACAACGTTGCATGTTTAATATATTATGTTTTAGAGACGAATATTATGTAATATGTTATGACTTCACAATTGTAGATCTTGCTGAGATGATCAAACTTGGTATTCAGAGTTTTATCATCTGAGGTCATTTAGTGTCTCATTTGAGCAAGTTTGACCAAGTCAAATTTGGTCAAATGAAAAAACAACACTTTGACTCTAGTATTGTGAACTCTAAATGACTTAAAATTGAAAAGTTTTGAATACCAAGTTTGTTAAACTCAAAAAGATCTACAATTGTTGTTTTGGTCAACGTTCCATTTGAGAAAGTTTGGACGGTTCAAATTTGTGATTTTTAAATTTCGACGCCTACAAACTAGTTTTCGGAACCCTAGATTGTCTCAAATTGAAAAGTTTTGAATACCAAGTTTGTTCATCTCATCAATATATACAATCCTTATATAGGACATTTTTTCATTTGAGAAATCTTGAACAAAATGTAGTTCAAATTTCACAAGTGTGTGACATAGTTTTAGAAAGTATATATGAGATTCAAGAAGTTGTGACTAGTGTTTGATAAACATTTCTCAAATGGGAAAATGAGCTTTGTAACAATTGTAGATCTTGCTGAGATGATAAAACTTGGTATTCAGAGTTTTTTCATCTGAGGTCATTTAGTGTCTCATTTGAGCAAGTTTGACCAAGTCAAATTTGGTCAAATAAAAAAACAACACTTTGACTCTAGTATTATGAACTCTAAATGACTTCAAATTGAAAAGTTTTGAATACCAAGTTTGTTAAACTCAAAAAGATCTACAATTGTTGTTTTGGTCAACTTTCCATTTGAGAAAGTTTGGATGGTTCAAATTTGTGATTTTTAAATTTCGACGCCTACAAACTAGTTTTCGGAACCCTAGATTGTCTCAAATTGAAAAGTTTTGAATACCAAGTTTGTTCATCTCATCAATATCTAATATCCTTATATAGGACATTTTTTTCATTTGAGAAAGCTTAAACAAAATGTAGTTCAAAATTTACAAGTGTGTGACATAGTTTTAGAAAGTCTATATGAGATTCAAGAAGTTGTGACTAGTGTTTGATAAAAATTTCTCAAATGGGAAAATGAGCTATGTAACAATTGTAGATCTTGCTGAGATTATCAAACTTGGTATTCAGAGTTTTTTCATCTGAGGTCATTTAGTGTCTCATTTGAGCAAGTTTGACCAAGTCAAATTTGGTCAAATGAAAAAACAACACTTTGACTCTAGTATTATGAACTATAAATGACTTCAAATTGAAAAGTTTTGAATACCAAGTTTGTTAAACTCAAAAAGATCTACAATTGTTGTTTTGGTCAACTTTCCATATGAGAAAGTTTGGATGGCTCAAATTTGTGATTTTTAAATTTCGACGCCTACAAACTAGTTTTCGGAACTCTAGATTGTCTCAAATTGAAAAGTTTTGAATACCAAGTTTGTTCAGCTCATCAATATCTACAATCCTTATATAGGCCATTTTTTCATTTGAGAAAGCTTGAACAAAATGTAGTTCAAATTTCAGAAGTGTGTGACATAGTTTTAGAAAGTCTATATGAGATTCAAGAAGTTGTGACTAGTGTTTGATGAAAATTTCTCAAATGGGAAAATGAGGTATGTAACAATTGTAGATCTTGCTGAGATGATCAAACTTGGTATTTAGAGTTTTATCATCTGAGGTCATTTAGTGTCTCATTTGAGCAAGTTTGACCAAGTCAAATTTGGTCAAATGAAAAAACAACCCTTTGACTCTAGTATTATGAACTCTAAATGACTTCAAATTGAAAAGTTTTGAATACCAAGTTTGTTAAACTCAAAAAGATATACAATTGTTGTTTTGGTCAACTTTCCATTTGAGAAAGTTTGGACGGTTCAAATTTGTGATTTTTAAATTTCGACGCCTACAAACTAGTTTTCGGAACCCCAGATTGTCTCAAATTGAAAAGTTTTGAATACCAAGTTTGTTCAGCTCATCAATATCTACAATCCTTATATAGGCCATTTTTTTCATTTGAGAAAGTTGTAGAACAAAAAATACTACATTTTCTTTATTTTTATAGGTTCAACAAAAATTTTCTGTCAATTTTGGTCAAAAACCGAGAAAAAAATTGAAACATTGATGTTACAATAATGTGATAATAAATTTCCTATCGAATAATATTAGTTTTATTAATTTTAAGTTACAAATATATTTTTGCATTAACAAAATACTTAGTATTAGTAACATTTATATTCTATATTCATAAAAGAAATTAAAAACTTTAGGTTACAAAACTTTCCTATTTACAATAAATAATTAGTTAATCAATAGTATTTTTTAAAATAAATATTGCAAAGTATTGAAGTTGCTATGGAATTAATTGATTAATCTAGTATTAAACAAAATCAAAATCCGAGGCCTTTCCAATTACTGTTTGGCGGGTGGCCAAATTTTCAGCCTTCAGTCCCGGCCCAAAGCCAAGAACCGGACTAAAGGGTGGCGGCAATTTCGTGCCCGCCCAAAATACCTTTTTAGTCCCGGCTGGTAACACCAACCGGGACTAAAAGCCTTTAGTCCCGGTTGAGATTACCAGCCGGGACTAAAGGGTACCGGCCTATATATATCGACTTGTTCTGTTCATCTTCGATCTCGCCGCCGCCTCCGTCTCTCGATCCGTCTCGCAGCCTTTTTGAGCTCGTCCTCGTCGTCGCCGAGCCCCGCCTCATCGTCGATCCCGCCTCGTCTGCCCTGGTCGTCGAGCCCCTGCCCGTGGCCGTCGAGCTCGCCAAGACGCCTTGACCTCGTCTGCGAGTCGTCGAGCCCCGCCTCGCCTCGCCTCCGCCGAGCTCTCGCCTCGCCACGCCCGGCCTCGTGATCTCACCTGCCGTCGTCGAGCCCGCCTCGCCTCCTCGTCTCCGTCGTCGAGCCCCCTTGCTTGCCGCGCCTCGTCGTTGAACTTCTACCTCACCACCGCCTCCCTCATTGCCGTCAATCGATTATAATGTTGGATTTTTAATTGTTTTTTAGATAATACTAATAAATAATATTTAGTAGTTTAGTTAGTTTTTTAGATAGTTTTTGATATATGTTAGTTAGATTTTTTAGTTAGTTAGATTTATTAGATAATTGATATATGTTACTTAGATTTTTTAGTTAGTTAGATTTATTAGATAATTGATATATGTTAGTTTTTTAGATAATTTTTTAGTTAGTTAGAATTTTTAAAATGTATTATCTATTACTAGTTTATCTAATTTCATGTTAGATTTATTTAATTGGATTTAGTAATTATATATTCTATCTCTCTATATATATATCTAGAGAGAGATTCTATATGTGTATACATATGTTCTTAATTATTTTTATATGTATATATACATGTACTTATTTCCATTAGTTGAGAGAGAGAGAGAAAATTGTATCTAGAGAGACATTCTATGTGTTATCACATGCATATCTAGAGATATAGACATATGCACTTATTTCTATGTGTTGAGAGAGAGAGAAAATATATTGTATCATTCTATGTGTATATATGTACATGTACTTATTTCCATGTTTTTGGATCGAAAGTGTTTTTGATTCGATTCAAAAGCCTATACCTTATTATTGTTTATCCTTATGAAATATTATGTGTTATTATATTTAATTGGATTTAGTAATTCTATATGTGTTATCACATGTACTTATGTTATGTACCATAGTAATTCTATCTATATGTTATCTTGAAGATACAAATGGTCGCTCCGGATGATAACTTGAGTGATGACATAATGGCGGATATTATCAACGCCGCACCAATGTGGATGTAGATGACACGAGTCATTGATTTCTATCGATTATGAGGATATCCTAAATATGCCGGTGGTTGAAGATCAACAAATTGTCGCGCAAGAAAATACTGGCGAGGTATATTCGATTATCTATCATCTCTTATAGATGCATGCGTACGTATATTTGTTGTTAATCGTTGTGTTTCTACTCATGTAGCCGGTCTCTGGATCTACATCAACCATCGACAAAAGTAGGAAAGTCCGAGGGCCAAAAAGCCATTAGAGGGCCGTTTCATAATATCGTAATTCGACACCGACACCGGCAAACCATTGGGACCACATGCTCGGACATATGTCAATCAATGTGGGTTCATTGTAAGGGATAGGATCCCGATTAGTGCTCGTGAATGGAAGCGTAGAGATATCCGCTCCTAATGTTAGTTTTGTATCCGATCATGACAAGAACCTAGCTTGGAGAGATATCACTCAAATTTCACATTACAAGCGATGATGCTTTGAAGGAGCTAGTGAGGATTAGACAATGAAGAAGATGGCAACATTGTTCCAGAGTTGAAAGAAGACATTGTATAAAAAGTTTATCTTGAAGAATGCTACGCGGGATTTCAATGCTAAGGCGCTTTGTCAAGTTGAGTCCCATTGGGATGCCTTCAGAGAATACAAGACATCTCAAGAGAGTAAGGAACGTGTGATGAGGAATCAGCAGGAGAATGCCCGATGTAAGCAATACCATCATCGCATGGGATCGTGTGGTTATAGGAGTGCTATTCCCAAGTGGCGTAACCTAGAAGCGAGATTACCGCCAAGGAAATCATACCAAAACAATAGAGAAGAACTGGCCTCAACGCGAAGAATTGGTTCTACGCTCATGGGGAAGCCTAGACCCAGACACTGGCAAGCTAATTTTCGGCCAAAAAATTGAGAGAGCAACACGTAGACTAGCTCGTGCTAGGGAAGAAGTTTATAGTGGTGTTTTCAAGCCCAACAGAGAGAAGGATGAATTGACATATGCCCTAGAGAATCCCGAACACGGTGGTGAACAAGAGGCTATGGGGCGGTTCCATGGCTACACGCATTCCCAGCAGACAAGGATACCTCTGAAGCCGCCAGAGAAAGAAGGACGAGCGAGCGAGCGTAATCTAATCCGTGCATTGGAGCAATTTGTTGATGAGTCACGACAAGCATTGCTTGAATCACGTGAACGAGAAAAATCTCTTGAGGCAAGAATGCAGGAGGAGATCAAGAGGCAAGTGCAAATAGCAATGAGTCAAATGCAATCGCAATCAACACCGAGTCACCATTAGCCCCGTTGGTCGATGAAAAGCGGTTTGTGCTTCTACTGAGTCGCCATTATTCAAGACGACGCTGGGTTGCGCTTCCCTATTGATGACATTACCGAGCCTCTAACAACATGTGAGCTGCACATTCCGGATGGTAATAATGCATCAATCATGGTGGTCATGTCGGGTTGTATCTCCAATAGATCGAATGAAGACACCAAGAATCCATGGGTCGATTATTCAACTTTGGATATGCTAGCATCTCGGTCGATAGAGTGCTCAAAGGTTACAGCAATGTTCCTCTTGACATTGAAGGCGGTGATGGGGAGAAGACACTAGGAGAAGCAGAGAAGACATTTATTCAATGGCGCAAACGCTTCATCATCATTCCTGGGGCACCACCGCTTCCCCTACCTCACCCTAGGTACGAATGAAAGTGAATGAAATATTATTTTCCATTAATTTTCTATTGGCTTCAAAAATAATTGACACACAACTTATTTTTGTAGTAGGGTCTCCCCCCAGCCTAGCCTAATCATTCATTCCCCATCTCATCATAGCGTCGTGGGGGGCGAGACGACTTCATCCCCACAGCGATCGCCAACTCCTACACCGGCCCCATCGCCTCCACAACAATCTCCAACTCCTACACCGCCCCACCGCCTCCTGGCGATCTCCAACGCCCACGCCGGGTCTCCACCAACATCGGCCTCATCGCCTCCACGCCGGGTCTCCAACACCACCCCACCCCTCCACACGACGCTTTTACAAAGATGTCTAAGGTCCCAAGCACAAAGAAGACCCCGAGAAAAAGAGTTATTTCTCAAGAAATACTTCACAGAAAGACCGATGAGCAAATAGCAAAATTTGAAGAAGACAAAAAAGTGAAAGATTTTTTATAGATATCAAAACAAGAGTCAAGCGAAGCTTAAGGAGAAGCCATACTTTTACATACCACGAGATGTGTTGAGACAGAAGGTCGATGCTCACAAGAAAAAGATGATTGAACTTCGTAAGCCTTCGCCACTATCAGACTATGACCGCTCCTCGTGAAGTCACATGATGCGAGATAAGAAAAGGAAAAGAGCATCGGGGAAGGATGTCCCACACTCGGACAATGAAGCAACCAATGCAAAATCTTGTTGTTGCTAATGAATATGGTTCCAACATAGAAGTCTATCGACCAGACAACTCTGAAGAAGTGTCGGTTCAAGCCCTTAATGCTTTTTTTGAAGATACTGGTTTAACCTTGGATCAATTGACGGGCAAAGCTCCAATCCAGAACTTGGAAGTTGATACCTGGAAGACTTATAAATATGGCAAAAGTATGTACAATCCTGCGGCTCTGAATGAATTGGGTACGCAAATGTACTTGCTCAACAAGTGGTACATGCAGGCGTGTGGCAGGGGTGAGCAGTGAATCTTTGTCAGATTTAGAGACCATCATTACTTTCGTGGTGATGACATCTTACATATTAGTTTCGAAGAATTACATCAACTATACCACTTGAACGCTCTGGATAAATCAATCATTAGCTCCTTTTGTTTGTAAGTGATTCTTACTTTTATTTAATAAACTCACTTTCATACGTACGTGTATATAATTATCCTCACATGTAACTTATATTTATATACAGATTCCAGATGTCAGAGCTCCAAAGAATATAAGACACCAGTGTTGGCTTCATTGATCCTTATATCGTATTCAAAATCGGTATTATTATCAAGGAGCGGTGGGTATCTGAAGCACAGGAGAATATCATGATGTTCTTCGTGAACCAGCACGACAAGACAACAATACTTTTCCCGTACAACTTTGAGTAAGTGTTAATAATAATGTAGTCTACACATTTTATGTAATATCAATACAACTTATATGCATGTACGTGTGTGTATAAACCAATGAAGTTTTCATTGGATACTCATTATCATTGAGTTAAACTCAAGTCGGTTAGTAATCTTTGACTCGTTGAGAAAAGAGCGGGCACTATACCAAGATATGATAGACATTATCCAGGGGTAATTTCGATCTCTCGCGTATAACTATTATTGAATAGACTTTGCCATAATTTATTAACGATCGTACATTATTGGTCGCACAGGGTTTGGAAAGAGTTTATTCGGCAACATCGCAAGGATTGCAAGGCACCACTTAATGTAGTTAAAATACCAGTAAGTTGTACTATATACACTTCCCCACGTGTTTAATTACTATATCGTACTTCAATTTACGTGTGAGATGATGAGAATAATCTTCTTCTCGTACAGTGGTGTTTGTGGCAGCCACTAGGTAATAACTTGTGTGGATACTACGTTTGTGAATTTATCACTGCGCACATAAGAAGAACTCCTAAAGATGTCCTCAGAGTACGTATATATCAATTTTTTATTTATTTTTAAATGAATATATATATATATTAATACTTTTCCTTTTATTTCAAATGCAAGACCGAATGGTTGAAACGAAGGGTCATGCAAAAAGACCATCTGAAAAGCGCTTCAAGAGTCAATAGCGAGATTTCTTCTAGAAAAAGTGCTAAATCCCAACGAGAGTTCTACTTTGATCCTAAGGAATAAATGATATAAATTAAATGTTTATTGATATCATTATTTTTTAGAACAAGATTATGAAAGTGTTGTATATATACATATATATATATATCTATAATATATATAGGTTCATACTTTATTCGAATATAATAATGCTCGAGATGAGAATTAGATGTAATTATATGCGTGCGTGTATTTATATTAGCAACATAGAATACGTACATAAAAACATATTATATATTAAACAAATACGTGTAACTGAACTGAAAACAAATTAAACAAAAAAAAAGAAAAAGAAAAGGAACCTTTAGTCCCGGTTGGGGTTACCAACCGGGACTAAAGGGTGCTTGCCACGTTGCTTGCTCGGTTTGGAGGGCCTTTAGTCCCCGTTGGTAACACCAACCGGGACTAAAGGTCTCTCTTTAGCCCCGGCTCGATGACCCGGGACTAAAGGTGGCACCTTTAGTCCCGGGATTGTTGTCCCGGTGCGGTAACCGGGACTAAAGGCCGTTACCGCCTGAGACAACAAGTCCATTCTGTAGTAGTGGAAGCTCTCGAGCTAGTTCACGGTGACCTCTGTGGGCCGATCACGCCTGCTACATGTGGTGGTCGGCGGTACTTCCTCCTACTCGTGGACGATTGCAGTCGCTACATGTGGCTGCAACTCCTGACGAGCAAGGACGGAGCGGCGGTGGCGATCAAGAAGTTCAAGACGCTGCGAGGGCCGAGAGCGGCAAGAAGCTCCATGTACTCGAGGACTGATCGGGTGGCGAATTCACTTGGTGGAGTTTGCTACGTCTTCTGCGGGATCAAGGTGTGGGGCAACATCACACCGCGCGCATTTCTCGCCACAACAGAATGGCGTGGTGGAGTGACGTAAACAGACAGCGGGTCGGCATGGCCCGATCCATGATGAAGGCCAAAGGGATGTCGGCAAAGTTCTGGGGAGAGGCGGTGACCACGGCGGTGTTCATCCTCAACCGCGCTCCAACCAAAGCCCTAACGGGCAAGACGTCATTCGAAGCTTGGTACGGAAGCAAGCCGAACGTGTCATTCCTCTAGACATTCGGTTGCATCGGCCACGTCAGGAAGACGAAGCCGAACCTCACCAAGCTAGAGGACAGGAGCACACCCATGGTGTTCCTAGGCTACGCGGAGGGTACCAAGGCGTACCGGCTCTATGACCCACGCGGAGACAAGGTGACTGTCTCGCGCGACGTTGTGTTCAACGAGGAGGCAGCTTGGGACTGGCACAGTCCGAGCATGGGGGAAGCGGGAGGCTTCACCAACACCTTCGTCGTCGAGCACTTGGTCATCCACGGTGGTGGAGACGCTACGAAACAGGTGCCACGCACTCCGGGAGGAGCACCGAGCACTCCGGTGGTAGAGTCGAGCACTTCTGGGACAGTGCCGAGCACTTCAGGAGGGATGCCGAGCACTCCGGGAAGAGTGTCGAGCACTTCTGGAGGGATGCCGAGCACGCCAGAAGTGGAGCCAGGTGGTTCTGCAGTGGTGGCGACCACTTTAGGATGGGTGCCGAGCACTCCCGTGGTGGAGCCAAGACGTCTTACTGTGGTTCCGACCACTCCAAGACTGAGGCTGGGCACTCCTACAGTGTGGCCGAACACTGCAGGAGTTATGACGAGCAGTCTAGAAGCAGTGCCGAGCACTTCGGGTGCTATGCAGGGCACTCCGGCGGAAGAAGGAACTTCATCACCCCCGATCAAGTTCACCTCACCTCCAAGTGACATCACTGAGTTCGTGGACGCCTACCACGAAGGTGAGGAGTTGAGGTTCCACAGTCTGGACGACATCGTCGGCGGCATAGGTCCCTCAGGTCTGGCGGGTAGGCTGCTCAACGACGCAGAGCTACTACTCATCAGTGCAGAGGAACCACCCACGTTCGCGCTAGCCGAGCGCGATGGAAACTAGCGACGGGCAATGCTGGCGGAGATGAAGGCGATCGAGGAAAATGAGACTTGGCAGCTCGTTGATCCAACCCCAGGATGCCGTCCGATCAGCCTGAAGTGGGTGTACAAAGTCAAAAGGGATGAGCTCGGCGCCATTGTCAAGTACAAGGCACGCCTCGTCGCCTGAGGCTTTGTCCAGCGCGAGGGCAATGACTTCGAGGAGGTCTTTGCACCAGTAGCGCGCATGGAGTCGGTCCGTTTGCTACTTGCTTTGGCGGCAGCAAAGGACTGGCACGTCCATCACTTGGACGTTAAATCGGCCTTCCTCAACGGTGAGCTGGCGGAAACGGTCTTCGTCAGGCAACCTCCAGGGTTCGCTGTCAAGGGAGAGGAGCACAGGGTGCTCCGACTGCGCAAAGCGCTCTACGGGCTGAGGCAAGCCCCTCGAGCATGGAACGCCAAGCTTGACACCACGCTGGGCGAGCTTGGGTTTCAGAGGTGCGCAACCAAGCACGCGCTCTACACGCGATGACGGGGGAAGGAAGAACTTGTGGTCGGCGTGTATGTGGATGACTTAATCGTCACCGGCACGCGCACGGAGGATATCAACAGCTTCAAGCGAGAGATGGCAGCTCGTTTTTGAATAAGCGATCTCGGCGCTCTCTCCTACTACCTCGGCATCGAGGTGAGACAGGGGAAGGAGGAACTCACGCTCGGGCAAAGCGCATATGCCCCCAAGCTGTTGGAGAGGAGCGGCATGGTGGAGTGCAAGCCATGCGTGACTCCGATGGAGGAGCGGCTGAAACTGACGAAGGACAGCACCGCGGCGAAAGTAGAAGCAACACTCTACCGGAGCATCGTCGGCGGTCTACGCTACCTAGTCCACACAAGGCCGGACATTGCGTTCGCCGTGGGCTACGTCAGTCGCTTCATGGAGGATCCTAGAGAGGATCACTGGGCTGCGGTGAAGCGGCTACTACGCTACGTCAAGGGGACGGTGAATCATGAAATCATCTTCCCAAAAACCAAGGGAAGTAGGCTGCAGCTCACGGTATTCAGCGATGCAGACATGGCGGGGGACATCGACGGACGATGGAGCACCTCTGGCGTACTCGTCTTCCTCGGGTCGGCCCCAATTTCATGGCTGTCGCTGAAACAGAAGGTGGTGGCGCTATCTACATGCGAAACAGAGTACGTAGCGGCGGCCACAGCGGCGTGCCAAGTTGTGTGGCTATGCCGGTTGCTGGGCGAGCTAACCGGCGTGGAAGCCCACCCACCAGCACTGATGGTGGACAACCAGCCCGCCATCGCCCTCGCGAAGAATCCGGTTCTGCACGACCGGAGTAAACACATCGACATGAAGTTCCACTTTCTCAGGGACTGTGTTGATGGAGTGCAGATCGTCATCGAGTTTGTCGAAACTGGTCGGCAACTCGCGGACGTCCTCACCAAGCCGCTCGGACGACTTCGACTCACGGAGCTGAAGGAGATGATCGGCATAGAGGGGGTGCAAGGGTTAGCAGTAAGATTAGGGGAAGATTGTTAGCTAAACTACTGCCACCTTGTGTGAAACACAGCAGAGCAAGGCGGCGCCGACTTTGCCCCCTGCTGTAATACAGTAGCCGCTGTAGGTGCAGGCGCCGCATGGCTCACCTGCAGCACTATAGGCACATGCAGTGGCCGGCGCAGAGTCAGTCCTGTATGCTTATCTAGTTACTGTTACAGCATGTGCGCTGTACTTTAGTTAGATAGATAGAGTTGTATAAATAGGGCACCAATGCAACTCAGTAAAGAGAGCTTAGATTTGCCATCACACAGACAGGGCCTCGGCCAACGTTGCTGTCTTGTATTGTGCGTGCTTGCTCTGTTCTCCCTTCTTCTTCTAGCTCGATCCGTAGTGTGTGGGTACGGACACAACCGGTATTGTGGTCTGGGAAGACTAGTGGCCTGGTCTGGAAGACTTCTGGTCTGGGAAACTAGTGGTCTGGTCTGGGAGACTAGTGGTCTGGGAGACTAGTGGTCTGAGACTAGTTCACTATCGTCAGACGGTGATGCCGTGGGCCAACAAGGATCGCCCAAAATCTCTGGATACCTGAGACGGAATTCATGTGAAGGCTCTGTACATCTCAGACAAAACCGCAAACGTTGTCTGCCCTCTCCAGAAATACCAGGAACAGCTGCACATGTAGGAAACAGTCCGTGAAAACTTCTGTATACTTCATGCAGCGCCCCAGACATGTTTACTGTTAATAGCAGCTCCAAATATCTGTCCAAATAAAATTCTTGACAAGATTGTTAGGCTCAAATATACTCATGATGCCAAATTTGACCATCAACAGTTCCTACCAGTGCAGGGCGCGCGCCATCGCGCGCGTAGGCGGGGATAACGGTAGGTTTCCATTTTTCTGAATTTGTATTATGATGTTTCTGCAGAATGAAGTAATATATAAAAGTTAACTGCTTAGATAAATGTGCAGAATGAATAGGAATTGCAGTTAAAGTGCAGGTGCTGATGCGAATTGAAATTCGCTTTATAGAGCAAGACGCAGTTCACAGAGAATTGAGAAGTGAATACAGAGAGAAGTATGTACTAAAGGAAAGCCTTACAATATTCTTGAATTGTGTATGAAAAAAGAGTGATCATTCAAAGTGTCTAATTGTTGTTCTTAGGTAAGCGGACATGCCAATTACAGACCCTATGATATGGGAAACAAATGGCATAAATAATCTGTAAATCAGAACTTGAATTGGGAAAGACTGTAGATGTAGGTTCTATTATCTAGGAGTGGCCATAGGTTCGATGAAACAATAGTACAAAACTTACTAAAACATGTCAACTCAACATATATGACAGCATTTGTTCCAAATACTAATTTCCAACGGGCGTAGTTTCAAGATTTTCCAATGGCCATTCTCTCTGAGCTACCAGATGGTATGTACGTTGCAAAAACAACAATTTCATCAGCCCAAGCATATCATCTAATTGTGAACAATCTTCATTTGTAACTGGCTGAAATATGTACTTTAAACAAGAAATCATTATGACAGTGGTGGTAGGACAGAAATCATGGCAAGAAAAAAAGCAAAGAACATGTAGTAACTGGGAGCAGAACAAAGAAATCAGAGAGGGTGTGTAAACAGGTCTGTAGTCACCTGTACTGACGGAAAAATCTTTCCCTTCTCTATCACAGTTCTTCATCGGTTGCTATCAGTTGGTCAGGTCTGGCCTGTGTCATTGCGGGGGGAAAATCCAATAAGCATCTTACTGTATCCCAAAGGCGCAGCGTACTTTTTAAACTTAGCATTACCACTTACCAAGTTATATCAACATGCTGTGGAAATCAGTGCACTACTACAGAAACGATTTTGCGAGACACCCCAAAAACTTAACCGAGGCGGACGCCTATTTTAGCCCGCCACGGTAAATCCCACAATTTACCGAGGCGGACGTTTTTTATTTACCGTGGTGGGCACTTTTGCCCGCCTCAAAAAATCGATTTACCGAGGCGGGCACCTTAAAATGCCCGCCATGGTTAATAGGTATTAACCGTGGCGGGCATTTTAAGGTGTCCGCCTTGGTAAATTAATTTTCCGAGGCAGGAGTGTTATACGGCCTGCCACGGAAAATGGCCCGGCCCAACCGGCCCAAGACAAAGCCCGATAGCCACTCCAGGTATAAATAGGCACACTTAGGGTTTCCCAGCCACAACCGAACTCCCTCCCTCCGCCTCTGTGAGCACCCGATCCCCTTCATCGCGATTCTCGGCTCCCTCTCACTCTCAGATCCACACGGCGCCCCTGCTCCCTCTCCTCCAACTCTCACTCGTGCCCCTCTCCATCACACCGTCTCGGCGCGCCGCCCCTCTTCTCCGGCCAGCCTCCATCTCCCTCTCCACCCCATGACGCCGGTGATGGCGCTGCAAGGCGGGCATACCCGGTGGTGCGCGCCGTGGCCGGCGGCAAGGACCGCCATAGCAAGGTGGCGGCGGCGTCCACCACGGCGTCCCCGACGGATCTGGCCTCACCACAGCGGCGGCCTTCCTCCCTCCCTCTCCATGGCGCGGATCGACACGGTGCGGATCCACGACGGCGGCCTTCCCCCTCCCTCCTCGCGGCGGCAGTGGCTGGGGCGTCCACGACGACGACGGTGACTGGGGCCAGATCCACAACGGCTGGGGCCAGATCCATGGCGGCGGCACCTGCTCCCGCGGGGATCCACGGCGGTGCGGCGCGTGGGGTGTGGGACGGCGCGCGGCGCGTCGGGGTAGGTACAGCACTTCCCTCCCTCTCCCTTTTCCTTCATCTCCCTCTCCCTCTTCCTTTGCAGATGACGACGATGAGATCCGGCCACCATGGCCCAGATCCAGCCCCCACGGCGCTAACATGGTCTCTCTTCGTCTCCCTCGCTCTTCTCTCTTCGTCTCCCTCACTGTGCCCTCTCCCCTTTCCCAGATCTAGAGCCGGCACGGACGTCGGAGCTGCGGTGGCGGCGCACGCGGATGCGCGGCTGCTCGGCGCCCTCCTCCTTTCCGGCCTCATCTTCGGTAGCGGCGCTGCAGAGGCGGCTGCAGCTGGATCCAGGGACGACGATGGCGGCGCTAGGGTTTCGGTTTGGGATTGGGCTCGCCGGTGGGCTCAGTCAATGGGCTCGCCGGTGGGCTTTGGGTTTTTTATGTTTTTTCCAAACAATTAACCGAGGCGGTCGGTATAACGTACCCGCCGTGGTAAAAGTATGTTTACTGCGGCGGGCACGTTACACCGCCCGCCGCGGTAAATCGGTTAACCGCGGCGGGCAAGGCCGCCCGCCGCGGTTAAGACATGATTTACCGTGGCCTCTAGGCCGCGGCGGACGGCTTTGCCCGCCGCGGAAAACCGAAAACGCCCGCCTCCAGTAAAGTTTTTGTAGTAGTGGTGGACTGCTGGCAGTCTAGGCTTCTCATTATAAACTACACAAGACCATCCCATATCCACGAACTTGCTATTGAAGTTGATATACGTGAACATATACATTTGAGGAACACAAGTGGGTCCTGTACTGAACGACGAAACTGTGCCCATCACAGGCGACAAACATGGAATTCCTGGTCACCGGCACAAGAGAAGCTTGCCCATGTTCTGCCTCTGCCCAATTCACCAACCCTGAGTATCATCCAAAGAGAGCAGTGACTGGCATAGCCTGAAGTCCAAACGGCAGTCTCCCATCAGTATTGGTTCTCACTGGTTACCATAGCTTGTGACAGTCAGGTGGAGTGAACGTCAAAGCCAACAAAAAAAATGATATATTAGTCCATTTGCCAATGGAATATAAAATTCCTTGATTGAAAGTATCATGACAGGGAAGTAGTACTCAACTCACCACCTACAGCGGTTTGTGTGGCAATATAAACAGGAAAGTATGGCATGACAACTTATCAGCTTGGGGAAAAAATCAATTAGCTACAAGGATCAACTATCAATAATGATATTGAGCCTTGATCTGAATGCACTATCTTATAATAATAACAATAATTATCAAGCCTTCGGGGCGACGTGACGGATAGTTGTGGCCGAGAAGCTGGGAATGAGTGGTGGGAGGAAAACCAGGACCGTAAATCTCGAAATCTAAATGGGAGGTGACGTGGATAGCCGAATTTGTAGGGATTATAATATAATATAATATAATATAATATAATATAATATAATATAATATAATATAATATAATATAATATAATATAATATAATATAATATAATATAATATAAACGTAAATACCCAATCACAAATCGTGAATATATGTGCGCCCCTCTGCATCATATCCACCTACAGATATATGTTTATTTATATTTAGGCAGGACAAGTAGCTGGTAAGCGTTCATTTTCGGACATGATCCTGACTGCGTTTTTTATTTCTGGAGTCTTCAGAAATAAAAAACGCAGTTAGGATCATGTCCGAAAATGAACGCTTTCTCCAGAAATAAAAAACGCAGTCAGGATCATGTCCGAAAATGAACGCTTTCTCCAGAAATAAAAAACGCAGTCAGGATCATGTCAGCTACTTCTCTAGAAATAAAAAACGCAGTCAGGATCATGTCCGAAAATAATCGCTTACCAGCTACTTGTCCTGCCTAAATATAATATTTGTAGCAATACTCATTAGACATGTAGACCGATCGGAGGGAGGAGCAAAAGTCGAATGTAACTTCATCCAAACGGCAAAGGAAAGGCAACCAGAAAATAAAATATTTGGAGCCAACTTATTAATACTAGCCTTAGTATCCTTATTCCACGAGGTATTTTGTATTGATATTCAATGATGGAGAATCAAACATCGACAATGAGCATTATTTAACTTTGGGGACATCATATTTGTCGTCCTTATATATATATATATATATATATATATATATATATATATATATATATATATGACAAGCCTAAAATGCACCAGGGTGCATTCTGTGCAGCAAATGCACCCAATCGCGAGAGCGAGCGGTGAGACGCGCGAAGCGCGGCGAGCGAGAGACGTACCAGCCCGGACCAGACTCCACGTGTACTGCACAGCAGCTGGTCCTCGCATCAACAAACTCCACGTTCGTGCATGCAAAAAATAGATGGAGGCAACCAGCCATGTGATGCCACATCACAGGTTAACCCACCAACCATCCAATAATCCAAGAAGTGCATGCTAGCTCTACCTGCTACCATGCATGCACGTACCAACTGAGCTCTGTGCGTTGCGTGCTGATGGGTCTTGCATAGGCCGGTTGGAATCTGGTTGGGTAGGCCAGTTGCGACTGTCCTGGACGGCTGGTTGCAACTCTGTTTATATACCAGTTGCAACTTAGACCGTCAGCCGATTGCAACTTCCGTCGTACACAAATTGCAACTCTGGTGGGAGACCAGTTGCAACTCGTGTGATAAGCCAGTTGCAGTCCGGTTGGGTAGGCCAGGTGCAACTCCACTGAACGGCTGGTTGCAGCTCCGTTTGTATGCCAGTTCTACATAGTTGCAACCGAGTTGCTACATAGTTGCAATCATTAACGCACAAAGTTATAACTAGTTGCAACTCGGTAATATACGGAGTTGCAATCAGTAACACATAGAGATGCAACTCGTTGTAAAAATAATAAAATATATTCATATTGGATCTAGTTTTGTTAAGCACATTTTTTGAGTAAGATGCGGCAAATAGTTTGTTAATTGGGGTTACGGTTTAGGAGAAAATTTATTTCAAAGAATCTAACCCACAAAAGATTCCATTCACGCATGCATGCAGTCTGGTGAGATTTGTATGCAACGTGGCTGTGCATGGTAGGTGGATGATACAAATTAACTAGGACGCATGCATGACATTTTTCGGGGTGACAGTTCGCGTGTGGGAGGCGTGCTCGGATAGTGGGTTGATTGAGCCGGTTGCACAGACTAGGCGCACCAGATGGTCTGAGTGAATTCTGTGCACAAAATGCACCCAGTGCAATATAGCAATATATATAGCTGGTAAGCGTGTAGCTGTATATATATATATATATATATATATATATATATATATATATATAGCTGGTAAGCGTTCATTTTCTGATCGCGACTGCCTTTTTTTTATTTCTGGTGACCTAGCTAGCTAGCTAGCTGTAGGTGGATATGATGCAGAGAGGCGCACATACAGAGGTGACGTGGATAGCCGAATTTGTAGGGATTATTATTAATATATAATAATAATAATTAATATATATATATATATAAATACCCAATCGCAAATCGTGAATAAATGTGTGCCTCTGCATCGTATCCACCGTACAGATATATGTTTATTTATATTTAGGCAGGACAAGTAGGCCGTAAGCATTCATTTTCAGACATGATCGTGACTGCGTTTTTTATTTTTGGAGAAGTAGCTAGCTGTAGGTGGATATAATGCAGAGAGACCCACATATATTCATGATTATATGTGATGCATCATATCCACCTACAGCTAGCTAGCTAGCTAGCTACTTCTCCATAAATAAAAAACGCAGTCATGATCATATCTGAAAATGAATGCTTACCAGCTACTTGTCCTGCCTAAATATAATATTTGGAGCAATACTCATTACACATGTAGACCGATCGGAGGGAGGAGCAAAAGTTGAATGTAACTTCATCCAAATGGCAATGGAAAGACAACCAGAAAATAAAATATTTGGAGCCAACTTATTAATACTAGCCTTAGTATCCTTTTTCCACGAGGTATTTTGTATTGATATTCAATGATGGAGAGTCAAACATCGACAATGAGCATTATTTAACTTTGGGGACATCATATTTGTCGTCATATATATATATATATATATATATATATATATATATATATATATATATATATTACAGCCTTCTCCTCAACCTGAAAATTCAATTTGATGATGTGCAATAAGCTTCTATTCATGATGTCTTTGATCCTAGAAGTTGGAGAAATCTAGATAATAAGGGTAGAGATATATTGATTGAAAAGGCACCGGTGAGAGAATTAAATCTTGAGTTCCCTGTAGATGCTCTTAATAGACGTTTTTCATATGTTTACTACTCCAGAAAGTTAACCAATGGTGATGTGGTTGATAGAAAATGGTTGGTTTACTCTAAACATGTGGACAAAGTTTTTTTTTGTTATTGCTGCAAATTGTTCAAATCAAGTCAAAACAAAAGTTTGCTAGCAAATGATAGATTTATATATAGTCTAGAGGGGCAGTTATATTATATAAGATTTATAAATAGTCTATAGGGGCCGTCACGACGAGTTCGCCAGATGGCCCTCAAAATCCTAGGACCGACACTGGCCATCACATATTCCAACAGTATGAATGATGTATCTGTGCAAGCTGCAAACATGACCTACATATACATAAGGATACATATATATAATAATCCATAGCATGTGTATATATAACAGGCTGGTGGTAGTTATCGCTGAGGTTGTACATATTCACACATACCACCAATTGTGCCTTAGTATGGTCTCTCGTGAGTTTGTACTCTTGTTGAAGAGAGAGCAACACATCGATGAAGTCACTTTCCGATGCTGTCATGCTTGCATGGTCATATATATTCTTCACATTCTGGGCCTTTGCACACACGATCCTCTTAATCATGTCCAGTTTCACCAACACCGGGAAGTAGTCCACCACGTTAAAACCGCCGAGCAGGGATGAGTTCGCCTCGACCAGCTCCTGAAAGAGCTTGTTCTGGCCTTCCTCCCTGAAGAACTTTACCGGACACGGCGTGACATACGACGCCGTTGACAAAGGAGTTGAGCAGTTCACTCATGTCGACAGCGGTGCCCTTAGTAGCCGCATCGCGGATCTTGGCAATGACCAACTCACCTGTGAACTACTACTATTTTCAGTATGCATTGCTGATCTGATCGATGAGGTGGAGAACGTACAACAACAGCATAATGATATGCAGCAAGGATCAAACAGTGATGGATCAAACTGATGCATGGTTATTATTACTACCTCGTGCTTGCGCGCATGGCGGTAGGACCGGACCTTCTTGTTTGTGAGGAGGTGCATGGTGGCGATCTTCTTGACCTGGCGCCAGTGCTCGCCGTACGGGGAGAAGGCACTACAGCAGACGCGTGCTTTGCCGAGTGCAATTGCACTCGGCAAAGAAGGCTTTGCACTCGGCAAAGCCTTTGCCGAGTGCTGCACTCGGCAAAGAGCTGTCGACATATCCCTTCACGGCAAAGGCTTCTTTGCCGAGTGCCGCATGTCGGGCACTCGGCAAAGGATTTCCCAAGTGCCACGACGACACTCGGCAAAGAAAAGCCGCCGTGACGGCCAGATCACGATGACGGCCCCTTTGCCGAGTGCCACGAGTCGGCACTCGTCAAAGAAATGTGTTTTTTATTTTTTTAAAAAATGTTTTGCCGAGTGCCCGCATCTGGCACTCGGCAAGCTTGTTTTCTTTTTTTTGGATTTTCTTTGCCGAGTGCTGTAGGTAGGCACTCGGCAAAGCAGTTTTTTTTTGAATTTTCTTTGCCGAGTGCCTTGCCCGTGGCACTCGGCAAAGCTGGGAAGCTAAGTGTCGCAGATTCTCAGCTTTGCCGAGTGTCATGGTCATGACACTCGGCAAAGAAGTGAAAAAATTCATTTTTTTTTGTTTTTAGTCTTCCATCGTCGCAAACAAGATATACATCATATATATATATAACACAACTATATATCACACAAATGTATATCATAATCCACCACAAACACAAACATAGCATACAAGTATCACAATCTCGACTCCCAAGTCCAAAGTCCAAACACACAAGCATAGTTCACAAAGTTCACAAGTGCATTATATCACAACGGCTGCCATTTGAAGCTCACAGCGACGGTCTAGGTTGGGATGGCCAAACGTGCGATCCCGGCGACCCTCCGAGGTGGTTCGACGCCGCCCCCGATTGATGCTGCACAAAATAGAAGAGATTGCACGTGAGCGACAAGGGAAGAGATAAATATGCAAGATAAATATCCGCCACTACCACCCCCCACCACATCACCGCCATCACCAACACTTCACCATCAACACTTCACCACCACCACCACCACACCACCACCACCACCATGAGCACCACAACACCGTGACCACCACCACCAACACCACACCACCACCACCACCATGACCACCACACCACCATGACCACCACACCACCACCACCACCACCACCACCACTAGGTTTCTCTAGGTTTCACTAGGTTTCTCTAAGTTTCAGCATAGAAAGTAAAACTTCGTACTTATACTCACCGGGGTAGAATCAGGACGTTGTGGAGGTGGATCTGGAGCAAGCAGCGTCTGTGGGATCGCCCAACCTTGTTGCTGGCCAATTTGCTGCATGAACTTGATCATCTCGGCCATATACCGCTGATCTTGCTCCCGCTGGGCCTCCAAAGCCTATAGCCTCTACCGCTCGACCTCCTGCTCGGCCTGTAGTTCCTGCACCTGGGCCTGCAGCATTTGACCCCAATGTTTCAATAATGCATAGGTAAGGTATGTAAAAGTCAAGGAACGACGAATGAAACAGGAATGCTTAACTGGAGTGCCGACACCGCGGTCGGCCGTTGGCGTATGGGCACGCTTGAGCTTGTGCTCGCTGCTCGGAGCTAGTGGAGAGGAGGAGTAGAGGCCGTGTCGAGGACGCGGTCGCCAATCCAGAACCGCCCATGCTTCTTGCCTTGCCCCACCCTCATCACGAGCTGAGGATCAAGGCACTCCTCGGTTCTCGGATCGTAGCCCGGCCCATGGACTGACCTTGCCGCCTCCGTGTACGAAGAGAGGCGGGTGTGGATGCTGGAGTTGGTGTACACCTCAAGCGGGGCATCTGGGTCATACTCGATGTCGGCCGTCGCCTTGCCCATGTGAGCCAGAGCATATGCCTTGAGTTGACCAACTGGCTGGCCACCGTGTGCATCCGACTACGAGAAAGACAACAACATATGGTTAGAAATGATGTAGAATTGAGTGCGGCTAGATTAGAGCAACGGCGGAGACTTACATATGCCTTTGCATATTTGCTGAGGCTGCGGCTGCCCTGATGGTGAGGTACACCTAGCATCTACAAACGCCTATCGCGGGCCTCATCGTGCTTCTTCCGCCAGTCCCCGTCCAACCAGGTGTCCACAATATATTCCCAGTAATCGGGGTGGGTGGCGCACCAGCTTGGAATTGCCTACAGGACATCAAGTAGACGACATATCAGAAGATCAAATTAGGCATACTTAATCTCAAAAGAAATGAATATTCATGTTTTGTATTTACCTGTATGTACTGCTCCCTTGTCAGCGTCATCCGTCTTGCCTCCTCTTTGTTGACACGCCTGAGTAGGAACTTGGCGTTGTAGTCTATGTGGGCCTGGAGGCGGGACTCGTAGTGCAAGTCCGTGACACACCTTTTACAGGAAGCGTAAGCCACCTGATACGCACTTTCCTCCTGTCCCTCCTGGATTCTGAAGAAGTCCTGCATAAAGACACGAGGTATCCATTATTTTATTTCAAGAATGTCCAATGAATGCGAGGAATTGAGGAATGTAGTGCAAGAAAGACTTACCCACAACTCCCTAATCACCCGATCTGCCTTGTTTCTGCAACGGATGCCATTATGATCTGGAGCATCCTACACGAGGGCATAGTGGTCGAACGTCCAGGCCGGCTCCCAATCCTGATCTCCTTTCCTAACCAAGCTAGGGAAGTGTTCCTTGCACAGAAGTCCCAGGATGCCATTCACATTGCGTGCTGGGGCCGCCTGGTCCACAAGCACCCAGTTCTGCACAAGTGGTCCATAATAGTTATTAGTTGTTATTATGATTTTTCAACATATCAAATGAAGAACATATAAAGTTACTTACCTATCGCCCTCGGGTGCAATTAGTGGGCGCCTCTCAACAGGTATCGGTCGCTTCGGGAGCTTTGCGGGCCTCGCTGGTAGGGCTTCGACGTACCAGAGGAAGTGGAACCCCCTACCATCGCCGCCTCCTCGTCCTCCGTCGCTGGAACCACCTCCTCATCCTCCGTCCGTGGACCCCCATCCCAGTCCACCATGTGCTGAAGGTCATCATCGTGCACAGAGTCGCGTGAGGAGCTGCGCTTGTGGTCAGTCAACGGCTCCTGCCTGGGCCTGCCTCTCGGACTCCTCGGCCTCTTTGTAGCCTCCGCCTCCTCAGCCGCTGCCATGTCCCTCCGGTTGGCGTAAACCGAGGGGCAGGTCCTCCTAGTGGGCCCCATCACCTGCAATTAAAAAGAGTAAACCAGTAAGTATAGATAAACGAGACATACTTAGTAAGAGATGCAAAATAAAGAAAATGTAATTACAAAATAACATAGTATTACATGTATTTCTAATATTCTTCATGATCAGGATTATCTGG
The DNA here is from genome assembly GCA_904845875.1 of Miscanthus lutarioriparius. NCBI lineage: Eukaryota > Viridiplantae > Streptophyta > Magnoliopsida > Poales > Poaceae > Miscanthus > Miscanthus lutarioriparius. The sequence continues at coordinate 66,544,495 of CAJGYO010000013.1, forward strand.
ACGATAGGTATCGTCATCACTATCAAGATTGTCCAAATCCTCAATAGCCTCATCCTCATCGTTGTCATTGCCTAGTCGTAGTCCGTCAAGCATTTCCAAGTCCTTCAGATCATGCACCTCATTTGCAGCGTCCTCGTCAACAACCCATTCCTCGTCTGCTTCTATTTCGATCTCTCCGGTTAAGTCTATCTCAAGCATCCCTGGTAGCCCCTCTTCTTGTTGATAGAACTCTCCGTCATGCGTGTTTGGGTTCAAGTTGTAATCATCAGGGTTTGGGCGAGGTAATCTACCGTGTGGTGATACCTTGTGCACAATATACCAACCCTAAAGACGTGGGTCAGTTTTGCAAGCATATGGACAATAATAAACTTGTGTGGCTTGTTGAGCCACAATATAGACATCTTCTCCTAGATAGAAGGAATCCTGTCGAGTTTCGACTATCCCAAGTTGATGGGACTTTCTCGATACTGCAGGATCAAACCACTATCATTTGAATATGATAGGATTAAGTGCTTTGGAACCACGGTAGTCGAGCTTGTATATTTCTTCAACTGTCCCATAATACTCCTCCTGATCAGTGCCGGGCGTAAATACTCTGGTATTCGTGGTCCTTGGATTGGAACGACTCTGCTCGTACCTTGTTGTGTGGAAGCGATATCCATTCACATCATAAGCGTTAAATGACAAGACCTTATAGTCAAAGCCATTGGCCACCTGTCGTAATTCAGCACTTATAGACACATCCCTTTGGCACTGCAAGTTCAAGCAGGAGAGAAATGAAATCAGGCAACTTGGAACGTCAAACTTAGTAAGAGCTAAGTTGGCCGGTACCTTTTTTTAGAACCATGTAATGAAATCAGGCGAACCATGTTGAAGCAGGGTCTCTCGTTCATGGTCAGAAGGTGGCCTTGAATGATGCCAGGATTCATCAAAAAATTCCCTGCACCAACAAGGAACAATGTTGTTGGATGTACAAAAGTTACGGAGTATGTAACAAGTTCATTGAAAACTTACCCCAGATACGTTTCCACTTCGTCAAGGTTGGTCAACATGTAGAGCATGATCTTGCACCACTCTTCATAGCTCAAGGTCTTTGTGGTCGCTCCACTTGCTCTCCCGCGTGGCCCTTTGAAAAGGCTAAGGTCGATTCATTTTCGTCGTCGTTGTACCGAGCGGGTGGATTATGCACGCTAGGAAGGTTCTCATTATAGTATGTTGTTGTGAAGTTTGACACTTCCTCATGAATGAATGCCTCAGCAATGGAAGACTCAATCCTGCCTTTGTTTCCACATTTCTTGCGAATAGTCTTTAGACATCTCTCGATTGGATAGCACCAATGGTTCTGCACGGCCCCCCCTTCGTGCCTCGGACGGGAGGTGCAAAATCAAATGCTGCATCGACAAGAAAAAGGAAGGTGGAAAGATCTTCTCCAATTTAAAAAGCAACAGAGGTGCCGCTTTTTCCAACTCCTCAACCACTTTCACAGATACCTCCTTGGCACAAAGCTGGCGGAAGAAAAAGCTCAACTCTGCCAGCACCTTCTAGACATTCTCAGGGACGTAGCCTCGAACCATCGACGGAAGAAGCCGCTCAATCCATATGTGGTAGTCATGACTCTTCATCCCTAAGACTCGGCCAATCTCTGGGTTCGCTCCCCTCCTTAGATTCGCTGCATACCCATCCAGGAACTTTAACGTCTGCATCCATTGTATCACTTCCGTCCTGTGCTTCTTGTCTAAGACGTAATCGGCCTTAGGCCTTTTCCATGGCTTGCCGTCTCTTGGAGGCAGCATCTCTAGCTTTGGTCTATCGCATAGCGTTGCCAGGTCCACTCTGGCCTTAGGGTTGTCCTTTGTCTTGTCAGGAATGTCCATGAGTGTTGCCCAAAGTGCTTCGGCGACATTCTTCTCAGTGTGCATTACATCTATATTATGTGGAAGGAGAAGGTCATCAAAATAGGGAAGCCTCTCCAAGCCCGACTTATGAGTCCACATATGTTCAACACCATATCCCACAAAGCAATCTTTCTTTCGACTATCTTTCTATGGATTGACCATGAGAGCATCTATCTGAGCATGAACATGGGCACCAGTCATCTTCTGAGGTTCAGGGTCGGTCACCTTGACACCTTTTGTGAAGTTCTTGGTGTCTTGTCTGAATGAATGGTTAAGAGGGAGGAACTGTCGATGCTTGTCGAACGACGAAAACTTGCCACCCTTCTTGAACCAAATGAACTCCAGAGTTGTCTTGCATAACGGACATGGGAACTTCCCGTGGACACACCAGGCGCTGAATATCCCATACGCCAGGAAGTCATGCATGGAGTACTGGTACCAAACATACATTTTGAAGTTTTTCTTTGTAGCTCGGTCGTAAGTCCATACCCCTTCATTCCAAGCACTAATGAATTCATCATAAACAGGCTCCATGTACACACCCATTTTGTTTCCTAGGTGTCCAGGAATTATCAACGTCAAGAATATGTTTTGCCGTTGAAGGAGGACCCCTGGGGGAGATTGAGGGGGATAGCGAACATGGGCCAACAAGTGTATGGGGCCGACATCATTCCATAAGGATTGAACCCATCTGTTGCCAGCGCAACACGTACATTACGGGCCTCAAGATCTTTGTCACCATGCTTGCGATTAAAGCTTTTCCATGCTTCACCATCAGCTGGATGTACCATCTTGTCAAGATTGTATCGAATGCCATTCTTGTGCCATGTCATCTGTTTTGCGGACTCCTCGGTCATGAATAGCCATTGGAGCCTCGGTATGATCAAAAGGTGCTGTAGGACTTTCATGGGGATCTTAAGCTGCTCCTTCTGGCCATCACCTTTGTCTACCTCCACATACCTAGAGGATTTACACTTTGGACAGTACTTTGCATCCTTGTGATCTTTCCTAAATAGGACGCACCCCTTCAGACAACAATGTATCTGCTCATACGACATCTTAAGTGCACGAAGCAATCTCTGTGACTCGTAGAAGCTGCTTGGCAGAATATGACCCTCCGGAAGCAGCCCACCAATAACTGCCAACATACCATCAAAGCAGGCTCGACTCATGTTGTACAGGGACTTCAACCCCATTAGGCGTCCAATGGCATCCAGTTGAGAAACCGTTGACTTCTCATGTAGGAGCTTCTATGCCGAAGACAACATTTGGTAGAACGCCTTTCCGGTTGGCTCTGGCTCCTGCTCCTCATCCTCCTTCTCCTCCTCCTCCTCCGTAGGTCTTTCAGCGAACGTTGCTTCGTGAAAGTCACCTAACCATCCTGCTACCCCGCCATCAGCATCAAACGCCTCCAAGCGTGGTCTCACCACGTCCTCTCTAGTACGATGGGCTTCACCATGGAACACCCATCGGGTATAGTTTGGCGTAAATCCATACTTGCAAAGATGTTCCCCCATGATCTTGCTTGTTTTTCTTTTCCTGTTTCCGCATTCGCTACAGGGACAGAATGTGTCTCTCGCTCCATTAGCTGCCTTGCCAAATGCTTGGTTCAAGAAACCCTCGGTCTTGTCCATCCATTCAGGGGTGATTTCAGCCTGACTTGGGCGGCCCGTGTACATCCACTCACGGTTATCCATCCTCTAGCATATACATGAGCGAGTAATATAACCACCAATTGCATCTGAACGGCATGCCTACTGTCTAATGGGTGAGGATAGGTCCTAATCCCACCCGCGGATGCGTAGATGAGGTTAGTTTACATGCTCTACTCCGATCTGAGACAGAATTTCAGCAGCACCTCCCCGCTGTTCTCCCGATACACGTCCTGGAAGGGCGAGTATGTATCCGGAGAACAACAGGGAGGTGGTGCCAAAACTCTATCTCGGATCGAAGTAGAACATGGAAACTACCCCATCTATGCATCCGTGGGCTGTCCAAAAAAGTGGACAATCTGAAACAAATATGGTCTTAGATATGCGAAGATCCGCATACCTCCAACCGTATTTGTTTCGAACGGGAGACGCCTAACTGGGTTACACCGATCTACGACAACGATAAGGAAGAGAGGTTATTTATACCTAGGGTGGCGGTGGAGTCAGGCTAGAGGGGTAGTGGCGAGGCAACGCTGTGCAGGCAGGACCACAGCGCCGATGAAGACGATCGGGGTCGCCTATGTACTCTGGGTCCCCTTCGACGGGTCCTGCTCTGCAAAAGAAGAATTATAATACTATAAGTTCAAAATTTTGGCAGAATCTCCCCTGTATGGAGAGGTTTCCAAAACCAGCAAGAAAAAAGCTGGCACGATGGCCGACAGCATATATACGGCACGAAGGCCCACACATCCACGTACGGCACAAAGGCCCACACATCCACGTATGGCACGAAGGCCGTCAATGACATATAAGGCACGAGGGCCAACAACCGGGGGGGCTTTATACCTTGGGTGGCGGTGGAGTCGGGTGACGCGGTGCCGGGGTCACCTTCGTCTCCAGCGAGGGGCGGGGACTATGGCGGGGACGAACGGCGAGGGGCGTGGCCGGCGGCTGAGGCTCCTCCTCCTCCCTTTTCCTTCTCCTCCCTTCTCCTTCTTCCTTCTCCCTTCTCCTCTCTTCCACCTCCCTTCTCTCCTCTACTCCCCTGCTCCTCCTCTCCTCCACTGCCGACGGTTCAGGGGCAGGGAGCAGCCGGGGCAGGGCACCACCGGCAATCCACGTCTGGCGGCAGAGCGTGGGCGGTGTAGGGCCGGCTGCGGCGGAGGTCACGCCGCGGTGGGGCAGGGCCGGGGTGGGGCGGCGCACCACCGGCCGGGGAGGGTAGACCCGGGCATGGGCCGGCCGTGGCGGAGGTCCGGCGGCGCCGGTGGTCCACGGCGGCAGAGCGAGGCCGGGGTGGGGCGGCGCACCACTGGCCGGGGAGGGCAGACCCAGGCGCGGGCCGGCCGTGGCGGAGGTCTGGCGGCGCCGGGGGTCCGCGGCGGCGGGGCAGGGCGGCCGGGGCGGCTGACTGTGAGAGAGTGCGAGAGTGGGAGCAGGCCGGCCGGCCCACTAGTGTTAAGTGGGGCGGCGCTTTGCTGAGTGTCGAGATTCGGGCACTCAGCAAAAAAATTGAGGGGGTTCTTTTAATCCGAAAGAAGAAAAAAAAAATTCTGAGTATTCTTTGCCGATTGCTGCAAGCCTGGCGCTCGGCAAAGAGGTTCCTTTGCCGAGTGCCAATGCCGACACTTGGCAAAGTTTTTTTTTTTGTTTTCAAATTTTTTCTGTGGCATTTATACAGTACCTTGAAGCACATGTTCCAATTTGGAACTTTTCTATGACTTTTTGGTATATTTTTTAAATTTTTTATGTTTACTTGAATTTTTCTCGAAAAAGTAAATTTGAACTGCAGGTGCTTGAAATATTGGAATTTAGCGATTCAAAAAATAGTATTCATGTTTATGAGTGTATTTTGAGGCCGTGTGCAGGGACATTCGTGAAATTTCGAACATCTGTTTCATGAAACATGACCACCAACTTGTTAAAAAAGTGTTTTTTAATTATATAAAATGCAAACGAAGTCTGAAAATCATGAAACTTGTCGAGGTGTCGTGTCATCGCATGTAGAGGCTGTGGTAAAAAATTTAGAAGTTTCCTGGCTCGCTATTGTCGCCTTCCTTCCCTAGCGGGCCTTAGGCCGTCCTGGTGCGCTATTGGGCCCATGCTTTTCGGGGTAGCATGGCTCAAAAAATGACACAGATGGCCATGCCTGGGCCGTCGGCCAGGCATGAAGCTCAGGACGGCACGGCCTGGCCCAAATGCTGATCTATACTAGCACTACTACAGATTGAGCGACCACCATCACCAGTATCGCCGCCATTTATTACATAAGAGACTATGATGACTTCCACTGCAGGTTGGATCGATAGCGGGACATGGAAAGAAATCAAAGTGGCGGATGAAACTTCTTGCACTAACGGTTGAATGATAGATATCGTGGTTCTTTTGGTGTTTCTTTTCTCCATCGTATTGAATGTCGTGCCGACTGAGATACACGTTATGGCCACTGGCCCTAAACGACTGATTGGTCTACCGGTGGTCAAAATTCAATGTGAGTGTTCATTGTTCGAACTACCAACAACACAGTTTCCTCACCATTACTTCCTCTTCTCCATCTTCAAGGTTGGCCCATTGAAGCTAGGTCTGGATGCACCTATTGGACTCAATCCACACATTCTTCCTCCTTAAGTCCTTTAGAATAGATACAGAATAGATACACTATTCCTCATCCTTGCTCTCCCAAGTTGCTGCATTGTACTCGTGATGGTCATCATGGTGCTGAACAGGAGGGCACCTTGATCATTGTAGATCTTTTGTTTAATATAAGATCTACAATCATCAAGGTGATCTACTATTCAAGGGCTCCATACTCGTCGATAGGTGCTTTAGAATAGATACAATCAAAGCTTGTGAGCCAATCATCTTTCTTCATCGCCTAGAGGTGCTTTGTCTTCCATCTTGGATCTCTCACGGACTTTGAGAGGTTCAAGATGAAGATAAAGCACCTCACAGAGATGCTGGTGCTGGGAGAAGGCCTTCAAGATTGAGTGCTTTATATTCCATAATCTTGCTACCTTTGAGGGTAGATATGTAGATCTACATCCCTCAACCATCAGAGGTAGCACCCTCGACCCTTGACTTCAAGATTATGGAATATAAAGCACCTCACTGAGATACTGGTGGAAGTTTTGTGAGGTGCTCCTTCAAGATTTGGTCCTTTATGTTCCATCTTGCACCTCTCATGGTCAAGAAGCAGATCTGCATCCGTAGACCGAGAGAGGTGCAAGATGGAAGAGTACAACACCTCACTGAGATGCTGGTGGAAGTTTTGCGAGGTGCTACCTCATCCTTGCTCTCTAGGTCCATGGCCTAGTCCTTGCTCTCTAGAACTACAAACCGTCGTATGATACGGCTTTGTTATCACATAGACCTAGAATCGCCCGACCCGTTCCCCAACTCCAGGATCAGAACCTGGCGGCGCCTCGGCGGTAGTTCCTCCCACAAGAAAATGGAACTAACAAAGAAAGAATGAGAAGAACAAAGAGATCCATGCATTGATATAGTTACGAGTACACACAAGATAACGAAAATGATAATAAAGTAATGGATAGGCATGATAATTAAGCAAAGTCTCACTGCCATAATAATTAACATAACATAAGATAATTACATGTCTACTACTTAGGCTCCCTTCTTGTCAACGACCTCCTTAGTTGCCGCCACCTCCTTGGAGCCAGGCTTCAGGGTGCCCAGCAGTTTGTCTAGGTTATCGGTGAGTAGGTGAAAAGCATCGGCATAATTGGGCACTTTGTCCTTCTACGGCTTGTTGATGGTACCCAGACTGAGTTCCATTAGCACAACATTCATCTTAAAGAAAGTCTTCTGAAAGAGGCTAAGGGCCCACTCATCGTCATCCCCAAAGGGATTCAACGAATCTTCGTTGGCATCATCGGCCACAGCTTCATCTCCGTTTCCTCCATCAATGCACGCTCGGCTTCATCCTCTAATTCTTCCTCCATCATCCGTGTGCGCCCGGCTTCTAGCTCCGATTCCTCCTTCATCTGTGCGCACTTGGTAGAAGGCTTGGCCATTGCAATAGCTAAGAGTGCAGATTGCCGTGGCTAAGGGAGCATAGAGGAGCTTGTGCTAAATAGTCCATATGAGTAGCGGTTCACGGCGTGTTTCTTGTCCCGGGGCGTGTTGACGGTATCTTTTCTCCATCATGTTGAAAGCAAAGCCGACCGAGATAGACATAATGGCCGCCGACCTTTAAACGACCAATGCTAGACCGACGGTCAACATTCAATGTGACTATTAAATAATGTCCCAGCTTCCAACAGCTTCCCATCTATCGACACAGAATTTTCGTCCCATGCTGAGGACACACATAGCAAGCCAGAAGGGTCTGCTTGATGGAGATGTAGATCCGCCTAGCTTCAGCACAGGGGTGGTTGATCCTGCGCACTCCTCCCGAGACGTGCCAGTCAATTTGACCCTGTAATTGACAAGGAGAGAAAGTTCATCAGTAATTAAGGGCGGAACTTGCCAGTGTTGCCAGACAGTCCCGAATGTGCGGCTATGAGAGCCGATATGAAAGGAGATTGACTAAATAGTTAATTCCAGCATATTCATGAGAATAAATTGGTTAAAGCTCATTGGGTTGTACAAGAAGAATCGGTTATCATTTAGGATAAATGTCATGATTTAAACAAATATTAATCAATGGCAATAAGATATCAACAATGATCGGTTTATGCTGAGCCAATGATTACAACTAACCGAACCCCTTTTCATATAAAGAAATAATTCAACACCATTTAACCGTTTAATAAAGATAAATCTAATGAACATGTTAGATCTCATCTATCGCTATGACAGTGGGGCATGAGACAGAATCATGCAGGCCGTAGAAATAACGATAGACTCGATGACCCTAACTCATTACTAATATCAGTGGGGTATGAGGAAGAATCATGCAGTCCGTAATACAATAATAAGATCATGGGGCTAACATATCTTTCAACCTATCTTTACTTCAACGGTCTCATGATGCGAACTGTTCGTGAAAGCATTCGATATCGGCTAAAACAGTTGATTCAGGCATAGCGCATAGCTAAAGTCATGCCTTATCAGGAATAGATCTATCAAATAACGATCCTTATCAAGACGCAACATGCCTTATCAGTGATAACGGGCCATGGAACGGTTCTCGCTAGCCAATAAATCTACTCAAGACGCAACATGCTTTAACCGCACGTTATGCACGATCAAGATTGATGTAAAACAGCTGATAAAACATAACTCATCATTTAATGGATAGATCAGATTAGTTTTAGATTAACAAACGATGGGCTAAACAAGATATAAGGCCGATCTAGATCAATCTCAATCGGGCAATATTGCTGTAATTTAGATAAATAATGAAAGCAATAAGTAATATCGGTGACTTAATGAATCTACCAAAGACTGCTATTCTAAGGTAGAGCCGATAACTTGACCTTGATCTAGTTCATGAAGTGGGGGTCGATCGGATCGATGCAGCCATATTTGAACTAGACAAGAATCGATAACTAACTTATACCAGAGTCGCAGTGGAGGTCGACCGGATCGATGCAGCCGTACGAACAAAGGTATAAGCCATGACAGTACTTACAACACGCAGTGGAGGTCGACCAGATCGATGCAGCCGTACTTGCTGAAGAACTCGCCGAGATCTACTCTACTCCTACTCCTAAGGGGTGGCCGGTGCCGAAAAAGTAAATAACTTGTATATTGGATTGATTGATGTTCTTTACAATAGCCAGGGTTTGATATTTATATCCAGAGTCTAAACATGAATCCTACTCGAGCATGATTTGTTACAATCTTTGACATAAATGAAAACATTCCTAATTTAAGATAACTTGGACTCTAATCTTTACCTTTTTGTAGAGTCTAGCATGTCTCGTCCCAGCGGTGATCGTAGCCTCTGTCGTTATCTGAAGAAAGCCAATTCTAGTGCTACATCTGAATTAGCTAGTTTCGATCTACACACAATTGATCCCTTGCTAACATGATTTTGAGAGCTCTCGAGCCCCTGAGACCCTTCTTCCAAATTTTGGTGTAAACACCATCACCATTACTTATGCTAGGAGAAGTGTGCTCAACTCAGATCATGCGAGACGTGTCCTCATCTTTACTCCAGCTCTTGCTCGGTGCAATCGAAGGGAAGTCCAATGGCTGCCTTGTCTATCTGACTATAAAAGCGGAGGAAAAGGGGAATTAAGTATGGTTGCTTTCTAAACTCGTTACACTCAACTTCCGTCTCATTATCTCCTTCATCCGGTGCTCCGTCCACCTAGATCGATCAATGGCGAATCGCAAGCTACCGAGGAAAGTGTTTCCCAAGAGAAGGAACCCTCCCCGTCTCTGCGCTGTGCTATGGAAGTTCAGGTGAGCTCGGATCTCATGCCCTATTTGAATCAAGTTCTTCTGATATTATCAGTGGGTCTGATCCTACGCATTTCCGCCATCGAGGCGAGCAACTCATCGCCGCGCCAACATGAGCCCCAATCTTGGCGTTTGATGGCCTCCTCTTCCTCCGGCTTGTCTAGCGATGAGGACTCAGCTATCCGCAAGCTACTGTGGTAGCTGGACTGAGCCCGTACCACCACCAGGCAAGAGAGCCAGGAGGCACAATGGTGTAAGGTCGAGATGACGACTAGAGGGGGTGAATAGTTGTTACTAAATTTAATCACGTCGGCTAACCGAAACAAGTGCGGAATTAAAACTATCGGTCTAGCCAAGACTACACCCCTCTATCTATGTTCTCTAGCACCTTGCAAAGATCCTAATTAAGCAACAAAGGTGCCGGGCTAGCTAGAGCTCACCTAACCAATTCTAGAAGCAAGGTCACACAAACCTATGCCACTAGTACATCAAGCAATGAGGGAGCTCCTACACATGCTAGTAAGCAGAAGCACAAAGCCACCTAAGCTCACTAGCAATGCTCAATAACAATGCAACCAATGCCAAATTAGAGAGCGCAAATACTTAGCTACACAAACTAAGCAACGTGACTAACAAGGTTACACAAACCAAATTAGCCACGCAAGGGAGCTACTTCTATGCTACACAAGCTAGAAGGTAACTAGAAAGCTACACAAGCTAACTAATTACAAAAGCAACTACACAAGCACAATGTATATGAAAGTAATTACAAGCTTGTGTAACGAGGATGCAAACCAACGGGAATACAAGTATGACACGATGATTTTTCCCGAGGTTCATGTGCTTGCCAACACGCTAGTCCCTGTTGAGACAAGCTCCAAGTTGCCGCCAGTCCTCTTGCCAGTGGTGACTTGCAAGTCACACTCTCCCATGTGGAGTGATTACCACAAGCTCTAGCACTTAACCCAGCTAGACCACTTGTCGCCCTTCACGTCTCGCTTTACTAGAGTTGCTCTTCGTGGCTCCCGTGGGACAAGCACAATGCCCCTCAGAAAGCTCTTCTCCGGAGCACTGCACAAGCTTCTTGCGGGCTTCGACGGAGACCACCACCAAGCCATCTAGGAGGTGGCAACCTCCAAGAGTAACAAGCACCATCGGCTTGCAATTTGATCACCTAGTGCCACTCGATGCAACCTCACGATGCAATCACACTAGAATCGCTCTCTCACACAATCGAATGATCACTATCAAGCATATGTGAGATGGAGGGCTCCCAAGCACTCTCAAGCATGGACACAAAGTCCCCCAAGATGCTCAGCCTCAGCCATGGCCGAGACCACATTCTATTTATAGCCCCATGGGCTAAACTAGCCATTACCCCTTCACTGGGCAAAACTCAGGGTGACCAGACGTTCCGGTCAGATCGACCGGATGCACCCTACCAGCGTCGTGTCAATGGATGGCTGCCACGTCATCCCTGGCTTCAAATACTGAGCGCCCAATCTCAACAGTTAAGTTGTGACCGGACGTAGCCCAGTGTATGACCGGACACAGGACCCCAGCGTCCGGTCACTTCTAGTAAGGTTCCACTCACGACCAGACGCATCAGTTTGAGCATGACCGGACATAGGACCCTAGCGTCTGGTCACTTCTAGTACGGTTCCAGATACGCTCAACTATGACCGGACGTGTCTGGTTGGTCATGATCGGACGCAGCATCAGCGTCCGATATCAGCAGGACTGGACGCACCCACCCAACGTTCGATCACGAAGTGACCCAGTGTCCGATCGAAGACCAACGCCTACGCCTTCACTGCAGCCACTGACCGAACGTAGGACCCCAGCGTCCGGTGCACTCTGTGTAACCCTGTCTTTTCTGTACAGTCCATCGGTGAAGTTTTGAACCCTTTTCTTTACCGAGTTGATCGACATCAACTCCAAGTTCTTCTCCTTTGTAAATGTGCCAACACCACCAAGTGTACACCACCATGTGTATGTGTGTTAGCATTTTCACAATCATTTTCCAAAGGATTAGCCACTCAACTTGCCACGCCACTCGATCCTAGCGATGATGCAAAGTTAGATCACTCAAGTGGCACTAGATGACCAATATGCAAACAACTTGCCCCTCTTGATAGTACGGCCATCTATCCTAAACCCGGTCATCAACTTCTCTACACACCTATGACTGATGAAATGAAATGCCCTAGGTTATACCTTTGCCTTGCGCATTCCATTCCATCTCCTCCAATGTCGATGCAACACATGCACCAACATGATCAACAATGATATGATACACTTCATATCATCACGTGATCATATTGGTTTATCGATCTTGACTTCACTTGCTTTTTACCGTTGCCTTCATCCATCGGCGCCAAGTCTTGCTCAAGCTTCACCGTCACGTGGTCCATCGCTCCAAAGCCTCTGACTTGCCCTTCACGCTTGCAACTGGTCCATCAAGCCAAGTCTTGTCTTGATCTTCTCCACCTTGATCACATGACTCAATGTCATGTCTCATGTGCAATGATCTCATTCATCATCACATGTATGAGCTTTGCAACATCTCTAAGCCATTTCAACCTTCATGGCATATGTTGCTCATACACATGTACTTGTGGACTAATCACCTGTGTATCTCACATAAACATAATTGGTCCACCTAGGGTTGTCACTCAATTACCAAAACCACACAAGGATCTTTCAAATGGTTGTAGCTATGTTTGGTCACCGTAGAGGCAACGCTCATGGTGGTAGACCAGGAGATGGCCGTAGTCGAGGTAGCAGCCGCTGAAGCTCAGGCGCAGCTCGCCGGTAAGTGTTATTGCGATCTCGTCTTGTTGTTTCTCATGACGTCATGCCTCAGCATGGGATGATCTTGCTATTCTTTCTAGGAGTCCAATAACAGTTAGCCGCTACTCAAGGCAAGCTGGCCAACTGCTGCTAGAACAACGATGTTCTGGCCAGGGACACGGCGGTTGCGATGCGCAATCGTCGTGAAGCCAAGAATAGCTCCCGTGCCACTACGTGCCTCGTGGACCACCGCCGCGCTCACCATGAGGAACTCCGTAGAATGGCGCTCGCCGCCTGCAACGCGGTGGCCCCCGTGGGGGTGTACCTCGAAGAATGTCTCTACATTTTGCTAGCATTGGTAATCGAGGTGGTTACCCACGACATTCGACAGGGAGCCGCCACGGCATTGGAAGCCACATAGCTTTGTTCCCGCTGAGACAGTCTGTTGGCCCCTCATTTTGAGAGTCCAAAAGTGCATTTGTACTTGCGCCAGGACCACGCACAAGTACACACCCGATAATAGAAATGGCACATAGATTTATATAAAATACTGAGATTTATTGATATCTAGAAATAAGGTCTTACGAAAGTGTCTCGAAGGGCATAGCCATAGGCTTTTACAAGTCTAACAGGTTCTATTTGCCGTGAGGTGGCATTTTATTACACTAGGGTGGTAACTATTAAGCGATATTTAATAGCGTAGCGACACTCTATTCCACACGCATGCTTGAGCACGGTCGAAACCCTAGATCCTAAGACTCCTTCCAATGGTTCGTAACTCCTTATGTGGTTCCTAATCCTCGTGGTTCGCCTCTTCGATGATGTTGAAGTCTTCCTCGAGGTCAATATCTAAAAGTCAACAAGGGGTGAGTACATACGTACTTAGCAAGCCCTAACCATGGGGTATGTGGGTGGTGTAGTCTTGTTGGTGGAGGTGGATGATGGAAGCTATTTGGCGGAGGTGGATGATGGAGGCTGTTTGGTGGAGAAGGAGAGTGATAGAGGAGGTGGAAGTGGTAAGGTGATGTAGTCATAATTAAAGGTTTGGGCCCTGGTTGAGTATTACCATTCTCACCAATTCTCATGTTAGTATTAAAGATTCATAAATCTCATTAATTCTATTTCATTACACATAAAAGTAAATCTAATCATAAGTGACCTTATCCCAGCAATTGCTCATTCAAAGGACGTGGCTATTCGAATAGATTCAATACACTCTGTAGAGGTTTACAAATTTCCCCACATGACATGCGTAGTCCCTTCCATGATTAGTGGATGGAATAGGCCTAATGAGACCCCGTACCCAAAAGTATGTGACCTTAGATGTCCATATAATTCTACCACTACTTCTTAGGGGTTGGAAAACTTCGGATGATACCACATCATCCATATCAACAATTCGGATGATACCACATCATCCGGCCAATAAAAGGGGCACGAACTAGGCCAAATCAAGGGGGTTAACATGGAGGATCACTAAGCAACCATGCCAACCGGACCACGGCAGATCACTTAGCCACCGGGTCTTCTCCTATTATTCCGCTGCCAACACCGGCCTCCTAGTAGAAATTATACTTCTATCTAACAGGGTGTGAGATCAAGTCTACCCATATAGATATGTGGGTGTACGTAATATATGGCTAGGCGAGATGGCCTATGAACCGGTCCTTATGTGATCGAGGTGAGTATCTTCCAACAGGAACCCTCTCTAGGCAATCCTGCCAAGGTAATCCATACCACATGAATAACCCCTCACTCGCCCCCTGTCGATATCAAGTTTAGGTTTACCAAGTTATAATTTACAATTATTCTTAGGTTCATGTATATCACAGAGCTCATAGGGCATCATCATACGTCTTATTATATCATCAATATTCATATCTTGATGACAAAACTCATAATTTATAGTAATCCATAATTCATAATGAGAGAATAATGTAAGTTTAGTTAATTAATTAGAGGAAAGGAAAGCAGAGGTTTTATGGTGGTGGTGGTAAGGTGTGATGGTGGTGGAAATGGGAGTTAGGACTTGCCGTCGTTGTTGTATCCTTCCAGATCCTCTACGTAGTCCAGATCTTCACTTTCCTGGTACTCACCGTCTTCTGACGGCCAGCGCTTAATAAATAAAACTACCACCAAACTTGAAAATAAAAGATAAAAACAAGCATAGAACAATATGGTGGTACCAGGTGGATTTGATAGTGTTCATTTTTAGAAGATTTATGGAAGTGGTTTTGCGGAAAACGGAGTTACCGTTTAAGAGTTATGATTTTTAGAAGTTTAATTATAGTTGGAGAATTAAATGGATGTTATGGTGATATTTTGGTGTATGGAAAATGGGTGAAAAGGAGGAATGGAGGGGGAGATGTGGTGTTCTAGCTTACGGCGGAGCTTGTGGTGGTGATGGTGATGCCGGAGCATCACTGGCCAGGCCTATTTATAGGCTAGCCATGGCGGTGCCAGCGTCGAGATCTTTCTCCTGACCGTTGAGATATTTTCCCCTACCGTGCATGTGCTTGAACTTTAAAGGTGGTTCGCAATAGTGCGGCCTTATCCTCGCGCTTGTCCGAGAGCTCAGAGCTTGGCCATGGCGGCAACGGTCGACTCCACCCGTTTCGTCGTGTGGCCATGGTGGCAGAGAGAGGCAAAGATGAGAAGAGAGGGGCGCGGTGGGGCCAGGAAGTTTTGGGAGCATCAGCGACCTTATCTGTTGGCGCCGGGGTGGAGCGGGCGGCGCCGAGGCCGAGGCCTACCATAGATGCGGTATTCGCGTCTCTCGCGAGAGGTAGGCGACAGTGATGACATCTGGGCCCTGTGCATTAGTGGAAGGGAGAGGGAAGAGGGAGCGGGGTGCAGCGCGTGCGTAGCTGGGCTAGGCTGGTGCCAGCCCAGTGCAGGGAGGGATTGAGCGTGCCATGGGCCGGAGGGAGGGGAAAGGAGAGAATGAGCCCGAGTGCCCGTTTTCTTGTTCTCATTTTCTTTTCTTTTTCCCATAATTCCTATGCTAGGGTTTTGAATGGTTTGAATTCAAATTTGAAAGTACTTTCATGTAGGTTGTACCACATATGTTTAACAAGCAAGAGAAGGTAGCAAAGAATCATTCCAAGCAAAGACACTCATGTAGTTTTATTTGTGTTAGGTTGAAATAATTCCTGTGTGAGTTTTATTTATTTGTTTTTGTGGAAAATTTAAAAGGTTCAAATTTTTAGTGATTTTTAAATTAGAGTAAAAATTTTAGGGTGTTACAGACCTACCCCTATTAAAAGAATCTCATCCTCGAGATTCAAAGTGATCCTCGAATAGATAGGGAAATTCTCTTTTGAGATCATCTTCTCTTTCCCATGTGGCCTTGGCCTCTTTGTGATTGCTCCATTGTACCCGACAAAATCTCACTGCGGTCCTTCTTGTTTGTAGGATGTCAATATCTAATATCTTAATTGGTCTTTCCTGATACTATAGACCTGGCTGTAAATCCATTACTTCCAAGGGTGTTTGTTTTTCTAGCACTCTCAAACATTGCCTTAGTTGTGATACGTGGAACACGCCATGCACATCTGACATTTCTGGATGTAGCTCTAGACGGTAAGCTACAGCTCCAACTTTCTCAACGATCTTATATACCGTGGTGCTATCTTTCCTCTGACTTGAAATCTTCAGGTGCCTCTAATTGGGGATAGTTTTAGATAGACAAAATCTCCTGGCTGAAATTCTAGCGGCCTTCATCAGGTATCCGCATAACTCTTTTGTCTGCTTTGTGCTGCTTTTAGGTTTTCTCGGACCTTGGCTACTTGTTCTTCTGCATCTTTGATCATGTCTAGTCCGAATAAGCTTCTTTCTCCAACTATGGACCTCATTAATGGTGTTTGGCACTTTCTTCCATATAGTGCCTCAAATGGTGCCATCTTTTGGCTTGCCTGGTAGCTATTATTATAAGAGAACTCAGCAAATGATAAACTCCTTTCCCAATCTTTTCCATACATTAGTACATAGGCTCGCAACATGTCTTCCAATATTTGATTTACCCTTTCCGTTTGTCCATCTATTTGAGGATGATAGGTGGAGCTGAAATCCATGCGTGTTCCCAAGGCAGCATGTAGACTTTTCCAGAAATGTGCCGTAAACTATTTACCTCTATCAGACATAATTTGGTTTGGTACCCCATGTAATCGAAGGATGTTATCTGTGTATAATTGTGTTAGTTTATCTCCCCGATATATGGCCTTCACCGGGATAAAGTGAGCCACTTTAGTTAATCTATCTACTATGACCCATATTGAGTCTTTTCCTTTGTGTGTTTTGGGCAGCCCTACTATAAAGTCCATGCTGATCTCATCCCATTTCCATATTGGTATATGTAGTGGTTGAAGTAGTCCTGCATGTCGCTGGTGTTCTGCTTTTACTTGCCGACAGGTATCGCATTGTGCTACATAATCTGTGATGTCTACTTTCATCCTTGTCCACCAATATTTCTGCTTGAGGTCCAAGTACATTTTGGTGGATCCTGGGTGGATGGAGTATGCTGAGTGGTGTGCTTCATCCAATATCAGCCTTCTGAGCATCTTGTCTTGAGGTACGCATATCTGATCTTCGTACCATAGTATCCCTTGCTCGTCAACTTTAAATCCTTGGGTCTCTTTTTCAGCACTCTATTTCTTGGGTTGTTATATCTCTTCATCCTTTTCTTGGGCTACTTTTATCTGGTCTACCAAGGTTGGTCGTATATGTAGGACATTCAAGGTGCCATGTGGTACAATTTGTAGATTCAGGTGGTGGACTTCTTGTGCTAACTCGGGTCTTCGATTTAGGGTTGTGAGGTAGTGGCAATAGGATTTTCTGCTTAACGCATCCGCGACCACATTGGCCTTACCAGGATGGTATTGTATGCTTAGGTCATAATCCTTAATTAATTCCAACCATCTCCGCTGTCGTAGGTTTAAATCTAATTGAGTGAAAATATACTTCAAACTCTTGTGATCCATAAATATTTCACACTTGTTTCCAATGAGGTAGTGTCTCCATATTTTTAGTGCATGTACTACCGCTGCTAATTTCAGATCATGTGTTGGACAATTTTCTTCATGCTTCTTTAGTTGTCTGGAGGCATCAGCGACGACCTTATCATCTTGCATTTGTTTACACCAAAATTTGGGAGAAAGAACACGGGAACTCGCAGGCTTCCAAGATTGTGCCAATCAAGGAGGATCGATGTCAGCCGATTCAGATACAACTCTGGAATCGGATCTGTTGGGATGACGTCAGCGGATAACGATGATGAACTATGGTTGGCGCCAGGAAACTACATATCAGACTTTGCAAAAAGGGAAAGATTAGAGTCCAAGTTATCTTAAATTAGGAATGTTTTCATTTATGCCAAGGATTGTAACGAATCATGCTCGAGTAGGATTCATGTTTAGACTTCGGGTATACATATCAGACCCCGGCTATTGTAAAAGACAACAATCAATCCAATATACAAGTTATTTACTTTTTTGGCTCCGGCCACCCCTTAGGAGTAGGAGTAGGAGTAGAGTAGATCTCGGCGAGTTCTTCAGCAAGTACGGCTGCATCGATCCGGTCGACCTCCATTGCTTGTTGTAAGTACCATCATGGCTTATACCTCCGTTCGTACGGCTACATCAATCCGGTCGACCTCCACTGCGACTCTAGTATAAGTTAGTTATCGACTCTTGCCTAGTTCAAGTATGGCTGCATCGATCCGGTCAACCCCCGCTGCATGAAATAGATCAAGGTCAAGTTATCAGCTCTACCTTAGGATGGCAACCTTTGGTAGATTCATTAAGTTACCGATATTGCTTATTGCTTTCATTATTTATCTAATTATAGCAATATCACTCTGCCCGATTGGGATTGATCTCGATCGGCCTTATATCTTGTTTAGCCCATCGTTTGCTAATCTAAATTGATCTAATCTATACCTTAAACGATGAGTTATGTTTTATCGGCTGTTTTATGTCAATCCTGATCGTGCATAGCGTGCGGTTAAGGCGTGTTGTGTCTTGAGTAGATTTATTGGCTAGCGAGAACTGTTCCATGGCCCGTTATCACGGCCTGTGTGATTCTGCCTCACACCCCACTATTAGCACCGTGGAGTGGGGATCGTTATTTGATAGATCTATTCCTGATAAGGCATGACTTTAGCTATGCGCTATGCCTGAATCAACTGTTTTAGCCGATATCGAGTGCTTTCATGAATAGTTCGCATCACGAGACCGTTGAAGTAAAGATAGGTTGAAAGATATGCTAGCCCCATGGTCTTATTATTGTATTACGACCTGCATGATTCTGCCTCATGCCCCACTGATATTAGTAATGAGTTAGGGTCGTCGAGTCTATCGTTATTTCTATGGCCTGCATGATTCTGCCTCATGCCCCACTGGTCATAGTGATAGATGAGATCTAACATGTTCATTAAATTTATCTTTATTAAACGGTTAAATGGTGTTGAATTGTTTCTTTATATGAAAAGGAGTTCGGTTAGTTGTAATCATTGGCTCAGCATAAACCGATCATTGTTGACATCTTATTGCCATTGATTAATATTTGTTTAAATGATAACATTTATCCTAAATGATAACCGATTCTTCTTATGCAACCCAATGAGCTTTAACCAATCTATTCTCATGAATATGCAGGAATCGGCTATTTAGTCGATCTTCTTTCATATCGGCTCTCATAGCTGCACATTCGGGACTGTCTGGCAACACCGGCAAGTTTCGCCCTTAATTACTGATGAACTTTCTCTCCTTGTCAATTACAGGGTCAAATTGACTGGCACGTCTCGGGAGGAGTGCTCAGGATCGATCACCCCTGTGTGGAAGCTAGGCGGATCTACAGCTCCATCGAGCAGACCCTTCCGGCTTGCTGCGTGTGTCCTCGACACAGGATGAAAATTCTGTGTCGACACATGTTTCTGGCATGCCCAGTGGGACACCATAATCGTCATGGCGGTTCACAATAACAACAACATCCTTATGTTGCATTATGAAGATCTACCTAATGGGATAAGGGTATCATCAGCAAAGCTACAGAAGAATTTCAGAACAAATGTTTGTTGTCCTACACCAAAACACGTGACAACACAATTGTTCAGAAATTTCCACTACCAAGAGCTCTGTTACACGGGCAGACAGACACAACTGAAGCTGAAGACAGGCGTTTCTTTAAGGAAGTTGTTGACAAATCTATTCGTGATGCCATATCAAGCCATAACGAAGCTTTCATGGACATATTCTACAACACCATGAAAGAGGCAATTCATGGATTTCTAGTTGGTCAAGGTGGACCGACTTATTACAACATTCTAGATCCAGACAGTTCAGGGTTCATTTGAACAAACTCAAGGAACTACTGTAAATCAGACACAGTACAATCCTGGACCATTAGTACAGCATGTGCAATAGCCGGTGGGGCAAAGTCAGAACCATGTGATCAATTTTGGCACATCAGGCCACATACCATCACCGGCTCAAAAAATAGCACCATCAATTCAAATGATCCGTAGGGATATAGATTCTTATATCTATAATCAGAGACTTCAAGTAGCAAACCAGCAAAGGACCCAACAGATTGAGATTCCATAAGGATATCACTATGGCACGGATTATAACACCCTTCACATGATGCTAAATCTAGGATATCAAGACACACGAGATTTCAATCCACAGATGGGTCAGTAGGTGCAGAGAAATCCAAATCCGCAAGCTGATGAATTATTGCTGAGGGTGACCGAGATGATGAAGAATCAGTTCGGTCTGAACCCAAAAGGACTGACCTTTTCGTACAAACTCCCATATCCAGAATGGTATGATTTGATCGCTCTTCCCACAAATTATAGGCTCCCAGAATTCGCTAAGTTCACTGGCCAAGACAGTACAAGCACGATAAAACATGTCAGTCGGTATCTTACACAATTGGGCAAAGCATCAGTTGAAGATGCCCATCGAGTTCGTTTCTTCTCTCTGTCCTTATCAGGGTCAGACTTCACTTGGTTTTCATCATTGCCAATCAATTCCATCGCCAATTGGGCTGACCTAGAGAAGAAGTTTCATACATATTTTTACACTAGGACAGGAGAAAAGAACATTACCAATCTAACAACTATAAGACAAAAGACTAATGAATCGGGCACTAAATTTCTTCACAGGTTTCGAGAAACCAGAAACTTGTGCTTCTCCTTAAACTTGGCCGACGATCAACTAGCTGCTTGAGCTGTTCAAGGAATGCTACCGATGTGGAAAGAAAAGCTGTTGGGACAAGAATTTGACAACTTGGGTCAATTGGCTCAACGAGTAGCAGCACTCAATAGCCAATTCCAGAGTATGTGCAAAGATACCCGATTTCAGAAGAGTACCATAGTAGCCGAAGCTTATGATCCATACTCAGTCGATGACGACTATGAAGATGAAGAAGAAGAGGTTGCTGCGGCTGAATGGAATTGGGGCAAGAAGACAGTGATGGTGCCCAATCTTTGGGGAAGAGGAGTCGAGCAAAGCTATGACTTTGATGTCACCAAATCAGATAAGCTCTTCGATTTCTTGCTAGAGAAAGGGCAGATCAAGTTGCCCGATGGTCATGTCATGTCGCCCCCTGATCAGTTGAAGAATAAGAAGTTCTGCAAGTTCCATAATGCTACTTCTCATTCCACTAATGAATGCAGAATCTTCAGGCAGCATATACAGAGAGCTATTTAGCAGGGGAGGCTCAAATTTGATATGCCTCAGAAAATGAAAGTTGATGATAATCCTTTCCCAGGAGATCAAAACATGGTTGATGCTGGGCTATTCAAAGGAAAAACAAAGGTCCTAACATCAACCAAATCAAAAGAAGCTAGAACAGTCGATCCCAAGATGCAAATGTCGACTAACGAGTACAGAGAGATTAGAAGACGTCGTGCCAAGCAAAAGAGCCAACACGAGCAAGAGAAGACATCAAAAGCAGGGACGACAAAGCTGCAGGTCATATCTTGGATTCTGTTGAATAAATGGCAGCGGCAGAAGGAAAAGGATTATTAGCGTTGGTTGAAAGATCAAGCGTACAAGCATCAACTGAAACAAGAGAGGTATGAAAGGAACAAGCCGAATTACATTGGAATTGTCCTTTCTTCAGACATTGCTGGAATGAAGGTTTGAAGTTGCCTACTAGACATGACTGTCCATAATACAACAATCAATATCGGGAGTATAGGCAGTCTCAAACCAATCGTCGGTCTATCCATGCTCAAGATGCATATCATCATAATAACATGGATTGGCGCTTAAAAAATAAAAGTGTTCATGATTGGCTTGGAAAAAGAGTCGTTGATCAGGACTGGGCTGATCATAAAGAGGAAGGCACTGAAAAAAGATATATGTGGTAGGAAGGCCAGTGGTGCCCAAGAGGTTTAACAAGAAGCCAGAAGAGAAGGGTGCAACGCCTAAGGAATAAAGAGATGGAACAGGCTCAGGCATCCAGTAAAACTGAAGTGTGGCATACCAAGCAAATAGCCGATAGAAAGCAACCATTGGCTAATATCCAAATGGCTTTTCTGTTGCCATCAAAATTTAGAGCTCTGGCAGATCAAGAAGTTTATTCGGATTTTGATGAATCAGAATATGAGGAAATAGTTGCCAAGTTGACGGTTGTACAGCAAGCAATATTTGACAAACCAGTCAAACATCGACACTTAAAAGCGTTATATATGAAAGGTCTTGTTGATGGGAAGCCGATGAACAAGATGTTGGTAGACGGAGGTGCTTCTGTCAATCTTATGCCTTACACTACTTTTCATAAACTTGGCAAAGGACCAGAAGATCTGATGGAGACTGACATGATGCTTAAGGACTTCGGGGGCAATACATCTAAGACCCCGGGGGCAATAAACGTCGAGCTAACAGTTGGAAGCAAGACCCTGCTCACTACATTCTTCATCATCGATGGGAAAGGGTCTTACAGTTTGCTCCTCGGTCGTGACTGGATTCATGTGAATTGCTGCATACCATCAACCATGCATCAGTGTTTGATTCAATGGCATGGAAATGACGTCGAACTGGTTCACGCTGATGAGTCCGTAAGCATCACAACAGCCGATCCAGTCTTTTGGGAACTAGGAGATTTCGAATGTTTTTCTGGCAAGTCATGGGAAGGAGGCTTCATTAAGATCAGTAATGAAAGCCAACAACCGATGCAAGTGATCGGCTCTGAGAGTTTGTTTTAGTGGAAAAAATCATGGCTTCACATCGGCCCTTGGATTAAAGGAAAAATAAGCGTTGAGTCTTGGAGATGGGTTTAGGCTGACGTATGTGAATGCTGAGTCAAAGTGTAAGTGTGATTCAAAGTTAATGTATTTCTTAAAGAAGTTCTGTTTTGCTTAATAGGACGCTTGACCTGAGTTGATTAATCATTTGACCTTTGATATGAAAAGTTCTGCGAAGGTGTTATCCCAACATTTGATCAACACTTGATAGCCTATTCATTCTCGACTCTAATAGCCGGTACCAGAAAGGTATCGTCTCTAGTTCAAAAGAGGAAAATCTTCAAAGACAATAAAAGACGATACGATATGTATCACCTATAGAGCAAAAACAAAAGATAAAACAGTCATACACAAGAGCATTGTACCAAGGTACATTCACGGAAAGACCAGGAGTCTTTGTTCATCGGATGACCCTAGATACAATCTAACCAAAGACCTTGTTCACCACATCCTGGGCGGATGTGATGTCTACTATGGCCTCCGCTGCCATGACAAACTCTTTGAGCAGGTCCTCATGCTCCTCAGGACCATCGCCTATTGGGAAACCAGTCTCCATGGCGTGGAGCTTGTGCCCAGTCTAGACTTGTGCCACGGTCAGCGCCACCGCCGCACCATGACGAACACCTTGGAGGGTGATCTCCCAAACGTGGACAGGGACGTCTTGGAGACAAGCATCAATAGGGGAACCCTGGGCATTGACAACGTCTACGGCCACATTCGCTGCCAGTTGGAGGGATTCCAACTGCGCTGTCAGGGCTGACAATCACAAAAACAAGAATACTATCAAGATGAAGATAATGGAAGTCAGAGTAAAAGCCTCCATGGAGTTCGTCTTACCCACCACCGTGGCGTCAGATTCAGCCAGCCGCTCTCGAACGGCGCTGGCCTCCTCCTTGGCTGCATGAAGAGCGGCCTGAGAAATCCCAAGGTGGATCTCGAGCTGACCATTCTCTCGAGTCACCTCAAAGTAACGGTTTTGAGCCACCCTCCACTCCCGAAGGAAGCGCCGGGCGTCGTCGCCGTTGTACAAGTCGGAGGAGTCTGACGATGAAGCCGGAGCAGAAGATACAACATCAGAGGGCTCGCCGGCCCTAGGAAGAGGATGAAGGTTGTCGTTCATGATGAACCTAGAAACAAGGTAGAAGAGTTTATTGCTATGAACAGAAGATTTGCAGATCGTCGCCATGAGCAAAAGCCATCAATCTCACCTCATACGTCGAAGGCGCTGACTCACTGGCATGTTCTCTTCTGGGATCTCGTCCGCCGCTCGCTTGCCATGGTTATCCTCGCCGGCCATGGATGATTGGATCTACAAGAAGGGAAGGGAACTACTACAGGGTTTTGGAAGGCGGAGAAGTGCAAAGGAATAGTTGCGAGTGGAGATGTGTTCGAGGCTGAAACCATCAGCTGGTATTTGAAGCTACAAAGCGAAGAGGTGAATGCCTTGGGAAGTGTGGTAGACAACCGCAATTAATAGAAGGCGAATTGCCGCCTCACTAATGTCAAAAAGAATACGGCGTTGGGCGACTGAAGGTAGAAAATCGAAGGGTTCTCTTAATAAAAGCCATGTTTTCAGACTCAATTGGATTGAGATCAGAAGTCTGGGATCGACTATTTTAAATTGGCTCTTTAGCCGAAACAAGAGATACAACGAGCTAGCAGGAAAGTATGGTCATCGTCAGTTTTACGCAAGATACATGTGTTAACCTTTGGATTACAAGTTCAAAACATCCTGAATGGCTTTCAATATTTCAAGCCGGACAGCATCAGCTTCTGCAATCTTTTGGTCATATTCTTCAGCTGTTCCAGGGGCGTTCTCAAGACTACTATGGATGGCTCTGCTTCCTTTCACTTTGGCCAACAGTTCCTGTTTCTTCTGTTTCATGGCATTGGGTATTTGGTCTAGAGACTTGCGATGATCAATAGCAGCCTTCACATTTTCTAGTTCCTTCTCAAGTTCAGCACGTCTGATTTCCAGCTGGGAAAGCTCTGGATCGGACCTAGGGGAAGAATTTTTTAGATCATCAATCAGTTGCATCAACTCTTTAGCCTCTTGCCTGTTAGAGTTATCCTTGGCCATCAAAGCTTCACGATTGGACTGGTTCCTCTGAATCTTTTTCACCTTTAGGGCTTGATCTTCAAAAGCAGACAAATATGACAAGATTCTGGAGAGGGCTGGAGATGGATCGCCCTTTATTGCCAAGAAGACTCTCTGCATTGAATCATTATCTTGGACCAAATCGGCTACGTTCTTCTCAAGCATTGGCAATATGTGTTTTAGCCAATTTCTGGTTTCTTTCGACAGGGCTTCCCTAGAAGAAGTAGTTGACGATCTGATTTCATCCTCATCAAAATATTCCTCAAGATTGAGAGAATAGCTCCAGGCTGGAAGACTGAGTGCCTGTGTACAAGGGAAAACGCGATTAGGAGGTTTGAATCGGTTTATCAAAAAGTGGATGGCAAAGAAGATATAGTACCTTCTCTGTAATAGCCTCTATCAGAAGAGGGGGAACAACTGATGATGCATCAACGATATCTAGTTGAATCGGCTCCGAGCTTCCAGCATTGATGTCTGCAATAACAAGGAAGGATTTTTAATTCATGTTTGTTGCAAAGGAACGAATGGAGCAAGTAACTCCCTCACCATCAGTTGTTTGCCAGGCTGGGGAATCAACAGCCTAAGTATGGACGGCAACAAGACCATCTTCAGCCCCGGCAGGGTTGCTAAGCGGACTGTCATGTGTTCCCTCGAGAAATATCTAGCACAAGTAAAAAGTTAGGTGAAGGGTAAAAGACTAAGTAAATCAAAAAGTTAAAGAAAATACTTCGACAAGCATCAAGGAAAAATTCACATTTTGTGCCGTTGTGGAAGCATCGGTTACTTCCACTGAAATCGGCTCCTGTTGAGGATCGGCCGACAAAGGTTTGGTTGGTGTTGAATCAAGCGCCTGAGATAGTAGTCCCGCACCCAAAGTATACTGGGATGCAATGCCCGATAACTGTGAGAAAATTGGATCATAAAGTTGAACATTAGTTTGAAGAAAGTATGAATCGTTCACCTGAGCAGCTGATGGCCTTGTCCTACGAAGTCTTTTTCTAGTTGTAGCCTTCTGAGTTACCCATGGAACCATCTTGCGCTTTGGGGATTGACGTGTCATGATCATGGGAGCGGCAGGGGTTCTCATCAACCTCTTCAAAGAAGGTGCGGTTGATCCCATCCTTGAAACTAGGCATGACGGTTGGTAATCTATAGGATGCCCTCTCCTATCTAGGCTTGGAGGATCGAATTCAATGTCCTAAAAAGAATGGTTAGAACGGTTGGCAAGAGAATTCGCCAAGTAATGTGTCTGAAAAGGGAATGAAAGATTACCTCACTGTCAGAAGCAAATTCCTCATCTAGAGCTATACACAGAGGGTGGACTGGCCCATAGAAGAGATGGGAACACCATTCTTGCCACCAGGAGTCAAAGAGGTTGGATGAGAAACTGGCTCTGACCCAGTCATGCAAGGAAAAAGATGGAAGGTCTGATCCCAATTGAAAGACTCTGGAAGCTTCCAGCACATCAATAATATCTTCTCTCGGCTTCAGGATGTTCTTGAAGAATAGGCGAGGGGGAAGTTGACCGAGGCCAAACTGATGGGCCACAAAAGAAGGGTTGTAAAACTCATAGGTTGGAGGACTGCCTGGGATGGAGGAACCTTTAACCATTTTGCCATGACCGTGACGAAATTCGGCTAGGAGAACACAGGGCTTAATAAAGGAATTGAAGACCGTAGTCGCTGTCTCATCCGAACAGCCGGATTCGAATCGAAATTTGAATGGAAAAGTTAGTTCATCATCCTCATTATAAGGTAGCCAAGTTAGGACAGCTACATCAAACCCTCTGTAAAGCTTTTTGAAGAGGTGGCCAACATCGAAGTCA
Organism: Miscanthus lutarioriparius; assembly: GCA_904845875.1. NCBI lineage: Eukaryota > Viridiplantae > Streptophyta > Magnoliopsida > Poales > Poaceae > Miscanthus > Miscanthus lutarioriparius. Next base: position 66,571,379 of record CAJGYO010000013.1, read on the forward strand.
ATTATTATGGCCGATGCAGCCTCGCCATAACTCGTACACTGTCGGGTTCTTCCTTCTTCGCCTCTATATTCCTCATCAAAATTAGAGGAAGAAAAGCTTAGGTCTCTGAGATCAGGCCTTACAATCTTATGCATGTACAAATTGAGCCACAATTGTATTAGCCACCAAGGGCCGCTAATAGTCTGTATTGGTTCATTCTTCAGTAATTGGGCAGCCACTTGGTACATCAGATGATAAGCAGCTCCTAGCAGATATTTTCCAAGAGGGATATCCTTGCCTAATGCTAGGTGCTCTGCCATGAGTTTGTGATTATAAGTCGGACCACAAGACGACCCACAAAAGATGAATCTCTCCAACCGCATATTCAGAAAAGCCACATATTCTCGTTCGCTGACAGATGATTCGTCTTCGACGTGATTCAGAATGTAACTTGCCCATCCGGTGCAGTCTGCTATCTTGGCCAATCTTTTGGAGCCGGCACTCAAGTACTCATAGGGTTGCACTGATCTGGTAATTCTAAGGCCGGTCAACATATATACATCGGCCAGAGTGATAGTCATTGGGCCATGGCAAAAAATAAAAGCATTCAGAGCATTAGACCAGAAATAAGAAGCAGAGATCAAGAGTGAATCATTCCACTCCATTTTGGACAACAAAAGTGTCAGGCACTAGTTCAGATCATAAAGCTCCCAGTCTCCGCCCTTTTTCGCAGATACCCTACAAAACCAATCTCTCCATCCCTTAGGCGCTTTAGGCCAGTTTCTGAAGGGAGTTTTGTTCTAGGAAGATGAATCCACTACAGACTGTTTAAAGGGGATCTGGTTGGTTTCTTGGCGGATAAAATTGGATGGATTAGGATCACCCATAGGCCTAAGAAAATAAACATTAGGAACGACAGCTGATGGAATCAAGATCTCGTTCCTCATTTCCTAGAAATCGGATAAAATAAATTCAAGAAGAAAAGAAACACGGGGTGACGTACGACACTTGGAGAGTGGAAACTTGGAAACATACCTCAGGAATGTGGTCGTTGGTCGCCATCACGGCCGAAGCAGGTTCAGATCTAACGAAGATGGCTTGAATGACGGTTCGATGGAACAGCGGATTTGCTAGGGTTTGAGGCCTTGGTGATGACGGCGTCGGCTGTTGGAGTTGTCTCAAGAAAAGAGGAGAAAGCAAAAAGGCCAAGTGCGTCGAAAGAGATACTATTGAGATGTTATATGAGACTCAGGCCGGAAAGTCAGGAGTTATGCGTATATCTCGGGATAAAGCAGTTACGGTGCGGTAAACCAATAAGCTAGAATTTTAGAATAAAACAATTTTATCCCAAAATTGGGGGGCATGTGTTTACACCAAAATTTGGGAGAAAGAACGCGGGAACTCGCAGGCTTCCAAGATTGTGCCAATCAAGGAGGATCGATGTCAGCCAATTCAGATACGACACTGGAATCGGATCTCTTGGGATGACGTCAGCGGATAACGATGATGAACTACGGTTGGCACCAGGAAACTACAAACTGATTCTTCTTATGCAACCCAATGAGCTTTAACCGATCTATTCTCATGAATATGCAGGGATCGGTTATTTAGTCGATCTCCTTTCATATCGGCTCTCATAGCCGCACATTCGGGACTGTCTGGCAACACCAGCAAGTTTCGCCCTTAATTACTGATGAACTTTCTCTCCTTGTCAATTACAGGGTCAAATTGACTGGCACGTCTCGGGAGGAGTGCGTAGGATCGACCACCCCTGTGCTGAAGCTAGGCGGATCTATAGCTCCATCGAGCAGACCCTTCCGGCTTGCTGCGTGTGTCCTCGGCATAGGGCGAAAATTCTGTGTCGACAGCATTAAAACACATCCGAGTCCTTGTCGGGAGGCATCGCAATATACTACAAAACTTCTATGAATGTTTGGTAAAGTGAGTATTGGGGCTGTTGTTAACCTTGTCTTCAATTCTTGGAAGCTCTTTTCACATGCTTCTGTCCACTTGAACTCCTTTCCTTTCTGAGTCAAGGATGTCATTGGCCTAGTGATTTTGTAACATCCTTCGATAAATCTTCTATAGTATCCAGCTAGTCCAAGGAAACTGTGAATTTCTGTCACATTTGAAGGTTGTTTTTATTCCGATACTACTTTGACCTTTTTTGGGTCCACTTTTACTCCATCTGCTGTGATAATATGTCCCAGAAAAGTGACTTCTTGTAGCCAAAATTCGCACTTGTTGAAATTTGCGTATAGCTCATGTGCTCTGAACTTGTTCAATATCACTCTTAAATATTGTTCATGCTCTTCGGCACTCTTAGAATAAATAAGAATATCATCAATAAACACCACAACGAATTTATGTAGTTCCTCCATGAAAACTTTGTTCATCAGGTTCATGAAATATGTGGGTGCATTTGTTAATCCAAATGGCATCACAGTAAACTCATATTGTCCATACCGTGTCATGAACGTAGTCTTTGGTATGTCATAGAGTTGGATTTTCAACTGGTAGTAGCCCAATCTCAAATCTATCTTTGAGTAGTACTTTGCTCCTTTTAGTTGGTCAAACAAATCATCTATTCTTGGTAGTGGGTATTTGTTCTTGATAGTGACTTCATTTACTGACCGATAATCAATACACATGCGTAAACTTCCATCCTTCTTTTTCACAAACAACACTGGTGATCCCCATGGTGATGAACTCGGTCTAATGTATCCTTTTTCTTGTAATTCCCACAATTGTTTCTTTAATTCTTCCAACTCATTGGCTGAGATTCGATATGGTCTCTTTGTTATTGAAGAGGTTCTAGGTATCAAGTCAATGATAAATTCCCAATCTCTGTCTGGTGGCATTCCGGGTAACTCTTCAGGAAATACATTGGGGCATTCACATACTACTGGTACTTTTTCAACATTTTTGGCTTCTATGCTACAAACCATTGGCTGAGTTTTTGGGGCTTGGTGGTGACATTCCACTTTTATTCCATTATGATTTATCAGTGTCACTGTCTTATCTCTGCAGGATATGTTACCATGGTGTTTTCCTAACCAATCCATTCCTAGTATCACATCTAGTCCTTTTGTCTTTAATACTACTATGTCTGCTTGGAACTCGATTCCGTCGATCATTATTCCTACTCGATGACATTTTAGAGAACATTTGAGGACAGCTCTAGGGTACGTATCAAAAGAGGGGTGGGGAGTAACACCGTTCTCAAACCATTTTTAAGCACAAAACAAGCAAAAACAAACGAATGCGAGGCTCCAGAATCAAACAACACGCTTGCAGAAGCAGAGTTTACCAGGAACTCACCGTACACGACATAAGGGGTTGCCTACACTTCTTCTGCATTCATGTGGTTGACTCAGCCTAGACTAAAGGTCTGAGGGTTCCTTTTCTGCTGTCCAGAATTCTGAGGTCCCGTGCGTCGAATTCCTGAGGCGGTTGTCCTATTGCTGGCTGTGGATGATGCGGGGGTAGAGGCTACCGATTGGTTTGCATATGGGTATTGGGCGATTCTATGTCCGGGTTGTCTACATCTAAAACATGTCTGCTTTGAGGTTACATTATTGTTGCTCTTAGGCTTGTTATTATTGTTGTAGCTTCGATAGGCCGATGTGGTTTGCTGAGGGTTGGTTCTAGGTGATCTATATTGCATGGTTGACTGATACTTCATAGGTGCAGTGTTGTTGGTCCTGACCCTTTGCGTCCTTTCCTGCTGACGGGCATGTTGCAGGTTGAACTTATGCTTCCTTTCACCATCCATCTTTGAGTGTTCTTCCAATAGAATAGTGCGATTCATCAAGGTGTTGAAATTTGGATAGATGTGCGTAATCATTTGTGTCCTAAGTACTGAGTTAAGTCCTCTTCTAAAACATCTCTATTTCTTCTTATCTGTATTAACATCTTCGGGCATGTAGCGAGATAGCTTCATAAATTTCTGGATGTATTGATTCACTGTCATTGCACCTTGCCTTATGTGGCAAAATTCTTTGGCTTTCATTTCCATTATTCCTTTGGGAATGTGGTAGTTGCGGAATTCTTCTATAAATTCTTCCCAAGTAATGGCTTTTGGGTCGTCGACAGCATCTTGATAATTTTCCCACCATTCTCCTGCAGCTCCAACAAGCTAGTGGGTGGCTAAGGTAACCTTTTCTTCATCGCTTGCTCGTATGGCGTTCAGCTTTTTGGTGATGGTACGCAGCCAATCATCTGCTACTAGTGGGTCATCTTCCAAACTATCAAAAGTGGGTGGATGAAGTCTCATGAATGCGGCCATTTTTCCTTGTCCATTTCCAATCTCTGGCCTCCTAGCAAAAGCTTCCATAAGTCGTGTCTGTCGATCCATAATTTTTGCCAAGGTGGGTGGAGGTGTTGGAAGTTCTTCACCTTGTCCTTGATTATCTTCAATAGGATTTTGGTTAACTTCCTTTTCTATTTCTTCATTTGCTGGAATATTGTTACCCTGTGGTTGCTCATGCCCATAACCTTGATTTTGTTGCCCGCGATTTCCATGTTTCTGCCTGCCTCTAGGTGGTGAAATATGTTCCTCTTCATTATGGACCTGCCTTTTAGCTGCCCTTTCACAGCGTTGCTGAATTCGGGCGGATTTTCTTTCCATCTATTGCTAAGGTACAGCAAAGATGAGACAAGCATGCATGAAAACACACATTACATTACATCGCACGAACAATCACACATATATGATATAGGGTTGCATCATACATATCAACTGCTAGACTTCTTACTACGCGATAACTCAAACATTGAGAACTAGCAATGACACTAGCGATTCTACTACTAAGGATACACTTCTTGCTAGAACTAAATGCTACAGTTGGGATTATTTATTTTACATGAACTGCATCTCATGAAGGTTCTGACACACAGCTTTGCCATTTAGCTGATCATCTCGCAGCACATGGAGTTCACATGCATATCCATCAGCATCCTGCCCTGGTCCAGCGGTGTTTGCATCCCCAGCAGTGTTGAAGTTGTCAGCCACAGATTCTTTAGTGTCATTGCTTTCATCATGGTCAGAATGTGACTCCTTCGGCATGTATCCATTCAAGTCATAGTGTGGGTGGTGTGGGCGAAAGTCCTTTTTCCTACTGGTGCTTTACTTTTGGGATCCACTTCATTATCTGGTGGTAGGGCGAAAGTCCCTTTTCCTTTACTTATCTTCCTTGAACGTTTCCCATGGTGGGCGTGTTCAAGGGCCTTCATTAACTCTTGCCTGTAGTATTCCTTCTTTTCTCTCATAGTCACTAGCTAGGATTTGGTTATGAGTAATTCCATCCTTAAAGCTCGTAATTCAGCTTTAGCATCCTTGGCTTTTGCAATCCACTTCTTTAATTCCCGTTGTTGGTCTTCATAAAGGATGTCAAGAGAGTGAAGATACTTGACTATGGCCACTATGGTGTACTCTGGTGTTCGCTGTCCAACTTTCTCTAGAGCTTCAATCTTCTCTCTCCATATTGGTGTAGTCTAGTCCACAATAGGGAAGAGCCTTGCATGGGTGTTCTCAACCTTGGCTTCACAATCCTGGCAAATATCAGTGAGAGCCTAGCGTGTTGTGATCTGGCATGTGTCACTTAGCTCTGTTCCATATGCTAGGATGCGTTGAGTCCTGTATCCGAGGCTTAGTGTATGCTCTGTGACATGCAGGTGTACCTCACTCTTGGGCATACCATCCTCCTCATACTCATGTCCATAGTAGATAGGAGGCTCAGTAACACCCAAGTGCTGGAGTGTCTCCAGAAGGAGCTGCGGAAAACCTCCGTCGGTCAGATAGTCCGAACGAACCCAATTGTCCTCCATTGCTGCAAAAATTCCAACACTAGTTAGAAAGAGTTTGCAACACAAATGAGTATTACAATTGTAAGGTTCGTTGTTATTTTTGTTGTTGTTATATGCGATCCAATCCTAGGGCTTCATCCTATGGTCAAGCTCGGCTCTGATACCACTTTGTCAGCCCCTCATTTTGAGAGTCCGAAAGTGCATCTATACTTGCGCCAGAATCACGCACAAGTACGCACCCGGTAACAGAAATGGCACACAGATTTATATAAAATACTAAGCTTTATTAATATCTAGAAATAAGGTCTTACAAAAGTGTCTTGAAGGGCATAGCCATAGGCTTTTACAAGTCTAACGGGTTCTATATGCCGTGAGGCGGCATTTTATTACAACGGGGTGGTAACTACTAAGCGGTATTTAATAGTGTAGCGACACTCTATTCCACAGGCATGCTTGAGCGCGGTCAAAACCCTAGATCCTAAGACTCCTTCCAACGGTTCACAACTCCTCGCGTGGTTCCTAATCCTCATGGTTCGCCTCTTCGACGATGTTGAAGTCTTCCTCAAGGTCAATATCTGATAGTCAACAACGGGTGAGTACATACGTACTCAGCAAGCCCTAACCATGGGGTATATGGGTGGTGTAGGCTTGTTGGTGGAGGTGGATGATGGAGGTTGTTTGGTGGAGGAGAGTGATAGTGGAGGTGGAAGTGGTAAGGTGATGTAGTCATAATTAAAGGTTTGGGCCCTCGTAGAGTATTACCATTCTCACCAGTTCCTAGGTTAGTATTTAAGATTCATAAATCTCATTAATTCTGTTTCATTACACATAAAAGTAAATCTAATCATAAGTGACCTCATCCTAGTGGTTGCCCATTCCAAGGACGTGGCTATTCGAATAGATTCAATACACTCTGCAGAGGTGTACAAATTTCCCCACATGACAGGTGCGGTCCCTTCCATGATCAGTGGACGTAATAGGCCTAACGAGACCCCGTACCTAAAAGTATGTGACCTTAGATGTCCATATAATTCTACCATGGCTTCTTAGGGGTTGGAAAAGTTTGGATGATACCACATCATCCATATCAATAATTCGGATGATACCACATCATCCATTTCAAGAACCCAGATGATACCACATCATCCAGTCAATAAAAGAGGCTCGAACTCAGCCACATCAAGGGGCTTAACATGGAGGATCACTAAGCAACCACGCCAACCGGACCACGATAGATTACTTAGCAACCGGGTCTTCTCCTGATATTCCGCTGCTAACACCAGCCTCCTAGTAGAAATTATACTTCTATCTAATGGGGTGTGAGATCAAGTCTACCCATATAGACATGTGGCTGTACGTAATATCTGGCTAGGCGAGATGGCCTATGAACCAGTCCTTATGTGACCGAGGCAATTATCTTCCAACATGAACCCTCACTAGGCGATCTTGCCAAGGTAATCCATACCACATGAATTACCTCTCACTCGCCCCCTGTCGATATCAAGTTTAGGTTTACCAAGTTATAATTCACAATTATTCTCAGGTTCATGTATATCACAGAGCTCATAGGGCATCATCATGCGTCTTATTATATCATCAATATTCATATCTCGATGATGAAACCATAATTCATAGTAATCCATAATTCATAATGAGAGAATAATATAAGTTTAGTTAATTAATTAGAGGAATGGAAAGCAGAGGGTTTATGGTGGTAGTGGTAAGGTGTGATGATGGTGGAAAGGGGAGTTAGGACTTGCCGTCATTGTTGTATCCTTCCAGATCCTCTACGTAGTCCAGATCTTCACTTTCCTGGTACTCACCGTCTTCTGACGGTTGGCGCTTAATAAATAAAACTACCGCCAAACTTGAAAATAAAAGACAAAAACAAGCATAGAACAATATGGTGGTACCAGGTGGATTTGATAGTGTTCATTTTTAGAAAATTTATGGAAGTGGTTTCGCGAAAATGGAGTTAGGGTTTAAGAGTTATGATTTTTAGAAGTTTAATTATAGTTGGAGAATTAAATGGATGTTATAGTGATATTTTGGTGTATGGAAAATGGATGAAGAGGAGGAATGGAGGAGGAGATGTGGTGGTCAAGCTTATGACGGAGCTTGTGGTGGTGATGGTGATGCCGGAGCGCCACTGGTCGGGCCTATTTATAGGCTGGCCATGGCGGTGCCAGCGTCGAGATCTTTCTCTCGACCATTGAGATATTTTACCCTGATGTGCACGTGCTTGAACTTCAAAGGCGGTTCGCAATAGTGCGGCTTTATCCTCACGCTTGTCTAGGAGCTCGGAGCTCGGCCATGGCGGCAACGATCGACTCCGCCTGTTCCGCCGCGTGGCCATGGTTGTAGTGAGAGGTAGAGATGAGAAGAGAGGGGCATAGTGGGGCCAGGAAGCTTCGAGAGCGTCCGCGACATTATTTGTTGGCGCCGGGGTGGAGCGAGTGGCGCCGCGGCCGAGGCGGCCTGCCATCGATGCGGTATTCGCATCGCTAGCGAGAGGCAGGCGATGGTGATGACATCCGGGCCCCGCGTGTCAGTGGAAGGGAGAGAGAAGAGGGAGCGGGGTGCGGCGCGTGCATAGCTGGGCTATGCTGGTGCCGACCTAGTGTGGGGAGGGAGCGGGTGCGCCGTGGGCCGAAGGGAGAGAATGAGCCCGAGTGCCCTTTTCTTATTCCCTTTTTCTTTTCTTTTTCCCATAATTCCTATGCTAGTGTTTTGAATGGTTTGAATTCAAATTTGAAAGTAATTTCATGTAGGTTGTACCACCATATGTTCAACAAGCAAGAGAAGGTAGCAAACAATCATTCCATGCAAAGACACTTATGTAGTTTTATTTGTGTTAGGTTGAAATAGTTCGTGTGTGAGTTTTATTTATTTGTTTTTGTGGAAAAATTAAAAGGTTCAAATTTTTAGTGATTTTTAAATTAGAGTAAAAATTTCAGGTCGTTACATAGTCGCTGGCGGCAGTTGATGCGTTGGTTGGCGACTTCAGTGCCACGGCCAATGCCGCCATCATAGCAGCAGTGGATGTAGGGGAAATCATTCGCAATGCTCCCTATGGGGAGTAGTTTCCTTGTAGACTTCGTCGCGTCTGCTGAGATTGTAAAAACAATGTTAACAATATTTTGCTAGTTTGTGTTTCAAGATCTTTGTTTTCTGTTCCCTACGACTCCTGTGATGCCGATGCTTACTACTGTGACTCCTGGGACTAAACGTAGTTCAATAATGTATATGATACGTTCGTCGATGTAGGACCCAATCACCACCGCCGGTAGCCTTCACCTCCGCTTGCAGACGGTCTAGATGGTAACGCTTTCGTCAATGTCTAAGCCCGCGCGTGACTCCCAAGCGTATTTAGAAAGTTTTGCTAATTTCCATTCCTACAGCTCCTACTTTTTCTTACAAAGGACGCTACCCACCCTTTCCGTCTCCTCCTAAGTGCTGCTATTCCACATTGATGCTCCTACTGCCCACCCTACTCAGCGGCATGCAAGCCACCACTCACCGCGGATAAGCTAGTGCTTCACGACGGAACGCCCGCACAGATCCACCAGTGACCAGGCTACTACTCACTGCTGTGCCCACTCGAGCTCTCGCCCACAAGATTTAAAGGCAAGGTTAATGCATTCGCACTTCCCTTATCCATCTTTCTTGGATTTTTATTCCCCACTTTAGACATCTAAGTACAAAGCAAGCTTCCATATGATTACCATAAGGAGCTGATTCAGGCGCTTCTATGATTCAAGCGCAGGCACTCCTGCTATGATTTAGGCGACAGCACCACCGCTTCCATCGCTAGCCCCACTCCACCAGATCCTTGTCAAGATGGAGGACACACCCAACAAGAGGAACGAAGTGGCCATCCTCACAGACCATTTCCTCGTCCTCATCCTCCGCCGCCTGACTGCTTTCTCCTTGTGCAGCTGCAAATGTGTCTACCACTCGTGGAACCACCTTATCTCGGACTCCAAGTTCCATAAGGAGCTACCCAAGATTGTCGCCGGATTCTTGTATCATAGTTGGAAAGGTAAATGCCACTTCACCAGCGTCAAGGTGAATGCCTTCCCCATTTAGGATGTCGTCATCTCAGATTGCTGCAGTGGCCTCCTCCTCTACTGGTGTGTTGGGTTTTGCTATGTTGTCTGTAATCCAACGACTAAGATGGTTGGTACTACTAGATACCATCCATTCTCCTAGTCAGGCTTGCTTGGGGTTCGATCCGACAGTTTCCTCATGCTGCCATATGATTGAATATGGGAAGATGAAGGGTGAGTCCAAGGTGTGAACATCTACTTATCTAACACTGCAACATGGATCTTTAAGAAATCTGAATGGGGCGATGGTATAAATATGTGAGAAGTGTGTTTCTTAATGGTTTTATGCACATACTAGAGTTCTATCAGATAGTTGTTGATATGGAGGGAAGGACATGGAGGAAAATTTCTAGGCCATGTGGTGATGCAATCTCCATCCATGAAGATCAGGGTTAGTTGTGTTTATGTACTACTGATATTTTCAATATATCTCAGCTTTCAATCTAGATCCTTGAAGATTATGGTACTAATACATGGACATTAAAGCATACGGTGACCACTCTAGAGCTATTTGAACAGAACATTATTGAACTTGGTTCTGAGGTTTGTGATGCGAACTTCAGAGTGATTGCAATTCACCTAGAATGGAATTTGATTTTCCTTGTTAGTGAGGATAGAACACTAATGACATATGACATTAACCGTAGAAAAGTTCATGTTATCCTTGCCTAGGTCATCCGCTATCCTAGAACTACCTGGAGTCTATATATCAATGGACCTCACTATCTTCCTTATGTTCCCTTGTTTATGGAGTCATTAGCAGAGCAGTAAAGGTGCATATACTGTATTTCGTTGTTATGACATGTCTTTGTTCAGGTAGGGAGTTGTTTTGATTCTATATATAGGCCAATTTAGGCTTGGTAACTAAATGAATGGTACGTTGAATATTATTAATTCTACTGCTTTGTGTAGGTTGTGAAGTCTAAGTGCTTTTGAACAATTTTCCTGCAATGGCTAAGGGAGGAAGAAGAGGGGTTCCATGGTGAATTGGCTACCAATCTGAAGGAAGCACTAATTACACTGTCCAATCCAAGTAGGAGTGCCACATAGGAGGAGCACAGCTACCACATTTTCGTTATGTAAGTCTGTGGAGATTAGTACCTTTATTATGCAACATCAGTTCACAAAGTTGTTATGTTAGCATCCATTGGTATTGTAAAAGTACTCTTGTTTGTGGACATGATGTATGGATGTAATGATTATATATCTGTATGCTGTGTGTTCAGTAAGCTATTAAGACCTAGCTGAATTAGTATCATATTGTGAAAACTAGATGCTGCCACCATCGGATATAAGCGACATTGATTGTTTTGTCATCACCGCCACCGCATACCACACTGCCGCTATGCGTATGATGCGGCGGGGATCAAAAGTGTATCACCGTCGAATCATAACCCAACACCGACTATAGGATCATCAAAGGCGGATCAAACTGCAAGGTGATGGCAACCATAACCTTTGAATAGACGGTTAATACACCCAAGCGACAATGATGTTCACCTTGACATAGACGTGTCAGACATCAAAGCGAAGGTGAACCCGCACTGCCCACTGTCGGGTCGTGGTGCAAGACAATGATGATGATGACCAGTACACAAATGGTTGATACTCCCAAGCGACAGTGATGTTCACCTTGACATAGACGCATCAGACGTCAAAGCGACGGTGGACCCACGCTGTACACACCTTGGGTCGTAGCGCAAGGCGACGGTGATCAAGATCAATACATAGATGGATAATTGACCAATGTGGTGGTGTTTATTGTACATCATAGTCGGTTGTGAACCAACAGTGATGACCTGGACTATCACCATCGACCGTTTACTACTGAGGTCAAAATCCGACTGCGATGGGGGTTACGAACCGACTGTGATAGGTCTGCTATAGTAGTGTAGCTACAATGCTATGGGTCTTTTCCACGTAGAACACGAGACAAACGCTACAACATGGTGGGTCTATTCATAAATTTGGATACATAATACACAGCGTGTCTGCATTTTGTATTTTTTAGAAAGACACTCAATAGACTGCCTCATATCTGATATATGTTAAGTAAAATAATAGCTCACAAAAGGACAATTTGACAAAAAATGACCTCCAAAAAACAAGAGTACATTGAAAATCAAACTAGTCATCTTCTTCGTTCGTTGCCTATTGAAGATTGAAAACCCACTGAAGAGATAGAAAAATAAAGGGACACCTGCAAACACCCTCGCCAAACAAGGCTTGAAGACCGCAAAATCCACTCGTTGCTAACAAAGAGATCTAGAACCCACTGAAAGAACATCGACTGGAGAAAACCTCCAAGGAACACAGGCTTATAATCCATCATCATCATATCAGAGTATTGGAGATGCCAGATCTAGTAATAGAACAGATCAAAATTGCCGTGAAGAGAGCCAACTGATTGCTTCCCTGATAAACACACCAGCTATTGACATTTCTAAACGTCGCTACCAAAGATGGAGAATGGATTCCATCCCCGTCAATGGAGCCATGAATGTTTATGGTATTTTAATGTGACTTAAAAAGATATGAAATTCTGCAAGCGCACAGATATACCATTGTAGCATTTCACTGGGAGTATTCCAGGTATCGTTATTTATATTTTACCAAAGGGAGGAACGATGGCTAATGAGATATTGATAAATATGTATACTTATGATGGAATCACTAACTAAACACTTATTCTAAACAGGGGTAAGCCAAAAGATATATGAATGATAAGTGTATGGCAATGATTATAATCCAGAGATAGAAATAGATACTCATAAATGTAGCATAGCTAGACTAAGTAATAACACAAGAGAGAAAGATTCCTAAGTCATTCCTACTTATCAAGTCTATGTATACAAAGGCATATATACTCTTCTATAGCACAATTAAGTCTTCATCATCTATACATAAGGGACATTACTAAAGAAGAGCAAGAACAGAGCTTGACTACTTCCATCGCAATCGGGTCTTACTTGGCCTACAAATGGGAGGTGGGCTACAAAGGACTCAATGAGGCTGTCACCCTCGTGATCTACCACATGATTCAGAATGTAGGGTGCATCCGCAGGTAAACAACGTATAAGCACCACGCTTACACAATGTCGACAACTTAACCCACTCGAGTACTGAGCTAAGCGCTTTGCGATCCTATGCATAAACTCATTGTTAACTATGACTATATCAAGCATGCTACCAAAGTAAACTAAGAACAAGATAGATAGAAACATAATATAGATTAAGAATAAAGTCATAGACAAGATATGAAATATAAAGGATACAATGGCTATACCAAGCCTCCAAACGATGGATTCGGAATCCTGAGCAATAGCCCAACTCTACTTGGATCTTACTAGCTAGACTATACTAAAGCTTTGAGGTATTGGAGATCTATCCTATTCTTCTCTGGTTGATCTCTCAGATGATTGAGATGGCTGAGGATGATCCTTTTGGAGGAGGTAGGGGGCTCCTTTTATAGGGGGCACCAGGCATCCTGTGTGCCCATGAATCCGTGGCAATGATGCATCTGGACTCTTGATTCGAACCGACCTTGATACGTGGCTTAGATTGATCCTTAGAGGTGGTGGAGCACCGACATATGAAGCTGGGACTGTTTGGTGGGCCTCATAGGCCGACCGACCTACAGGTGGGGCTGGCCAGCCCCACCCCGAGCCTGTTTGGGTCGAATTGTGGTGGTTTGTCTTTAACGGTGGATTGGAGGTCCTCTAAGTCGGTTTCATCGCGGATGATCGTGATTTGCTCTGACGGGTAGGTCTACTTTGCTTATTTTCTAATTAAATGCTCCTGCAGACATAGATTCACAAAACTTGTGCAATTTGTCAGTTTAAACCATCAACAAGTTTCTCCGAGTTTAACCTTTGCTCATCCCTGAGTAAAGCTAAACTCAACAATGTATCAGAAGTTGCATCAATGTTTTGACTCCTCAAAGTACACATGCGTTCAATAAAAAATTCTCCTCCGGATTAGAATAAACTGATCTGACTTTCAAATTTACCTATATTACCTTCAACTTCAATGGGGCTTCTTAGCCTTCACTTGGGTCTTGAGCAACTGAAAGATAGAACGATCAAGTCAAGCACTTTGTCTCAAGTTCTTTGTTTCATCATGGTTCTAGAGTTTTTATAAGTTTTCAAAATAAAACTCAAAGATTCCATTGTATGATACTCTCAAGTCTCTCAATATATGTGGTATTTGTGGATCCTCACCAAGGCAAAAAATAATGTTGTGCCTTCCTCCTACAACTAAGGATTATGTGGAGCTCATAGGTGTGGAGATAGCATGTACATACTTGCAATACATATATTGTAAAGTTGTAACACCCTAAAATTTGCCTCTTTTGAAAATAGATTTAAAATGATTTGTTTCTGAATTTTGTGCTCATGAAATATAGGAAAAAGAAAAATTTTCATTAAATTAAAATTCATCATAAGGTTTAACAACAAGTATGTGCATACATGCCGGTGCATTTGTTTCTTTGTATTGTGTGGATTTGATTCAAATTGAAAATATGCCAAAATGTCTTTAAAGTTGGCTTTGAAGTAAAAGAAAAGAAAATTACTAAATAAATGCATTTAAAAAGTTGTAAAAAAATTGTTTTTGGAAAACATACCAAAATTTCTCATTTTTATTTGTATTAAAAAGTGTATTTTAAACTCTATTTGAATTTGATTTGGTTCAAAATTGAATTTGGTTTTGAAAACAAAATAGCAAAGAAATTCTTTCCTCTTTCCCCTCTATTGCGCGGCCCAAGCTAGAGCCAGCTCCCTTCCCTCCTCGCTACTGTGCGCACAGGCCCAGCGCTATTTTTTTTCTGCGCGGCCCAGCTTGCTCCTTCCCTTCCCACTTGGCCCAGCAAAAGCCTGCGCAGCAGCCCAGCAGAGCCATCCCTTCTCCCTCCTTACGCTGATAGTCCGTCCCCACCCGTCAGGCGCCTCTTCTTCCTCGTGTCGTGGCCAGCTCGGACACCGTCGCCGTCCGTGTCCACCTCCGTTACGCCGCGCATGCCATGCCGCCCACGCCTCCATGCACCTTAAATATCGCCCTACGTCTGCTCCACCTCCCCATCTAAGCCGAGCACAAGGCGTAGCCATTCCAGAGACCCCAGCACCGTCGTCGCCGCCCGAGAGTCCCACGCTGCCCCGCCTTGCCCGCTTGCCTCGCCCCCCACGTGAAGCACCCCATATAAGCCGAGCCCAGGCACCGCTATACCCTCACCGAATCCTAGCGCAAGTCATCGCCTCCATCCGAGCTCACGCCACCGTCGCCGTTGACGTCGCCTGCCATTTCACCGCCGTCCATGCCCGAGCTCGCGCTGCTGCCCAGTTGAATCTCGCTGAGGAGCTGAGCCTGTCCGCCGAAGCCACCACGGCATCTTGCTGTTTCTCCGTCAACTCGAGCTAGCCGACGAGCTTTACCCTATTGAAGTCGTTGCTGCTCTCACTACGTGAAAAAAGATTTGTAGGGACTCGACCCTTTTCACTATAAGGGTGGCTGGCTCTTTAGCCGCCCCTACAGTGGCGCTGCCAGGCCACACCCTGTGCGCTGGACACTAGCCGCCCCTACAAATGGCACAGTAGGGGCGGCTGGTGATTGAGCCGCCCCTATAGTTGGATTTTTAGGAGCGGCTCAATCACCAGCTGCCCCTACAAATGTGTACAGTATACGTAGCAGCCACCACCTTCTTCCTCCTCGGGTCACTCACTCTAACCCGAGAAAAAAAGGTTGGGAGGCCTTGGGCTCCTCCCAAAAATTGCTCTACTAAGGGGGGAGGTTTTGATCTCAATTCCTTTGGTGGGGAGGTTGTAGAAGGTAAGAAAATGCTATTCCAACTCTTTAATTGAAGTTTTAATGGTTGGTTAGTGAGTAATTTGATTATTGGTTTTCTCTCTCCTCCATGGTGCTTGAGCTTTGTATGTAGCAAATTAGACCCTAGATTTGAAGCTATTAGTGTAAATTAGGTAGAGAAATGAGCTTACACTCTTCATTAGTCGATTTTGCTTGATTTTAGACCCTAGATTACACCCTAGTTTGATTAAAGCAAATGCATGAGATCTAGTTCTGGATCTAGGTTTTTGTTTTTTTTATTTTTTAATGAAATTGGATTTTGGGTGGCATGAAAGGTAGTTTTTTAGACCATTTCTTTGTGATGGTATATATTAACCATTTTATATTTCATTTCAAATATTTATGTGTTATATTAGTAGGCAATTGATTAATTATCCTCTATCATGGAGTATATATAATCATTCTCAATTAATTAATTATTAATTTGACTCATTTCGTATATTTTCTTTGGTTGTGTTGTATTTTTAAAAGATGGAGTACAGGAACTCTTGGATGTATGATTCATTAAGATTCGAGGCACCTTTTCATGAAGAGGTTGACAATTTTATTGAAGCCGCAGAGAAGCATGCAGCGACGTTGACAGATAATAAGGATACAATTATTTGTCCCTGCAAGGATTGCGAGAACACGGTGGCATTTACAGATTCGAGTATCATCAAAGAACATCTGATCAGGCGAGGATTTGTTCGGAACTACATAGTTTTTTATTCATCATGGTGAAACAATGGCAGTTGATGATGATGGCGATGTTCTAGAAGACGATGCCGAAACCCTGCAGTACCTGTCCCAATACTCAGACCAGCTTGCTCAACAAATGGATCATGACTTAGGCAATGATCAAGGTGGTGACATCCGCAATGAACAAGGTGGTGATTTCTGCAATGATGGCGGAGCACGTGAGGGGGATAAAGACGACGGTGACAATTTGGATGAAATGCTTCGAGTTGTTGGACCAGAAATATTACTACAGAAGAGAGGTCTACAAAATCTAGAAAGGGTGACAAAAGCATCGAAGGAGACTGTGTATGGTGTAGAGAAGGGTTGTTCGACACACTAGACACTGCTACATTTTGTTCTTGAGCTACTCATCCTGAAGGCTAAGTACGGCTGGTCGGACTACAGTTTTGATGATCTTTTGCGTCTCCTAGCATGGTTGCTTCCACAGCCAAACTCAGTTCCCGCCAACACATACTATGCGAAGAAGGTTATAAGTCCTTTGACAATGGGTGTTGAAAAAATCCATGCATGCCCCAACCATTGTATCCTCTTTCGTGGTGACACGTTCAAAGATCTAGATAAATGTCCTCGGTGCGGGGCTAGTCGGTACAAAGACAATGACCTTACAGTGCGGGAGAAGCCTCCACGGGGAACAAGAGGAATAAGAAGGGTGGGAAAAAGGCGGTACAAGAATCTCAGCAACCAGAGAACACTCCATTAGGCAACGATGCAAAGAAGAGAAGAATTCCTGCCTTAGTAATGTAGTACCTGCCGATGACCGACCGCTTGAGGCGTATATTCCTAAACCCTAAGGAAGCCGCGCTCATGACATGGTGGCAAGATGAGCGCAAGGTAGCAAACGATATGATCGCACACCCGGCCGATTGTAGCCAGTGGAAAGACTTCGATAAGAACAACAAAGAGTTCAGCGAAGACCCAAGGAATGTACGGTTCGCCTTGAGCACTGATGGAATGAATCCCTTCAACGAGAGGATGAGCGACCATAGCACATGGCCAGTGATTCTGACCATGTACAACATCCCAACATGGTTGTGCCAGAAGAGAAAGTATCTTTTCCTCACGGTTCTAGTTTCTAGCCCTAAACAACCAGGCATTGATATGGACGTGTTCCTCGAGCCTGTGATGCAAGAATTTGAGAAACTTTGGAAGCATGGGGTGCCGATGTACGATGCATTCCTATAGGAGGACTTCACATTAAAAGCAATAATATTTGTCACTATCAACGATCACCCCATGTTGTTTGCACTGTCTGGACAGATCAAAGGAAAGACAGGATGCTTAGTCTGTTTGGATGATACTAAATGGGTTTTCCTAGATGGATCCAAGAAGGTTGTTTACATAAGGAACCGTCGCTTCTTGAAGACAGGTCACAAGTACCGCAGCAAATTATACATGAGATACTATGACAACACCCTGGAGAATGAACCCCCTCCGAAGAGATGTCATAATGGAGAACATGTGTAAAAAATGGTGAAAAACATAAAGATCGTCTATGGAAAGAAGAAACTGGATGGAACGATCAGAGATAGAAGCAAACCTCCTATCGAAGGCGTACCTTTTAAGAAACAATCAATCTTCTTTCAGTATTTGCCTTATTGGCCACAACTGGAGGTCCCCCATGCCATTGATGCTATGCACGTGCAGAAGAATGTGTTTGAGAGTCTCATGGGTACCTTGATGGACACAGCCAAGTCAAAGGACGGACTAAAAGCACAAAAAGACATGGTGCAGCTCAAAGTGATGCCAGAACTTCACCCGATACTTGAGGATAATGGAAAATACACTCTGCCCAAGGCTAGCTACAACCTAGACCTACCAAAGAGGAGAACTTTATGCACTTTTGTTAAGGACATCAAAGTCCCGACTGGGTTTTCGGCGAATGCCAAGAAGCTAGTGTCGATGAAGGACTTGTCATTTACAAACTGCAAGGCTCACGATTGTCATGTGATGCTGACCGTGTACCTACCAATTGCAATTAGGGCTATAAAGCCAGAGTTCTTGAGGATGGCCATCACCCGCATGTGCTACTTCTTCTTGAAGATCTCACAGAAGACCATTGGCAAGAAAGAGCTGAGTGACCTACATGATTTCGTGGTCAAGACCCAGAACCAACTAGAGATGTGTTTACCTCCTGCTTTTTTTGATATAATAGTACATCTCATGATTCACATGGTTAATCAGATACAGGCTTTGGGCCCTTGTTACCTACATGGAATGTGGTCCTACGAGCGGTTCATCTCGGTTCTAAACCGATACGTGCATAATTGTGCATACCCAGAGGGCTCCATGATAGAGGGCTACAGTAGCGAAGAAGTCGTCGAGTGTTGTCAAGAGTACCTGACAATACAGAAAGGGATTGGTAATCCTGATTCTTGTCACAAGGGTAGGCTGGCTGGGAAGGGAACAGGTGGTAGAAAAGAGTTCATAGACCAAGATTACAAAGAAGTGAGTCGGGCACATTACAGTGTCTTGTAGAGCTCTAAACTGATGGAACCATACATTGAAGAACACTTGGAAATCATTATGGTGGAGAGGGATGGTCGTTCAGATGATTGGGTCATAAAACAGCACAAGCAACGCCTAACTTCATGGTTGAAGGACAAGAACATACCGCCGGGAGAAACAATAGATTCTATTACCATCAGTAAGTTGGCAGAGGGTCCATCGAGACAAGTGACATCTTGGAATGCTTATGACATCAATGGGTACACATACTATACCCACACAAAGGATAGTAAATGTGTGAACCAAAACAGCGGTGTTCGGATAGTGTCTCTTGACGAGGTGGGGTGAAAGACCCATTTCTTTGGCATAATTGAAGATATATGGGAACTTGACTATGGAAGGGGTATAAAGGTGGCCTTGTTTCGATGCCATTGGATCAAGCAATATCAATTCAATGACATCAGTTTGAGGGTCGTGGACCTCTAGAACGTAGGCTACCATGATGATCCTTGGGTGCTCGCTTCACGTGTCGCACAAGTTTTCTATATGCCCGACCCGGAAAGTACCCACCCACCGAAGAAGAGAATTAAGCACGTGGTTGTCCCTGGGAAACAACACATTATCGGAGTTGATGGCATCGACGATGCTGAAGCCTACAATAACAATGATGAGATGTTGCTATTCACAGACTTTACTAAGAAGATCAGTCTTGTTGAAAAAAAACTACCCAAAGACATAATGCCATGGGAAAGAAAAGGTGTCAAGGGGAAAGTTGTCACGGCGGGGCCTACCTAGTGCGCATGTCTGCAAGACTTCATCTATGTATGTGTCAATTTGTGTATGTGTGTGAGACTATATTTATGTATGTGTCAATTATCGGAGTTTTAATGAACACTAGTCAAAAAATCATGAATCTCACACATAGTTTATAAAACTACTTGTGATACATGCCATTTTGTAACTAATGTTTATTAACACTTTATCAAATGCAAAAAAGATCAAAATAAACATTGTAGATCAGGATGAGTACAACAAACTTGTTATTCATGAATTTTAAATTTGAAACCATTTAGGTTTTCAAAAACAGGTTTAAAGTTGTCTTTTTTTCAAATTCAAAATTTGAATCGTTCAAACTTTGTCAAATTGAAAATTGACCAAAATAAATATTGTAGATCTTGATGAGTACTACAAACTTGTTATTCATTACTTTTAAATTTGAAACCATTTTGGCTTTCAAATACTGGTCTCAATGTTTAAACTTTGATTTTCTATTTAAAAATGATTTTGAAAAATATTTTTAAGGGCAGCTGGGGAATGGACCACCCCTACAAATGCCCGCAGCTGTATATAGGAAGGAGCGCGCCAGTGCCAAAATTTGGCTAAGTCTTGGGCGCACTCCTCCATTTCGACGTCGTCAGGCTGCCAAATTTCCCCACGCCGCTGCCGCCATCACCGCCGCCGAGCTCCTTCAAGGTGACCCCCGCCCCTGTCCTCATCCTCCTTGTCTGCGCCCCACCCCTGTCCTCCACCTTGTCCGCACCCCACCCCTGTGCTCCTCCGGCGCCCCGACCTTGGAACCCTAGCTCCGGCGCGCCGCCGCCACGGGAACCGCTAGGAACACCGCCGCCGAGCACCTTCACGGCGACCTTCTCCTCCTCCTCCGGGGCCCCATCCTGGAACCCTACCTCTGGCACGACGCCTTCATGGGATCCACTCTCGGAACCCTGCCACCGTGCTGGTGCCCGTGCGCCACCGTGGTGCCCCTGGTGCACATGCGCCTCGTTGGTGCGCCGCCGTGGTGCCCCTGGTGCCCGTCCGCCGGCGACCTCGTGCCTCTCCTTCCATGAGCCCGTCGACCTCTCCTTCCCCGGCCCAGGTGCTCTCCTTCCTCGTCCTCCAAAGGTACCTGTGATGAACTGCTCCCTATGATGCCTATGATGAACTGCTGCCTGTGATGCTTTTGTTTTGTTGCCTGTGATGAGAATTGAGAACTGAGCAGATGCCACTGCCAATGATGCCTGTGATGAACTACTTATTTCCTTACTGGTATGCTGCCTGTGATGCTTTTTTTTGTGAAAACTGAGCATAATGCCACTGCCTTTTGGGTGCTATTGCTGTTAACTGAGCACAATGCCATTTAGTCTATTTGAATTACCTGAGCACAATGCCATTTAGCCAAATTCAATTTTGTTAGCTGCACATTTTACTTGCTGCTACCACACTCTACTCTACTCTTGTCTCTACACTGTCTCTCTACTCTGGTAGCTGAACATTTTGGCTTCACTTTGTACTCTGCTGGTACTGTACTACTACTATACTACATTTGTTTGATTGCTGCCTATGATGCCTATGATGCCACTATGATGGAATGGGATAGATTTTAACTGAGCATATGCCACTGCCAATGATGAAATTCGATGAATTTTGCATGAATTTGGGATAAGAGACTGGGTGCCATTTAACTGAGCACTTGCTACATGTGATGCCATTTTTTTTGCTGAGCAAATGCCAAATATACATCTTCCTGTTAACAAAGCACTTGCTGCCTATTTCTATGATGCTACTATACTGCTACTCTACTATGTGGTTACTGTTGCTGTACTATGATGCATATGTGATTTGGGATCTAGTTTTGACACTGTTTTATCTTTGTGGCATTTGCGATGATGATTTTTTTAAACTTTAAAAAATTTTGCTGAGGCAGTGGCATATGCAATGATGTCTAGACTTTTTATGCTGAGGCAGCGGCGATGATGATGAAATGTCCCTATGCTTGTGTACTGCTAAACTAGGACGGCTTGTATCTCATATACAAGCAACCAATGATGACAATAATGGGCAAATCTGAGCCAAATATGTAACTGATTCAACAATCTACTACTACTGTCTACTACTATGTGCTTGCTGCTACTGCTGTTCTATTGATCTACTACTGCCTACTATTGCTGCTATACTCTGAATTCAATTGTCTTACTACTGCTGCTGCTATGCTCTGAATTCAATTGTCTTACTACTACTTATACTACTACTGCCTACTCTACTACTGCTGCTGCTGTCTATACTACTACACTACTACTTATACTACTACTGCCTACTCTACTACTCCTGTTGCTGTCTATACTACTACTTATACTACTACTACCTACTCTACTACTCCTGCTGCTGTCTATACTACTACTTATACTACTACTACCTACTCTACTACTCCTACTGCTATCTATACTACTACACTACTACTGCCTACTCTACTACTCCTGCTGTTGTCTATACTACTACACTACTACTAGTACTACACTACTACAGCTACTACTACTAGCTGATCTGCTACTCTACTACTACTTGCTGATCTGGTTGTCTATACTACTACACTACTGCTAGTACTAAACTACTACTCTCTCTACTCTATGTCACTACTCTCCTCTTTTACCCTCTCCCCTCTCCTCTCCTCTCCTCTCCTAAGACCATTGCCGATGATGAATTTGTCCAAGTCCATACTTATATGGAATATGATCTGATGAAGGCGAAGAAGAGGATGATGATGAGGGTGATGCCGAGGATGCGGAAGGGGGATATTCAAGTCCTAATTTCCCTCCAACTGAACCCAGACGAAGGCCAACGGAGGACGAATTGGACGAATTGGACAAGAATTGTCCAAGTCCATGATGTACTGTCCGACTTAGGTACTAATCCTACATATCAACACCTTCGTGAGCTTGAAAGGCTAGCTCTAGGCCGATGATAACAATTTGATGGACTTGTGATTTTGAACTTGTGGATTGGACTATGTAATGATAGACTTGTGAATTATGACTTGTGATTTGAACTTGTGGATGTATATATGTATAAATGTGGTGGTTCAGATCTGAATTTGAATTATATATTCTGTGGATGTATATATGTATATCTTGTGGATGTATATATCTTTGTGAGCAGATTTGAATTTTTTAATTATTTTTTCTTGAAAAATGCCTTTGTAGGGGCGGTTCTAGATTGAACCGCCCCTACAAATAACAACTGTAGGGGCTGCTGGTGCTTCCAGCCGCCCCTACAAATAACCTCTCTAGGGGCGGCTGAAAACACTAGCCGCTCCTACAAATCCATTTGTAGGGGCGGCTGGAAACACCAGCCGCCCCTATAGAGGTATTTGTAGGGGCGGTTAGGGAGCCGCCCCTACAGAGGTCCTATTTGTAGGAACCCCCTGGGAGAGCGGCTGGCGCAGCTGGCCCTACAAAGGCTCTTAAGTCGCCCCAATAGAGCCTTATTGGCGTAGTGTCTGCCAAGCCTGGTGCCGCCTTCGGTCCATCTTCGTTCAGTGCCCAGGTGAGCTCGCCGTCGCTCTCTCGGTATCCCAGTGCTCTCCTTTTGGTCAACCGAGACCCTAGGCCTTTTCTCTAGTGTCTCCGGTGAGCTCTGGTCGCCCCGTACATGGCGCCACCGGCCGTGAGCCATGCATGCACTGCGCTGATTCAATTTGCTAGCTAGCTTGATGACATCATCTCCAACGTCATGCTCTATTTGTGGCCGTTTTCCTTTAAAAAGACAAATCCTGAAATACAATAGAAATACACAAGCATGCTGAGCCGTCCAATCTAAGATCTATGGTCCAGATTAAAACATACCCCTTCGCTGTCCTTTTTGCTAAAGAGCCCCTGTATTTTCGGCAAATTAACCCGCGGTCCAAGGCGCAATCACAGATTACATTTTCTTCTTTGGAAAGCGTAGTTTCGACGGTTTAGATCCAAAATACGTTTTCACTTATTTACAGTTTTGCCACTAATTTTGTTTTAGCCATAACTTCTCTGTTTTAACTCCGATTTAACCCGTTCAACTTGCGTTAGGTTCGTAATCTCATAACCTACATGTTCATACTACTTTTACATATGTTTTCAACTTTTAAAATTCAAGGTTAGATTTAATCTATTATTTTAATAAAGGAAATCTTGTTTATTTCATATCTTCTATGTTTTAGCTCCGTTTTGACCCATTCAAGTTGCGTTAGATTCATAGCAATGAGATCTACGCATTAGTAACAGTGGTTACCATATTACTATTTCTAAAATTTCATGGTTTAAATCATATCTTGATTAATAATTATGCAACTGGGTTTTGTAAATAAAATATGATTTGTTTTACTTTAGTTTTACAATTCGAATCTAAATTTGACTTAATTCAATTTATATAAGATCTTATATAGTTAAAATAAATGGAGCCTATAGTTTTCTTTTCCACGTATAAAGCAAAACTTTCGGTAGTTGTATCTTTTTCACTGTAGCTCCGATTAGCGTGCCTCTCGCATCTGTGTGTTCGTAGCGATGCATAGAATCGTGTTTCAAACTCTTTTACTTATTTTTCTATGATTGATGTACTATTCTAATTTAGATCTATTGTTTGCTTCGTGTATGATTGTATGGATGCTTCTGTGGTGCTTTATGATTAAGTCCAGTCGGTGAGATATACGTGGTGATCAAGAAGAAGAAGAAGAACATTGAAGATTAAAGCTTACTGAAGGATCGGTGTTTAAGGCAAGTATAGCATGGGATCTTCCTTGTTGTCCAATACACTTTTAATCATTTAATTCATATTGCATGTGTCTACCTTGACTGCCACTAAGGATTTCCTAGTACTTTCTGCCCTGTGCCTTGTCACCTATGGGTTATTGCATTGGATAGTTTGATGCTAGTGCTCCACTACAACCATGATCTTGTAACTTGACTAATGGTATATGCGATAAAGATTAAAAGATGCTTTTTAGCAACATGGAACAAGGGGGCTAGAGCATTGGGCTATTTTCATGGTGCTCTAGATTCCTCTCCCTAAGGACTTATTTATAAGTGATCATCCGGGACTTACAGTACAACTGTGAGGACTATATGGCTCTGGCTTTAGCTCAATATGAGGACCTTTTCTAGCTTGTTAGTGGTTACCTTTATTGGCGTAAGAATGGCTTGACGAATTAGGTACAGGACAGCCTCTACTCTTATGTGTATAGCCGTGAGGGAATTGTGCCATTTGACAGGGGGTTCCTAAATCTATTTGCCGAGTGAATCTAATGGCCCTAACTTGTTAGACGAACCTTTGAAAGGCTTCATAGTGAACCCTACCGACCTTCCTTGGTAGTGGGTCAAGAGGCTGATCACCTCGGGTGAAAGGGTAAATCACGACTCATAGTGAAAGTGTACAACCTCTGTAGAGTGTAAAACTGATATATCAGCCGTGCTCATGGTCACGAGTGGCCTTGGAACCCTTACAGAATAGATGATGAACACTAATGATATGGATGATGAAGATGCTCACTAATGGTTACTGTTTATGCTATTCATTATTCATGTTTACCTGATGATGTGTTTATGGGCTTGTGATAAACTTGTTGCCACCCAATTGCTAAAAGATGACTCATTAAAAGCTAATTACAGTTAAACCAGTGTCAGCCTTTTAAGCCTCATGAACCCCATGATATATTTGTTGAGTACGACATGTACTTACGCTTGCTTTATTTTTTAATTATTTGGATAAAAATCCCGGATGGGTACTAGATTGTTAGAGTTTGGAGGAATTAGGCTTGTGATCAACCAGTCAGTTATCTCTGTGGATTTGGAGTCTTCGTCTGAAGATCGGAGTTGTCTTTCCGCTGTCTATACTCTGAGGTTATATTCTTTATACTAATACGTTATGTATTTAAGCATTGTCTATTGATATTACCCTTATTTGTAGCTATATGTGAGATTTGACTTCCTGGGCTCATATATAGTGTGTATCTGGTTTTGTTCTTAAAACCGGGTGCTACAAAAGTCAAACCTCGGACCCAAAGAGAAATGAGTCATACAATCAAATCAAGATGTGCATGTGTGTGGATATATTAATGGATGTGGTGGAAACCTAATTCTACCTTACTCCTTGAAAACATATCTCTCTCTTGAAATTTAGAGAATATTTTTGTGAGATCACGGGCTATCTTTATTCTTTTTTTTCAGGCGGACATCTTTGTACCCATTGTTTTAAACATTCCGGACATCTTTGTGTCCATTTTTTTCAATACTTTTGCATAGCCCCATGTCTCTTTTTACAACAAAACTTTTAGAGAGATAGCAATAAGAACTTGGAGCAATTATTTGGTAGATGGAAAACCTATCAGACGTGTTTTTGTTTACTCCCAATATAGGAGTTAAACATTTTTGAGTGGATCTAAATGAAAGGCATATTTTTGCGCCTACCCCCAATGTGGGAGTAGTGCATATTTGGGTGGCATGTACGTGATCTTGATTTTAAGAGCATGACAAATCTCTCATAACGGTCACAAAGCTTGACAAAACTCAATGCAAAATAAGCAGCGTATATGTGGAAGTTTTCCTAGCCTAAATAACATATATGGCTCTAGTAGGAATTTAAGCTTTGTCATACAGGAACTCATCATGTAGCATTTTTATGTTTTTCAAAAGATAAATCTCCAGAATTTTAGTGTTACTTAGAACAATTTAAACAGTAGCTTAGACCTTCTCATATCATATCCATCAACTACCTAGACCTAGATCAAGCATATGCTACCCACGAGTTTCAAGTTCAGAGTAAACCTTTATATTAAAACAGTTTTATCCAAAAACTTGGGAGAATCCAAGGCTGAAAACTAGGTACTTAAAAAGAATTATAACAGAGCAACTATACATCATTTCCATTTTCAGAGATTACGTTGAGAGTCCCTTTTATTTATTCAACTTTTAAAAACAAACTTAGACACTCTTTTTATTTTGTTTTCATTTTTAGATCACACATTTTTACTATAAATAACTATATATTATTTATTTTGCTTTTAGTTTTTTATTTTTTTAATATAATGCAAAGGGAAAGAAAATACTTAACTCGATACATGGCGATACCTCTCCCCCAAGTTGGTTGTTGACGTGATGCTCAATGAGGTGGCCTGATGTGAAAATGCTAGAACAGAGTCTCGCAGTTCTGGTTTTGCTGTTGCTAGAGATTGGCCACCTTGTGTCCCATAGCTGCCTACCATTGTGTATGACTAAGTAAAGTACCTTGTATGGCAGCTATTGTCTCTTCAATGGTCGTAAGCCTGTTGTCGATGCGGTGATGGGTCTCCTGGAAGTCGTGGTACCCACGAGCAGAGAAAGACATTCGTCCTCCCTGATGCCCACTTGAGGTTGCTTCTTGGTCTTGGCTTGATAGTACTGGAAATCTCCAGCATGCCGTTGTTCACTTGGAGCTTGCTGCCAGGAGCCCTCTGAATGGTCAGGTGTGGGTTGGCTCTAGATAGAATGCTGAGGTTGGAACATACGGGAAGGCCCCGCTTGGTCAAACCCTGCATAGCTGGCATATGCTGGTTCCTCAGGTGTTAGATCATTGGCGTAGAACTGTCGGTGTGACAAACTGAGTCAGACTTGTAGAGGCACTCCTCGAGGTGTTGCTTCTATCTTTTGCAAGTCCATGGTTAAAGATTGCACAGCATACAAACCAATATTCCGGTTAGGTAACGGCTCGTTTGTATAGCCTCGATACATCATAACAATACTTCCATCGTCTTTCTTTTTAAGCATATGAGCTTACCAAAAATATTCAAAATCAATGTAAAGGCATGGCTCAATGATGAGTGTAAGCAAAGAAGTATACAAGAGACCCATGTTGGTGGCAATTCGGGTGACAAAAGAGGTACACTTAACGTCACTCATAAGAGTGAAAACTTCTAACCTTTGATTCATCATAAATTTTACAGGAGAAATTTTTCTTCTTTTGACCATGGCATACATCAATTTTAATTCATCTATTCTCACAAGATGCGTGTGTGTCGGACACAGGAAACATTGTCATCCCTAACCATTTATGCATGAAGCGCAAGGTTGGGTTCACGAATGTCATTAGTTCGGGACGAAAAGAAATCAGTTTTCCCAGAAATTTCCCTCAAAATTTTACTTTATCAAAGTCTTGTATAGCAAAGTCTACATCTCGACACACATTGTGCATCAAAACCTAGGAGAAGACTTAAATCTTTCCGGAAGAAAGAATACTCCTTCCCAAAAATCTATAATCTATCCCGATGTATGTGACGTTCAAGGTGCACAAGAATTCCATAGTCAAAAGTTTCGAGCCAGACTTTGAAACATCTCAAAAATTTTCCCATCCTACGATGTGAAATATTAAATCGAATTCAGCATCCATACCTGTTGCTAGAAGTAGTCGAGGATCATACAAGTTCGTGAGTGAGAATGTTCATGGCTTCAGTCATTTGAAGTTCTCCCTTTCTTGGCGAGATCGCCAATCGAGGTCCTTCTCTTCCATCGGGTTGTTGATCTGCGATTGAGCGAGGTCACAATGACTCCAGCGGATGGTTCATCGACTTGCATGTCGGAGCCTGCCGGGAAGACATACTCCTGGTGGAGTAGGAAGATGACGACCGGGTGAGCTTGTTCTTGACGCTCTTCCACATCCTGCAAAAAAATCAACAAGAACAAACAAAACTCGTGGAGCGGATTAGAATAGAAAGGTTAGCGATCGGTCGTCCGAGAGGTTAGTAGTTCTTGGAGATCGAAAATATTTTCTTTTTAGTAGGTTATCTATCTTATATTTTTGAATTTTCTAATTTTTGCAGCACTTCTATATTTGGAATTTCTAAACAACAGAGGATAATTTCGAACTGAGGAGGCTAGCAACTGAAATTGAGATGTGAGTGAGGAGAGTTGCAGCCAGGAGGGTCGAATTTATAAGCGGTGGCAGCAGAAGGCCGGCCGGCCTAGTGGTGGGGCCAGCCCTGTATTTCTTCTGTATACATTTGTATATATGTGCTATACAGAAAATATTTTATGCATTGCAAAAAATAAACATGCTAAGGAAAATAAATCATGCAAAAAGTAAATATGGATAACTACCTATTTTACCTCCCAACGAGGGTTCGGTGTTTTGAGTCCATCGAACTAGACTTCTCCTTGCGTTTAGTCTTCTATAGATGCATGGCCTGGTCCAGGGGATGAAGACTGGGTTGATTGTTTTTCAGGCCATACCATTTTCACCTTGGAGCATTGCTCCTGTCTTGGCTTGAAGTCAAATCGCTCTTCTTTCCCGTTGATATGGAACCGGATTTCTCCAGCCCCAACATCAATTTGTGCATCCGTGGTGCTCAAAAAGGGCCTCCCAAGAATGAGGGGCATCTTTGTGTTTTCATGCATGTCAAGCACCACAAAGTTGACTGGTACAAAGAAATTTCTTATTCTAACCAGGATATCTTCGGCGATTCCTACAGGGTAGTGAACCGATTGGTCCGCTAACTGCAGGCACATTGGTGTTGGCGAAAGTGTTGTATAGTTGAGCTTGTCGAAGACAGCTTTGGGCATGACACTAACGCTAGCACTAAGGTCACACAGTGCATGATCAAAGTTCAGTTTTCCAATTGAGCAATCAATAGCGGGGCATCCTAGATCCTTTTTCTTTATGGGTGATATGTTTAGGATGGCCGCACTACATTCCTCTATTAGCTTGATTACTTTAGTGGTGGGCAAAGGTCTCTTGTTGTTCAGAATGTCTCTGAGATACTTTGCATAGGTGGGTACCTGTATGGCATCTAGAAGAGGTATATTGATATATAATTTTTGAATTACTTCCACAAACTTACCGAACTGCTCGTCCACTTTGGATTTTTGATTTCTGTGTGGAAACGATAGGAAGTTGGTGTCATGAAAATCATGTCGTATTTCTTGTACTTGTGGCTCAACTTCTTCAGCTTCATAGTTTCTCTTTTCTTCCTGTGCTGTTGGTGCCTTACCTGTCTTTGTTGGATATGGAGAATCATGAGTAGACTTACCACCTCATGTGGTTACGGCGTTAACCTTTTCAGGGTTAGTGGCAAAAGGCAAATCAGTGGTCAGCTGAGCTATTTGTGATTCTAACTTTTTGTTATAGCTTAGCTGTTCATTTATAGCAGAAGAAAAACTATCCATTTTAGTATTTATATTTTCTAAAATCTTATCATTAGAAGCAAGCTTTTTAGAATTGTTCTCATTGATCCTAGCTTGTTCTAAGATAAAATCTTTCAAGGATGGTTCATTATGATTCAAAGAATTATAATAGTTATCTGGGTACTTACCTTGGTAGTTTGACCATTGTTGTTGGTCCCATCCTTGTCCTTGTTGCTGATGACCATATTTGATGAAGTTTACCTTCTTTTGTGTTTCGGGGCGGTTATTCCCCGAGTGCCCAATGTTTCCACAGAATTCACATATGATTTGTGAATTATAAGTTTCTTGGAGAGCCTGCCGATCTTTCTTGTAATTGGCTCGCTGTTCGAGCCAATTTAACAGTAGGTCCATTTTAGTAGACAGTACACACACCTCCTCTTTGACTTCTTCGCTCTCCTTGCAATGTTGGATGTTGTCTCTAGACCAGCCTTGGTTAGAGGTTATCTTCTCCATGAGAGCTATGCATTATTAATTGTGAGTGACATAAATGCTCCCCTAGCAGTAGTATTGAGCTGTTCATGAGCCTACTTAGTTAATCCATCATAAAAGCTTTGTATGAGCAACCAATCCTCCATCCCATGATAAGGACATTCTGAAATATATTCTTGAAAACGTTCCCATGCCTCTGGAATGGTTTCATCTCTTTGTTGCTGGAAGTTGGAGATTCTTCCTCGTAGGGCATTGGTTTTACCATAGGGAAGAATTTTGCTCGAAAGGCATTTGAACATTCTACCCATGTGTTGATGTCATCTTTGTTGGCATAGAACCACTGCTTCGCCTTTCCCAAAATAGAAAATGAAAATAGATGGAGTAGTATGATGTCTTGGGCGATGTCCTTGATAGTGACTGTGCTACTAATCTCCAGAAAATTCTGGAGATGAGTACTAGCGTCTTCATGTGCTTTTCCGCTGAACGGGCTAGCTTGCATCATGTTGATGAGGCTTAGCTTGAGTTCGAACTCAATGTTCCTAGTATTGAGTGTTGGTCCAGTGCGAATGTTTTTAGTACTTGGAGCAAAGAATTTGTGTAGCGTTTTGTTGGCCATAACCTCAAATGATGGTATTGAGATGCCTCTTGATTGGTTTGATTCTGACTGGGAAGCTTGTCTTGATGAGCTTTGTATTATACTTTGAGTGTAAGCTTCCAGTTCTGTAATACCCTGTAGAAGATATGAACAGATAAAATCAAGGGTAAACCTGCTAGAGCAGTGGTGCATAGTTATGATATCATCAAGAAGTATTATTTAATCAATTCTCTTTTAGCCTGTGCCCTCTCCGGCAACGGCGCCAGAAATGCTTGTTGAAATTTCTAAATGTCGCTACCAAAGATGGAGAATGGATTCCATCCCCGACAACGGCACCATAAATGTTTATGGTATTTTAATATGACTTAAAAAGATATGAAATTCTGCAAGCGCACAGATATACCTTTGTAGCATTTCACTGGGAGTATTCCAGGTATCGTTATTTATATTTTACCACAGGAAGGACCGATGACTAATGAGATATTGATAAATATGTATACTTATGATGGAATCATTAACTAAACACTTATTCTAAACAGGGGTAAGCCAAAAGATATATGAATGATAAGTGTATGGAAATGATAATAATCCAGAGAAAGAAATAGATACTCATAAATGTAGCATAGCTAGACTAAGTAATAACACAAGAGAGAAAGATTCCTAAGTCATTCCTACTTATCAAGTATATGTATACAAAGGCATATATACTCTTCTATAGCATAATTAACTCTTCATCATCCATGCATAAGGGACATTACTAAAGAAGAGCAAGAACAGAGCTTGACTACTTCCGTCGCAACCGGGTCCTACTTGGCCTACAAACGGGAGGTGGACTACAAAGGACTCAACGAGACTGTCACCCTCGCGATCTACCACACGATCTGGAATGTAGGGTGCATAATATAGATTAATAATACAATGGCTATTCCAAGCCTCTAGACGACGGATCTGGAATCCTGAGCAGTAGCCCAACTCTACTTGGATCTTACTAGCTAGACTATACTAAAGCTTTGAGGTATTGGAGATCTTGAAGAGATATGAGTTGGGGAATACTTGATGATATTGATCAGGCATAGTCAGTGCATACATATAGGCTAGGTGGGGAGCCTTGATAGGCAGGCCCACGAGCCTGATTACATTCCAACACTCCCCCACAGTCGGAATTGAGAGCACCGCGAACATTAAGACTGGACCTAAACTCAGTGAAGACAGACGTCGGCAAGCCTTTGGTGAAGACATCGGCGTACTGGGACGTAGTGGGCACGTGTAGGATGCGGACTTCACCGAGGGCGACCCGTTCTCTGATGAAGTGTAGATCGATCTCGACATGCTTGGTTCGCTGATGCTGGACCGGGTTGGTGGAGAGGTAGACAGCACTGATGTTGTCACAATAGACCACGGTGGCACGGCGAAGAGGATGGTGGAGCTCTTGCAGAAGTTGACGTAACCAGCAGGCTTCAGCAACACCATTCGCCATGACCCGATATTCCGCCTCAGCACTAGACTAGGACACTGTAGGCTGACACTTGGACGACCAGGAGATGAGATTGTCCCCGAGAAACAACGCATATCCAGAGGTTCACTTGTGTGTGTCAGGACATCCCGCCCAATCAGCATCTGTGTAGACAGTAAGATCAGCCGGTGTGGTTCGGTGGAGATGGAGACCAAGATCCAGAGTACCCTGAAGGTAGCGGAGAATGCACTTCATAGCACCAAGATGAGGCTCCCGGGGGTCATGCATATATAAACAGACCTGCTGAACAGCATATGCAATATCTGGTCGGCTGAAGGTGAGATACTGAAGGGCACCAGTGATACTGCGATAGTGTGTAGGGTCGGCGACTGTGACACCATCAGCAGAGAGCTTGGCGTGAGTATCCATAGGGGTGCTGCAGGGCTTGTAGTTGAGCATACCAGCACGTTCCAGAATATCCAGCATATACTGACGCTGGGAGAGAAACAAACTGTCACGATGGCGCTGAACACTGACTCTGAGGAAATGATGAAGAGATCCCATGTCTGTCATAGAGAATTCCTGGCGGAGAGCTGTAACAATCCGCTGAAGAAAACTCATGGAGGAGGCCATCAGAACAATGTCATCCACATATAGGAGCAAGAAAGCCATATCAGAGCCGTGACAATAAATGAACAGCGAAGTATCAGACTTTGCCTCTGTAAAACCAAGGGAGGTGATATGAGAGGCAAACCGATTGTGCCAGGCGCGAGGAGCTTGCTTCAATCCATAAAGAGACTTGTTCAGGCGGCAAACATAATCAGGTCTGGAGGAGTCAACAAAACAAGTTGGCTGAGCACAATAGATTGTCTCGGTCAAGGTGCCATGGAGAAATGCATTCTTCACATCAAGCTGATGAATTGGCCATGAGCGAGAGAGTGCCAAAGTAAGAACTGCTCGAATGGTTGCTGGCTTGACCACAGGAGTGAAAGTTTCATCATAATCAATACCCGGACGTTGTGTGAAACCACGCAAGACCCACCGAGCCTTGTAGCGGTCAAGAGAGCCATCTGACTTGAACTTGTGACGAAACACCCATTTTCCTGTAACAAGATTGACACCGCGTGGTCGAGGCACCAGGGTCCAGGTGTCATTGGCTTGCAGGGTATCAAACTCTGCCTGCATAGCAAGGCGCCACGCAGGGTCTGACAGAGCGGTGCGGACAGAGGTGGGCACCAGAGAGAGAGCCGACGTGTGCAGGTTCAGGCGGTCGATGGGATGGCGAACACCATCCTTGCCATGTGTGCGCATTGGTGACAGGGATGATCGTCTAGGGCGCCATGGTGGTGGTGCGGCCAGTGGGGCGACCGGCGTCGCTGGCAGCGACCTAGGACGGAGCGTCCACAGGGGCAGCAGCACTGGTCTACCCGCCTAAGAAGGCGCCACTGGGAGCGCCCGTGGCTGGCGCCTAAGGCGCAAGGCAGCCGCTGCCTGGGCTCCCCGGGGCGGCATCCATGCCTCTAGGAAGACGGGTACCTGCATGCACAACTCTTGACCCACTGGGTGAAGAGGAATCATCAGCGTCATCCAAAAAATCAAGTGTGGTGGGATCCTGGGGTGAAGTGGACATATCGGCGAAGGGAAATACCGTCTCATCAAAGACAACATGATGAGAGACGATGATCCGGTTAGAGTGAAGGTCAAGACACCGATAGCCCTTATGATCGAGAGAATACCCGGTGAAGACACACGAGGAGGAATGCGGTGATACCATGAAGAGATATGAGTTGGGGAATACTAGATGATATTCATCAGGCATAGTCAGTGCATACATATAGGCTAGGTGGGGAGCCTTGATAGGCAGGCCCATGAAACCGATTACATTCCAACAAATCTATTCTATTCTTCTCTGGTTGATCTCTCAGATGATTGATATGGCTGAGGATGATCCTTTTGGAGGAGGTAGGGGGCTCCTTTTATAGGGGGCACCAGGCATCCTGTGGGCCCATGAATTTATGGCAACGATGCATCTGGACTCTTGATTCGAACCGACCTTGATACGCGGCTTAGATTGATCCTTAGAGGCAGTGGAGCACCGACATATGAAGCAGGGACTGTTTGGTGGGCCTCATAGGCCGGCCGGCCCACCCCGAGCCCGTTCGGGTCGAATTGCGGCAGTTTGTCTTTAACGGTGGATTGGTGGTCATCTATGTAGGTTTCGTCGTGGATGATCATGATTTGCTCTGACGGATAGGTCTACTTTGCCTGTTTTCTGATTAAATCCTCCTGCAGACACATATTCACTAAAACTTGTGGAATTTATCAGTTTAAACCCTAATCCTATGTTGATGATCTTGTTTATTCAATTTTACATGTTATATTGACGGTAAATAATGAGGGTTAACGACCGTCAACACCGGCCAACTGACACCAAGATTTGAAGAGAACCAACAGATATGACAGACCAAACTCTCACTAGCCCATCGTCAACGCCGGATCAAAACGTCGACGAGGTAAGGAGAGGCCGAAGAGACCTTATTCCAGCGCGTCATCATCACAACCACCTCGTTGATGATGCCAGAAACTAAACCCTAGAAAAATAAGGATCAACGAAAACTAAAAACTACGAAAAACTAAAAACTACGGAGGGATCAGGTCCCCACTCCTCTGGGCACTGGCTTGGTCGCCAGATGAGAGAGAGGAGGGGGATCGAGGCGTTCCTGTGGGAAAGCGCAGCTGCTGTTATTTTTTCTCTCATTTTTTTTTTTTTACAAACGGTTGTTTTTCTCTAGTGGACGTCGCGATCCATGAGAGTGTCTGCCTTTGGCATTGGCACGCAGGCAGAGCCGCGGAGGAGAGCTGGCACTACTACTGCCGTGGGCTTCTCCAGAACATACTGTAACCATTCTCTGGGCCAAACACCAACGCGTTACGCTTCTTGGACCTGGGCAGCCGGAACGGCACGAGCCCAACATTTGGCAGCAAATATCAGTAAGTGCTGCACGAATCGCAAAAGTGACAAAGGGTCGTTTTGTGCATAACTGTTACTCCCTCCGTTTCAAATACGTAGCAAATTCAATGTAGTGAGCAAGTCAAAACGACTTATAATTTGGAATGGAATGATTACTAATTAGTAATAACTCGAGTAAGTTTTAGGATCTCCGGTATGTATGTGCCTTTTCTAGTAGCGCTGCACAGAAGCATTTTGTCGTCTATTAAAAGCTAGGTTGCTATTAGCTAGTACGCTCTAGCTATTACCGCTTATAAGATGTTTAGCTAATCCAAACAGGGTGTAACATTAACTATTCATCCTTCGTCTCCATCCGAAACAAAAAGAAATAGCAATAATTTCTCCTCTTTTTTTTGTTGTTGATTTGAGAAAAATGGACAACTGATCACACATGGCCATAATAGGCCCCACATGAAGGCAAATCCCAGCCCCAAGCCGAACCCTCCTCTCGTCACAGACCCACCTTAATTACTAGTGGGAGGACCTGCCACTGTCACGTACAACTAGAGGGAGCCAAGCCAATATAATACAGTTTCGAAGCACAAAGCCATAGCTTTCACTGATGAGCTCCTCAAGTCCTTCGATATCAGCGGTGATCGACCTAGCCATAAAGGAAAACCGCATAATAACAGTTTGGTCCATATATGCCGTTGGATCCAGGCCTGCCGCCACTAATTATAAGATACTTTATAGGACGGAGAGCACATATACGCATCGTGAAGAAGAGACATTTACAGACAACGGGAGGCGGATCTCGCGCGTGCCCCGGCTCCGGCGGCGGTTGGGCTTGGGATCCCGTCGCCGGCGCGCGCGCGAGCTGTGGCTGCGGAGCTTGCTCGGGCTATGCTCGCTGGACCGGGCGGCCACGGCCTCCACGGCGAGGAGTCCGTCTGATGATGCGAGGTGGAGGACTAGCCCGTGATGGTTTTGGTGTTGGCCGTCGAGGTCGACGTCTCACGCCTGCGCCATCAATAAGACGGGCGCTGCTGCCATCCGAGGTGCCAATTGAGAAGGAAGATGAAGATGCCGGACGGCGAGCTGCACAGGGCCGTGAGCAAGGTTTTCATTTTCAGAAATTAAAATTTATCGGGAGCCACAGATAAAGAGGATAAACAGGATATATCGGAAATATCGGACTAAATTCAAATAAAATTTAATTTGAACTTAAGTAAATTTAAATAAATTTTAACAAAATTTGTACGAAAAAGATAGATATTTTCTTATCGGCACCTATGGATAAAAATGATATATCGGAAATATCAGGAGATTTCAGCCGAAAAAGGAAACCATGGCCGTGAGGAACTCTCCAAGATGGTGGCCACGGTTGTTGCTGCTGCTCAAGGTCCAAAGCCGGTCCATGCAGTTCAAGACCGGGATTCAATTGATCAGCTCGGGCCGATCCAAACTAAGTTTTGGAATTGCTCCGATGATCAAGTTATTTCCGAGGACGACGAAGATCTTTCCACGACGGAGTTTATTCATCGAGCAAAGGAAGTCGGGTTCACGGTCGACGATTTACTGCGAGCGGATAAAGCACTAGCTTCAGGTATGGATCCCTGTTCAGCAGACATCAAATTGACGCATACAATTTTATCAACAATGGTGAATCGTAAAGTCTCTGGTGGAGTTCCTTGGCAAGGGCCATTGCCGTCACCCCGTATCTCTCCTCCTAGAACTTTGGGGGATTGTTTGGCCAAGGCTTCATACTAGAATTCGCCTAGATCATCTTCGGCTAAGTTGATCGCAGGTGCGAAAATTGTTAATTCGTTGTTGCTGGAGGGGGAAAACCGGCCAGTGTGTTGAAAAATTCAAAAGTTTTTGAAAGCATGGACAAAGAAACAGCCACGGAGTTCCCTCCGTTATTTCCTGAGTCAACTACGACTCCTCTCGTGTGTGGCAAAGGAGATATTTCGGGGGGCTCAAACACGTCAAAATTAGAAAGTTCAAAAATATTTGGAAACCCGGATTCACAGGGAACCAATCCTACTTTCGCTCCGCCCCCTGGGGCAGCGCCGTCGTCGCTTACACGCACGGTAGGGGAGGTGGAACGGAGTCATAAGGCTATCCCTGGATATCCGGATCGAATCCAAATTGGCCCAGGAAAATTCTTTAGGGCCACTAAGGGTTTGTGCGCCCTGTTTTCCCGTACTGGAACCAGGCGCCGTCCTCGTGTACCCCCGCCATCTCGTGAAACAACACTTCGGCGCTCCTTTGCCGAAGTTGTTCGTGTGGGCAAGCCAATGGCGTCGCAAGGGGGAGGCAATGGAGGAGGGTTTGACGGGCGCGGTGGGGGCAGAGGTGGCGAGGGATACAATCTGGGCTTCAACCCGGGTTTTAATCCGGGATTTGGTGGATGTGGCCGTGGCTTCGGTGGTCACCAGCGAGGTCGTGCTCGCGGTTATGGATATGGAGGTGGCCGTGGCGGACGTGGAGGTTATGCCCCATACGGGGGCTACAACGACTACGGCTATGGGTACCATGCCCCTGGACGTGGACGTCGCCCTTACGGAGGAAGGTATGCTGGCCGCGGGCGTGGTTGGGGTTTTGGCGGGCAGCGTTTCCACCCGGAGACCGAGCTTGCAAACCATCCCGTCATAGCCGGCCAACACGCAGCACCGGCCATGGGGCAGGCCGGCCAGCCAGCCCAGCAGGCGCTCATCGGGGGCGCTCTTCCACAGCAAGGAGGTGTGGCGGCTTACCATGGCCACCAGCAGCCGGCATTCCATGCCGGACCAGATGCTGGTCACCAAGGGGGTGGCACAGTCGGCGCATCCTCTGCTGCACACCCGCCTCCTTTGGTGGAGGCTAGTACAGTGCATGGAGGGGGCGCTCCAGCAGCAAGTCAGCAAGCCACCGCGATGGTGGTGGAATCAGCGCCAATGAAGGCTCCAGAGCAACCCAAGGAGGTTGTCCCATCGGCTTCAGAGCCGAAAGGTAATATGTTAGAAATCCAAGAGTCGTCTGAGAAAGGGGCACAAAAAAATAAAGGCAAGCCAAATTGCTATCGCTGTCGTACTAAAGGTCATACAATTCATGAGTGCACTGTTGTCCTTTGCTGTGAGATTTGTTATGGAGATCATACGACTAAATTGTGCCTGAATAGTAAAAAAACAAATACAAGTGCTATTCCTTGTGGTTATGCTGTGGAAGGCCTAGGTTTCTATTTTATTCCAGTGGTTGAAAATGCAAAAGTAAATGTTCAGAAAAAGAAAGCTGTGGTACGTGTTTTGAAAGGTTCTTTTACTGTCGATCAATTGACAGTGGAACTGGAAAAGCTACTACCTGACAAGAAACATAAATGGGAAATTGAGACAAAAGGCACTAATGCTTTTATTATTAATTTCCCCTCGGCTGACCTATTGGAAACAGTGGTTAACTAGGGCCCTATGGATGCTAAGGCAGTTGAAGGAAGGATTCGCTTTGAAAAAGGAACTGACAATGAGGTTTATAAACGTGAAATTGAGAAAGTATGGGTGCAGTTCAGAGGACTACCTCAAGAGTTCAAAAAGTTTCCCATTATATGGGCGGTTGGAACTATCTTGGGTGTCCCTCAGGCTATTGACACTATCTTTACTAAGAACACTAGCAGTGCAAGGATGAAAGTAGCAGTGCTAGACCCAAATCTTATCCCAGATTTTGTGGATGTGGTTATTGGGGACTATGTTTACGAGCTACAATTTGCAGTTGAAGACGACACCCTCAATGGTGAGCCACAGCTCATTGACATGGACTCTACCAAAGAGGGTGACCCTAAGGAGGAGAATCCCAAGGAAGGAGATCCAAAAGAGGAAAATGCCAAAGGGGGAAACTCTAAGGAAAAAATGGATGTGGATGGAAAAATAGGAGATGCTGAGGCACCCGGCAATGGCAATGGTGACCTGCCACCTATGGTTGGCCAGCACAGCGGCCCCAATGGGGTGGCACAGCTGGAGGAAATAGGGGAGTCTACCATCACCCAGAGCAAGCCTGTGAAGCCAAGTAAGAAACCAAGAGCTTTACTTTCTCAGTCTGGAGGGAATGCTTGGAAAGCTACTATGTTGCCACCTCAGATCGACTCTGGGAATCTAAACAATAAATTCAATAGTGGGACAGCTTAACCGGTGAGATCCAGCAAGAGGAATGCCTCAACTATGGATCAGGATTCCACAGAGAAGGCAGCTAAGCTTAAAGCGAAGAAGAACCTAGAGTCTGCGCTTGATAAAGGTACTATTCCAAGGAACGCACTGGCTTCGTCATTGGGCAAACTTACAGAGGCATGAAGATCTTAAAGATCAAATGATCTCTGTGGCACAACACCTAGAGACGTCGGCTTTAGATTTCTTTGGATCCAATGGTTGGCTTTCACAAAGGCATGTTGGTTTTGTTTAATCAAAAACTTTTTACCTGTTCCGTTAGTCGTGTGTGTGGTTGTAAGTTTTACTTCAGCCGAACTTTGTGCCCAGGTTTGGAGTCTGTAATAATTGATCTGATTCTATCCTTGGATAGATGAAGCCCGATATTTTATCCTTTATCTAAAAAAAATGCCGTTGGATCCACGTGGACTCTCCAAGGGCTGTTGCGGATTGGCAACTGCAGGCTACCTGCCATATATATGCACCAATCTTTTCTTTGCCTAGTGGAATCAATTCCAACTTGCCAGATAAAGTAAGACTATTTCTTTCTACAAGTGCTGGGATCATTGGTGACGGACAGAGATACATGCAAATCACAACTGACTAAAAAGCAGAAATGAATAACAACCACATTCTGGCAGATTTTGGTACCGCCAGTCAGCTGTGACACATTTAAAGGTGATGGGCTTTTGCTCAGACTGCCACTTTTATTAATATGGTGTCGATCAGAAGGCCGTGGGTGACTCAGCATGGTGACCTTATGATAATCTCCGACATGAAGATCTTCTCAAATTCCTCCTTTTCTTGAGGGTTTTCTTACAAATTCATGGTGAAGGATCAATCTTTTTGAGGATATTGTTGTGAACACACTCACCATTCACCATGTATGTGCCAGCTATGGCTGAAGTTTCACCTGATTTGGAGGTCATTTCATTGTATTTTTACCTCTCCCTCCCAAATCTTTCAAGCTGTTTCTCTGTGCTGATTTTGAAAGTTTTTGAAAGAAGTCCTGATGTTTTGATTTCTCCAAGATAAACTTACTCCTAAATTCTTTAAAGGCGTTCAGGCCAGAAGTTCCAAATTTTACATAGGAAAAATGGCTGAACTCAACTTAGAAGTCGGACATGATATGACCTTTTGGTGCTTTTGATTGTTCTCTCGCGTTTTTATTTCATGTGTGTTTTTCACTTAGTTTCGTTCCTAGGTTAGTTATTAAGACTACTTGTAACTATGTGATCTTGGTGATTGTTAAAATAGAAGCCCTTGGGTCAACTTGGGACATATGCCTTAATTCTTCCGTGTGAAGAATTTTTGGTTCCCATATTCACCGCTCTGACTATTCTAGAACTTTGTTAGTTAATCGTGCGTCACAAATATGATAACAGTTTGATGCATGGTGAAAGGATGCAATGCATTCTTTCTTTATTTAGTATATATGCGTGCTTGACAACAAGTCCAAAACCCACAAGTATGATGCAATTACAATAGGTAGTGCACATCTGAGTCCTTTATCTATTGCGTACATGCCCAACTCTACAGACTAATGCATTAATCTTGTGCAACTATAGGGACAAGGAAGAGTTTCTCTGTACGATGCACTGTCACCCCAAATGATTCAGTCATATCGATGCCTTTCTTCGCTAATTCCACAGGTAGCTCCCAATTGAAGTGGTAGACAAGGTTTGCGAGCATGACTTCGATAGTTGAACTTGCAAAGTTTATACCCGGGCATATCCTTCGCCCTGCCCCAAATGGCAAGTATTGGAAATCGTTTCCTTTATTGTCCATAGCTGCGGCGCTACCTCCTTCCATGAACCGCTCAGGCATGAACTCTTCCGCTTTCTCCCAATAGCTAGGATCCCTTGCAAGAGCCCAGCTATTAACAATGGCACGTGTTCCCGATGGTACCGTGTATCCTTCTATGTTGCAATCGGCCATGGAGAGGTGGGGCACAAGAAGCGGCGCTGGCATATGGAGTCGGAGTGTCTCTTTGATGACTGCCTTTAGGTAGACTAAACTGTTAAGCTCGTCTTCAGTTACTATCTCTTTTCCCTTCGCTATAGTGCTTCTCACCTCTGCTTGTAGCTTGTTCATGAGGCAGGGGTTTTGCATGAGCTGAGCCATCACATATTCAAGCACTATGAATGATGTATCTGTGCCAGCTTCAAACATGACCTACATACAAATGGATACATATATATAAGAATCAGCAGCATATATGTATATGTGTTGGCGGTAGTTGTGGGTGAGGTCACGTTATTATATACCACCAGCTGCGCCTTAATATGATCTCTCGTGAGGTTGTACTCTTGTTGAAGGGAGAGCAAGACATCGATGAAGTCACTCTCCTCCCCGTCATGTTCTGACGCTGGCCTGCTTGCATGGTCATCGATGAGCGTATTGAGCAAGTCGTCCCACGTCTTGTTCACCTTTTGTGCCTTTGCACACACCATCCTCTTGATGATGTCTAGCTTCACCAGCACTGGGAAGTAGTCCTCTATGTTGAATCCCCCGATGAGAGACGAGTTGGCCTCGACGAGCTCCCGGAAAAGTTTATTCCGGCCTTCCTGTCTGAAGAACTTGCCAGACACAGCGTGACACACGATGTCGTTGGCGAAGGAGTTGAGCAGTTCACTTAGGTCGACAGCGGTGCCTGCGGTGGCCTCCTCGCGGATCTTAGCCACCACCAACCTCGCCTGTTGTGAATTATTTTCAGGCAATCATATCTTCGTCTATTGAACAATATATCATAGTGATTGCTCAAATTGACGCTTGGTTATTACCTCATGCTCGCGTGCATGGCGGTAGGACCGGACCTTCTTGTTGGTGAGGAGGTGCGTGGTGGCAATCTTCTTGACCTGGCGCCAGTGCTCACAATACGGGGAGAAGGCGACGTCCGTGGAGCCATAGAAGAGGATGTCGGTGACGGGGGAGTAGGCCCTGGACGCGAAGATGTGGTCTTGTGTGCGGAGCACGGCCTGCGCGGCGCTCGGCGAGGAGACGATGAGCGTAGGGACGGCACCGAGGTGGAGGAGCATGAGGCCATCACGGCCATGCTTGGCAGAGAGGTCACGGAGAGAGATGTGCGGTAGGGGTCCGACGAGGTGCAGGTGGCCGATGATGGGGAGCCTGCTTGGAGGCGAAGGCAGCTTGCTCAGCAGCTGTTCTCTGGCTCTTGCGGTGGCCGTCGACAGCGCCGTCGTTCCAAAGAGGCGGCGCACGAGGAGGACGAGAAGAGGACAGACAAGCAGGACAGAGAGCACTAGGGCCAGCTGTGGAGGAGACTTCGCCGGCAGCAGCTCCTCATAGTGGCCATGAGCGTGAGCCATATCACAACGCGCAACGCTTCCCCTGGCTGGCTAGCTAGCTTGCTACTGAATTGATTGATCATAGCTGGGTTTCGTTGCCCAGGTGGCCTTTTATATAGCCAGAACCTGGTGATTGCACCAAGAATAAGGCATCTTTTTAGTCGGTAGTTTATTCAGAAAAGGCTGCAGATAGACATAGAGGGCCACGACCATGAAATGCTACTCCCCTCCGTCTCAAAACAAACTTAGGCCTCGTTTAGATTGCAAGTTTTTTCACTTTCTCTTCATCACATCAAATCTTTGACACATACATGAAGTATTAAATGTAGATAAAAAAATAACTAATTACACAGTTTGATTGTAAATTACGAGACGAATCTTTTGAGCCTAGTTAGGCCATGATTGGACAATAATTGTCAAATACAAACGAAAGTGCTACAATGCCAAATACTGATTCCTAACCCCAATCTAAACAATGCCTTAGTGAAAATTATTAGAAATACAAATACGGTGAAATTCAATCATTACAATTATTTTAAATACAAATACAATGTAACCACTTTTATATACATGTGCTCCTGCATATTGCCAGTTTTTGACC
Source organism: Miscanthus lutarioriparius (assembly GCA_904845875.1). NCBI lineage: Eukaryota > Viridiplantae > Streptophyta > Magnoliopsida > Poales > Poaceae > Miscanthus > Miscanthus lutarioriparius. The sequence continues at coordinate 66,614,780 of CAJGYO010000013.1, forward strand.
TTGATTGACTTACTAGGAACAAGTCACTACCGGAGACCGGCTCTTTGCCGAGTGTCAAGTAGTTTGCCGAGTGTTGTTTTTCGGGCACTCGGCAAAGACGTCTTTGTCGAGTGTTTTTTTTTTGACACTCGGCAAACAAGCTCTTTACCGAGTGTTTTTTTTGACACTCGGCAAACAAGCTCTTTGCCGAGTGTTTTTTTTATACTCGCAAAGAAGCTTTCGAGTGTTTTTTTACACTCGGCAAACAAGCTTGTTTATGGAGTGTTTTTTTTTTTACTCTCGCAAATAAAATTTCAAAGCACATTTTGAAGCAGTAAATTAATTCAAATGAAAAAGTTTTCAACTACAAAGTTGTATAACTCATCAAGATGTACAATGCTTGTTTTGGTCTTTTCTTCATATGAAAAAGTGAAAGTAAATTTGTTCACAAATCTAACATATCTCTCTGGTAGTTTATGAAACTACAAGAGAGATATATAAGATTTATGAACAATGTTAGAACGACCATGTCGGATGAACAGATGACCAAACAACCAAAATAAACTTTGTAGATCTCGAAAAGTTATGAAACTTTGTAATTGGCAACTTTTTTATTTGAAATCATCTTGTCATGCAAAACTGTGTTTAAATTTCAAAATTTTAAAATTTGAACTTTTCAAACGACCTCGGATGGAAAAACAACCAAAATAAACTTTGTAGATCTCGAAAAGTTATGAAACATTGTAGTTGACAACTTTTTGATTTGAAATCATCTTGTCATGCAAAACTGTGTTTGAATTTTAAAATTTTAAAATTTGAATTATTCAAACGACCTCGGATGGAAAAACAACCAAAATAAACTTTGTAGATCTCGAAAAGTTATGAAACATTGTAGTTGGTAACTTTTTGATTTGAAATCATCTTGTCATGCAAAACTGCATTTGAATTTCAAAATTTTAAAATTCAAATTTTGTAAACGACCTCGGATGGAAAAACTTCCTAAACTAAAAGTGTAGATCTCAAAAAGTTATGAAACTTTGTAGTTTACAACTTTTTTATTTGAATTCGTTTAGGGCCTCAAACAAGCAATTTACATTCGGTTTAATATAATATATTAGGAACTAAAACGAAATCCAAACACAAATGAAAGCGTGGTGTAGTGGTAGAGAAGGTTTGCCGGCAGGGGGAGGTCGCGGGTTCGATTCCCTTCGGCCGCGTTGCCGTGATTTGACGCAAAAAATTGTGGAGATGGGCGCGGGCGCTGGCCAGTGGGGGCCTCCTCCAATAAAAAAAATTCTATTTGTTTTGGTAAAAATTCCTATTTATTCAGGTTTTTATCGGTTCCAACTTTGCCGAGTGTCGGGCACTCGGCAAAGGCTTTGCCGAGTGCCCGATAAAAAACACTCGACAAAGTTGGCTTTGCCGTCACTTTTTTTGGCGAGTGCTGTTCGCCGAGTGTTACACTCGGCGAACCATTTGTCGAGTGTTTTATGTCTTTTGCCGAGTGTTTCGGGCACTCGGCAAACTCAGGGAGTCCGGTAGTGAGTTCAGGGGGCAGTGTTAACACCCCCCACCCCACACACACACACACAAATATGTCACTTATGTGATATAAAATCTTAATTACAGGGAAAAATGTTCTGATACAAATATAGTAAATGATGTTTGTGACAGCGCATTGTTAGGAGATCCCATGTTGATAGTCCCGTGTCAAGTCAAGTTTGATGTCTGAGAAATACCTTTGTTTTTTGGAAAGTGAGAAAGATCGATGAGTAGCTAGCTCCTAGCTAGCCGTAGAACGACGACCCATACGCGCGCAACATTATCACCCCAACCTTATATATCCCGTCCAAATTATGAGACGATTTGTACACGTTATGTATATATCTATATTTGGTACTAGCATCAATAATCCTTCGATCCGGCTGGCCGTCCGGCTAACCAGAACCTCAGATGCTACTTGTAGTTGTGACCACGCTACTAGCTAGTCTACTAGTTCATCGTTTAGCTGGCTCCATCCAAGTAAAGATGTGACCCGTGGCGCCATCCACTCTCATCGTTGGCAACAGACATCTATATGCGATCGATCGAGATGTATGTATGTCTATTATTCAGAAAAGGAATCTTTTTAGTCCACAGTTTATTCTAAAAAAATCGTTTTTGCAGAATTTTCTGAGCAGCTTCAGCTCTGATTTCTCTGTTTTCTTGGACGAAGCAATGCCAAATGCATGCTCGTGCTCATGATACGGGTCTTTGAGAGAAACTGAAGAGGAGAGAAACTTTTTTTTGGTGGTAGTGGTACTAGAAGGGCACGAGCACACAAACGTGGCTTTCTCTGGTTTCTCTGGCTTATTAGGTGAAGTAGTTTGCAACAAAACCCTACTAAACAAGGAGAAATGCTATATTACAAATATAAACAGCATGAAGGCCTCCTCTGCATATACCATGGTTAACTAGCTTTTTTTATTATTACTAGTAAATATGCTCGTGCATTGCAACATAGCATATAACTTATTATATGTTCACCTGGATGACTTGCGCGGCTCAGAGGTTTATGCGACGATTACGTCATCTGTTATAATACATTTTGGAATCGAACTTCATACCGTGGCTAGAAATATGTCCATTGTTGAAACCATGTTCTTGTACTCTCGTGTTGGATTTGGATTGTGATGCCTTTAGATTGGAGGTGTGTGGACGGCAAGAGTGAGATGAGGATGGGAGAGAGTGAGGTGTGGTGGCAATGTGTTTAGGTCATGAACTAGACAACAAACTAATTATATTAGGATTCTTATCTCTAATTTGTCATGTACTACTATTTTTAATAAAACCGGCCGACATGACTCTTATGCTTGAGTGAGTGGAGGGGATGACGAACCCGGAAGAGAGTGAATGCCGAAAATTTTGGAAAAAGAAATTTTTGCTCTTTAATATTAGAGATCAAATATAAAATATAAAATATGATATAATATCTAGGGACTCTTGTGGCTTCTTCTATAGTGACTTTTGAGCTAGCATTAAGCATATTTTTTAATAAAATAGAGTAAAAAGCTACCTCTTGACCAAGAACTAATCTCATGCTCACACTCTAAAATCACGTGAAGTTGTCATGTACTCATGTGTAGCTATTTATATTAATTATGAGTTATATGCTAAAAGTTAATATTTTTGAAGAAGTTATCTTAGCGCTAGTAACTATCTCACACTATTTAGCATGTCCAGATACTACCGTACAGTAATAAGATAATATAATCGACTAAGCAGGCAAGAACACGATAAATACGTATGACAAAAGGCCTCACTTGGAGTTTTGGAGTGCCTCACTTGGCCGTATAGTTGGCCATGCAGCCCGCGGCCCGCCGGCCTGGCCCGTGTCCCGGCGTTTTGGCCCGGCACGGCCCGAGGCACCAGGCCATGCCTGGGCTGCCACCCCGGGCCGTGGCACGTCACGGGCACGGCCCGTTGCAAAGAGGCGGCCTGGCTTCATTTGGCCCAGCAAGGCAGCCCACGAAGCCAGCCCACCCCGCCGGCCGCCGGCCGCCGCATATATCAGCCGTAGCCGCTGCCCGCTGCGGCGCTGCCTCCCTGGCTCCCTCTCCATCCGTAACCCTAACCCTAAGTCCCTACCCTAATCACCATTCCTCCCCCGCCGCGCCGTCTGCTCTCGCTCGCTGCCTCGCTCTCGCTCTCGCATTTGCATTCGCGATCCACCGCTGTCGCCGCTCTCCAGTCTCCATCGACCATCGTCGTCCGTCCTATCAGGCACCGGTGACCTCATCGGCGCTCCTCCACCTCGCACTGAGTTCGCTAACCCCGTCTCCTCCCTCCTTTTCCTCTCCTGTTTCCTCTCGCTCTCGCTCGGAATCGGTGAACCATGTGAGTTCGTGTTCATGTCACTCCCTCCTCCCCCACCTCGCCGTCGATTCTAATCGATGTCTGTCTCATCCTCTGGCTGACTTGCTGGCTTCTTCATCTCCGGCACCGGGCTCCGGGAAAGCAGGTTCATGGTTCGTCACTTTCCCTAACCCTAGATCTGCTCTGTCTCTCTCTGATCTCTATCTCTCAAGTGTCATCTCTCACTCTTCTTCTTCTTTGCGTGCGTCTGTCTCATCCTCTGGCTGGCTTGCTGGCTTCTTCATCTCCGGCACCGGGCTCTGGGAAAGCAGGTTTTCGTGGTTCGTCACTTTCCCTAACCCTAGATCTGCTCTTCTCTGCTCTGTCTCTCTCTAATCTTTGTCACTTTCCCTAACCCTAGATCTGCTCTTCTCTGCTATGTCTCTCTTTGATCTTTGTCTCTCAAGTGTCATCTCTCACTCTTCTTCTTCTTTGCGTGCAGGTTGGTGCCTGACGCCGCGTCTTCCTCCTCTGGAGTAGACATGGCCAGGCCGCCAAAGCGCCCGTTGAGGGACGGTGCTGGAGCTGCTGGAGGTCGAGGTCGTGGACGGCTGTCCGGCTCGTCCGCGGGCGGTTGCGGTTCCGGCCTCGCAACGCGGGGGGAGGATCAGCATCCCCTCGGTGACGGCGAGGACAAGGCGCCGCACCCGGACGACGAGCTGGAAGTCGAGGACGACGACGACCTATGTGATGATGCAACCGTTCTGTTCGGCATCGACCTCGGTGATGGCAACCAGCCCATCGGTCTCGATGGCGACGACGGTGATGGTGGAGTTGAGGTCTCCACTGACACTCATGGTACCTCAACCACCTCTGGTAAGAAAGTTTCTACTGTTTGGGATTACTTCCATGAGATTAAGGAGAATAAAATTCGAGTTGCTGCCATCTGTAAACATTGTCGGGCGTGATACACTGCTAGATCGTCTGCTGGCACTGGCCATTTGAGATGGCACATGTATTCCTGTATGAGAAAACGTAATCATGCTAGTATGGTCCAGTCTAAGCTTGCTCTGAATCCTGATGGTTTGAAAAATTGGGTGTATGATCTTATGCTTGCTCGCACTGAGTTGTGCCATTTGATTGCTAGGCTAGACCTTCCTTTAGGGATAGGTGAGACATAGGCTTGGGATGATTACATTAAGCGTGCTCATAATCCTCTGTTCGAGAAGGTTTCTAGGCAGACCACCACTAGAGATATGTGTAAACTTTTTGATGAACAACGTGCTATGCTTATGAAATCTGTGTTTTCTTTTTGCATCTTACTCTTTCTTTGACATCGATATTTGGTCCGTAATAATAAGGAGGATTATATTTCTATTGTTGCTCATTATGTTAGTGCAGATTGGGAGTTACTGAGAAAAAAGTTGTTGGTCTTAGGCTGATTGATGTTTCACATTCGATGAAAACATTGCTTTGATAGGATTTCTAGTGTGGTTGAGGAGTTTGGTTTGATTGACAAGGTTTTTTTCTCGTGTCTCTAGACAATGCTTCGCTAATTCTAGGGCTTATGAGATTTTGCAACCTATGTTCTTTGGTTATTTGGGTTCTTATCCTGCACCTACAAGAGAAGATCCTAACAAGGTGCAGTACTTGCTTGTGCATCAGCGCTGTGCATGCCATATCATTAATCTGATTGTTAAATCTGGCATGAAGAGGTTGAAACCTTATACTAAAGATTTTAGAACTGCAATAAGTTTTTTAAATTCCTCTAATCAAATAATTGCATTGTTTAAGAACTACTGCACTACTCAAGGTTTTAGACCTAGAAAGTTTGGCTTGGATATGGATGTTAGATGGAATTCTACTTATTTGATGCTCAAACACTTGCTGCCATAGAAGGAAGTCTTTCATGTGTTCATTACCTCTAATTATGGTTCTACTTTGTTGACTGCACAGCATTGGTATGTTGCTGAACAAATAATGATATTCCTAGAACTCTTCTATAATTCCAATATTGTCCTGTCTAGTGTTTATTATCCCATAGCTCCACTTGTTTTGCACCATATGCTTGACATGGCTGAACATTAGCAAAATGCTGAAAGAGATGCTAATTTTAGAATGATTGCTACTCCTATGAAGCTTAAATTCCTTAAATATTAGGAGAAAATTCCACTGATTTATTCATATGCATTCATTCTTGATCCTAGAGCTAAGATGAAAGGGTTCTTTAATGTGCTTGAATTGCTTGGTAAGGCAACTGGATGCATTTATAGTGTATACTATGGTGATGTGAAAGATGAATTGTATAGATTGTATGACAAGTATGAACAGAAATTTGGTGCAGTTAGGTCTCAGAGGGTTTCAGTGCCTTCTACTCATACTGGTAACACAAAACAGGCATGGGGAATGATCTTTGGAGGTCCTGGTGAATCCCCTGTCGGTTCCCCCTCATCTTCATCTACTCCATCTACTGTTAGTGAGCTCAAAGCTTACTTGGACAGTGACCCTGTCACATGTTATGAGGAATCCTTTGACATACTCCTCTGGTGGCGTGACCACAAGCTAACCTATCCAATCCTATCTATTATGGCTCGAGATATCATGTCTGTCCTGTATCTACTGTCTCTTCCGAGTCTTGTTTCAGCTGTACATCTAGGATACTCGAAGATCAGCGGCGGTGCTTGTTGCCTGAGCATGTGGAGATGCTCACCTGCATCAAGGACTGGGAGCAAGGTGCAAGAAGGGAACAACATACACCTGAGGACCTGGACCTGGAGGAGGCATTCAAGAACCTCTTCCTCGATGAACAAGGCGAAGGCAGCGGCACCGGCACCGGCAGCGACGGTACTGCTGGTGGTGCTGGTGGATAGAAGAAGAAGAGAAGAGGAGAGGTAGTCACTCACTCAACTGAAACTTCCATATTGCTTCTTTACATTCAAGTTCACTAACATTGCTTGCTTCTGCACGTTTTTGCAGGTACTTTTGGTGTGACAGAGTGAGACAGTGAGTCACTATGAATGTTGCCACTGATGTTGCCATGTTGGCAGTTGGCTATTGTAATAGGATAGAACTTTTGCTGCTGTGAACTCACTAAGTCACATTGTCACAATGACTTTGCCAGTTGCCACTGATGTTGGCTACTGTAATAGGATAGAAGAACTAAGACTTTGACACTTTAGAGCTGGCTATACTCTTTTTTCCTTTCTAGGGTTTCTCACAAGGGTGAGTTTTATCTAGAAAGGTTTTTAATGAGGCAGCATTGCACAAAACAGCTCATATTCATATAATGATATAATCTTGTCTTTTGTTTGGTGGTTTTGAATCTGGTGTTGAATTTTGTCTGGTGGTTTTTGAATCTGGTGTCTTTTGCAGTCGGGCTATGGGCCGGCATGGCCCGGTGAAAATGGTCGTGCCCAACGGGCGGCACGGCACGGCCAAACGGCCCACGGGCCGTGCCTTGGGCCGAAGTCCAATGTGGGAGTAGTGCATATTTGGGTGGCGTGTACGTGATCTTGATTTTAAGAGCATAACAAATCTCTCATAACAGTCACAAAGCTTGACAAAACTCAATGCAAAACAAGCAGCGTATATGTGGAAGTTTTCCTAGCCTAAATAACATGTATGGCTCTGGTAGGAATTTAAGCTTTGTCATACAGGAACTCATCATGTAGCATTTTTATGTTTTTCAAAAGATAAATCTCCACAATTTTAGTGTTACTTAGAACAATTTAAACAGTAGCTTAGACCTTCTCATATCATATCCGTCAACTACCTAGACTTAGATCAAGCATATGCTACCCACGAGTTTCAAGTTCAGAGTAAACCTTTATGTTAAAACAGTTTTATCCAAAAACTTGGGAGAATCCAAGACTGAAAACTAGGTACTTAAAAAGGATTACAATAGAGCAACTATTCATCATTTCCATTTTCAGAGATTACGTAGAGAGTCCTTTTATTTATTCAACTTTTAAAAACAAACTTAGACACTCTTTTTATTTTGTTTTCATTTTTAGATCTCACATTATTACTATAAATAACTATATATATTATTTATTTTGCTTTTAGTTTTCCATTTTTTTAATATAATGCAAAGGGAAAGAAAATACTTAACTCGATACATGGGGATACCTCTCCCCCAAGTTGGTTGTTGACGTGATGCTCAATGAGGTGGCCTGATGTGAAAATGCTAGAACAGAGTCTCCCAGTTCTGGTTTTGCTGTTGCTAGAGATTGGCCACCTCGTGTCCCATAGCTGCCTACCATTGTGTATGACTAAGTAAAGTACCTTGTATGGCAGCTATTGTCTCTTCAATGGTCGTAGGCCTGTTGTCGATGCGGTGATGGGTCTCCTGGAAGTCGTGGTACCCACAAGCAGAGAAAGACATTCGTCCTCCCTGATGCCCACTTGAGGTTGCTTCTTGGTCTTGGCCTTGATAGTACTGGAAATCTCCAGCATGCCGTTGTTCACTTGGAGCTTGCTGCCAGGAGCCCTCTGAATGGTCAGGTGTGGGTTGGCTCCAGATAGAATGTTGAGGTTGGAACATACGGGAAGGCCCCGCTTGGTCAAACCCTGCATAGCTGGCATATGCTGGTTCCTCAGGTGTTAGATCATTGGCGTAGAACTGTCGGTATGACGAACGAGTTAGACTTGTAGAGGCACTCCTCGAGGTGTTGCTTCTATCTTTTGCAAGTCCATGGTTAAAGATTGCACAGCATACAAACCAGTATTCCGGTTAGGTAACGGCTCGTTTGTATAGCCGCGATACATCATAACAATACTTCCATCGTCTTTCTTTTTAAGCATATGAGCTTACCAAAAATATTCAAAATCAATGTAAAGGCATGGCTCAATGATGAGTGTAAGTAAAGAAGTATACAAGAGACCCATGTTGGTGGCAATTCGGGTGACCAAAGAGGTACACTTAACGTCACCAACAAGAGTGAAAACTTCTAACCATTGATTCATCATAAATTTTACAGGAGAAATTTTTCTTCTTTTTACCATGGCATACATCAATTTTAATTCATCTATTCTCATAGTACGTGTGTCAGACCTGGGAAACATTGTCATCCCTAACCATTTATGCATGAAGCGCAAGGTTGGGTTACGAATGTCATTAGTTCGGGGACGAAAGAAATCAGTTTTCCTAGAAATTTCCCTCCAAAATTTTACTTTATCAAAGTCTTGTATAGCAGAGTCTACATCTACGACACATTGTGCATCAAAACCTAGGAGAAGCCTTAAATCTTTCCAGGAAGAAGAATACTCCTTCCAAAAAAATCTATAATCTATCCCAGTGTATGTGACGTTCAAGGTGCACAAGAATTCCATAGTCAAAAGTTTCGAGCCAGACTTTGAAACATCTCAAAAATTCTCCCATCCTACGATGTGAAATATTAAATCGAATTCAGCATCCATACCTGTTGCTAGAAGTAGTCGAGGATCATACATGTTCATGAGTGAGAATGTTCATGGCTTCAGTCGTTTGAAGTTCTCCCTTTCTTGGCGAGATCGCCAATGGAGGTCCTTCTCTTCCATCAGGTTGTTGATCCGCGATTGAGCAGGGGTCACAGCGGCTCCAGCGGATGGTTCATCGACTTGCATGTCGGAGCCTGCTCGGGAAGACATACTCCTGGTGGAGTAGGAAGATGACGACCGGGTGAGCTTGTTCTTGACGCTCTTCCACATCCTGCAAAAAATCAACAAGATCAAACAAAACTCGTGGAACGGATTAGAATAGAAGGGTTAGCAGTCAGTCGTCCAGAGGTTAGTAGTTCTTGGAGATCAGTAATATTTTCTTTTTAGTAGGTTATCTATCTTATATTTTTGAATTTTCTAATTTTTGCAGCACTTCTATATTTGGAATTTCTAAACTACAGAGGAGAATTTCGAACTGAGGAGGCTAGCAACTGAAATTGAGATGTGAGTGAGGAGAGTTGCAGCCAGGAGGGTCGAATTTATAAGCGGTGGCAAAGCAAAAGCCGGCCCGGCCTAGTGGTGGGGCCAGCCTGTATTTCCTCTGTATACATTTGTATATATGTGCTATACAGAAAATATTTTATGCATTGCAAAAAAATAAACATGCTAAGGAAAATAAATCATGCAAAAAGTAAATATGGATAACTACCTATTTTACCTCCCGACGAGGGTTCGTGTTTTGAGTCCATCGAACTAGTCTTCTCCTTGCGTTTAGTCTTCTATAGATGCATGGCCTAGTCTAGGGATGAAGACTGGTTGATTGTTTTTTCGTGCCATACCATTTTCACCTTGGAGCATTGCTCCTGCCTTGGCTTGAAGTCAAATCGCTCTTCTTTCCGTTGATATGGAACTGGATTTCTCCAAATTTCAACATCAATTTGTGCATCCATGGTGCTCAAAAGGGCCTCCCAAGAATGAGGGGCATCTTCGTGTTTTCATGCATGTCAAGCACCACAAAGTTGACTAGTACAAAGAAATTTTCTATTCTTACCGGGATATCTTGGCGATTCCTACAGGGGTAGTGAACCGATTGGTCCGCTAACTGCAGGCACATTGGTGTTGGCGAAAGTGTTGTATAGTTGAGCTTGTCGAAGACAGCTTTGGGCATGACACTAACGCTGGCACTAAGGTCACACAGTGCATGATCAAAGTTCAGTTTTCCAATTGAGCAATCAATAGCGGGGCATCCTAGATCCTTTTTCTTTATGGGTGATATGTTTAGGATGGCCGCACTACATTCCTCTATTAGCTTGATTACTTTAGTGGTGGGCAAAGGTCTCTTGTTGTTCAGAATGTCTCTGAGATACTTTGCATAGGTGGGTACCTGTATGGCATCTAGAAGAGGTATATTGATATATAATTTTTGAATTACTTCCACAAACTTACCGAACTGCTCGTCCACTTTGGATTTCTGATTTCTGTGTGGAAACGATAGGAAGTTGGTGTCATGAAAATCATGTCGTATTTCTTGTACTTGTGGCTCAACTTCTTCAGCTTCATAGTTTCTCTTTTCTTCCTGCGCTGTTGGTGCCTTACCTGTCTTTGTTGGATATGGAGGATCATGAGTAGACTTACCACCTCATGTGGTTATGGCGTTAACCTTTTCAGGGTTAGTGGCAAAAGGCAAATCAGTGGTCAGCTGAGCTATTTGTGATTCTAACTTTTTGTTATAGCTTAGCTGTTCATTTATAGCAGAAGAAAAACTATCCATTTTAGTATTTATATTTTCTAAAATCTTATCATTAGAAGCAAGCTTTTTAGAAATGTTCTCATTGATCCTAGCTTGTTCTAAGATAAAATCTTTCAAGGATGGTTCATTATGATTCAAAGAATTATAATAGTTATCTGGGTACTTACCTTGGTAGTTTGACCATTGTTGTTGGTCCCATCCTTGTCCTTGTTGCTGATGACCATATTTGATGAAGTTTACCTTCTTTTTGTGTTTCAAAGGCGATTATTCCTCGAGTGCCCAATGTTTCCACAGTAATTCACATATGATTTGTGAATTATAAGCTTCTTGGAGAGCTCTCGCCGATCTTTCTTGTAATTGGCTCATTGTTCGAGCCAATTTAACAAGAGGGTCCATTTTAGTAGACAAGACACACACCTCCTCTTTGACTTCTTCGCTCTTCTTGCAATGTTGGATGTTGTCTCTAGACCAGCCTTGGTTAGAGGTTATCTTCTCCATGAGAGCTATGCATTATTAATTGTGAGTGACATAAATGCTCCCCTAGCAGTAGTATTGAGCTGTTCATGAGCCTACTTAGTTAATCCATGATAAAAGCTTTGTATGAGCAACCAATCCTCCATCCCATGATAAGGACATTCTGAAATATATTCTTGAAAACGTTCCCATGCCTCTGGAATGGTTTCATCTCTTTGTTGCTGGAAGTTGGAGATTCTTCCTCGTAGGGCATTGGTTTTACCATAGGGAAGAATTTTGCTCGAAAGGCATTTGAACATTCTACCCATGTGTTGATGTCATCTTTGTTGGCATAGAACCACTGCTTCGCCTTTCCCAAAATAGAAAATGAAAATAGATGGAGTAGTATGATGTCTTGGGCGATGTCCTTGATAGTGACTGTGCTACTAATCTCCAGGAAATTCTGGAGATGGGTACTAGCGTCTTCATGTGCTTTTCCGCTGAACGGGCTAGCTTGCATCATGTTGATGAGGCTTAGCTTGAGTTCGAACTCAATGTTCCTAGTATTGAGTGTTGGTCCAGTGCGAATGTTTTTAGTACTTGGAGCAGAGAATTTGTGTAGCGTTTTGTTGGCCATGACCTCAAATGATGGTATTGAGATGCCTCTTGATTGGTTTGATTCTGACTGGGAAGTTTGTCTTGATGAGCTTTGTATTATACTTTGAGTGTAGGCTTCCAGGTCTATAATACCCTGTAGAAGATATGAACAGATAAAATCAAGGGTAAACCTGCTAGAGCAGTGGTGCATAGTTATGATATCATCAAGAAGTATTATTTAATCAATTCTCTTTTAGCCTGTGCCCTCCCCGGCAACGGTGCTAGAAATGCTTGTTGAAATTTCTAAATGTCGCTACCAAAGATGGAGAATGGATTCCATCCCCGGCAACGGCACCATAAATGTTTATGGTATTTTAATATGACTTAAAAAGATATGAAATTCTGCAAGCGTACAGATATACCTTTGTAGCATTTCACTGGGAGTATTTTAGGTATCGTTATTTATATTTTACCACAGGAAGGAGCGATGACTAATGAGATATTGATAAATATGTATACTTATGATGCAATCATTAACTAAACACTTATTCTAAACAGGGGTAAGCCAAAAGATATATGAATGATAAGTGTATGGAAATGATAATAATCCAGAGATAGAAATAGATACTCATAAATGTAGCATAGCTAGACTAAGTAATAACACAAGAGAGAAAGATTCCTAAGTCATTCCTACTTATCAAGTATATGTATACAAAGGCATATATACTCTTCTATAGCATAATTAACTCTTCATCATCTATGCATAAGGGACATTACTAAAGAAGAGCAAGAACGGAGCTTGACTACTTCCGTCGCAACCGGGTCCTACTTGGCCTACAAACGGGAGGTGGACTACAAAGGACTCAATGAGGCTGTCACCCTCGCGATCTACCACACGATCTGGAATGTAGGGTGCATAATATAGATTAATAATACAATGGCTATACCAAGCCTGCAGACGACGGATCTGGAATCCTGAGCAGTAGCCCAACTCTACTTGGATCCTACTAGCTAGACTATACTAAAGCTTTGAGGTATTGGAGATCTTGAAGAGATATGAGTTGGGGAATACTAGATGATATTGATTAGGCATAGTCAGTGCATACATATAAGCTAGGTGGGGAGCCTTGATAGGCAGGCCCACGAGCTCGATTACATTCCAACACTCCCCCATAGTTGGAATTGAGAGCACCGCGAACATTAAGACTGGACCTAAACTCAGTGAAGACGGACGTCGGCAAGCCTTTGGTGAAGACATCGGCGTACTGGGACGTAGTGGGCACGTGTAGGATGCGGACTTCACCAAGGGCGACCCGTTCTCTGACGAAGTGTAGATCGATCTCGACATGCTTGGTTCGCTGATGCTGGACCAGGTTGGTGGAGAGGTAGACAGCACTGACGTTGTCACCATATACCACGGTGGAACGGCGAAGAGGATGGAGGAGCTCTTGCAGAAGTTGACGTAACCAGCAGGCTTCAGCAACACCATTCGCCATGGCCCGATATTCCGCCTCAGCACTGGACCAGGACACTGTAGGCTGACGCTTGGACGACCAGGAGATGAGATTGTCCCTGAGAAACAACGCATATCCAGAGGTTGACTTGTGTGTGTCAGGACATCCCGCCCAATCAGCATCTGTGTAGACAGTAAGATCAGCCGGTGTGGTTCGGTGGAGATGCAGACCAAGATCCAGAGTACCCTGAAGATAGCGGAGAATGCGCTTCATAGCACCAAGATGAGGCTCCCGAGGGTCATGCATATATAAACAGACCTGCTGAACAGCATATGCAATATCTGGTCGGGTGAAGGTGAGATACTGAAGGGCACCAGTGATACTGCGATAGTGTGTAGGGTCAGCGACTGTGACACCATTAGCAGAGAGCTTGGCGTGAGTATCCACAAGGGTGCTGCAGGGCTTGCGGTTGAGCATACCAGCACGTTCCAGAATATCCAGCATATACTGACGCTGGGAGAGAAACAAACCGTCACGATGGCGCTGAACACTGACTCCGAGGAAATGATGAAGTGATCCCATGTCCGTCATAGAGAATTCCTGGCGGAGAGCTGTAATAATCCGCTGAAGAAAACTCATGGAGGAGGCCGTCAGAACAATGTCATCCACATATAGGAGCAAGAAAGCCATATCAGAGCCGTGACAATAAATGAACAGCAAAGTATCAGACTTTGCCTCTGTAAAACCAAGGGAGGTGATATGAGAGGCAAACCGACTGTGCTAGGCACGAGGAGCTTGCTTCAATCCATAAAGAGACTTATTCAGGCAGCAAACATAATCAGGTCTGGAGGAGTCAACAAAACTAGTTGGCTGAGCACAATAGACTGTCTCGGTCAAGGTGCCATAGAGAAATGCATTCTTCACATCAAGCTGATGAATTGGCCATGAGCGAGAGAGTGCCAAAGTAAGAACTGCTCGAATGGTTGCTGGCTTGACCACAGGAGTGAAAGTTTCATCATAATCAATACCCGGACGCTGTGTGAAACCACGCAAGACCCACCGAGCCTTGTAGCGGTCAAGAGAGCCATCTGACTTGAACTTGTGATGAAACACCCATTTTCCTGTAACAAGATTGACACCGCGTGGTCGAGGCACCAGGGTCCAGGTGTCATTGGCTTGCAGGGTATCAAACTCTGCCTGCATAGCAAGGCGCCACGCAGGGTCTGACAGAGCGGTGCGGACAGAGGTGGGCACCGGAGAGAGAGCCGACGTGTGCAGGTTCAGGCGGTCGACGGGATGGCGAACACCATCCTTGCCACGTGTGCGCATGCTGTGCGCATTGGTGACAGGGATGATCGTCTAGGGCGCCGTGGTGGTGGTGCGGCCAGTGGGGCGACCGGCGTCGCTGGCAGCGACCTAGGACGGAGCGTCCACAGGGGCAGCAGCACTGGTCTGCCCGCCTGAGAAGGCGCCAGTGGGAGCGCCCGTGGCTGGCGCCTGAGGCGCAAGGCCGCCGCTGCCTGGGCTCCCCGGGGCGGCATCCATGCCTCTAGGAAGACGGGTACCTGCATGCACAACTCTTGACCCACTGGGTGAAGAGGAATCATCAGCGTCATCCAAAAAATCAAGTGTGGTGGGATCCTGGGGTGAAGTGGACATATCGGCGAAGGGAAATACCGTCTCATCAAAGACAACATGATGAGAGACGATGATCCGGTTAGAGTGAAGGTCAAGACACCGATAGCCCTTATGATTAGAGGAATACCCCAGGAAGACACACAGGGAGGAATGCGGTGATACCATGAAGAGATATGAGTTGGGGAATACTAGATGATATTCATCAGGCATAGTCAGTGCATACATATAGGCTAGGTGGGGAGCCTTGATAGGCAGGCCCATGAAACCGATTACATTCCAACAAATCTATCCTATTCTTCTCTGGTTGATCTCTCAGATGATTGATATGGTTGAGGATGATCCTTTTGGAGGAGGTAGGGGGGCTCCTTTTATAGGGGGCACTAGGCATCCTGTGGGCCCATGAATTTGTGGCAACGATGCATCTGGACTCTTGATTCGAACCGACCTTGATACGCGGCTTAGATTGATCCCTAGAGGCGGTGGAGCACCGACATATGAAGCAGGGACTGTTTGGTGGGCCTCATAGGCCGGCCGCCCCCCGAATTGCGGCGGTTTGTCTTTAACGGTGGATTGGTGGTCCTCTATGTAGGTTTCGTCGTGGATGATCATGATTTGCTCTGACGGATAGGTCTACTTTGCCTGTTTTCTGATTAAATTCTCCTGCAGACACATATTCGCCAGATGAGAGAGAGGAGGGGGGTCGAGGCGTTCCTGCAGGAAAGCGCAGCTGCGGTAATTTTTTCTCTCATTTTTTTTACAAACGGTTGTTTTTCTCTGGTGGACGGCGCGATCCATGAGAGTGTCTGCCTTTGGTATTGGCACGCAGGCGGAGCCGCGGAGGAGAGCTGGCACTACTACCGTGGGCTTCTCCAGAACATACTGTAACCATTCTCTGGGCCAAACACCAACGCGTAACGCTTCTTGGACCTGGGCTGCCGGAACGGCACGAGCCCAACATTTGGCAGCAAATATCAGCAACCGCTGCACGAATCGCAAAAGTGACAAAGGGTCGTTTCGTGCCTAACTGTTACTCCCTCCGTTCCAAATACGTAGCAAATTGAATGTATAGAACAAGTCAAAACGACTTATAATTTGGAATGAAAGGATTACTAATTAGTAATAACTCCTCAAGTAAGTTTTAGGATCTCCGGTATATATGTGTCTTTTCTAGTAGCGCTGCACAGAAGCATTTTGTCCTCTATTAAAAGCTAGGTTGCTATTAGCTAGTACGCTCTAGCTATTACTGCTTATAAGATGTTTAGCTAATCCAAACAGGGTGTAACATTAACTATTCAACCTTCATCTCCATCCGAAACAAAAAGAAATAGCAATAATTTCTCCTCTTTTTTTTTGTTGTTGATTTGAGAAAAATGGACAACTGATCACACAAGGCCATAATAGGCCCCACATGAAGGCAAATCCCAGCCCCAAGCCGAACCCTCCTTCTCGTCACAGACCCACCTTAATTACTAGTGGGAGGACCTGCCACTGTCATGTACAACTAGAGGAAGCCAAGCCAATATAATACGGTTTCGAAGCACAAAGCCATAGCTTTCACTGATGAGCTCCTCAAGTCCTTCGATATCAGCGGTGATCGACCTAGCCATAAAGGAAAACTGCATAACAGTTTGGTCCATATATGCCGTTGGATCCACGTGGACTCTCCAAGGGCTGTTGCGGATTGGCAACTGCAGGCTACCTGCCATATATATGCACCATTCTTTTCTTTGCCTAGTGGAATCAATTCCAACTTGCCAGATAAAGTAAGACTATTTCTTTCTACAAGTGCTGGGATCATTGGTGATGGACAGAGATACATGCAAATCACAGCTGACTAAAAAGCAGAAATGAATAACAACCACTTTCTGGCAGATTTTGGTACCGCCGGTCAGCTGTGACACATTTAAAGAACATGGGCTTTTGCTCAGACTGCCACTTTTATTAATATGGTGTGGATCAGAAGGCCGTGGGTGACTCAGCATGGTGACCTTATGATAATCTCCGACATGAAGATCTTCTCAAATTCCTCCTTTTCTTGAGGGTTTTCTTACAAATTCATGGTGAAGGATCAATCTTTTTGAGGTTATTGTTGTGAACACACTCACCATTCACCATGTATGTGCCAGCTATGGCTGAAGTTTCACCTGATTTGGAGGTCATTTCATTGTATTTTTAACCTCTCCCTCCCAAATCTTTCAAGCTGTTTCTCTGTGCTGATTTTGAAAGTTTTTGAAAGAAGTCCTGATGTTTTGATTTCTCCGAGATAGAGAAACAAACTTACTCCTAAATTCTTTCAAAGGTTCAGGCCAGAAGTTCCAAATTTTACATAGGAAAAATGGCTGAACTCAACTTAGAAGTCGGACATGATATGCCCTTTTGGTGCTTTTGATTGTTCTCTCATGCCTTAATTCTTCCGTGTGAAGAATTTTTGGTTCCCATATTCACCGCTCTGACTATTCTAGAACTTTGTTAGTTAATTGTGCGTCACAAATATGATAACAGTTTGATGCATGGTGAAAGGATGCAATGCATGCTTTCTTTATTTAGTATATATGCGTGCTTGACAACAAGTCCAAAACCCACAAGTATGATGCAATTACAATAGGTAGTGCACATCTGAATCCTTGATCTATTGCGTACATGCCCAACTCTACAGACTAATGCATTAATCTGTACAAGGAGGAGTTTCTCTGTACAAGGAGGAGTTTCTCTGTACATGCCCAACTCTACAGACTAATGCCCATCTCAATAGGTACAAGGAGGAGTTTCTCTGTACGATGCACTGTCACCCCAAATGATTCAGTCATATCAATGCCTTTCTTCGCTAATTCCACAGGTAGCTCCCAATTGAAGTGGTAGACAAGGTTTGCGAGCATGACTTCGATAGTTGAACTTGCAAAGTTTATACCCGGGCATATCCTTCGTCCTGCCCCAAATGGCAAGTATTGGAAATCGTTTCCTTTATTGTCCATAGCTGCGGCGCTACCTCCTTCCATGAACCGCTCAGGCATGAACTCTTCCGCTTTCTCCCAATAGCTAGGATCCCTTGCAAGAGCCCAGCTATTAACAATGGCACGTGTTCCCGATGGTATCGTGTATCCTTCTATGTTGCAATCGGCCATGGAGAGGTGGGGCACAAGAAGGGGCGCTGGCATATGGAGTCGGAGTGTCTCTTTGATGACTGCCTTTAGGTAGACTAAACTGTTAAGCTCGTCTTCAGTTACTATCTCTTTTCCCTTCGCTATAGTGCTTCTCACCTCTGCTTGTAGCTTGTTCATGACGCAGGGGTTTTGCATGAGCTGAGCCATCACATATTCAAGCACTATGAATGATGTATCTGTGCCAGCTTCAAACATGACCTACATACAAATGGATACATATATATAAGAATCAGCAGCATATATGTATATGTGTAGGCGGTAGTTGTGGGTGAGGTCACGTTATTATATACCACCAGCTGCGCCTTAATATGATCTCTCCTGAGGTTGTACTCTTGTTGAAGGGAGAGCAAGACATCGATGAAGTCACTCTCCTCCCCGTCACGTTCTGACGCTGGCCTGCTTGCATGGTCATCGATGAGCGTATTGAGCAAGTCGTCCCACATCTTGTTCACCTTTTGTGCCTTTGCACACACCATCCTCTTGATGATGTCTAGCTTCACCAGCACTGGGAAGTAGTCCTCTATGTTGAATCCCCCGATGAGAGACGAGTTGGCCTCGACGAGCTCCCGGAAAAGTTTATTCCGGCCTTCCTGTCTGAAGAACTTGCCAGACACAGCGTGACACACGATGTCGTTGGCGAAAGAGTTGAGCAGTTCACTCAGGTCGACAACGGTGCCTGCGGTGGCCGCCTCGCGGATCTTAGCCACCACCAACCTCACCTGTTGTGAATTATTTTCAGGCAATCATATCTTCGTCTATTGAACAATATATCTTAGTGATTGCTCAAATTGACGCTTGGTTATTACCTCATGCTCGCGTGCATGGCGGTAGGACCGGACCTTCTTGTTGGTGAGGAGGTGCGTGGTGGCAATCTTCTTGACCTGGCGCCAGTGCTCACAATACGGGGAGAAGGCGACGTCCGTGGAGCCGTAGAAGAGGATGTCGGTGACGGGGGAGTAGGCCCTGGACGCGAAGATGTGGTCTTGTGTGCGGAGCACGGCCTGGGCGGCGCTCGACGAGGACACGATGAGTGTAGGGACGGCACCAAGGTGGAGGAGCATGAGGCCATCACGGCCATGCTTGGCAGAGAGGTCACGGAGAGAGATGTGCGGTAGGGGGCCGACGAGGTGCAGGTGGCCGATGATGGGGAGCCTGCTTGGAGGTGAAGGCAGCTTGCTCAGCAGCTGTTCTCTGGCTCTTGCGGTGGCCGTCGACAGCGCCGTCGTTCCAAAGAGGCGGCGCATGAGGAGGACGAGAAGAGGACAGGCAAGCAGGACAGAGAGCACTAGGGCCAGCTGTGGAGGAGACTTCGCCGGCAGCAGCTCCTTATAGTGGCCATGAGCGTGAGCCATATCACAACGCGCAACGCTTCCCCTGGCTGGCTAGCTAGCTTGCTACTGAATCGATTGATCATAGCTGGGTTTCGTTGCCCTGGTGGCCTTTTATATAGCCAGAACCTGGTGATTGCACCAAGAATAAGGCATCTTTTTAGTCGGTAGTTTATTCAGAAAAGGCTGCAGATAGACATAGAGGGCCATGACCATGAAATGCTACCCCCCTCCGTCTCAAAACAAACTTAGTGAAAATTATTAGAAATACAAATATGGTGAAATTCAATCATTACAATTATTTTAAATACGAATACAATGTAACCACTTTTATATACATGTGCTCCTGCATATTGCCAGTTTTCGACCTTGATTGACTTACTAGGAACAAGTTCAGGGGGCAATGTTAACCCAACCCCCCCCCCTCCCTGCCACCTCACAAAAATATGTCACCTATGTGATATAAAATCTTAATTATAGGGAAAAATGTTCTGATACAAATATAGTAAATGAAGTTTGTGACAGCGCATTGTTAAGAGATCCCAAGTTGATAGTCCCGTGTCAAGTTTGATGTCTGAGAAATACCTTTGTTTTTTGGAAAGTGAGAAAGATCCGTTAGATTGATCTCTAATCCTAACTGGACCCAACGTCCCAGTTGAGCCTTTGATTCGTACCTTGATCGGGGGCGCCCAGCCCACCATAGCTGGAGGGCCCCTGTCACCCTGCGCTATAAAAAAGAGGTGGGGGTCAGCGGCTCTAATCACAAGGTTGACCTGAGCCGAGGTCCCCACCGACACCAAAACCCTAATCACAAGGTTGACCTGAGCCAGTGAAGGGAAGCCACCAGCCGCGCCACCACCAGACTCCACTGTCTTCACCGCCGGTCGCCACCGTGCATCACCGACCCCGTCTTCACCGACCGTCGCTGCCTTACCGTAGACATCGACCCCATGGCGGACACGAGCGGATCTTCTTCCACTGTGGTCTCAGGTTTGACACGTCCATCTTCTACCTCTCCCTTCTCTCTAGTTCTACATGTATTAGGATGAATTGCGCCCTCTATCCCGAATAGAATCACTCTACCGGCTAGATCTATGATCCTAGTGATCCTACAGCGCTAACAAGATCGATGAGTAGCTAGCTCCTAGCTAGCCGTAGGACGACGACCCATACGCGCGCAGCATTATCACCCCAACCTTATTATATATCCCGTCCAAATTATGAGACGATTTGTACACGTTATGTATATATCTATATTTGGTACTAGCGTCAATAATCCTTCGATCCGGCTGGCCGTCCCGCTAACCAGAACCTCAGATGGTATTCGTAGCTGTGACCACGCTACTAGTCTACTAGTTCATCGTAAAGATGTTCTAACAAAGTAAGAGTCTGTACATTATATGTTTATCCTTTGGCCATATATGTGTTGGACGTCTCATCCGCCCCGGATCTGTGAAATGGATAGAGATATGATATTGCTCCTAGTGGATCATATGAGGGAGAAGAGAAGGGATCCGAGAAGTAAAAAAAAAAAAAAAAAAAATCTTGCAGGCAGCGTACAGCGACGTGTGCGATAGATGACTCAGATGAATATATCAGCTGGTTTCCTCTGTTGTTGGATGCATGAATTGATCAATTGCAGAGATAACCTTAATTTGTCCAGTGATCATGACACACACACACACGATGACTTAGTGTGCGTGTGTGTGTGTGTGTTTGCGTGGCATTTTCCGAGTGTCAACATCCTGGAATATCTTCTTTAGAGGACTTCACGACATCCCATAAATCGATCTGATGTGTGACATGTATAATATATATCGACCCAAAAAGAAGAGCACAAAGATAAGATGAAAATCAGTCTATGTGAAATACGTATGTGTCTTGATTTTTCTGGCTTGCCAGAAGTTCAACAAAAATAAGCGTGCAAACACAGAAGGAATGTGACAAGCACCCAATCGACCGAGCTAGCTGTACTACTAGACTAGAGAAATGGCTTACCGCCACTTTCATTGTAGCTAGCAGAATGGCTGACCAAAAACTGCTAGAGTGATTGTAGTAAGGAGTATACATACTACTCTTAACGATTATTCAACGTTAAGTTGCATTGCAACAACAAATTACACACCAGGCGTTGCAGTTACAGTTAATTATGCTGTTTGTTATCAACCAGTGATTACTGAGGGCACTATACAATCATATCAATACAGGAGTAATTTATTTACTATCACAACCAGTGTAACATTAATTATTACCGGCCGGCCCAACTCCAACACATCAAAAAGTTTCTACTGTATATATCACTACCGGAAACAGGGCCTTTGCCGAGTGCAACTTTCTTTGCCGAGGGCTAAAAGTCGGGCACTCGGCAAAGAGCTATTTTGCCGAGTGCCACACTCGGCAAAGAAGGCTTTGCGCCAGACACTCGGCAAATGCCCTTTTTGCCGAGTGTCAGGCACTCGGCAAACCCTGCCGCTCGGCAAAAAGCGGCGGCAGGTAACGGCCGCCGTCTGCCATCCAGGTTTGCCGAGTGCCAGCGGGTAGGCACTCGGCAAACCACTTCTTTGCCGAGTGCCAGACCCTGACACTCAGCAAAGAATAACGGCAAACTATTTTTTCCCACTTTTGAACTCCAAAATTTTTCTCGAGTCCTCCTACGGTACATGAGACTCCATGTTAAAATTTGGTATATTTTTATGGCTTTTTGCTATATTTAGTTAATTTATTTCATTTAATTGAATTTTTTCGGAAAATGCAAATTTGAACTGCACGTGCATCGAATAATGGAATTTAATGATTCAAAAAATGATATTCATGGTATTGAGTGTAGTGTGAGGCCGTATCCAGGAACGAACCCAAAATTTCGAACATCATGTTCACGAAACATGACATACCACATGTGGAGATGTCCTGGTTTGTAAGCATCGTACGTGATAACATGTATCAAACCTTCTCATTTTTTTTGCAGGTTTTGGATACCTCACCGTGCAGGGGTGGTTCGACGGCAGCGCGGTGGTGGTGGTGGATGAATGTGACTTGGCAATGATATGTTGAATTGAATGCATATGTATATGTGGTTGTCGGCCATCGTGCCGTATATTTTTTTGCATGTTTTGGATACTTCACCGTGCAGGGGAGGTTCTGCCAAAATTTTGAACTGAGATAGTATTTTGTTCTTTTTTTTGCAGAGAAGAGCCGTCGTAGCCGAGCCGGAGTATCTCGGCGACCCTGATCGTCTTCCTCGCCGCTGCGGGTCTGCCTGCACCGCGTCGCCTCGCCACTGCACCGACCCGCCATGGCCCTACTAGCCACCACCCTAGGTATAACCCCTCTTTTTCGTATCATGGTCGTAGATCGCGTAACCCAGTTAGGCGTCTCCCGTTCGAAAGAAATACGGTTGGAGGTATGCAGATCTTTGCATATCTACGACCATATCTGTTTTGAATTGTCCACGTTTTTGGGACAGCCCGCGGATGCGTAGATGGGTTAGTTTTCATGGTCTGTTCCAATCCGAGATAGAGTTTTGGCATCACCTCCCTGTTGTTCTCCGAATACACACTCTCCCTAGCAAGACGTGTATCTAGAGAACAACGGGGAGGTCTGTCGAAATTCTATCTCGGATAGGAGTAGACCATGGAGACTAACCTCATCTACGCATCTACGGATGGGATTAGGACCTATCCTCACCTATTAGACAGTAGGAACACCATGTAGATGCAATTTATGGTTACTTTGCTCGGTGATATATATGTTAGAGGATGGATGACCGTCAGTGGATGTACATGGGCCGGAGAAGTCAGAGTGATTACACCAATGGAATAGATGAACAAGTAATGCTTTCTTGAACCGTGTATTTGGCAAGGCAGCTAAATCCCCGAGTCTAGTTTTATGTCCCTGCAGCAAATGTGCAAACAGGAAAAGGGTAAACAAGGACAACATGGGTAAACATCTTTTGAAGAACGGAATTACACCGGACTATACCCGGTGGGTCCACCATGGTGAAGCCCATCGTATGAGAGAGGAGGTGGTGAGACCACGCGTCGAGGCTTATGATGTTGATGCCGGGGTAGCAGACATGTTAGATGGCGCTCACCAAGCACAGTTCGCTGAAGGACGTGTGGAGGAGATGGAGGCAGCCGCACATGCATTCTACGACATGATGGACTCGGCACAGAAACCCCTTCATGATCGGACAACGGTTTCTCAACTGGATGCCATTGGACGCGTAATGGGGTTGAAGTCCGAGTTAAACCTGAGTCGAGAAGGCTTCGATAAGATGTTGGCCGTGATTGGCACCCTGCTTCCGGCGGGCCACATTCTGCCAAAGAGCTTGTATGAGTCACAGAAACTCCTTCGTGCACTTAAGATGCCGTATGAGTAGATACATGCTTGTCCGAATGGCTGCGACCTATTTAGGAAAGAACACAAGGATGCAAAGTACTGTCCAAAGTGTAAATCCTCCTAGTATCTGGAGGTAGACTCTGGTGATGGCTAGAAGAGGCAGCTTACGATCCCCGTGAAAATCCTACGGCACCTTCCGTTCCTACCAAGGATCCAACGGCTATACATGACTGAGGAATCCGCGAAACAGATGACATGGCATAAAAAGGTTAAACGATACAATGTTGGCAAGATGGTACATCCATCCGATGGTGAAGCATGGACCCGCTTTGACGACAAACATCGTGAGAAAGCCGATGAGGCTCGTAATGTACGTGTTGCACTGGCAACAGATGGGTTCAATCCTTATGCACTGATATCGGCCCCATACACTTGTTGGCCCATGTTCGTTATCCCCCTCAATCTTCCCCCCAGCGTCTTCTTTCAACGACAGAACGTATTCTTGTCGTTGATTATTTCTAGACACCCGGGGAGTAATATGAGAGTGTTCATGGAGCCTGTAATTGATGAATTGGTCTGTGCTTGGGAGGGAGGGGTATGGACATACGACCGAGCTACAAAGACAAGCTTCAAAATGCACATTTGGTACCACTACTCCCTGCATGACTTCTTGGCGTATGGGTTATTCTGCGCCTAGTGTGTTCATGGGAAGTTCCCATGCCCAATATGCAAGGAAGGTATGAGGTTCATTTGGTTGTAGAAGGGTGGCAAGTATTCGTCGTTCGACAAACATCGTCAATTCCTCCCTCT
The DNA here is from genome assembly GCA_904845875.1 of Miscanthus lutarioriparius. Lineage (NCBI taxonomy): Eukaryota > Viridiplantae > Streptophyta > Magnoliopsida > Poales > Poaceae > Miscanthus > Miscanthus lutarioriparius. Next base: position 66,639,540 of record CAJGYO010000013.1, read on the forward strand.
TGACCATCCATTCAGATAAGACATCAAGAACTTTACGAAATGTGTCGTAGTGTCAGACCCTGCACCACGGATGATGACTGGTGCCGAGGTTCATGCTCAGATGGATGCTCTCGTGGCCAATCAAGAAGGTTGTTTTGTGGGATATGGTGAGCAACATATGTGGACTGATAAGTCGGGCTTGACGAGGCTCCCATATTTTGATGACCTTCTTCTACCACATAACATTGATGTAATGCACACTGAAAAAAATGTCGCCGAGGCACTTTAGGCAACACTCATGGACACTGAAAAGTCTAAGGACAACCCTAAGGCTAGAGTGGACCTAGCAACATTATGCGATAGACCAAATCAAGAGATGCAGCCTCCTAGAGGCGGTAAGAATTGGAGAAGGCCTCAGGCCAATTTCGTCTTGACCAGCAAACAAAGGAGGGAAGTACTTGAATGGATCCAGACGCTAATGTTCCCTGATGGGTATTCAATGAATCTGAAGAGGAGAGTGAACTTATCTACTCTGTGAGTCAACAGGATGAAGAGTCATGACTACCACATATGGATTGAGCGACTTCTTCCATTGATGGTTCAAGGCTATGTCCCTGAGCATGTCTGGCTAGTGCTGGCAGAGTTGAGCTATTTCTTGCGCCAGCTTTGTGCCAAGGAGCTATCTCGGACCGTCATTGATGACTTGGAAAAAGGGGCACCTGTGTTGCTCTGTAAGTTGGAGAAGATCTTTCCACCCGGCTTCTTCTTGTCGATGCAGCATTTGATTGTGCACCTCCCGTATGAGGCACGAATGGGGGGGCCCATGCAGGCCCATTGGTGCTATCCAATCGAGAGATGTCTAAAGACTCTTCACAAAAAATGTAGAAATAAAGCTAAAATTAAGGCCTCCATTGCAGAGGCATACATTCTAGAGGAGGTGTCAAACTTCACAGAAAAATACTACACTGAGAACCTTCCTAGCGTGCATAATCTACCCCCTCATTACAATGCTGGCGAAAATGAATCGAACCTCAGCCTTTTCCAAGGGCAACTCGGAAGCGCAAGTGCATCGACCACTAAGCACTTGAGTATTGAAGAGTGGCGCAGTATCATGCTATATGTGTTGACCAACCTTGTCGAGGTGCAACCATATGTGAGGTAAGTTCTCAACGAACTTGTTTCAGTATGTTGTCACTATTCTGCATCCAACTCCCTTGTTTATCGTTGGTACAGGGAATTTCTTCGTGAATCCTGGCATCAATCAAGGGATCCTACCCTGCAGGAAAATGATACCCTTCTTTCACAGGGTGCGGGGCCAGGGAGGCCCGGTTTTATTTCTTGGTTCAAAAATATGGTACCGTCCAATTTAGCTCGTACTTAGTTCGACATTCCAAGTTGCTCATATGTTTGAATAATATAATGATCTATCCTGCTTGAGCTTGCAGGCCCAAACCGATGCGTCTATAAGTGTTGAGTTGAGACAGGTTGCAAACGGCTGTGCCTTAAGGGTCAGGTCATTTACCAGTTATGACATGAATGGATATCGCTTTCACACAGCAAGCTATTGCTGAGTCAGCCTAATACAAAAACCACAAATAGTGGAGTTTTTAAGCCTGACACTGATGGCCTCGACTATTATGGAAGAATTGAAGAAATATACGAACTTTCATTTTATGGTGCCAAACCTTTTAATCCTGTCATATTCAAATGCCATTGGTTTGATCCTCGAGTAACGAGACGGACCCCTAATCTTGGGCTAGTCAAAATTCGATAGGATTCCGTCTATCCAGGAGACGATGTCTATATTGTGGCTCAACAGGCCACACAGGTTTATTATACGTCATACGCGTGCCAAACCAAAGGGCATCTTAAGGGTTGGGATATCATGTACAAGGTCTCGCCACACGATAAACTACCTGTCCCAAACGATGGTACGCGTTCCGTTCCTCTGGTTCATCCAACGTCTACTTGCGAGGTCCGGCGAGCCTCCCTCCGGTTCCGCTTCCTCACCAACGCCCAATGATTCGTCCCTAAGGGCAAAAGTAAGTAACTTTAGATTTAATCACCACCACTTCATATGATGTGTTGAAAATCGATAGAGAAACTAATATTTTTTCTTAATCCCTTGTGCAGGAACTGGAAGATTGTGTCGGGTGGTGGTCACGGATGCCTGGTCAATGGCGTCCTAGGTCTTCTGTGCAGGAAACACTACCCTGGCCTGGTTGACTACGCCAGCAGGAGGGAGCCAGCCTGGACGTTTGACCACTACGCCGCCGCCTCCGATGTGGGTTACCCCAACAAGGCAGAGCGGATGAAGGCAGAGTTTTGGGTAAGTCTCCCTCGCACTACACTGCTCAATACATCGCATTCATTGGACTTTTCTTGAAATAATGAATGGATACATCGCGTCTGTATGCAGACTTATTTCAGATGCAAGGAGGGATCTGAGGCCAGGGCAGATTTGGTGGCTACCAAAGCCTGTCAAAAACTCATCACCGACATGCATCATGAGACGCGCATCTAGGCCATCATAACCTACTACAGGTCGAAACTTGGAGAGAAGGTCAGCAAAGAAGAAGCAAGAAAGATGACGCTGACCCGGGACCAGTACCTTGAGGTAGATAAAGAACATTAATATTGATTCGTTTTGAGATAAAGTTGGTTTAATTTGATCTTTTTATATGTCAAATACTTGATGATGTGTAGATGTGTCCCTGGTGGTGCTCCTCGTATCCCGAGTGCTAGGCGATGATCGTGGACAAGTGGTTCACGCCCGGGTGGGCCGAGACGCATGATGCTGCCCAGGAGCGGCGTTTGTAGATGCAAGGTCCAGCACACCATCAAGGCATCCGCAACCTCACCGGATACAAACAATTATGGGTACGCGAATTCATTTATCTATTCTGACACTCAATTATGCCTGATTTCTAATCATCTTGCTGTCTTTCTCGCAGTCGGATGCACATGGTGGCCAGCAATGCTCCGACTTCCAGGCATGGTGTATGTCCCACAAGGGCAAGGCGACGTCCGGCGTCTCCTACAACCCAGAGGACCCGCCCGAGGCGTACACCAACCTGAGCATCCACACCCACATCAGTGAGTACACGTCGGTGGCAAGGTCGGTCCATGGGCCAGAGTATGACCCGAGCACCGAGGACTTTGATGTAGGGATCGTCATGAGGGTGGGTGGAGGCAAGAAGCATGGGCGGTAGTGGCTTGGTGACGGCATCATCGACTCGACCTCTACTCCCTCTCTCTCCCAGATTCGAGCACGGAGCACGAGCGCAAGCCCGGCCATATGTCCACGGCCAAGTGCTTCACAGCAACGGGTCGACGCACATGAGGTTATTCCTGTTTTACTCGTCGTACATTGATCTTTACATATCTTAATTAGCTTTGCATTACTGAAATATTGGAGTGAAATATTGCAGGCTCGGCTGGAAGAAGCAAGGCAACGTCAGGACCTGGCGGCCCAGCTGCAGTCCGAGCGGGCCACGCGAGAGGCCCAGGCGCAGAGGATGGTGGAAATGATGCAATTCATGCAGACTCTTGGGCAACATACGGGTCTAGCTGTGCCACCTGGGCTGTTCGGTCCACCTCCGACTCCTGCAGCTACAGCTACTCCTGTGAGTTTTCGCTTGTGCTTTGCTTGTATGACCTAGATTAGCTATCCAAGTAATCTTGTCTAACGCATGCAATTTCTTCTCCTTTGTGCAGCCTCAGTCGGAGGGTTCAAATAATCCAGCTCATGCGCCTCCGACTGATCTAGCTTTTCCTTCACCAGCCACTCAGTTTCCACCTTGGTGATGAGTAGCATTAGTTGTATTTGCATTTGTTCACTTGGTGATGGAGTTCTTATATACTTGTCATACACTAGTGGTATATTTGGATAACTGTGATATATGTGATAGATGTTTGGATTGATGTATGTGATATATTATGATGAATGTGATATATGCGATGGATGTGATAAATATGTGATGTATGTTTGGATGGATGTGAGATATATGTGATAATTTGTGTTTGTCGTGATGGAATGTAAATAATGAATAAAAAAACTGGTTTTGGTCAGTTTGCCGAGTGCAATGGTCACTGCACTCGGCAAAGCTGGAAAAAGGGGCGCCAGCCCGTTTCCCAGCTTTGCCGAGTGCCATGACCATGGCACTCAGCAAAGATTTGTTTAAAAAAACTTTGCCGGGGCAAAGAATATTTAAAAAAAAAAATAAAAAAACTTTGCCGAGAGCCACCCGTCTGGCGCTCGGCAAAGAAATTTAAAAATAAAAATAAAAAACTTTGCCGAGTGCCATCCCGGGCGGCGCTCGGCAAAGAATTTAAAAAAAATAAAAATAAAAACTTTGCCGAGTGCCAGCCCGGGCGGCGCTCGGCAAAGAATTTAAAAAAAATGAAAAACTTTGTCGAGTGCCGTCCGGGTTGGCACTCGGCAAAGCCGCCGTCACCGTTTGCTGCGCCGTGACGGCTAGTTTTCTTTGCCGAGTGCTGTCTTGGCACTCGGCAAAAACTTTGCTGAGTGCCCGACAAATGGCTCTCGGCAAAGGCTGCTTTGCCGGCCATTTTTTTCCCCGAGTGGCCTTTACCGAGTGCGACACTCGCGGCAAAGCGCCTAAATCCAGTAGTGTATAGTGCTTTTGATGATAGATGAAGAAAGCCTATAGTACTGACAGCTACGGGAGCGTGCGTACTACAAATTTTCGCAGGAACACTGCAATACTATATGCTGATATGTCCAAGCAATCACGTACGATTAGCTCTGGTTTCATTTGACCGAGTTTTAAATTTGAACCGACCTGTTTTGCAATTGTATGTCAGCAAAGATATTTTAGCAAATTAACTAGGCAAGTTTGGTCCATTTGTTGGATATGGTTTTTGCAGGGAGTCTTCTTGTCGCAAGGAATTGATGAAGGAATTTTTTTTGTTCTTTTGAAGAAAGGAAATAATTAATCCAGCCTCTGCAGCCATGCTAGACAATAGAACTGAAGGATAGATGATAATCCTTCCGCTGCTCTGGATCTTCTCTGTGAGATTACGTCGATCCTAGGCCACATGCATTTACTAGACCTCTGGCCACATGTAGCTTGGCCAAACCACCACCACGCATGAAGGGCGCACACTCCAAACCACTAGTCTTTGTCTCATACTGATTATTTGCGTGGCGTTTTTCTTTTTCGAGTGCCAATAACCTAAGATCTCTTCATTAGAGCATCTCCAACGGTTCCTAAAACCCACCCCCAGTCTAGATTTTTGGCAAGAAATACATGGTAATGTCTCTCTATAATTCCTTTCCAACAACTCCCTATCTCAGCTCGATACCAATCTTTCCACATTTGGAAAAAAACGATCCACATGCGCAGAAAGTATAGATCCGCCCATATGGAGGCGAAATAGGACGTGGGAAAGAATAAGGAGTACTAGGACATGATTCCCAATGTAAATGCACAAGAGAGAAAGAAAGTATCAAAGTGGTTATGGATGATTTATGAATAGTTGGATTCTTGATGCAAAATTGCCTTCTACATTCATTCTAGGTTGCTCCACCAAATGTGTTCCTAACTTTTTTTAGCCACTTCAACACCTATTGATTTACCAAATCATTATTTTGGAAGCTATTGGGGATGCTCTTAGCGCACTTGTGACGTTGGTGTACGGGAAAATCGATCTTTTCAACTTCTCAGTGTATTTAGCGTATATATGTGCACATCCAAGAAGAAGAACACAGAAATAAGATGAAAAACACAGCCTGTGCCAAAAAAGACACGGAAAATCACAGATAAGATGAAAATCGATCGAGCTAGTACCTCTTGGATTTGGATGATGGATGTAGCCCATTTACGATGGATGTATATCTATATTTGGTCGCATCCAATCTCTGGCCGGCCGTCCGGATAAACCAGAACCTCAGATCGTACACATAGCTGCGACCACTCTACAAGTCTACTAGTTCATCGTTTAGCTGGCTGGCTGGCTGACTCTAATCAATTTGAGTAGAGAGATGTGTGACCCTCGATGTGCATGCTCCATCCACTCCTCGTCGTTGTCAACAAAGACATGCATGAATATACGATATATCGATGGAGATGTACGTCGTAGTCATGCACGGTACTGCAGCAGCAGTGATCGTCTATCTATATCTAGGGTGCATTTGTTTAATGTGGTTTTGAGGATTTCGATCGCCATCGTCTACATATATATCTAGTGTCGTAATAACGACATATATAAAAACCTGTCTAGCTCGATCATTCTCGCAATCTCACTTGTGCAAGGATGACCACAACTACTGCACGCCTATTGTGCGGCAAGCATGCATCCCTCCACCAGCTAGATCTTTCTGGGTTGTGCTTGAATTGCAAGTTTTCTCTCTCTCTCTCTTTTTCTTTTTCACGAATGCATGTGTGACATTCAGCACAGTTTTACAAGTACACAAATCCAGAACAGCCGGAGTAGCATACGGAAGAGAATGGAAGGCGTTGCATCAGTACCTGACTCAGGTGGGCAGCATGTCGTCAAAGTACATCAGACATAAAACAGCAGACAAAAGTTTGATATAGTGCAAGGATTGACAAGCAAAGCAAAACCATCCCTTCATATTTCTTTTCAAGATGGACACCGCCCTTTCATTCTTGCTGTCTTCAAGTCCACTTGAGCATCCGTCACTACGTCAGAATAGCACTTCACTATCGGTTCAAAATACCCCAACACTGTCAGATTTTGAACCGGCACAACCATACCGGCAGTGATTAGGGTAAGCTATCAGTGTCGGTTCCTACAAACCGGCAGTGTTCTTCAACTTCACTGCCGGTTCTTTACACAACCGACAGTGTTAATTTCCACCAACACTGCCGGTTCATAAGACCACCCGGTAGAATTCAGTTCCAACAACACTGTCGGTTTGTGTTTCAACCGCACTACGGGAAACACGTGATTTGCCGAGTGCAAAAATCTTTGCCGAGTGCCAAATTTCGGGCACTCGGCAAAGACCTACTTCGCCAAGCGCCGCACTTGGCAAAATATGGCACTCAGCAAAGTGGCCTTTGCCGAGTGCCTGGCACTCGGCAAATACCTGCACTCGGCAAAGATTGGTAGGGGCCTAACGGCATCCAGCGGCGTCCTCTTTGCCGAGTGCCCCCCGTTTGGCACTCGGCAAAGAATTTATTTTGCCGAGTGCCAAAACTTGGCACTGGGCAAAATATTTTTTTTTGGTTTTTTGCCACCAATTTTTTTAAGCTTTAGTACACTACCACAAACAACATGTTTAAATTTGGGACATTTTCATTGCCTTTTGGCATATGTCTATAGTTTATTTTGTTTTGTTGAATTTTTCCAGAAAATGTAAGTTTGAACTGCAGGTGCATCGAATAATGGATTACATTCGTTCAAAAAATGTTATCCTTCTTTCTTAGTGTAAATTTAGGCTAAATCCAGGAACTGTCACAAAATTTCGATCAACGTGCTCACGGGGCAACGCCGCCAACTTGTGTGGGAGTGGTTTTTTAATTGTATAAAATGCGAACGAATTCCAAAAATCATGAAACTTGTCGAGTTGTCGCCATATCGTATGCGTATGCCGTGGAAAAAATTTGAAAAAGTTTCGACCACGTTGTCACGTACGATGCTCACAAACCAGGACAGCTCACAAATAGGCCAGCGCGCTCTCTCTCTCTTTCTCTCGTTTCTCTCTCCCTCTCACCTCCCTCTCCCTCAGCCACCGCTGCCGAACATCGTCGGCCCGCGCCTCTGCCCCGGCCACCGCGCCTCCCCGCGTGGGCCCCCGCGGCGGCTGTCCCCGTCCGCCTCCCCGCGCCGTGTCCTCGCGCGGCCGCCACCCCCGCCCGGCCTCCACCGCCCACGCCGGCCCCCTCGGCGGCCACCTCCCCCGCCTGCGCGCCCCCCTTGGCGGCCACCTCCCCCGTCGGCGGCCACTGCCCCCGCCAGCGGCGACTGCAGAAGAGAGGAGGAGGAGGCAGGGGAGAAGAGAGGAGAAGGGGAGAAGAGAGGAGGAGAAGGAGAAGGAGAGGAGAAGGAAGGTGTCGGCCTAGGCCCGTCGACCCTCATGCCGTTGCGGTCGTCCCCGCCGTCGTCGCCGACCCTCGTTGTTGCCATTCTCGTCGCAATGGTATGCCCTACACCTGTAGTAGTTAGTAGTAGTACTTAGTAGTGTTAGTAGTAGTTAGTAAGTAGTAGTAGTTAGTAGTTAGTAGTGTTAGTAGTATTGTTAGTAGTAAGTAGTGATAGTAGTAGTGTTACTAGTAGTAGTGTTAGTAGTAGTTGTAGTGGTAGTAGTACTTGTTGTTGTACTACTTCGATACTTTCATCTGCATGGAAAGAGAACTAAAGCACATGGCTTGTCTTGGTATATATATGTTTGTTGGCCTTCGTGCCTATGTTTGGTATATATGTGGTTGTTGGCCATCGCGCCTACGTTTCTTGCAGGTTTTGGAAACCTCCCCGTGCAGGGGAGGTGCTACCGAAAATTTCAATGGATTATAACCTATTGCCTTTTTATATAGGAGAAGGACCCATGGGAGGGACTCGGCGACCCCGATCGTCTTCGTCGGCGCTGCAGGACTGCCTACATCGCATCGCCTCGCCACTGCACCAACACGCCACTGCCCTGCTAGCCTGACTCCACCACCACCCTAGGTATAACCCCTCCTCTTTTGCATGCATGTTTTATATGGTTTACTCTTTGAAATTGCAGGCACTCGACAAAATGCTGGGCGGAAGGCAAGCCCGTCGGGGGGTCAACTCCCCCTACATGAGGGAGCGCTCACCACCCCACGCTGAGGAGGACCCCTTGCCAGGGCCGCTGATGAGGAGGACGACGAGCAGCCTCCCCCGCGGCCGTCCTAGGATGAGGGTGCAGCCAGCTGCCACCCCGTCGGTGGACGAGGACGACCAGGCGGTGGGCCTGCACATAGGAGGGGGTGGCACTTCCTCTGACTCGTTGGACCACGGGGAGGTGGTGATAGCGATAGCAGGGGGTTCCACTTGCACTGCCTATGGCTCTACCTCGTCGGGAGTCTACTTGCGCGGGCCCTCGCAGCTCCCGGCGCGGCCGATCCCACTTCACCGGCGCCCGGTGATTCGACCCAGTGGCGACAAGTAAGTATTATTTCACTACTATTTCATATGACATGTTGAAAATCGAACTGGAGACTAACAATTCTTCTTAATGACTCTTGCAGCAACTGGGAAGTTGTGTCTGGAACGGGCCAGCACATCAATGGCACCCTGGGCCTTCTGATTCGGTAGCACTACCCTGGCATGGTCACCTACGCCTTGGTGACTTCACCGCCCTGGACATGGGACCACTTCTACGCCGCTGAGGACAGCGAGTTCGGCACCATTGCGGCGCGGATCAAGGCCGAGTTCTGGGTGAGTCTTCATCGCACTAAATTGGTCAATACTACGCATTCATTGGTCGTTCTTGAAATAATGAAACGATACATGATGCCTGTATGCAGGACTTCTTCAGGTGCAATGAAGGGTTTGAGGACCGGGCGGCGCGAGTGTAGGACAAGGTCTGTAGGTCCTGACTCTCGGACCTGTACCACGAGACACGGCTCTAGTGCATCATCAACTACAGCGCCGACGTCCTTGGTCAGGTGGTGAGGAAGGCCGATGCTAGGACCAGGACGCTCACCAAGGAGCAGTACCTCTCGGTAAGTACGAAACATTAATACTGACTCCTTCCATGAAGAATAGGTAGGCTTCATTTCATGTTCTGACATATCAATAACTTGATGGCATGCAGCAATGTCCTGATTGGTGCGCCAGGCACCGCCTTTGCTGGGAGGCCATTGTGGACAGGTAGCTCTCGGAGGAGTGGGCCAAGAGGCACAACATCCGTCGGGACTACCGCCTGCAGATGGGTGGGGCACCACACCACCAAGGCAACCGGAGCCTCGGCGCATACGCCCAGAGATGGGTAATCTTCTTTGTGTTTTCATCTTTATTTATTTATTCTAACGCTCAATTCTCATTACTTGTAATCATCTTTGTGTTTTCCTCGCAGTCCTAGGCGCACCACGGCCAGGAATGCAACGAGTTCATGGCGTATGCCCTGTCACACAAGGGCAAGGCGACGGCCTCGGAAGTCACCTACAACCCGGCGGACGGGCCCGAGGTGTACACCAACGCGAGCATCCACAACAAGCTTAGCGAGTACACCTCGGTGGCCCACGAGCGCCATGGGGAGGACTTCGATCCGGCCACCCAACCCCTAGACACAGACCTCCTGATGAGGCTAGGAGGAGGGAAGCAGCACGGCCGGTACTGGATGGCAGACAACACAGTTGACTCCGCCTCTGTTCCCATCCTCGCCGAGATTCGAGCAAGGAGCACGAGCTCTTCCCTCCCCATACGCTCTTGGCAGCAGAGCTCATAGCAGCAGATGGCGGAACTCTAGGTTAGTACTGTTTTATTCGTCGTTTATTGCTTTTACACATCTACCTTGCCTTTCATTGTTTAAACATTGCGGGTGGAATGTTGTAGGCCAACTTGCGGAGGTTGGAGGCCCAGCAGGCAGCCTAGGCGGAGGCCCATCGGCTGGAGATGGAGGTTGTACAAGCCTAGAGGGCGGCCGAGGCGCAGAGGCTGCAGGACATGTTTAGCTTCCTGGCGAGCCTTCAGGCCTTGCCAGGTGTGGTCGTGCCCCAGTCGCTGCTCGCTCCAGTTGTGGATCCTCCTCCTCCTGTAGGGACTCCGATGAGTATATATGGTTGGTTATTCCTTTAGCTTGTGCGGCCCTCCTATAGATACTCATGGATTCGCTTCTCCTTTGTGCAGCCACAGTCGGCGGGTTCGAACCCGACTCCTCAAGGTGGCCCTTCTCCACAGGCTGGGTGGCCAACTAGCCCTCCTCAAGGTGGCAGTTCACACTCCGGGTGGGGAGGCTGGCAGTAGGTACGGTTTATTTGTTTTTTTTCATGTTGCATGGACTTGTGTTAGACTTAGCCTTATGTTGGACTACTACTAGAGACATATATATATTGTGATGGATATTGTCATGGATGATGCGAATGTATGTGATGAATTATGGACAATGGATTTGTATGTGATGTATTATGGATGGTGGATGTGTATGTTATGGGTTATCGATGTGTATGTGATGAAATATGGATGTGTATGTGATATATCCTGTGCTGTGTGTTGATATATATGTGATTTCTTTGTTTGTGCTGATGGAAAGCAAAAAACCAAAAAAATAGTATTTTTCCCCTCTTTGCCGAGTGCCACACTCGGCAAAGAGGGATTTGCCGAGTGCCATGACCATGGCACTCGGCAAAGTTGGGAAGCAGAGACCCAATTTCCTAGCTTTGCCGAGTGCCAGAGCCATGGCACTCGGCAAAGATTTTTTTTTAAAAAGAAAAATTCTTTGTCGAGTGCAAGAGTATGGCACTCGGCAAAGAATTTTCAAAAAAAAGAAAAAAATTCTTTGCCGAGTGCCGTTGAGGTGACACTCGGTAAAGAGGCCGTAAGAGTTGACGTCGGATTTTTTTTGCCGAGTGCTGACGTGACACTCGGCAAAGGCTTTACCGAGTGCCCGATATGTGGCACTCGGCAAAGAAACCTTTGTTGATGGGTTCTTTGCCGACTGCTCTTTGATGAGTGTGGCACTCGGCAAAGCCTTTGCCGAGTGCAATAGGGGCTTTACCAAGTGCCCTAAGCACTCGGCAAAGAGCCCGTCTGCAGTAGTGCGGCCGTGTTGTAGTAAGAATCACTGCCGGTTTGTGACAAGAACCGGCTATGATGGCTAAGCCAACGCTACCGGTTTATGGCTTGAGCTGGCAGTGCCATCACTGCCGGTTTTGTTGCTAACCGACAGTGATGTTTACAACAACACTACCGGTTTTCTGCTAACCGGCGGTGATGTCACGTTTGTATTTTATTGTTTTATAATTGATTTTAATTTATATTTTTTTATGGAATCGGGTTTCGCTTTATATACGCTACGTAGACGACAGGTCGATCAATATTAAACATTACAAATGTTACGATTACAATTCAAATGTTCTTATCCAGATCTTGATCCCTCAAAATAAAAAAGAAATGTTCTCGGACTTCACAGATTGTGCAATGCTTATCGGACTTCTTACAATAATCTGGCGAGCCGCTCTAGGTCATACTGGTCCTTGTACTTCACGGATTGTGCAATGGAAAATACTCCATCTTTTTCCAATACCTCAGCTAAGATGAATTTTGCTAGCTCCGATTGCAGTGCGACGATCTCCATGTCTAACAGCCTTTCATGGTTATATTTCTTGCGCTGTCGTAGAAAAAAGATGTCATCCAAAGAGGAACTGTAAATCATTTTGTTGAATTACTAACAGACATAAATGAAATGGAGATTATACACACCAACTTATCGGCTTTTTCCGATTTCCCGCCGATGTAGCGAAGCATTGCCCACATTACATAAAACCCGCATTCATTGTTTCCCGCCGGCTATGATTGGTACATCCCCTCCATTTCGACAACCTTGAATGGGACCGGCGTCCCACCGATATGTCTTTTTCGGATACTGAGCAACATTAAAAGGAGAAACATTAGAAAGCGGTTTGTGTGATTAGAAAATAATATGTTATTAGGATCGCTTACTAATTCAGCACTGCCACCAGTGCATCCAGATGATGAAATGTTTTTTTCTTCGAGTCCCACACCTCGATCAGATTTTTGGCAAGATTAACACAATTGAAGATGAAATGGTTGCTATAATCATAGAATCCTAATTATCGAATAATCTTAACAAAAAAAAGAAGCATAAAATTAAAAGCCAAGAACACATACTCGCAGTTGTAGGCTAGAAGTATGTGGGTTTTTTTCTTCATCGTGAATTCGTCGAAAACAGCAATCAATCTCTGTTTTAGGTCTTCCATGTCACATCCATGGAGGCCTAGACATGTCCTCTCATTGATTCGCAAGAGGTCCAAGAAGCCTATGTAATCCCATTTGCTTTTTAGAATGCAAAATTTTGATATACACCTACAACAAATCATGGAAAGTGCTCAAAAGTTAAGAATTTGAGTCTCGAGAGAGTAGTTAATTATAATATCATGCATGTATGGTACTTACATAGTCCACAACGTCAACATTTGAACATCGAGAGAGCGTTTCTAGTATAGCTGGAACAAGCACTCCCACTCAACATCGAACTTCTCTTCTTCAGTATAATGGAAAACATGTGGCGAACGGATAATAACCTCAAAACCAAAGTCGTCTATCTCTGTTGCTTGAGCCATGTAATATTCATGTAACTGGCGCATATATGTTGTCAGATTTTTATACTCATGATTGAGAACCAAAAGATTGCCCCTTTCATACTTCATTGCCGGTGTTCCCGTCCCTTGTACATCATAATAGATGTTCACGCCCTCTTCCATGGTTAATCCTGAGTTGTCTTCGATGTACTCTTGTATGTTTCTTAAATCTTTATTGTGTATTTCTTTATCTCTTGTTGTAGCGTATTTATTCTGTGTTTGCCTTTCAAATTCGGACTTCAACAAAAATGAAGGTAGTGAAGCACAAAGATTGAAGAAACTAACACAATCTTCCTTCGAGATGTGTGCTATAAATTTTTCTTTCATCAAGGTGGTAACACTGCCACTGAACGACCTTTTTCTTTTTTGTTGGTCCACTTTGGGAGCATTAGATCTTGTTTTGGGTTGAGGTGGAGGACGCGGAGGATGACGACGAGAATTCTGTTTTCCCGACGCTGATGAAGATGGAGGAGGAGGAGTCTCTTTTCTCAGGGCTGATGAAGATGGAGTCGGACGAGGAGGAATAGGAGACCTCTGTCTTCTCAGGGTGATGGCTCCAGATGAGGAGGGGAGTGATCTCTGTTGAGAGATGGTGAGTGATCATCGCGGGTGTGCAAAGACTCGCAGTCGTCCTCATCATCAGAGGACAATTGATGGTCAAGCTTAATGAAGCGCTTGCGCTAGGCCACTTGAGAGCCCTTGTTTTGACCAAGTTTCGGCCTATCTTCCGCTACAGGGTACTCAATGGGTATCTTGTTATACTTCTTATCAAGTATTCTGTCAATGGTGATGCGAGCGTACCCCTATGGAATTGGGCGGCCATTAATTGTCCCGTCTGCCATAGGCCAGGCCTGGCCATGCGCCACCTTGTCCTTTGCCCATTCCTGATGGATGTACAACTTGACATTGACGGGTTCACTGATGCCATTCACTAGATGAGGCACATTCGTCTCTTCTTCGTCGAGCGAGGTCGATCCGCAGCTGCTGCGACCCCTAAACTGTGGGAGAAAGGCAGTAGGAGTACGGTTTTGTGGTACTCCTGAGCCCTTGGACAACACAATTTGCTCGACTCGCGCTTCAACAGTCGCCTCAATCCGTGCTTCCATTCTGTCTTCCATCTCTTTTAGTCGCCTCAAATACTCTGCCTCCTGTTCCACTCTACCTCTCGAGCGGCTTCGGTAAGTGTTAGATTCATGGGGGAATGCTAGTTTCCAAGGAACAACACCGGTTCCTCTAGTGCGACCAGGGTGTTCTTTGGTTCTGAGTGCTTGGGTGAGCATGTCTTTCTCCCTATTAGAAGTGCGAGTCCCTTGTCTCACCTCCTCAGTTACCTGGGAGATCCTCTGGATGAGTTCGCTCATGGGTTGATTTGTTGAGCTAAAGCTCCTGTCCTCGGCGTGCCGCACATTCCTACCCATACAGTATATTACCGATCTAGGCTCCCAATCGGCGGTCTCAACCTGAACGCCTTCCTCAGCAAGGCGATCCATCTTTTAAGGTTCTACTTCAAATTCTGGCATCTTTTGGCGTAGCCACGAGAGCCGAGATGATGAGGATTCGTCTCTTTCTACGAGTTCTCCTTATTCTTCCTGCTCAGTTCTAAGTACTCCTCGGATAACCTGTATTCCTTGAAATCCTATCAGAAGTCCTTCTGCTTATTAAAATGTCCACCATCGAAATCTGACTCTTTATCTTGGACGACAAAATTCTTGTACAATGTCTCCATGAAATTCTTGAAGCATGTCCCCATGATTTTTTTTGCTTTTTTTCTTGACTAGCTCCCTGTAGTACGCCGTTGGGAAAGTAAAATACTCTGGGATCTTAACATCCCATATGTAATCCTTCTCACTTTCAGGAACCCTCCACGGGTCATCATTTTTCCCAATCGACTTCCAGTACCTAATTGGGATGAAGTCCCTAACAAGTAACCCGAGGATAGTCTTGTATTTGGTCAAAGCTATAGGCGGTGAGAGTGGATCCCTGAATTCATCGAACTCAGTAATGTGCCGGTGTGCATTCCTACCAACAGGAATCTTTGACATGCCTCGCTTGGATTTGGCCTTCCTACTACCCGAATCCTCTGGCTCCTTGGCCAACGGAGGCTCCTGCTAGAGACACCAGGTAAGCTATGACCCTCTCAATTGAATAGCGTGTGTGGCTACATAGTCACAAGATACCAAAGTTACCTGGCCATCTTGGTCATTTTAACCCAGATCGAGCAGGTCAGACGGGGTCCATGGCTGCTCGTTCTCACCGTCTTGATTGACACCGTCACCCTTTGTCGGATCATGCGGCTCTC
Source organism: Miscanthus lutarioriparius (assembly GCA_904845875.1). NCBI lineage: Eukaryota > Viridiplantae > Streptophyta > Magnoliopsida > Poales > Poaceae > Miscanthus > Miscanthus lutarioriparius. Next base: position 66,655,092 of record CAJGYO010000013.1, read on the forward strand.
CCGTCCCAGCGATATCAGCCGCTTCTTGTTGCCGATCTGTTCTTCGGCGATGGGGTAACAGGCGATGATGAGTCATGGCTGTGACACAATCGTGGTTAGTTTTGGCTGCAGACAACTACTAATAGCATATGTTCATACATATATACATATATATATATATAATATGTTTAATGCAAAGTCTAATAATAAGTCCACATACAACAAAGTCAAATAATAGCATATGTTGACCTAAAACAAATTCATTGTTTGATTGACCACATACAACAAAGTCCACCTACTGTTCTACAAAACTAAGCCTACCTCAACTTCCAAAAAAGAAAAGCAATGACCATAGCCATAAATAAACAGCATATAACAACAAGTATAAACAGCATGATGGCCTCCTCTGCATATACCATGGTTAACTAGCTTTTTTTTATTATTACTAGTAAATATGCTCGTGCATTGCAACATAGCATATAACTTATTATATGTTCACCTGGATGACTTGCGCGGCTCAGAGGTTTATGCGACGATTACGTCATCTGTTATAATACATTTTGGAATCGAACTTCATACCGTGGCTAGAAATATGTCCATTTTTCAAACCATATTCTTGTACTCTCGTGTTGGATTTGGATTGTGTTGATTTTAGATTGGAGGTGTGTGGACGGCAAGAGTGAGATGAGGATGGGAGAGACTGAGGTGTGGTGGCAATGTGTTTAGGTCACGAACTAGACAACAAACTAATTATATTAGGATTCTTATCTCTAATTTGTCATGTACTACTATTTTTAATAAAACCGGCCGACATGACTCTTATGCTTGAGTGAGTGGAGGGGATGACGAACACGGAAGAGAGTGAATGCCGAAAATTTTGGAAAAAGAAATTTTTGCTCTTTAATATTAGAGATAAAATATAAAATATAAAATATGATATAATATGTAGGGTCTCTTGTGGCTTCTTCTATAGTGACTTTTGAGCTAGCATTAAGCATATTTTTTAATAAAATAGAGTAAAAAGCTACCTCTTGACCAAGAACTAATCTCATGCTCACGCTCTAAAATCAAATGAAGTTGTCATGTACTCATGTGTAGCTATTTATATTAATTATGTGTTATGTGCTAAAAGTTAATATTTTTGAAGAAGTTATCTTAGCGCTAGTAACTATCTCACACTATTTAGCATGTCCAGATACTACCGTACAGTAATAAGATAATATAATCGACTAAGCAGGCAAGAACACGATAAATACGTATGACAAAAGGCCTCACTTGGAGTTTTGGAGTGCCTCACTTGGCCGTATAGTTGGCCATGCAGCCCACGGCCCGCCGGCCCGGCCCGTTGCCCGGCGTTTTGGCCCGGCACGGCCCGAGGCACCAGGCCATGCCTGGGCCGCCACCCCGGCCCGTGGCACGTCACGGGCACGGCCCGTTGCAAAGAGGCGGCCTGGCTTCATTTGGCCCAGCAAGGCAGCCCACGAAGCCAGCCCACCCCGCCGGTCGCCGGCCGCCGCATATATAAGCCGTAGCCGCTGCCCGCTGCGGCGCTGCCTCCCTGGCTCCCTCTCCATCCGTAACCCTAACCCTAAGTACCTACCCTAATCCCCATTCCTCCCCCGTCGTGCCGTCTGCTCTCGCTCGCTGCCTCGCTCTCGCTCTCGCATTCGCATTCGCGATCCACCACTATCGCCGCTCTCCAATCTCCATCGACCATCGTTGTCCGTCCTCTCTGGCACCGGTGACCTCACCGGCGCTCCTCCACCTCGCACTGAGTTCGCTAACCCCGTCTCCTCCCTCCTTTTCCTCTCCTGTTTCCTCTCGCTCTCGCTCGGAATCGATGAACCATGTGAGTTCGTGTTCATGTCACTCCCTCCTCCCCCACCTCTCCGTCGATTCTAATCGATGTCTATCTCATCCTCTGGCTAGCTTGCTGGCTTCTTCATCTCCGACACCGGGCTCCGGGAAAGCAGGTTCATGGTTCGTCACTTTCCCTAACCCTAGATCTGCTCTTCTCTGCTCTGTCTCTGTCTGATCTCTATCTCTCAAGTGTCATCTCTCACTCTTCTTCTTCTTTGCGTGCGTCTGTCTCATCCTCTGGCTGGCTTGCTGGCTTCTTCATCTCCGGCACCGGGCTCCGGGAAAGCAGGTTCGTGGTTCGTCACTTTCCCTAACCCTAGATTTGCTCTTCTCTGCTCTGTCTCTCTTTGATCTTTGTCACTTTCCCTAACCCTAGATCTGCTCTTCTCTGCTATGTCTCTCTCTGATCTTTGTCTCTCAAGTGTCATCTCTTACTCTTCTTCTTCTTTGCGTGCAGGTTGGTGCCTGCCGCCGCGTCTTCCTCCTCTAGAGTAGACATGGCCAGGCCGCCAAAGCTCCCGTTGAGGGACGGTGCTGGAGCTGCTGGAGGTCGAGGTCGTGGACGGCTATCCGGCTCGTCCGCAGGCGGTTGCGGTTTCGGCCTCACAACGCGGGGGGAGGATCAGCATCCCCTCGGTGATGGCAAGGACCAGGCGCCGCACCCGGACGACGAGCTAGAAGTCGAGGACGACGACGACCTACGTGATGATGCAGCCGGTCTGTTCGGCATCGACCTCGGTGACAGCAACTAGCCCATCGGTCTCGATGGCGACGACGGTGATGGTGGAGTTGAGGTCTCCACTGACACTCATGGTACCTCAACCACCTCTGGTAAGAAAGTTTCTGTTGTTTGGGATTACTTCCATGAGATTAAGGAGAATAAAATTCGAGTTGCTGCCATCTGTAAACATTGTCGGGCGTGATACACTGCTAGATCGTCTGCTGGCACTGGCCATTTGAGACGGCACATGTATTCCTGTATGAGAAAACATAATCATGCTAGTATGGTCCAGTCTAAGCTTGCTCTGAATCCTGATGGTTTGAAAAATTGGGTGTATGATCCTATGCTTGCTCGCACTGAGTTGTGCCGTTTGATTGCTAGGCTAGACCTTCCTTTAGGGATAGGTGAGACATAGGCTTAGGAGGATTACATTAAGCGTGCTCATAATCCTCTGTTCGAGAAGGTTTCTAGGCAGACCACCACTAGAGATATGTGTAAACTTTTTGATGAACAACGTGCTATGCTTATGAAATTTGTGTTGCCTGCTGCATCTTCTGTTTCTTTGACATCTGATATTTGGTCTGGTAATGCTAAGGAGGATTATATTTCTATTGTTGCTCATTATGTTAGTGCAGATTGGGAGTTACAGAAAAAAGTTGTTGGTCTTAGGATGATTGATGTTTCACATTCTGATGAAAACATTGTTGATAGGATTTCTAGTGTGGTTGAGGAGTTTGGTTTGATTGACAAGGTTTTTCCTGTGTCTCTAGACAATGCTTCTGCTAATTATAGGGCTTATGAGATTTTGCAACCTATGTTCTTTGGTTATTTGGGTTCTTATCCTGCACCTACAAGAGATGATCCTAACAAGGTGCAGTACTTGCTTGTGCATCAGCGCTGTGCATGCCATATCATTAATCTGATTGTTAAATCTAGCATGAAGAGGTTGAAACCTTATACTAAAGATTTCAGAACTGCAATAAGTTTTTTAAATTCCTCTAATCAAAGAATTGCATTGTTTAAGAACTACTGCACTACTCAGGGTCTTAGACCTAGAAAGTTTGGCTTGGATATGGATGTTAGATGGAATACTACTCATTTGATGCTCAAACACTTGCTGCCATACAAGGAAGTCTTTCATGTGTTCATTACCTCTAATTATGGTTCTACTTTGTTGACTGCACAGCATTGCTATGTTGCTGAACAAATAATGATATTCCTGGAACTCTTCTATAATTCCACTATTGTCCTGTCTGGTGTTTATTATCCCACAGCTCCACTTGTTTTGCACCATATGCTTGACATGGCAGAACATTTGCAAAATGCTGAAAGAGATGCTAATTTTAGAATGATTGCTACTCCTATGAAGCTTAAATTCCTTAAATATTAGGAGAAAATTCCACTGATTTATTCATATGCATTCATTCTTGATCCTAGAGCTAAGATGAAAGGGTTCTTTAATGTGCTTGAATTGCTTGGTAAGGCAACTGGATGCATTTATAGTGTATACTATGGTGATGTGAAAGATGAATTGTATAGATTGTATGCCAAGTATGAACAGAAATTTGGTACAGTTAGGTCTCAGAGGGTTTCAGTGCCTTCTGCTCATACTGGTAAGACAAAACAGGCATGGGGAAGGATCTTTGGAGGTCCTGGTGAATCCCCTGTCGGTTCCCCCTCATCTTCATCTACTCCATCTGCTGTTAGTGAGCTCAAAGCTTACTTGGACAGTGACCCTGTCACATGTTATGAGGAATCCTTTGACATACTCCTCTGGTGGCATGACCACAAGCTAACCTATCCAATCCTATCTATTATGGCTCGAGATATCATGTTTGTCCCTGTATCTACTGTCTCTTTCGAGTCTTGTTTCAGCTGTACATCCAGGATATTCGAAGATCAGCGGCGATGCTTGTTGCCTGAGCATGTGGAGATGCTCACCTGCATCAAGGACTGGGAGCAAGGTGCAAGAAGGGAACAACATACACCTGAGGACCTGGACCTGGAGGAGGCATTCAAGAACCTCTTCCTTGATCAACAAGGCGAAGGCATCGGCACCGGCAGCGGCAGTACTACTGGTGGTGCTGGTGGATAGAAGAAGAAGAAGAGAAGAGGAGAGGTAGTCACTCACTCAACTGAAACTTCCATATTGCTTCTTTACATTCAAGTTCACTAACATTGCTTGCTTCTATACGATTTTGCAGGTACTTTTGGTGTGACAGAGTGAGACAGTGAGTCACTATGAATGTTGCCACTGATGTTGCCGTGTTGGCAGCTGGATATTGTAATAGGATAGAACTTTTGCTGCTGTGAACTCACTAAGTCACATTGTCACAATGACTTTACCAGTTGCCACTAATGTTGGTTATTGTAATAGGATAGAAGAACTAAGACTTTGACACTTTAGAGCTGGCTGTACTCTTTTTTCCTTTCTAGGATTTCTCACAAGGGTGAGTTTTACCTAGAAAGATTTTTAATGAGGCAGCATTGCAGAAAACAGCTCATATTCATATAATGATATAATCTTGTCTTTTGTCTGGTGGTTTTGAATCTAGTGTTGAATTTTGTCTGGTGGTTTTTGAATCTGGTGTCTTTTGAATCTGGTGTCTTTTGCAGCCGGGCTATGGGCCGGCACAGCCCGATGAAAATGGTCGTGCCCAACGGGCAGCACGGCACGGCCAAACGGTCCACGGGCCGTGCCTTGGGCCGAAGTCCAATGTGGGAGTAGTGCATATTTGGGTGGCGTGTACGTGATCTTGATTTTAAGAGCATGACAAATCTCTCATAACGGTCACAAAGCTTGACAAAACTCAATGCAAAACAAGCAGCGTATATGTGGAAGTTTTCCTATCCTAAAGAACATGTATGGCTCTGGTAGGAATTTAAGCTTTGTCATACAGGAACTCATCATGTAGCATTTTTATGTTTTTTCAAAAGATAAATCTCTAGAATTTTAGTGTTACTTAGAACAATTTAAACAGTAGCTTAGACCTTCTCATATCATATCCGTCAACTACCTAGACTTAGATCAAGCATATGCTACCCACGAATTTCAAATTCAGAGTAAACTTTATGTTAAAACAGTTTTATCCAAAAACTTGGGAGAATCCAAGGCTGAAAACTAGGTACTTAAAAAGAATTACAATAGAGCAACTATTCATCATTTCCATTTTCAGAGATTACGTAGAGAGTCCCTTTTATTTATTCAACTTTTAAAAACAAACTTAGACACTCTTTTTATTTTGTTTTCATTTTTAGATCACACATTATTACTATAAATAACTATATATATTATTTATTTTGCTTTTAGTTTTTCATTTTTTTAATATAATGCAAAGGGAAAGAAAATACTTAACTCGATACATGGGGATACCTCTCCCCCAAGTTGGTTGTTGACGTGATGCTCAATGAGGTGGCCTAATGTGAAAATGCTAGAACAGAGTCTCCCAGTTCTGGTTTTGCTGTTGCTAGAGATTGGCCACCTCGTGTCCCATAGCTGCCTACCATTGTGTATGACTAAGTAAAGTACCTTGTATGGCAGCTATTGTCTCTTCAATGGTCGTAGGCCTGTTGTCGATGCGGTGATGGGTCTCCTGGAAGTCGTGGTACCCACGAGCAGAGAAAGACATTCGTCCTCCCTGATGCCCACTTGAGGTTGCTTCTTGGTCTTGGCCTTGATAGTACTGGAAATCTCCAGCATGCCGTTGTTCACTTGGAGCTTGCTGCCAGGAGCCCTCTGAATGGTCAGGTGTGGGTTGGCTCCAGATAGAATGCTGAGGTTGGAACATACGGGAAGGCCCCGCTTGGTCAAACCCTGCATAGCTGGCATATGCTGGTTCCTCAGGTGTTAGATCATTGGCGTAGAACTGTCGGTGTGACGAACGAGTTAGACTTGTAGAGGCACTCCTCGAGGTGTTGCTTCTATCTTTTGCAAGTCCATGGTTAAAGATTGCACAGCATACAAACCAGTATTCCGGTTAGGTAACAGCTCGTTTGTATAGCCGCGATACATCATAACAATACTTCCATCGTCTTTCTTTTTAAGCATATGAGCTTACCAAAAATATTCAAAATCAATGTAAAGGCATGGCTCAATGATGAGTGTAAGTAAAGAAGTATACAAGAGACCCATGTTGGTGGCAATTCGGGTGACCAAAGAGGTACACTTAACGTCACCAACAAGAGTGAAAACTTCTAACCATTGATTCATCATAAATTTTACAGGAGAAATTTTTGTTCTTTTGACCATGGCATACATCAATTTTAATTCATCTATTCTCACAGTACGTGTGTCAGACCTGGGAAACATTGTCATCCCTAACCATTTATGCATGAAGCGCAAGGTTGGGTTACGAATGTCATTAGTTCGGGGACGAAAGAAATCAGTTTTCCTAGAAATTTCCCTCCAAAATTTTACTTTATCAAAGTCTTGTATAGCAGAGTCTACATCTACGACACATTGTGCATCAAAACCTAAGAGAAGACTTAAATCTTTCCAGGAAGAAGAATACTCCTTCCCAAAAAATCTATAATCTATCCCAGTGTATGTGACGTTCAAGGTGCACAAGAATTCCATAGTCAAAAGTTTCGAGCCAGACTTTGAAACATCTCAAAAATTTTCCCATCCTACGACGTGAAATATTAAATCGAATTCAGCATCCATACCTGTTGCTAGAAGTAGTCGAGGATCATACATGTTCGTGAGTGAGAATGTTCATGGCTTCAGTCGTTTGAAGTTCTCCCTTTCTTGGCGAGATCGCCAATGGAGGTCCTTCTCTTCCATCAGGTTGTTGATCTGCGATTGAGCAGGGGTCACAGCGGCTCCAGCAGATGGTTCATCGACTTGCATGTCGGAGCCTGCTCGGGAAGACATACTCCTGGTGGAGTAGGAAGATGACGACCGGGTGAGCTTGTTCTTGACGCTCTTCCACATCCTGCAAAAAATCAACAAGAACAAACAAAACTCGTGGAACGGATTAGAATAGAAGGGTTAGCAGTCAGTCGTCCAGAGGTTAGTAGTTCTTGGAGATCAGAAATATTTTATTTTTAGTAGGTTATCTATCTTATATTTTTGAATTTTCTAATTTTTGCAGCACTTCTATATTTGGAATTTCTAAACTACAGAGGAGAATTTCGAACTGAGGAGGATAGCAACTGAAATTGAGATGTGAGTGAGGAGAGTTGCAGCCAGGAGGGTCGAATTTATAAGCGGTGGCAGCAAAAGGCCGGCCAGCCTAGTGGTGGGGCCATCCCTGTATTTCCTCTGTATACATTTGTATATATGTGCTATACAGAAAATATTTTATGCATTGCAAAAAATAAACATGCTAAGGAAAATAAAACATGCAAAAAGTAAATATGGATAACTACCTATTTTACCTCCCGACGAGGGTTCGGTGTTTTGAGTCCATCGAACTAGACTTCTCCTTGCGTTTAGTCTTCTATAGATGCATGGCCTAGTCTAGGGGATGAAGACTGGGTTGATTGTTTTTCAGGCCATACCATTTTCACCTTGGTGCATTGCTCCTGTCTTGGCTTGAAGTCAAATCGCTCTTCTTTCCCGTTGATATGGAACCGGATTTCTCCAGCCCCAACATCAATTTGTGCATCCATGGTGCTCAAAAAGGGCCTCCCAAGAATGAGGGGCATCTTCGTGTTTTCATGCATGTCAAGCACCACAAAGTTGACTAGTACAAAGAAATTTCCTATTCTTACCGGGATATCTTCGGCGATTCCTACAGGGTAGTGAACCGATTGGTCCGCTAACTGCAGGCACATTGGTGTTGGCGAAAGTGTTGTATAGTTGAGCTTGTCGAAGACAGCTTTGGGCATGACACTAACGCTGGCACTAAGGTCACACAGTGCATGATCAAAGTTCAGTTTTCCAATTGAGCAATCAATAGCGGGGCATCCTAGATCCTTTTTCTTTATGGGTGATATGTTTAGGATGGCCGCACTACATTCCTCTATTAGCTTGATTACTTTAGTGGTGGGCAAAGGTCTCTTGTTGTTCAGAATGTCTCTGAGATACTTTGCATAGGTGGGTACCTGTATGGCATCTAGAAGAGGTATATTGATATATAATTTTTGAATTACTTCCACAAACTTACCGAACTGCTCGTCCACTTTGGATTTTTTATTTCTGTGTGGAAACGATAGGAAGTTGGTGTCATGAAAATCATGTCGTATTTCTTGTACTTGTGGCTCAACTTCTTCAGCTTCATAGTTTCTCTTTTCTTCGTGCGCTGTTGGTGCCTTACCTGTCTTTGTTGGATATGGAGGATCATGAGTAGACTTACCACCTCATGCGGTTATGGCGTTAACCTTTTCAGGGTTAGTGGCAAAAGGCAAATCAGTAGCCAGCTGAGCTATTTGTGATTCTAACTTTTTGTTATAGCTTAGCTGTTCATTTATAATAGAAGAAAAACTATCCATTTTAGTATTTATATTTTCTAAAATCTTATCATTAGAAGCAAGCTTTTTAGAAATGTTCTCATTGATCCTAGCTTGTTCTAAGATAAAATCTTTCAAGGATGGTTCATTATGATTCAAAGAATTATAATAGTTACCTGGGTACTTACCTTGGTAGTTTGACCATTGTTGTTGGTCCCATCCTTGTCCTTGTTGCTGATGACCATATTTGATGAAGTTTACCTTCTTTTGTGTTTCGGGGCAGTTATTCCCCGAGTGCCCAATGTTTCCACAGAATTCACATATGATTTGTGAATTATAAGCTTCTTAGGGAGCCTGCCGATCTTTCTTGTAATTGGCTCGCTGTTCGAGCCAATTTAACAGTAGGTCCATTTTAGTAGACAGTACACACACCTCCTCTTTGACTTCTTCGCTCTTCTTGCAATGTTGGATGTTGTCTCTAGACCAGCCTTGGTTAGAGGTTATCTTCTCCATGAGAGCTATGGCATTATTAATTGTGAGTGACATAAATGCTCCCCTAGCAGTAGTATTGAGATGTTCATGAGCCTACTTAGTTAATCCATGATAAAAGCTTTGTATGAGCAACCAATCCTCCATCCCATGATGAGGACATTTTGAAATATATTCTTAAAAACGTTCCCATGCCTCTGTAATGGTTTCATCTCTTTGTTGCTGGAAGTTGGAGATTCTTCCTCGTAGGGCATTGGTTTTACCATAGGGAAGAATTTTGCTCGAAAGGCATTTGAACATTCTACCCATGTGTTGATGTCATCTTTGTTGGCATAGAACCACTGCTTCGCCTTTCCCAAAATAGAAAATGAAAATAGATGGAGTAGTATGATGTCTTGGGCGATGTCCTTGATAGTGACTGTGCTACTAATCTCCAGGAAATTCTGGAGATGAGTACTAGCGTCTTCATGTGCTTTTCCGCTGAACGGGCTAGCTTGCATCATGTTGATGAGGCTTAGCTTGAGTTCGAACTCAATGTTCCTAGTATTGAGTGTTGGTCCAGTGCGAATGTTTTTAGTACTTGGAGCAGAGAATTTGCGTAGCGTTTTGTTGGCCATGAGCTCAAATGATGGTATTGAGATGCCTCTTGATTGGTTTGATTCTGACTGGGAAGCTTGTCTTGATGAGCTTTGTATTATACTTTGAGTGTAAGCTTCCAGTTCTGTAATACCCTGTAGAAGATATGAACAGATAAAATCACGGGTAAACCTGCTAGAGCAGTGGTGCATAGTTATGATATCATCAAGAAGTATTATTTAATCAATTCTCTTTTAGCTTGTGCCCTCCCCGGCAACGGCGCTAGAAATGCTTGTTGAAATTTGTAAATGTCGCTACCAAAGATGGATAATGGATTCCATCCCCGGCAACGGCACCATAAATGTTTATGGTATTTTAATATGACTTAAAAAGATATGAAATTCAGCAAGCGTACAGATATACCTTTGTAGCATTTCACTAGGAGTATTCCAGGTATCGTTATTTATATTTTACCACAGGAAGGAGCGATGACTAATGAGATATTGATAAATATGTATACTTATGATGGAATCATTAACTAAACACTTATTCTAAACAGGGGTAAGCCAAAAGATATATGAATGATAAGTGTATGGAAATGATAATAATCCAGAGATAGAAATAGATACTCATAAATGTAGCATAGCTAGACTAAGTAATAACACAAGAGAGAAAGATTCCTAAGTCATTCCTACTTATCAAGTATATGTATACAAAGGCATATATACTCTTCTATAGCATAATTAACTCTTCATCATCTATGCATAAGGGACATTACTAAAGAAGAGCAAGAACAGAGCTTGACTACTTCCGTCGCAACCGGGTCCTACTTGGCCTACAAATGGGAGGTGGACTACAAAGGACTGAATGAGGCTGTCACCCTCGCGATCTACCACACGATCTGGAATGTAGGGTGCATAATATAGATTAATAATACAATGGCTATACCAAGCCTCCAGACGACGGATCCGGAATCCTGAGCAGTAGCCCAACTCTACTTGGATCTTACTAGCTAGACTATACTAAAGCTTTGAGGTATTGGAGATCTTGAAGAGATATGAGTTGGGGAATACTAGATGATATTGATTAGGCATAGTCAGTGCATACATATAGGCTAGGTGGGGAGCCTTGATAGGCAGGCCCACGAGCCTGATTACATTCCAACACTCCCCCACAGTCGGAATTGAGAGCACCGCGAGCATTAAGACTGGACCTAAACTCGGTGAAGACGGACGTCGGCAAGCCTTTGGTGGAGACATCGGCGTACTGGGACGTAGTGGGCACGTGTAGGATGCGGACTTCACCAAGGGCGACCCGTTCTCTGACGAAGTGTAGATCGATCTCGACATGCTTGGTTCGCTGATGCTGGACTAGGTTGGTGGAGAGATAGACAGCACTGACGTTGTCACCATAGACCACGGTGGAACGGCGAAGAGGATGGAGGAGCTCTTGCAGAAGTTGACGTAACCAGCAGGCTTCAGCAACACCATTCGCCATGGCCCGATATTCCGCCTCAGCACTGGACCGGGACACTGTAGGCTGACGCTTGGACGACCAGGAGATGAGATTGTCCCCGAGAAACAGCGCATATCCAGAGGTTGACTTGTGTGTGTCAGGACATCCCGCCCAATCAGCATCTGTGTAGACAGTAAGATCAGCCGGTGTGGTTCAGTGGAGATGGAGACCAAGATCTAGAGTACCCTGAAGGTAGCGGAGAATGCGCTTCATAGCACCAAGATGAGGCTCCCGGGGGTCATGCATATATAAACAGACCTGCTGAACAGCATATGCAATATCTGGTCGGGTGAAGGTTTGATACTGAAGGGCACCAGTGATACTACGATAGTGTGTAGGGTCGGCGACTGTGACACCATCAGCAGAGAGCTTGGCATGAGTATCCACAAGGGTGTTGCAGGGCTTGTAGTTGAGCATACCAGCACGTTCCAGAATATCCAGCATATACTGACGCTGGGAGAGAAACAAACCGTCATGATGGCGCTGAACACTGACTCCGAGGAAATGATGAAGAGATCCCATGTCCGTCATAGAGAATTCCTGGCGGAGAGCTGTAATAATCCGCTGAAGAAAACTCGTGGAGGAGGCCCTCAGAACAATGTCATCCACATATAGGAGCAAGAAAGTCATATCAGAGCCGTGACAATAAATGAGCAGCGAAGTATCAGACTTTGCCTCTGTAAAACCAAGGGAGGTGATATAAGAGGCAAACCGAGCTTGCTTCAATCCATAAAGAGACTTGTTCAGGAAGCAAACATAATCAGGTCTGGAGGAGTCAACAAAACTAGTTGGCTGAGCACAATAGACTGTCTTGGTCAAGGTGCCATGGAGAAATGCATTCTTCACATCAAGCTGATGAATTGGCCATGAGCGAGAGAGTGCCAAAGTAAGAACTACCCGAATGGTTGCTGGCTTGACCACAGGAGTGAAAGTTTCATCATAATCAATACCCGGACGCTGTGTGAAACCACGCAAGACCCACCGAGCCTTGTAGCGGTCAAGAGAGCCATCTAACTTGAACTTGTGACGAAACACCCATTTACCTGTAACAAGAATGACACCGCGTGGTCGAGGCACCATGGTCCAGGTGTCATTGGCTTGCAGGGCATCAAACTCTGCCTGCATAGCAAGGCGCCACGCAGGGTCCGACAGAGCGGTGCGGACATAGGTGGGCACCGGAGAGAGAGCCGACGTGTGCAGGTTCAAGCGGTCGACGGGATGGCGAACACCATCCTTGCCACGTGTGCGCATGCTGTGCGCATTGGTGACAGGGATGATCGTCTGGGGCGCCATGGTGGTGGTGCGGCCGGTGGGGCGACCGGCATCGCTTGCAGCGACCTGGGACGGGGCGTCCACAGGGGCAGCAGCACTGGTCTGCCCGCATGAGAAGGCGCCACTGGGAGCGCCTGTGGCTGGTGCCTGAGGCGCGAGGCCGCCGCTGCCTGTGCTCCCCGGGGCGGCATCCATGCCGCTAGGAAGACGGGTACCTGCATGCACAACTCTTGACCCACTGGGTGAAGAGGAATCATCAGCGTCATCCAAAAAATCAAGTGTGGTGAGATCCTGGGGTGAAGTGGACATATCGGCGAAGGGAAATACCGTCTCATCAAAGACAACATGAGAGAGACGATGATCCGGTTAGAGTGAAGGTCAAGACACCGATATCCCTTATGATAGGAGGAATACCCTAGGAAGACACACAAGGAGGAACGCGGTGATACCATGAAGAGATATGAGTTGGGGAATACTAGATGATATTGATCAGGCATAGTCAGTGCATACATATAGGCTAGGTGGGGAGCCTTGATAGGCAGGCCCACGAGCCCGATTACATTCCAACAAATCTATCCTATTCTTCTCTGGTTGATCTCTCAGATGATTGATATGGCTGAGGATGATCCTTTTGGAGGAGGTAGGGGGCTCCTTTTATAGGGGGCACCAGGCATCCTGTGGGCCCATGAATTTGTGGCAATGATGCATCTGGACTCTTGATTCGAACCGACCTTGATACGCGGCTTAGATTGATCCTTAGAGGCAGTGGAGCACTGACATATGAAGCAGGGACTGTTTGGTCGGCCTCATAGGCCGGCCGGCCCACCCCGAGCCCGTTCGGGTCGAATTGCGGCGGTTTGTCTTTAACGGTGGATTGGTGGTCCTCTATGTAGGTTTCGTCGTGGATGATCATGATTTGCTCTGACGGATAGGTCTACTTTGCCTGTTTTCTGATTAAATCCTCCTGCAGACACATATTCACTAAAACTTGTAGAATTTGTCAGTTTAAACCCTAATCCTATGTTGATGATCTTGTTTATTCAATTTTACATGTTATATTGACGGTAAATAATGAGGGTTAACGACCGTCAACACCGGCCAACTGACACCAAGATTTGAAGAGAACCAACAGATATGACAGACCAAACTCTCACTGGCCCATCGTCAACGCCGGATCAAAACGTCGACGAGGTAAGGAGAGGCCGAAGAGACCTTATTCCAGCGCGTCATCATCACAACCACCTCGTTGATGATGCCAGAAACTAAACCCTAGAAAAATAAGGATCAACGAAAACTAAAAACTACGAAAAACTAAAAACTACGGAGGGATCAGGTCCCCACTCCTCTGGGCACCGGCTTGGTCGCCAGATGAGAGAGAGGAGGGGGATCGAGGCGTTCCTGTGGGAAAGCGCAGCTGCTGTTATTTTTTCTCTCATTTTTTTTTTTACAAACGGTTGTTTTTCTCTAGTGGACGTCGCGATCCATGAGAGTGTCTGCCTTTGGTATTGGCACGCAGGCGGAGCCGCGGAGGAGAGCTGGCACTACTACTGCCGTGGGCTTCTCCAGAACATACTGTAACCATTCTCTGGGCCAAACACCAACGTGTTACGCTTCTTGGACCTGGGCAGCCGGAATGGCACGAGCCCAACATTTGGCAGCAAATATCAGTAGGTGCTGCACGAATCGCAAAAGTGACAAAGGGTCGTTTTGTGCCTAACTGTTACTCCCTCCGTTCCAAATACGTAGCAAATTCAATGTACTGAGCAAGTCAAAACGACTTATAATTTGGAATGGAAGGATTACTAATTAGTAATAACTCGAGTAAGTTTTAGGATCTCCGGTATGTATGTGCCTTTTCTAGTAGCGCTGCACAGAAGCATTTTGTCGTCTATTAAAAGCTAGGTTGCTATTAGCTAGTACGCTCTAGCTATTACCGCTTATAAGATGTTTAGCTAATCCAAACAGGGTGTAACATTAACTATTCATCCTTCGTCTCCATCCGAAACAAAAAGAAATAGCAATAATTTCTCCTCTTTTTTTTGTTGTTGATTTGAGAAAAATGGACAACTGATCACACATGGCCATAATAGGCCCCACATGAAGGCAAATCCCAGCCCCAAGCCGAACCCTCCTCTCGTCACAGACCCACCTTAATTACTAGTGGGAGGACCTGCCACTGTCACGTACAACTAGAGGGAGCCAAGCCAATATAATACAGTTTCGAAGCACAAAGCCATAGCTTTCACTGATGAGCTCCTCAAGTCCTTCGATATCAGCGGTGATCGACCTAGCCATAAAGGAAAACCGCATAATAACAGTTTGGTCCATATATGCCGTTGGATCCAGGCCTGCCGCCACTAATTATAAGATACTTTATAGGACGGAGAGCACATATACGCATCGTGAAGAAGAGACATTTACAGACAACGGGAGGCGGATCTCGCGCGTGCCCCGGCTCCGGCGGCGGTTGGGCTTGGGATCCCGTCGCCGGCAGCAGCGCGCGAGCTGTGGCTGCGGAGCTTGCTCGGGCTATGCTCGCTGGACCGGGCGGCCACGGCCTCCACGGCGAGGAGTCCGTCTGATGATGCGAGGTGGAGGACTAGCCCGTGATGGTTTTGGTGTTGGCCGTCGAGGTCGACGTCTCACGCCTGCGCCATCAATAAGACGGGCGCTGCTGCCATCCGAGGTGCCAATTGAGAAGGAAGATGAAGATGCCGGACGGCGAGCTGCACAGGGCCGTGAGCAAGGTTTTCATTTTCAGAAATTAAAATTTATCGGGAGCCACAGATAAAGAGGATAAACAGGATATATCGGAAATATCGGACTAAATTCAAATAAAATTTAATTTGAACTTAAGTAAATTTAAATAAATTTTAACAAAATTTGTACGAAAAAGATAGATATTTTCTTATCGGCACCTATGGATAAAAATGATATATCGGAAATATCAGGAGATTTCAGCCGAAAAAGGAAACCATGGCCGTGAGGAACTCTCCAAGATGGTGGCCACGGTTGTTGCTGCTGCTCAAGGTCCAAAGCCGGTCCATGCAGTTCAAGACCGGGATTCAATTGATCAGCTCGGGCCGATCCAAACTAAGTTTTGGAATTGCTCCGATGATCAAGTTATTTCCGAGGACGACGAAGATCTTTCCACGACGGAGTTTATTCATCGAGCAAAGGAAGTCGGGTTCACGGTCGACGATTTACTGCGAGCGGATAAAGCACTAGCTTCAGGTATGGATCCCTGTTCAGCAGACATCAAATTGACGCATACAATTTTATCAACAATGGTGAATCGTAAAGTCTCTGGTGGAGTTCCTTGGCAAGGGCCATTGCCGTCACCCCGTATCTCTCCTCCCAGAACTTTGGGGGATTGTTTGGCCAAGGCTTCATACTAGAATTCGCCTAGATCATCTTCGGCTAAGTTGATCGCAGGTGCAAAAATTGTTAATTCGTTGTTGCCGGAGGGGGAAAACTGGTCAGTGTGTTGAAAAATTCAAAAGTTTTTGAAAGCATGGACAAGGAGACAGCCACGGAGTTCCCTCCGTTATTTCCTGAGTCAACTACGACTCCTCTCGTGTGTGGCAAAGGAGATATTTCGGGGGGCTCAAACACGTCAAAATTAGAAAGTTCAAAAATATTTGGAAACCCGGATTCACAGGGAACCAATCCTACTTTCTCTCCGCCCCCTGGGGCAGCGCCGTCGTCGCTTACACGCACGGTAGGGGAGGTGGAACGGAGTCATAAGGCTATCCCTGGATATCCGGATCGAATCCAAATCGGCCCAGGAAAATTCTTTCGGGCCACTAAGGGTTTGTGCGCCCTGTTTTCCCGTACTGGAACCAGGCGCCGTCCTCGTGTACCCCCGCCATCTCGTGAAACAATACTTCGGCTCTCCTTTGCCGAAGTTGTTCGTGTGGGCAAGCCAATGGCGTCGCAAGGGGAGGCAATGGAGGAGGGTTTGACGGGCGCGGTGGGGGCAGAGGTGGCGAGGGATACAATCTAGGCTTCAACCCGTGTTTTAATCCGGGATTTGGTGGACGTGGCTGTGGCTTCGGTGGTCACCAGCGAGGTCGTGCTCACGGTTATGGATATGGAGGTGGTTGTGGCGGACGTGGAGGTTATGCCCCGTACGGGGGCTACAACGACCGTGGCTATGAGTACCATGCCCTGGACGTGGACGTCGCCCTTACGGAGGAAGGTATGCTGGCCGCGGGCGTGGTTGGGGTTTTGGCGGGCAGCGTTTCCACCCGGAGACCGAGCTTGCAAACCATCCCGTCATAGCCGGCCAACACGCAGCACTGGCCATGGGGCAGGCCGGCCAGCCAGCCCAGCAGGCGCTCATCGGGGGCGCTCTTCCACAGCAAGGAGGTGTGGTGGCTTACCATGGCCACCAGCAGCCGGCATTCCATGCCGGACCAGATGCTGGTCACCAAGGGGGTGGCACAGTCGGCGCATCCTCTGCTGCACACCCGCCTCCTCTGGTGGAGGCTGGTACAGTGCATGGAGGGGGCGCTCCAGCAGCAAGTCAGCAAGCCACCGCGATGGTGATGGATTCAGCGCCAATGAAGGCTCCAGAGCAACCCAAGGAGGCTGTCCCATCGACTTCAGAGCCGAAAGGTAATATGTTAGAAATCCAAGAGTCGTCTGAGAAAGGGGCACAAAAAAATAAAGGCAAGCCAAATTCCTATCGCTGTCGTACTAAAGGTCATACAATTCATGAGTGCACTGTTGTCCTTTGTTGTGAGATTTGTTATGGAGATCATACGACTAAATTGTGCCCGAATAGGAAAAAAACAAATACAAGTGCTATTCCTTGTGGTTATGCTGTGGAAGGCCTAGGTTTCTATTTTATTCCAGTGGTTGAAATGCAAAAGTAAATGTTCAGGAAAAGAAAGCTATGGTACATGTTTTGGAAGGTTCTTTTACTGTCGATCAATTGACAGTGGAACTGGAAAAACTACTACCTGACAAGAAACATAAATGGGAAATTGAGACAAAAGGCACTAATGCTTTTATTATTAATTTTCCCTCGGCTGCCCTATTGGAAATAGTGGTTAACAGGGGCCCTATGGATGCTAAGGCAGTTGAAGGATTCGCTTTGGAAAAGGAACTGACAATGAGGTTTATAAACGTGAAATTGAGAAAGTATAGGTGCAGTTCAGAGGACTACCTCAAGAGTTCAAAAAGTTTCCCATTATATGGGCGGTTGGAACTATCTTGGGTGTCCCTCAGGCTATTGACACTATCTTTACTAAGAACACTGGCAGGGCAAGGATGAAAGTAGCAGTGCTAGACCCAAATCTTATCCCAGATTTTGTGGATGTGGTTATTGGGGACTATGTTTACGAGCTACAGTTTGCAGTTGAAGACGACACCCTCAATGGTGAGCCACAGCTCATTGACATGGACTCTACCAAAGAGGGTGACCCTAAGGAGGAGAATCCCAAGGAAGGAGATCCAAAAGAGGAAAATCCCAAAGGGGGAAACTCTAAGGAAAAAATGGATGTGGATGAAAAAATAGGAGATGCTGAGGCACCCGGCAATGGCAATGGTGACCTGCCACCTATGGTTGGCCAGCACAGCGGCCCCAATGGGGCGGCACAGCTGGAGGAAATAGGGGAGTCTACCATCACCTAGAGCAAGCCTGTGAAGCCAAGTAAGAAACCAAGAGCTTTACTTTCTCAGTCTGGAGGGGATGCTTGGAAAGCTACTATGTTGCCACCTCAGATCGACTCTGGGAATCTGAACAATAAATTCAACAGTGCGACAGCTTCACCGGTGAGATCCAGCAAGAGGAATGCCTCAACTATGGATCAGGATTCCACAGAGAAGGCAGCTAAGCATAAAGCGAAGAAGAACCTGGAGTCTACGCTTGATAAAGGTACTATTCCGAGGAACGCACTGGCTTCGTCATTGGGCAAACTTACAGCGGCATGAAGATCTTAAAGATCAAATGATCTCTGTGGCACAACACCTAGAGACGTCGGCTTTAGATTTCTTTGGATCCAATGGTTGGCTTTCACAAAGGTATGTTGGTTTTGTTTAATCAAAAAAATTTCCCTGTTCCGTTAGTCGTGTGTGTGGTTGTAAGTTTTACTTCAACCGAACTTTGTGCCCAGATTTGGAGTCTGTAATAATTGGTCTGATTCTATCCTTGATAGATGAAGCCGGATATTTTATCCTTTATCTAAAAAAAATGCCGTTGGATCCACGTGGACTCTCCAAGGGCTGTTGCGGATTGGCAACTGCAGGCTACCTGCCATATATATGCACCAATCTTTTCTTTGCCTAGTGGAATCAATTACAACTTGCCAGATAAAGTAAGACTATTTCTTTCTACAAGTGCTGGGATCATTGGTGATGGACAGAGATACATGCAAATCACAACTGACTAAAAAGCAGAAATGAATAACAACCACTTTCTGGCAGATTTTGGTACCGCCAGTCAGCTGTGACACATTTAAAGGTGATGGGCTTTTGCTCAGACTGCCACTTTTATTAATATGGTGTCGATCAGAAGGCCGTGGGTGACTCAGCATGGTGACCTTATGATAATCTCCGACATGAAGATCTTCTCAAATTCCTCCTTTTCTTGAGGGTTTTCTTACAAATTCATGGTGAAGGATCAATCTTTTTGAGGATATTGTTGTGAAGACACTCACCATTCACCATGTATGTGCCAGCTATGGCTGAAGTTTCACCTGATTTGGAGGTCATTTCATTGTATTTTTACCTCTCCCAAATCTTTCAAGCTGTTTCTCTGTGCTGATTTTGAAAGTTTTTGAAAGAAGTCCTGATGTTTTGATTTCTCCAAGATAAACTTACTCCTAAATTCTTTCAAAGGCGTTCAGGCCAGAAGTTCCAAATTTTACATAGGAAAAATGGCTGAACTCAACTTAGAAGTCGGACATGATATGACCTTTTGGTGCTTTTGATTGTTCTCTCGCGTTTTTATTTCATGTGTGTTTTTCACTTAGTTTCGTTCCTAGGTTAGTTATTAAGACTACTTGTAACTACGTGATCTTGGTGATTGTTAAAATAGAAGCCCTTGGGTCAACTTGGGACATATGCCTTAATTCTTCCGTGTGAAGAATTTTTGGTTCCCATATTCACCGCTCTGACTATTCTAGAACTTTGTTAGTTAATCGTGCGTCACAAATATGATAACAGTTTGATGCATGGTGAAAGGATGCAATGCATTCTTTCTTTATTTAGTATATATGCGTGCTTGACAACAAGTCCAAAACCCACAAGTATGATGCAATTACAATAGGTAGTGCACATCTGAGTCCTTTATCTATTGCGTACATGCCCAACTCTACAGACTAATGCATTAATCTTGTGCAACTATAGGGACAAGGAAGAGTTTCTCTGTACGATGCACTGTCACCCCAAATGATTCAGTCATATCGATGCCTTTCTTCGCTAATTCCACAGGTAGCTCCCAATTGAAGTGGTAGACAAGGTTTGCGAGCATGACTTCGATAGTTGAACTTGCAAAGTTTATACCCGGGCATATCCTTCGCCCTGCCCCAAATGGCAAGTATTGGAAATCGTTTCCTTTATTGTCCATAGCTGCGGCGCTACCTCCTTCCATGAACCGCTCAGGCATGAACTCTTCCGCTTTCTCCCAATAGCTAGGATCCCTTGCAAGAGCCCAGCTATTAACAATGGCACGTGTTCCCGATGGTACCGTGTATCCTTCTATGTTGCAATCGGCCATGGAGAGGTGGGGCACAAGAAGCGGCGCTGGCATATGGAGTCGGAGTGTCTCTTTGATGACTGCCTTTAGGTAGACTAAACTGTTAAGCTCGTCTTCAGTTACTATCTCTTTTCCCTTCGCTATAGTGCTTCTCACCTCTGCTTGTAGCTTGTTCATGAGGCAGGGGTTTTGCATGAGCTGAGCCATCACATATTCAAGCACTATGAATGATGTATCTGTGCCAGCTTCAAACATGACCTACATACAAATGGATACATATATATAAGAATCAGCAGCATATATGTATATGTGTTGGCGGTAGTTGTGGGTGAGGTCACGTTATTATATACCACCAGCTGCGCCTTAATATGATCTCTCGTGAGGTTGTACTCTTGTTGAAGGGAGAGCAAGACATCGATGAAGTCACTCTCCTCCCCGTCACGTTCTGACGCTGGCCTGCTTGCATGGTCATCGATGAGCGTATTGAGCAAGTCGTCCCACATCTTGTTCACCTTTTGTGCCTTTGCACACACCATCCTCTTGATGATGTCTAGCTTCACCAGCACTGGGAAGTAGTCCTCTATGTTGAATCCCCCAATGAGAGACGAGTTGGCCTCGACGAGCTCCCGGAAAAGTTTATTCCGGCCTTCCTGTCTGAAGAACTTGCCAGACACAGCGTGACACACGATGTCGTTGGCGAAGGAGTTGAGCAGTTCACTTAGGTCGACAGCGGTGCCTGCGGTGGCCTCCTCGCGGATCTTAGCCACCACCAACCTCGCCTGTTGTGAATTATTTTCAGGCAATCATATCTTCGTCTATTGAACAATATATCATAGTGATTGCTCAAATTGACGCTTGGTTATTACCTCATGCTCGCGTGCATGGCGGTAGGACCGGACCTTCTTGTTGGTGAGGAGGTGCGTGGTGGCAATCTTCTTGACCTGGCGCCAGTGCTCACAATACGGGGAGAAGGCGACGTCCGTGGAGCCATAGAAGAGGATGTCGGTGACGGGGGAGTAGGCCCTGGACGCGAAGATGTGGTCTTGTGTGCGGAGCACGGCCTGCGCGGCGCTCGGCGAGGAGACGATGAGCGTAGGGACGGCACCGAGGTGGAGGAGCATGAGGCCATCACGGCCATGCTTGGCAGAGAGGTCACGGAGAGAGATGTGCGGTAGGGGTCCGACGAGGTGCAGGTGGCCGATGATGGGGAGCCTGCTTGGAGGCGAAGGCAGCTTGCTCAGCAGCTGTTCTCTGGCTCTTGCGGTGGCCGTCGACAGCGCCGTCGTTCCAAAGAGGCGGCGCACGAGGAGGACGAGAAGAGGACAGACAAGCAGGACAGAGAGCACTAGGGCCAGCTGTGGAGGAGACTTCGCCGGCAGCAGCTCCTCATAGTGGCCATGAGCGTGAGCCATATCACAACGCGCAACGCTTCCCCTGGCTGGCTAGCTAGCTTGCTACTGAATTGATTGATCATAGCTGGGTTTCGTTGCCCAGGTGGCCTTTTATATAGCCAGAACCTGGTGATTGCACCAAGAATAAGGCATCTTTTTAGTCGGTAGTTTATTCAGAAAAGGCTGCAGATAGACATAGAGGGCCACGACCATGAAATGCTACTCCCCTCCGTCTCAAAACAAACTTAGGCCTCGTTTAGATTGCAAGTTTTTTCACTTTCTCTTCATCACATCAAATCTTTGACACATACATGAAGTATTAAATGTAGATAAAAAAATAACTAATTACACAGTTTGATTGTAAATTACGAGACGAATCTTTTGAGCCTAGTTAGGCCATGATTGGACAATAATTGTCAAATACAAACGAAAGTGCTACAATGCCAAATACTGATTCCTAACCCCAATCTAAACAATGCCTTAGTGAAAATTATTAGAAATACAAATACGGTGAAATTCAATCATTACAATTATTTTAAATACAAATACAATGTAACCACTTTTATATACATGTGCTCCTGCATATTGCCAGTTTTTGACCTTGATTGACTTACTAGGAACAAGTCACTACCGGAGACCGGCTCTTTGCCGAGTGTCAAGTAGTTTGCCGAGTGTTGTTTTTCGGGCACTCGGCAAAGACGTCTTTGTCGAGTGTTTTTTTTTTGACACTCGGCAAACAAGCTCTTTACCGAGTGTTTTTTTTGACACTCGGCAAACAAGCTCTTTGCCGAGTGTTTTTTTTTATACTCGGCAAAGAAGCTCTTTGCCGAGTGTTTTTTTTACACTCGGCAAACAAGCTTGTTTGCGGAGTGTTTTTTTTTTACACTCGGCAAATAAAATTTCAAAGCACATTTTGAAGCAGTAAATTAATTCAAATGAAAAAGTTTTCAACTACAAAGTTGTATAACTCATCAAGATGTACAATGCTTGTTTTGGTCTTTTCTTCATATGAAAAAGTGAAAGTAAATTTGTTCACAAATCTAACATATCTCTCTGGTAGTTTATGAAACTACAAGAGAGATATATAAGATTTATGAACAATGTTAGAACGACCATGTCGGATGAACAGATGACCAAACAACCAAAATAAACTTTGTAGATCTCGAAAAGTTATGAAACTTTGTAATTGGCAACTTTTTTATTTGAAATCATCTTGTCATGCAAAACTGTGTTTAAATTTCAAAATTTTAAAATTTGAACTTTTCAAACGACCTCGGATGGAAAAACAACCAAAATAAACTTTGTAGATCTCGAAAAGTTATGAAACATTGTAGTTGACAACTTTTTGATTTGAAATCATCTTGTCATGCAAAACTGTGTTTGAATTTTAAAATTTTAAAATTTGAATTTTTCAAACGACCTCGGATGAAAAAACAACCAAAATAAACTTTGTAGATCTCGAAAAGTTATGAAACATTGTAGTTGGTAACTTTTTGATTTGAAATCATCTTGTCATGCAAAACTGCATTTGAATTTCAAAATTTTAAAATTCAAATTTTGTAAACGACCTCGGATGGAAAAACTTCCTAAACTAAAAGTGTAGATCTCAAAAAGTTATGAAACTTTGTAGTTTACAACTTTTTTATTTGAATTCGTTTAGGGCCTCAAACAAGCAATTTACATTCGGTTTAATATAATATATTAGGAACTAAAACGAAATCCAAACACAAATGAAAGCGTGGTGTAGTGGTAGAGGAGGTTTGCCGGCAGGGGGAGGTCGCGGGTTCGATTCCCTTCGGCCGCGTTGCCGTGATTTGACACAAAAAATTGTGGAGATGGGCGCGGGCGCTGGCCAGTGGGGGCCTCCTCCAATAAAAAAAAATTCTATTTGTTTTGGTAAAAATTCCTATTTATTCAGGTTTTTATCGGTTCCAACTTTGCCGAGTGTCGGGCACTCGGCAAAGGCTTTGCCGAGTGTCGGGCACTCGGCAAAGGCTTTGCCGAGTGCCCGATAAAAAACACTCGACAAAGTTGGCTTTGCCGTCACTTTTTTTGGCGAGTGCTGTTCGCCGAGTGTTACACTCGGCGAACCATTTGTCGAGTGTTTTATGTCTTTTGCCGAGTGTTTCGGGCACTCGGCAAACTCAGGGAGTCCGGTAGTGAGTTCAGGGGGCAGTGTTAACACCCCCCACCCCACACACACACACACACAAATATGTCACTTATGTGATATAAAATCTTAATTACAGGGAAAAATGTTCTGATACAAATATAGTAAATGATGTTTGTGACAGCGCATTGTTAGGA